>CM056589.1:25861482-27061482 GCA_029721435.1 Gymnothorax reevesii
ATATACACAGTAGAATTATAGAGGCTTATAAAATACACGCCAAGGCTAATGTTAGCCATAGCGGCACGTGTATTCACACATTATTTCAGCGGCGCCTGAACTTGTTGTAACTGAAACAAAAATATATCTGTGCATGTTCCGCATGTGCATAAATTGTTGAAGAATAAGTTACAGTTACTTTCGCCAAGTTTTACATAGTAGCTCTAAATCCAGTTGTTCATGATTTTAGCCATGTATATTATATATCTGCAATGGCTTGTGCCCTGTATACTCGCCTCTCCTGAGGCATCACTGTAAGTTCTGTTGGAAACACAGTACACTAGGATAGAGGAAATACAGAATGAACATATAGCGCAGTCGATCATGATGACTCCACCGTTCATTATTTTATTTAATTTTATTTTTTTGACTTGTGGCGTTCCCTATGTGTTGTGTGTTTGCGCCTATACATTGTGCTATGTGATATTTGTGTTGATGTCCTTTGTATTTATGATGTTTATGATGTTAGTTACCTGCTCTCATCTGTACAGCACTCTGGTCAGCCTTGGTTATTTCAAATGTGCTTTATAAATAAATTAGATTTGATTTGATTTGATTGTTGACTTGTGCACTGTGCGTTTCGTGCTCTCGCCAAAGTTCAACAGTGCAAGCAGCTGAATTCAATTGGAGGCTAAGTATGCAATCAAATGTCACATTGCCTCTGCATTATGATCCCGTATCCAGTTCTCTTACATTCAAAGAAATGGAAGAGAAACATCAGTATTAGTCTAAGGAACACAGCAGGTATTATTGCCAAGAAAGCACAGGGACCCATTATTATGAATTAATGTGATGTCAAACAAGCAAGCCACAATTTATATAGTAATAAAATTAAATACCTCTACACACATATCTTTATACATCTGCACCTATAACATAGTGTTAGCCATCTTTACAGAGCCACTGTATATCTGTAACATTGCACCGTGAGGAAATCCAAGGATAATAAAAATATTCATTAAAAAAATAAAAGAAAATCCAGGAAGATTCCTACATTATTGCTGATTACTTTATTTTTGTACCCCTGGAGGGAAATAATGCATTCTATACGAATTTACCCTCGCCAGTTACTTGCATTGAAATAGCGCGTGGCCTTGTGGAGAAAAGTTTGTGGGATGTATCACAACCTTGGAGGTTATGTGAGGCTACCAGTGTTGGATCATGTTAAATAATCTATGGAAGGCAGGAGAATTTGAAGGTTTATTTTTAGTTGAACTATCACTCTAAACCAACAGGCGAGCAGGTTGTTAAAAGAATTATTAAATCTGGATGCTGTGAATCTGTTCCATTAACCCGGTGACATTTGTATAACACCTGTCAGTGAGGAAAAGTAAGAATTCCCGCCTAAGTCTTTTTATTTTTTCAGTCCACCGCATTCAGGCATAAATCTAAGCGGCCCAGGGAACAACCTGAAGCCGCAAATGGAACTCCCGGCGCACTCCCCACCACACTGCGATAAATATTTCTGTCAATTACATCCATTTTTTTTTGTATTCTGCAGCTCCGAACACACCGTAACCCCCCCCCCCCCCCCCTCCCTCCCCACAATGAAAATAACACCCCATCTGTTTTACAGGGAGGTGTGCGTGGGGATGGTGGGTGGGTGGGTGGGAGGTTGGGATATTTGTCTTACAACTATTTTTATATTTCATTTTATGCTTCAGTGTAATGGCTTCGTTCTGCTGCTATGTGTGCACTCTTCAGAGGTTTGCAGAAGCGTGAAAATGCTGGTGTCCGGGGCGGTCGGATTGTAGGAGCTCAGATTGCCTACTATCCTGCATGTACTGCTGAAAGTTTGCACATCTATTCAATGTTGCTGTTAAGAACTGTCTGGAAACTTTATGTATTATGTGGTAAAACAACTTAATATATTTCATTTGATAATCTACTGATGTTTTATTTTGCCTAACACAGCTTTTAATTTTGTTTTTCAAAAAGCACAAATATTGCAACCAGCTACTTTTACTATGACCAAAATTAATGGCGAATTCACTTTAATGAAGGAGTAGACATACACAGTAATATAAAAATGCAGGAGGGATTGTGGCCTGAGAACGGTCCGGGACAGTCCGGGTTGGGCGATGGGTAACCAGGCTTATAGAAGAATGGTAAAGGCATAGTCATGAGGACATACGAGGTTTATACTGTGATCTATACTGGAAATCCATTGGTTGTAGGACTGGCTGGCTGTGCCTGCTCTCCACCTCCAAAATTGGGAGACCATGCGCGGTCGCCACTAAGGTGGCCAATGCACGAGGGGAGATGGTCCCCAATGAACTGGTCAAAAGTTTATGTAAATACCAGAAATGGAAAAGTTCTGGACAGAATCTAAGGATGTGCATTGGCATGAGGAGGAGAATGAGCACACAGGTGAGCAGAAAGACTTGGCGACAATCCAGCAAAGGGAAGACAAAACACAGGAACTAATACACACAGAGACCAGTTACAGGCGAGGGAAAGGGAGTGAGGAATGCTTGGGAGGAGGGAGGACGAATGAAATAATAATTGGATAACAAAGGCCAATTGGCAAAAAAATGGGATGTGACAGACTGAGAGCACCGCCTAACACACTGTTCCAATATCTCCTGTATGAATTCAGTTGGTTTGAGATCTGGTGACCGAAGGTGGTGGCTTACGCTTAGTATCATTTTCATATTCATGAAATCACTCAGTGACCCCTTGCGCTCTGTGGCGCTTGGGCTATTGTCATAGAGAGACCACTCCCATTATGGAAGGAATACTTCATTTCGGGCATACAGTGAAAGTGATCACATGGAATAATTCTGGATTGATTTAGAATGACCCTTCCGACTTTAAGGGGACAAGTAGATCCAAACCATACCAGGAATATTAACAGAAACATTTGTTATTTTTTTCTGTTAGTCAACACATTTATTCAGTCTTTTTTTCCCTTTAATTTGTCACCCGTCTGGACATGTCAAGAAAATCATGCGTAACTATATCACTTTTATGCCGTTCAAGGATAGTGTTGCCTCGTTTCCTAATTGAGAGCTCGTTCTCTGAGAGCATACAATTTCTTTAAGCCCCGCCTCTTGTGACCTTTGATCTGAATGCACACCTTTTAAGACACATTATATTACAGTTGATATAAATCAGCATTGAACATAACTGGAGTCAACTCAAGGTCCTTTTATTGTATGGCGATGTATTGCATTGGCAAACGCATTCCTGACTGCACTGCGGCGGTCTTTTGCGCTTGTTAGTTTCGGGCATGTTAATAGTTGATATGATTTCTCAAAGTCAGTGAATATCCCAACATTAGGTGGCAATTTTAATAAGTCACCCATAGAAACAGGTCTGAAGCCATTAACAGCATTTATTCAGGCTTTAAAATTGCTTCCATTAACCTTTTTACTATCAAATTTTCTCATAAGTTCGCTTCATGAATTAAACCCTACAAAAATATATTGGGTGCCTGCCTCATGAAAAAAATAAAAAAGGTCGACTATTTGCTGTATGTCAAGGAAAAATAATCTAATGAATAAGATTAGTTGAATCACGGGTATTTTGGAAATGATTTGATTTTAATTTGTACTCATTAAATGGAAGAAAAAAAGGCTAAATTTAATTGAGGAAAGTTTTTTTAGTGCTATTTATTTTTCTCAAGAGGTGCGATAAAAAGTGTAAGACTTGACTTTCTTTAAAAAAGAATAATTTGCACATTCATTCAAAAGATTTTGCACATTACGCATGTTCCTCATTGAATATCGACAGGTTAAACTTGCATAAATAACCTAAAATGGACCTCGGTGAGACCTGAATAGTTAGAAATAACAGTGAGTCCATGTGCAAAGGGTTCATTCAACAGGGATGAAACATTCTCAGATTAAAGGTAGCAGTCTGTCCTTCAACCTCGCTGTCAATATATCCTTTCAAACTCAAAGTACAAGAGTACAGAACCAAAATAAAAATTGTATCACAGTTCAATAAATGATGGTGCCGCTGCCCACTGCATATTGATAGACCAGTAGATACCATTGACAGATAGATAGATAGATAGATAGATGCACTCTTACACACAAAGTATACGCAGTATCTACAGTATGTATATAAACTGGACAAATTAGGGTGAAATAAGGTCTCAGGATGCTGGACGGCAGCCTCACCTGGAGATGATTGGATACGTGGCCGGGCATAAAAGCACAATTTGGAAGGCTTTTTCAACGAGTACTCCGGATAATTAGCACTCCAGTAATAACCTGTTCTGCCTATCCATTCTCACCCATAGGTTTTGTTCTTTTTTCTTTGTGATTTTACTCACATTTGTGAGCCATATTTATTTTCATGTGTACTTTTTGGTACATCCTGCTTTGATAAGAAAAGGCTCAGTATTTTCATTAAAAATGTAGAGAGCAATTATCTTCTCAGACAATACCAAATAAAAGCATAAGGTTTATGGACAGAAACTGATGCATTGGTACACCATTCTGGCTCATCAAATGGGGCATTTTCACTCACGGGTTACCTGGCAACTCTCTGAAGATGACGGAAAGATCGATAAACATAACGTCAACAGACACATTATAAGTATTCCTGGTTTCCAATCTCAGATCAACAGTCCATCAATCTCCTGTCAAGGACAAATGGTTCGATAGGGGCAAAAGGAGGCCATGCGATACCTAGGTTTTTGTTTGACGAAAGTTTGCTCAGCTTTAGAGTCTGGAAAATCTCAGCTGGTAGCGTCAGGTGATCAATAGTTTTCAAAAAGGTGCAGCAGGAAGAAAGTTCACATCTGAGGGTCACCATCTACAAAACACCTATCCCTAATGCATTGACATTCACTGACTCTCTAGCCCCATTTCTCTGTGGAGCCAATCTCTTACTGATGAATCACCATATATCTGACTGCCTATTTTGCCTATTTGCGGTTTGTTATAAAATTGGACACTTTCTTGCATAAAATAAGAGAAGACTTTATATTTTTGGTATAGTTTTTCCCACAATACTGAAAACTACCGCCATGGGCTTTAATTTGCAATTTACATGGAGGTTTAGTTGGGACATTAAGAAGGACACATGCGTAGTAAGCACCATGGGCTTGGCAGGTTTAGTGCCTGCTTTATTTATTTTTTTATTTATGGTTGTTTTTTGTTTGTTTGTTTTTTGTACACAGCACGTTGTGGTTACATTAAATCCACAGCACTCAAGGAGTTTCATCCTTTCAGGTCTATTAAAAACTCAGTGGGTAGCACCAAGACAACAACTATTTTTTACCAGGCAGGACATGGAAATCATGATGGAACATACGTTTATTATGAACCATTTACAAAAGTACATTTAATATTTGAATTGGCATTAAGTCAAAATTGTCTGTGACACAATTGTGCGCATAACTGTAAGCAAGAACGCTTAAGTTCAAACTCAAAGTTCTGATGCATATGATATCAATCTCACATTGATAATTTATTAACATCTGGATGTCTATTTCAGATTAAGCATCTGTAGGCCTATAACAGTGTTTTTCAAATGAATAATAATTAATAAATTACAGCTATTAGTTATACAAGTAACTAACAATAATGAATTTCAAAAGAAATATTCTACGGCCTGTATCAATGGCTTCATATTTAATGAACTACCTAATTAGTATAATATCGGGAACACTGTTAATTTGGTATTGTTGATGACTGTGCAGCTGTTAATTCATTAAAGCTTCATTTACTGTTAATGTATTCTTACTCCACTAAAGCCATAGGTAGCAGCGGACACATTTATCATGTGATCTGGAAAAACCATGTGAATTTATCAGTGGCAAGTATTCTTGCAACTGAACAAAAACCTTTTGTTTCTGGACTTTTCCCAACTGAAAAAAAAATTAAAACTTGATTTTGACCGTTCAAATAACTCTACTAGCTAGTGTTTTAAGATTCTCACCACTCTAAATTACTGCAAAAAAGGTTCAAGCTCAGTTTCTCCCAAAAGTGACATATGTACTAGGTTTTTCCAGATCACTGGAGATTTTGTGGTAATGTTGGATCATAGTAACTTTTTACCAACCCATAAATACTTTCAATTGAAATGCTCTCGCCCTGGTGTTGTAAACTTTTTTTTTTTTTTGTAAATATATAACATGGGATTGAATGCAAAGGGCTGGAAGCCTACCTTTGGAAAGTACTCTTCATTCCTAATTCATTTATTCAAGATAATTCATGGTCTTGTCATTTTATTCTCCTTGCCCTTGTGTTGTCCTCAGGTCAAAATTACCCGCTACTGTGTTCAACATCCCCTAAATGACATTTTTTCAACTTGAAATTTGATGACTTTGACTAGATTGACCCCACCATCAGAAAAAATGAAATGTTGCCTTTATTCACATTTCCATGTAAGCTGTACAAAAATAGTTACTCATATTGTCTTCGGGTCAAAATGACCCGGCAGTAAAGTTAAGTTGAAATCACAGTCACAGAGTGAGGTACACACCCCAAAAATCTGGGATTGCTTTAGTTTTGTCTAATTTCAAAGATAAATGTCTTCTCCAGCAGAGTACATTGCCTATGACCAGATCTTACCCAAGGGGGTGGGACTATAAATCAGAGTGTCTACAGATGCAGGAACAGACAGACGCTTGTGATAGAATGTAACTGTATTGACACATTGTATGTGTGCAGTTTCAAACCCTACACAGGGTAAAAAGTGTAGGAAAGCACCTGCGGGAACCATATACAGTAAAAGAAGTGGACGGCGGGATGAAGCTCTTCTCAACGGGAGAGTGATGAAGCTCAATTGAACGAGTTTTTAGTTGAGCACCACGCCTACTGCGCAGGCTCGAAGTCAACTCGCTGATATAAACCAACCTCCTGAGAAGCGGTTACTCATCTGGTAGATGTAGCCTACAAATAATTCCCAGCGAGCAAGCGATTGCATCTGTAAGTAGAGTCGGATTCCGTTTGATGTTATTATGTTTGAAAATTATTACTTAATAGGTACTTTACTTTGTTAGCGATGTGGCTCAATCGTCTACTGTATATGATTCATCTATGGGCTTCTGGTCTAAACAGTACTGTTATTTATCTCCTGTGCAACAGAAAGTCGCCGGCATTTCACGTCACTTTTAGCCTTGCCTGGTGCCATCGGCTAAAAATGCTTATTATTTGACCATAACGCTACATACGAAGTAAAGACATACGCTAAAAAATGTAGTTTCTCTGTAAATATTGTCGCTTAAATGAAGGCTCATAATGTTTTTAGTGTGAAGTTATTTGATTTCAAATGTCAGAAAAAATGAATGGGGGTGAATGGAGAAGCTACCGCTAGGTCATCATCTGCTATCTTCCAGAGCGTTCAATTGAGCTTTAACTCCTGGGTGTATTCCTATCCCCTTGACGGGAATAGACAGGCTCTCATGATCAAATGGAAATAATATTGCCACCATGTCTGTGTGGCCTCTCAAAGTCTATACAGGTGCTGCAGATGACAGTACCCCAAATTCTCTCTGTGCCGAAGCCATGAGTGCACGTTACACTGCCAAACAGGCTCGAGATCTATTTTTTTCAGATGTCCAGCAAGACAACTGATTCAGAAGAGGAAGTGGAGGAGGTATCAGAAGAGGAAGATGGGGAGGAATACAACCCAGAGCACGATTCATCATCTTCAGAAGAAGAAGAAATCCCTCAAGCTGACAGAGAGACTTTCCTGTCAAAAAACAGCAAAATAGCATGGTCCTCAGCAGCATATAACAAACAGGGCGGGATGGCAGCACGAAAGGTCTTGAAGATGACCCCGGGACCCACAAGACATGCCGTTTCCCATGCCCATGACATTATCTCAACATTTCTCCTGTTCATCACGCCAGCAATGGAAAAAATAATCCTGGAGACAACAAATCTGGAGGGTTTTAGAAAATACGGAGACAGCTGGAAAAGGATGGGTAAGACTGATCTGCATGCCGACATAAGGCTGCTAATCTTAGAGGGAAAGAGGGAAAACTCAGGTATTCATACAATTTGTGGTGAATGATATGTTTTTTTGGGGGAAAAAAATAGATTTGGTGTTTAAAATTCAATTAAGCTGCTTTATTTTGGGAGTTTAGTGAAGGCGGGTCATTTTGACCCGGAGGACAGGGAGTGTATGCAGAATATGAGGACAACACAAGGGCTAAGAATTGCATCCAATCCAGACTCAAGAAACCAGGTCAGTGGAGGGAACTTTACTCAACTGTTTAAGGTAATCAATTATGTGCCAAGTACAGAGACCAGCACCCTTACGAAAAAGAAGTTTATTCAAGTGTGCTAAAAAAGTTGTATACTTCTTCTAAACTAAAAATAAGAGATTTTACTTTCAGTTTACTTTTGATGTACTTATCAGAGAAATACTTACTTAAAAATAAGCAAAATAATACTTAAGTATACTTCGCTTATACTGAAAAGTACACAGAAAACTAAACGTACAGATATACTGCTAGTTTATTAGTTTATATATTATTATATACTTCTAGTAAATTTTTCAGTTCTTGAAAGTATGCTGTGAAGTTGTAAAGTTAAAGATGAACTATTAGTTTACTAGTTATATACTTATAGGACAATGTCTAATTTATAAAAGTATACTTTGAAGTATACTGAAAGTAAATTCAGATGGACTACAACTTTACTTGTTATATACTTCAAGCCAACTTTTTAGTTCATGAAAGTACACTTTGAAGTATATTGCAATTAAACTCATTGGTAGACTACAAGTCCACTAGTTCTATACCTCAAGGCCTCTATAGTTTAAAATTCGTTTTAAACTTTCAGGGAGCTAATTTTTTTTTTTTTTTTAACTGCAAATATACTTCAAAGTCTTCTTTAAGCGAACTTAACATCATACTCACAGCTTATGATTATTGCAATCAAAAATATATTACTGTTGATATTCAGATATTATTTAACGTACATAGACGAGAGGTTACCTCATGTACTCTACTAGTAGACAATGCTTAAGTGCATTCTACTTTAATTTACAACTGAAGGTACTTATAAGAATTTACAATGAAACACATACTCAGGATTGAGAACCACATTGATTCCTTCATAAATTAAAATTTATATATATTGTATATTGTATTGTAATTTATTGTATTTGATGTGAAAGTATAAGAACACAGCAATGGCAACTCTTATTGAAATCCTGATTCAAAACAAAAAAATACCTCTCTCTCTCATATGGAACCAGAAATATGCATAAAATATTAATTAGCAATGCCGTCAGTCTGACCAGTTGGCTGAAGGACTCAAGCATAGGCTGATGAAATATTCCAAATGAGTACACTGAGCTGTTTTTTGGTTAACAGAGTTCTGTATTACAGTCAAAAATATGACTGACTAAAGAAAAGATGCAGCAGTGCTGTAATACTTGAAAGATGGTACATTCTGTTTCATAAATCATTTAATCATTTTTAAACAAGAGTGTGGACATCAAAGCCCTGCATATTGTACCTGTACCAAACATTGCTGTGTTTTAGTTGAGATATCAGTTCAATCTAGCTGGCCATTATGTGCAGATTCACAGATAAATGTACACAGTATTTTCAAACATAAGATTAAGAAGACTGGAACTTCAGTGCTATCTGACATAGTTACAATGACATGTCTGTATTAGTTCTAAAACTAGCAACCATACCACAACTTGATCTGAACAAGCTGTGTGGCTGAAACTAAGTGGGTGTAGGCTTGGTTTGTGCTTGGATGGGAGACAGCCTGGGAAAGTGAGTTGCTGCTGGAGGAGGTGTTGATGGGCCAGTAGGTTGGGATATTCCCTCTGGTGGGATAATTCACATTACTCAAGTGCAGTGATGAGGATGTTGTCTGTCTGATGAGATGTGAACCTGAAGTCCTGACTCACTGTGGTCATTAAACATCCAATGACACTCTTTAAGTTTCCTGGCAGTTTTTCTCACGGTATAATTTCATGAAGTGAAAAGTTTACTAGAAGTATACAACTAATGAACTAGCAGTATATCTGTAAGTTTACTTGCAGTATGTTTAAATGTATACTTTCATAAATTGAAAAGTATACTTAATGTAAACAACTAGTTCACTCACAGTATACTAAAAAGTTCACTTGTAATGTACTTGCAGTATAGAATAAAACTTGTAAACTAGATGGGTACTTTCAGTTTACTCTGCTTAAACTTGAAGTGTACTTAAAAGTATACTTTCATAAACTTAAAAATGTTCCAATTTTGTCTGAAGAAGTATTAAATTAGTATAATTTCTAGTACACAACAAGTACATGGTCCGTAGGATATTTGCTATACTTATACTCAAGTATACTTAATAAAATAAACTTCAAGTATACTACTTTTTGCTAAGGGGAAGGAAGCTCTATCATATATGGGCCAAGATTCATAAAGCCCATCTTTATACTGATACATACAGTGCTGTGAAAAAAAAGAATTTACCCCCTTCCTGATTTCTTCTATTGTTGCATATTTGTCATTTGTCGAGAAAACTAAAATCATAATTTAAAAACTTCATATTTTGTTATGGAAGGAAAAGAGCCATCCAACCCTATCTGGCCCTATGAGAAAAGGAATTGCCTTCTTACTTACTCAATCAACCAATGAAACAAATTTAATTAATTAGTGGGCTCAATTTCATTAGACACACCCAGGCTTGGTTGCTGCTAGCCCACGCAAATCTAAACATCACTTGATTAGTCTATCTGGCGATGGGAAGCCGACAAAAAGCAGATGAGAATTAAAGTCATTGACACTTATTTGTCTGGAAAGGGTTACAAAGCCACGTCTAAGACTCTGGGACTGCAGCAGACCATAGTGAGAGCCATTATCAAGAAATTGAGAAAATGTGAAATGACAGTGAACCTACTAAGGTGTGGCCAGCCCACAAAAATTCCTCCAAGAGCCCTTCAACGACTCATTCAAGTGGTCACAAATGAATCCAGACTAGCATCTAAAGAGCTGCGGGCCTCACTTGCCCCAGTTTGGGTCAGTGTTCATGATTACACAATGAGGAAGAGACTTGGAAAGTGGCATCCTTGGGACAACTGCAAGGTGAAAACCACTGTGGGCCAAAAAGAACACAAAGGCTCATCTAACATTTGCCAAAAAAGAAAATTTTAATGATCCCCAAGACTTTTGGAATGGTGCTCTTTGGATTGAAGAGTCAAAAGGGGAACTTTTTTGGAAGACATGGATCCTGTTACATCCGGCGTAGTGGTGTAATGTGATGTTCTGGGACTGCTTTGCTGCTTCAGGACCTGGGTAACTTGCCATAATTGATAGAGCCATGAATTCCGCTATGAAAACCAAACAATCCTGAAGGAGAATGTCCAGCCATCAGCTCATGACCTAAAGCTCAACTACTGTTGGATTTTGCAGCAGGACAATGAACCAAGGCTCAAGTACTCAACAAGTACACCTATGAATGGCTTTAAGAAACAAAATGAAGCTTTTAGACTGGCAGCAAGTCCTGATTTGAATCCAATAGAGATGCTGTTGCATGACCTTGAACAGGAAGTTCAACCCCCCCCCAAACACACACACACATGCTACATTGAAATTTTGCAAAGAAGACTTCCATTGTGATGTAAAACACTCATCTGAATCCTGCAGACCTGGACAGGATTAACCTAACATGTCCGCCAAAATTATCGCTGTTGACTCCTTATAGTAGTAAAACTTATACTGTTGTAGCACAATCAAAGGTAATAGTGTCAAAGAAACTGTGTTTCTGGGAATTGTTCATATATGAGGTTTGCCCATAATTTGTCACCACATACAGAGTGTAAATGCCCACATGTGCATGCAAATGCACAAACACCCAAATGGTCACACACTCATGCGTATGCACACACTCGCACATACACTGAAATGTTCATGTGCGCACATGCACACACGTGCACCTACAAAATAAGCTCTCATGTGCATGCAAATGCGCAAACACTCAAATGCTCGCACATCCGTGCGTGTGAGCACAAGCTCAAACGTACACGCCGACGCTCATGTGCGCACGTGCACAATAAAAAAAAGCAATGCCCGCGTGAGCGAACGCACACATGCATATGCTCAAAGATGCTCACAAGTACGTGCACGCCCGCGCAGAAAAAGCACGTTCCTACACAACCGCGCACACTCACGCTTATGCATGCGCGAGAGGCGCATATGCATAAAACGAATACTCGCTCAATTCTGAGCAGCATTTTAATTGGCAGGTGAGAGATATGTTCACGCTTTCCATCATTCTCCCAGCGTGCGTCCTGAGATGAGCTTGGGCTCCTGTAGTTAATTAATCATACGAGAGAGATGGTACAGAGACTCCAGCCCTGACTTCAAGCAGATTTGTTTCACAATAATTTCACCCTGGAAGAGAAGAAAGAAGATGTCGCCTTCACTTCGGCTTGTTTCAGACTTACCTTATGTAACGCTTTTGTTTTCGCAAGCGTCTTCAAAGACTTTTTAGATGCAAGAGAGAACAGGGATTCTTTCCAACTGACTGAAGGCTGAAGTGTAATGCATTGTTTCTGTCAACATGACGGACGGCTGGAAACAACATGCAGTTTTTAAACAGAATATATGCAGGGGGCAGCATGGTGATGCAGCGTATAGTACTGTCTGCCAACAGCAAGAGGGTTGTGGGTTCGAATCTGGCCTGGGGCCTTTCCGTGTAGTGATTGTATGTTTTTTTTCCTGCCTGAGGACTCCGGATTTTTACCGCCAGAATCTAAAGGCAGAAATTATAGAGCAAATGGAGAAACTGAAATACCCATAAACCCTCATTTCCACCAAGCAGTCTGGTTTAGTTTATTTGGCATTATAACAGTTATTTTGCACTTCCATTGTCAAAAGCAGTGGATGGAACCAAAAGACCTTTCCAATCCATCTCGTCTTTTTGTTACTCCTCAATAGCCTCCAAGGAGGCTGATATGTCACTAAAAAGTGGATCTAGAAACAGTGCAGTCCATTGATTGGTCACGAGAGAATTGATAGTCTGGCTTGACAAAGACAAAACACAAACCCGCCACTTACGTGGATCGCACAGCTAATACTATCCAGTAACAGCCCCTCCTACATTTATGAGTATGCAGCTGAAAAGCAAACCAGATCTTGGGAGTAGATTTCCGTCTGTACTGGTTACTGTATGTGTTTGGTGGAAACGTGACTTTAGTAAGAGCGTGTGAGTGAATTGTGTGCGATACCTGCGATTTATTGATGAACGGTACAGAATATGTTCCTGCCTTTCACCAAATTGTAGGGCAGGATGGACTCTAGGCCCCACCATCCCTGATCAGGAAATTGTGGTTAGATACAGATGGATAAGACGCTTGCCGGTATCTCTAATGCTTTAAGGTATAAGATCATAACCTTGTGATTGGAACATTCATATTGATCATTGATGCCAACAAGCAAAGGTAATTTATAGAAAAGGTGGGGCAGAACACCACGATTGGGACTGTTATTATTTTTTTTTTTTTTTCAAAAAAATTCTCAGGAACCCTCTTCAAGTTATCATTTATTTTCTTGTATGTTATATTTTGTGTTAAAAAAAAAAGTTTATGTATGTTCCGCAACATACAACACTGCCAAGCTGATCGTAGCAATGTACGATTATGGACCCTCCAGTAGATAGAAAATGATAAAGGAGTTAACTGAGATAACTAATAGATTAAGAATATTAATGAGTATTTTCACTCTTCATTGGTCAGCTACTTGGAGAAAAGATAAATAAATGAGGCTGAGTTGTGATGAAATGCTGGATGTCATTTCAAGCACAAGCAATCAGATGTGGCCCACAAGTGACAAAACCACAAGTGATAAAATCATTCACTGACTGCCTTCATTCACACTGCCTGAATTTGCTGTTTATGACATGCTGTGGTGCTTGTTATCAGACAAACAATTGCCTACTGTAGTCCCCAAGGGGGTCACGATGTACTTGCTAGCTAGAATAGCTCAAAACCATTGATGTCACTGAAAAGCAAAATTAATTTGAAACCAGGCAAAACTAGTGCACTCTTGAACAGCGTGCAAACAATTCATTCAATTACAGTATGTGCTCTGCAGGGCTCTGTTGCAGATTATATAGTAGTTGTGCAAACTGCACAAAATATACACTTGGATTTGTCATGTCTTTATTTGAATGACCATATGCTAGTTTATGAAAACTATAATTTATTTCAGCCAGGCAAATATTAACAGCTCTCTTGTAACTGCTTTTGTGACGCTGAAATAAACAGATAGCTCAGTCATTTCTATATCATTTTATAATCTGTCTTCAGCCTCCAGTGCTCCATAATGCCAACATTAGAAAATTTAAACAAACTCTCCAGTGCTGTCAAATTAAGCAGATGGGGAGATGTCAATTATCCAAGTCTCAGTCTTAGTCTTAGGCTGTCAAGGAAACTAATGCCATGACCACCAAATCAACCATATGAATGGATGGACTAATAAATTAATAAATTGTCCTGCTCACAGTGCATGGTGGTGGTCACTCATGAATAATGAAAAATCGAGACCTCCGAAAGCGTTACTGGCAGCAGTGAACAATAAAGTTTTATCACCCTCATTTGCAGAGCAGGAAACAGGGAAAAATGGATATAATTAATGATCCTAAATCTCGAGTCGGCTAAGAGACGTCCCCCCTGCCCATGTCACCACAGGCAGGTTGGTGTCATGGAAACCATGGGTCTGCTCGCATGAATCAGAAGCATTATGGGATTGCACTCATTCTCCATGCCTGGAGGTTGAGGCCCAGTCAAGTGAATGAAGCCTCTCGGCACACAACATCTCATAAATATAGAGGAGGTAAAGTAATGGTGCCCAGAATGGGGGGTGAGGGGGTCCAGCTCCCCCTGTGACCACGTGATTCCCGGAAGGTGACTTGAGCTTGACATCGTCATACCGACCTGAAGCTGTGTCAAGTTCGATGGAGCGTTGGGGGGGGGGGTGGGGTTGGTGCAAGTTGGAAGGGAGATAAATAATCCCCGAAACTTCCCATTTTTCCAGATATAAATTGGGATATTCAGTGGCCCTGTGCTCTCCCGCAGGTTCCCACATTCCATTTCTCATTCTGCCATGTCCAGTTCGCCGGGATGATTTATTTACGTTGAGCTGCTGCCGCGGTCACGTCTTGGTTCCTGCCCTGCACGCCTCCGTTCAATCAACACTCTGATCCCCCGAATTACACGTATGATCTCTGTATATACAGTATTTACCATGTCAGATGTGTGGGGATAATGACACTAATTAACAAACTAATTGACTAACCAACAGCCTTGGTGACTAAGTAAAGGAGTGTCTAACTAACTGTCTGACTGACCAATTAATTTCGTAAACTGTGAATAAATTTGTCTTAAAGAGTGTTCTTGACAATGCAATAGCGGCAGTTAATTCATTCAAATGTGAACAGCAATTTGCTATTCGGAAACTGGTCAAGATTATACAGTATTCAACTCCTTTATCTACATACAGCTTAGCTATAGGTGCTTGTGTTTAGCCAATGAGAATGAGTGGCATTGGGATGACCTAACCTTGACTTCTCATTGATCCTTCCACTATATGCATTTCTTATTCATTTTTTGCACGCAGCAAACTTTCTTCATAAAAACTTACTTTGGTCATCCACATAAAATGGTATTTTATGTATAAAGAGCATGTATGGGTTTTTCTAGGACTTAAAATTTGCGACACATAGCTGGTGCTTCATATAGAAAAATGTCTTGCGTAGACACTGATTTGCAGAGCAGAGCCTGTCAAATTGTCTGCTCCTGAAAGCGCAAAATTAAATTCGGAACATTGCTATCAAAATTATGGCTCCCATGACTCTCATTAAATCCTAACAATGAAAAATATGTATCATCTTAATAATTCAAATTGAAAATGGACTTTACTAATGACAGTTATAACAAATACTTTTTTCTCCTATTTAGTGGTTTAAATACGTGTGCGAGCACACATGAGCGCACACATGTACTCACACATAAATTGCAAGCACCATAATTTATTGGACAATGACACCTTTTTTTTTTTTTTACTTGGCTCCATACTCAAGCACTTCGAGTTTAAAAAGATACAATGATGATAAGTGCCTGATTGTTGAGCAGGATGAAGCATTGCATTGCCTTTGCGTGAAAAGACTGTTTGAAGTGTGTGATGTATGTACATCACCAGATGCAGGGCATCTAACCTGGTGATGCTCTGCCAGGTCTGTACTGCAGCCATCTTCAGTTTCTGCTTGTTTCTGAGACATTTTACCTACAGACTCCTCTTCAGCATCTTATATGCATATTCGATCAGATTCAAATCTAGTGATTGACTTGGCCAACAGGAGAAAAGTAAATAAAAAAATAACAAAGTGTGTCACTGTGCAATGGATTATATTGCTCACTGTACTTCCACCGATTAGCCAAAAAAATTTCGACCACTCACAGATGAACCAAGTAAAATTGAGTAATTCATAATAACATTACATGTCACTGTCTCTGAACAGACCTTTGACCAGGGGTGTCAAACTGGTCTGTAAAAGGGCCAAGGGGCTGTAGGTTTTCAATCCAACCAAGCAGAAGCACACCTGATACAAAGAATTTAATCAACGGATCTCAGCCTGCTGAGTTGATGAGTTGTATCATGTGCGCTTCTGCTTGGTTGGAATGAAAACCTGCAGCCCCTCGGCCATTTTACAGACCAGCCCGAGACCCCGGACTTAGACGTCCATAGACAGGAAATGAATTATCAGTTCTTATGGTCAGTGTTTGATGTGGGAGAAATGAGACCAGAGCAACTCTAATCGTTATGGTCACAAGGCTGATTCAGAACATTTCAGACGTGGTAAGGCTTGCGTCATGCTCCAGGTCAGCAGTGGCGAGTACCTACTGACAGGGGTAGGAGGAATGGCAAATAACAAACCAACGAAAGGTTGTTGGACACCCAAGGCTCATCAACACGCCACACAAGGGCAGGTAAGGCAACCCTGTCAGGTCCGGACAAACAGGAGGGCCTCTGTGGCACAAGTTGCAGAAAATTTTAATGATGGTAACAGGAGGTATGTGTCACGGCTCATGTAAGAGTCTTAGAAGCCATAGTCAGGTCTGATGGTACATCCTTAACCCTGTCCACTTTCACCTGCAATTGGCAAGTGAGCATTGGAACTGGACCTCGGAATCGCCTGTTCCGAAGCTTCCAGTTTTCTTTAAAATAAAGAACGTCAGCCATTTCCTTGTGCTATAATTACCCAAAGAAAAGATAGCACAAGCATGCATTGTGGAAAAAGCTGGCGGAAGGAGTTTGATGCTTTTAGAAAATGTTTTGCAAGGAAACCCTCGGTCCAAATAGTTTAAAAAAAGCTCTTTTGGCTACATGCGGAGGATCAACAGCAGGTGGTCATGATGATTCAGTTCATCAGTGTATAAAAAAGTGATTGTGTTGCGAGAGATTGTTTTTCCTTTTAGTGAAGAAAGTCCCATATTTTGTGAGATTTTGAAGAAATTCATCAAAACATGAAAACACAACATTCATGCTTGCATGTGAGTGTGTGTTTGTGTGCACATTTGCATATTTGCACGTGAACACCACAAGTGTACACTGGATGTAGGGGAACTAGACAGGCTTCAGACTGTGGCACGGCAGTAAAATGGTTGATTCCTCAATAATATATAACAGATACAGAGCAAAACAATTTCAGGTTTTTCAATCATTCATATCCCTTATGGCCCCATTTCCTTCAACAAAAGATCTTGAGGAAAAATATAAAAGTGCTTCCTAGTCTGAAATTGTTATAAATTCTTGAGAAGCTCTGTTGTAAATAAAAGAAAACATTCAGCTTTTTATCACGTATATTTGTGAGAATGTGCACCCAGTGCCCTAAATTTGCATGTGTCTTTTCACAGTACTGAAGAGATTCCAGGCATTATTTCACTTCATTATTTTAACAATCAGCAGATAATGACTGATGCATTTAATTCATGTTCATTTTGTTTTGCACATATAGATTTAGTAAGGATAAAACTACCACTTGAATCTAAGCAGTTTTTTTTAAAAAGACAAATTAATTAAAATTATTTTTGGTTCAAATCAGGACACCAAAACCTGACATCAAGGAATAAGGGAAAATAGAAATTAGTTAGTAATACGTGGAGTTGCCCATAAGTTATTCACTGACAATCCAGTGTCTATCAGATACAGTGGCTTAAAATGTGCTCTACAAAAAGAAGGAGCAGGCAGTTAAAGAGTTAAAAACCACATGTGCCATTTTAAAGGCATCCCAGTCTGGTGCTGCATCACCCATTTTAGTTACAATCAACACAGTTTGCAACGTGGTCTGAAATAATCTACCTTTTTTGCATGCACGTTAGATATTTGTAGAACAAAACTAGTAACTTAAAAAAAAATGTATTGGAAAAAAAAGGCGGTGGAAAAAAAAGGTAGTTGGATGCTGACACATTCTCTTTGACTATGCAGTAAAACACTGAATTTATTCAGGACTGGATTTCAAGGCTTTTCACTCAAACTGCAGAGGCTCAGAAGTCTCGCACAGACACTGACCCCCTCTAGATTACTGCAGCTGTTTGATCTACTGCTTTATGAAATGTGTGAGAAGTTCACTTCCAGGTCACGAAGCGCTGGAATGCTGGGTGCCTCATACTGGATGAACAGGATGATTGTGGCCGTGCTATGTTGTTATTT
This sequence comes from Gymnothorax reevesii, assembly GCA_029721435.1. NCBI lineage: Eukaryota > Metazoa > Chordata > Actinopteri > Anguilliformes > Muraenidae > Gymnothorax > Gymnothorax reevesii. Next base: position 25,880,156 of record CM056589.1, read on the forward strand.
TTGAGCGAATTTGATTTTATGATTATAAAGTAGAATGACAACAAAAGAAGGCTGTTTCCTGCCCTGCAAAACAACTCCACGCCATCTTTGCCCAGAGGATGGCTGCTTCAGCTGCAATGCCCTTGTACATGGAATGGATAGTGTCAATTGAGAGCCTGTTCATGGTTGTTGTACATTTTTGTGCATCACTTTGCATCTTTTACATCATCTTTGTGTCTTCCCGAAATTCCATCCATCCATCCATTTTCTATACCCGCTTATTCCTCACTAGGGTCACGGGGCGAGCTGGAGCCTATCCCAGCTGACTACAGGCAAAGGCAGGGACTCACCCTGAACAGGTTGCCAATCCATCGCAGGGCGCACACACCCTTCACAGACCATTCACTCTCACACTCATACCTATGGGCAATTTCATGTCTCCAATTAGCCTGATATGCATGTTTTTGGACTGTGGGAGGAAACCGGAGTACCCAGCGAAAACCCGAAATTCCATTCTGCCACAAATAACTTCACTTTGTCACAAAAAAAAGAGAAAACATGAAGGAAACAAAGAATAAGGTAAGACATTACAATAAGGCTACATTAATCACCATTTTTTTAATGCTGTAAAAGGAATAAACTATCAGTTAATTTATTTAATGCATCAAGGTGCTGAATAAGTGTTATGTTGTAATAAACAATTTATTATTGGTCTTTGTCACCTCTATTGTGAAGCTGAAAGCATCCATTATGTGCCCCTCAAATAACATTTCCCAAGTGCTCTCCTCCATTTGCTTTTCCCTCATTTTCATATAGCCCCCAGTTTCTTTGTTCTTTCCTAGTTTGTTTGCCATCCTAGGTCTTCGCGACGAGCCTTTGCATTTTCAGTGAGCTAATCCGGTTTTTGATTCTGATTTAGATAAATAGATAGATTTAGATAGATTTAGATAAATATTTAGCAATTTGATTTATTTTTAACATTTAGATTTAGTATTTAATGTCCTCTTTTTCCTTCTACAAAAAGTTATACTACAAAAAATGACATCACCTTTTCTACAACAGTTTACACATATTTGTGCGTAAATATGTGAAAAAGAGACCGTTAAAAATGGCAACAATCTTTTTTCTCGGTGTTTGACGCTAAATGTGCAAAAACTGTACCATATTAAACAACACACCCTATTTTACAAACGGTGCCCCATAACTGTACGGCGTTCCTAACTACTAATTTTGAACTGGACTGTTTGATTGAGTATCTGCTCACTAGGAGCCTCTGGAACTGATTTTCTGCCCGTGCTTGAGTATTGAGTCTCTGCCCTGTCAAATTTCAACCAAGCAAATTATTCAATGATATATAAAATAATTACTTTAGTGAAATGAACAGCGTTAAAAAATGAGTGCTAGACACATCGTCTCAAGTTACAGAATAGAACCAAACACAGATTGACTGAATATGCTGAAGTTTACCTTTATTAACAAAACTGCGGAACAAAAAAGCTTTCAGGGCCGGAGACTGGTCTCCGAACTGGTCCCGGGTCAGGTGAGAAGCTGCTAGAAAATTGAGGGTGAGGCAGGGCGGAGACAAAGGGACTGATTTGAGGTCAGTCACTGGGATAGCAAGCCATATGAAATAGCCTGCACTGGGAATGTGCTTGCCTTCGAACAGGAGCAAAGATAGTACTTAGATGAAACCGCTCGCCAGTACCAAAGACTCAGAAGGGATGACACCCAATAAATAAAGGTTTACCTGGTTTTTAGCTGAAATATTCTGAGGACAAAGTCCACAACGCAAAAATGCAGAAAAGAGAAGATGGAGATCAGTAACTTAAATACAGAGGACGATAATCAACTAAATGGAAATAGCCAGGCATGAGAAGTGAAACAAGGAGGGAGGTGAACGGAATGACAAAATAATTAAATAAAAGGGATAAATTTACAAAATGATACAAAACCAAAGTGGACAGCTGGATTGCGGGGAAAATAAATGAGGAAAACACTTAGGATGTCACACACATTAGAAAACTGTTAACAATTAGTTAATGCTTATGACTACATTACTCAATGTAAATTAATATATCCTTGTTGTATAGTGTTACCTAAAAGGGACGGAAATAACACAAAGTAATGAAATGAGTGCACTCAGTGTAATAATTGTATTAATAATAATTGTATTATTATTGTAATAATAAAACTGAGAGTTTTATCAAATTGAATTTTGCTGTCTTTACAATTGATTGTCTCATATAAGATGTATTAAGAAATTACTGCCCCTGTTTAAAGCCTCAACAATAAAGGAGGCATACGTTGGAGGAAAAGCCTTTAACAACAATGGCCAAATTTCCTAATTTCCTCCACGCTTTGCCTCCATATGTTGTCCGGGCCCTAACATACACTGGCACTACAGTCAATAGGATTTCTATAAAACCTAATGGGATTGCTATTGAATTTCACAAGGGACATTTATCAAATGAATGTGCAAAGCACACTGAGGCCCAAGCGATCCCAGAGATATAAATTGGCTGAACTGGTGCAAACAAAAAAGCTTTCCAGGCTTCAGAAAGCTGAAGCAGGCTGGAGTCGCAGGCATCTCATTAGCCAGCTATGACTGAACGTCACCAGTGACAGGACCTCGCACGTGGGTGTATGAAGCCAGGCTGTGACTCCCGAGCCACAAATTGAGGATACATAATTGAAGAGAGGAGAAGAGAAACAATGAAACAGAGAAGGAGGGTGGCGAGAAACATTTTTTTTTTCATTTTGCAGTATAGTCCTAAAGCTATTATAGGTTGTTTTCTTTACTCTGAGCCAGTGTTCTTAAACCCCACTGGTTTCAATTACCATTAATGATGACAAGATTTGATTTGCATGCGAATGTTCAGTCAAGAACACTCTACTCACACATATTTGTGATCTTTCAGCTAAAAGGGTTAGAATGGAAAGTGGGGGGGGGGGGTGGGCAAAGTTCAATTGAGAGCAGCAGCCGGCTGCCGCCTCTAATGATTTCTTTCAGTTATTTCCCCTTACTTTTCTGGTTTTGTCTAATTTGTCACCGCACAAACAGCAGTGCTGTACAGATATATGTGTTCAGCTGGAGGGCTGAGCTTTCCCACTGTTCCATTCTTTATGCCACATCAAAAAGTGAGTGAGAGAGAGAGAGAGAGAGAGAGAGAGAGCTATTATCTTGAGATACTGTCAATGATGACTAATAATACTCTTCAGCACCTTCTACCTAAACTAACCTTGTGATGTTCAAAGAACAAGGGAAAAGGAATGCTATTATTCATTTAAAGAGAGGATTTTTTCACATTTTTTTCTTCAGAATTCAAGAGTCAATGCCACAAAACTGTATTGATTTCTGTTAAATTTCAAAACAGATTTTCACATTAGCATTATACAACCCCAATTCCAAAATAGTTGGGACGAAGTGTAAATTGTGAGTAAAATCAAAATGCAATGACTGTCAGATCACATGAGCCAATATGTTATTGATAATCAAATCTAGATAACATTTCAAATGTTGAAACTGAGACATTTTATGTTTCTATCCACAAAATGAGCTTATTTCAAATTTTCTGGTGGCAAGAGGTTTCAAAAAGTTGGGGCACAGGCAAAAAAAGGGCTGAAAAAGCAATTAATATATGAGAGAATTAGCTGAAAGAACATTTAGCAAGTAATTAAGTTAGATGGCATCAGTTATGTAATATGATTGGCTGTAAAAGGGATGTCTTAGAGAGGCTGAGTCTCTCAGAATTAAAGATGGCCAGAGGCTCTCCAACCTATGAAGGCTTGCATAAAAAAAAATGCGGAATACAATTATGCAAAAAATACAAAAAAATAATGTTCCTCAATCTCAAATTGCAAAGGCTTTGAAGGTCTAATCATCACCACGGCATACCATCATCAAAAGATTCAGAGAAACTGGAAAAATCTATGTGCGTAAGGGACAAGGCCGAAGACCTTTACTGGATGCCCGTGATCTTCGGGCCCTCAGACGCCACTGCATCACTCACTGGCATGATTCTGTCATTGACATTACTGAATGGACCCAAGAATACTTCAAGAAATCACTTTCTATACCCCTTTAACGGACATTGTAACCGCACGGTTGAGCTATGTTCGCGGTCAAATTTTCATAATAAAACCGTGACAAAATCCCTCTTTGGCTGTTTGCCCTCATCCCCCTAGTTGACTAGAGTGTGTAGTGCTATTTACATCGATTGGGTGGCAGTGTTGTAAAAAGACATCTTTGTCTGAAAGTACTGTGAAAACCGGAAGTTCATCAGAGTCGACAGTCACCCCACATTTTCGCTTCAGGAGACAGTGAAAATTGAAGTAAGAAAAAAAATCATTGCATTTTATGTTCCTGACACCGTAATGATTATGTTCTAGTTGAAAGGCAGAAAAGTGACAATAAAAGTGTTTTACCGCTCGGTTGAGTTGCCCGTCCAAAGTAAACTGAAGCTGACGCTGACGAAGCGTACAAACACAGATATAAAAAATGCAATCATCAATTTCCTTGCTAGGCTGTATTGTTTGTATTCACCTTCAGATCGGCATATCTATAAAGCCATTTTTTACATAATAAAATAATAATGATAATGAGATCTTTACATAATGAGAGAAATAATAAGCTAATGCTAATTACAAGATAGTGCTCATTTATTATATCATCACCATCATAGCTGAGCCATATTGAACACTACTATGCATGGAATAGTCATAGTAACCGCTATCTAAATATTAAATTTTACAGTGGCAATGAGGCTTTAATTGAAGGGATGGTCATTATTTAGCACAGTAAACATGAATTTCAGTCTCGTGTTTTCTATGTCAGTTTGAATTGATGGGATGCATCCAGATAACCATGTATTTGCTTTTGTAACTTGATGTCTGTCTCTTATGTATTGCATCATCTGGTCTAGGTTTATGCCACAACACTTAAATGAACAGTGTTGGAAATTACCTAAGTCATTTTTATGATTCTGTAATGGTAATTCCACGAGAATGTGCGAGCTGAAGTAGTATTTTTAATTAAGACTACAATTATTGTTGCTATCCATTAATTTTTTAATTTAGTTTTACAAAAAAGCTGAAAGAAAAATGGTAAAGCACATTATTATTTATTATTCAGATGCCAAATAGCAGTTATTTTCTTGCATTCCTGAAAATAAAAATGAGTTTTATTGGTTGAATGCAAGACTGGTTGAATGCTATCAAAGGAGGCCATACAAATTATAATAATACATATTGATATAATGTATTATAGTAATATGTAATATGTAAAATTTGGATTGTGATTGTTTTTCTCTTGTGGTTGTCATGTATATATGATCTTTTTTTACAGCACGTTATCAGAAAAATGTTTTTCAATATATTGATACATTTTGTGAACATATTCTGCTGTCTATTATTTTATTTTAATGAAAAAACTTCAACTTTAGTCGCACAAATTAAAAAATTACAATGATGCCTAATACTTGTTAGTTCAGGCCTGAAGTTACCCTAACAGGGCAAGTTGACTAGCATATCTGCCATATGATTGGGTCATTTGGGGGGAAAAAAAATTGAAAAGTTGTTAAATGTGGAGTCAGGAACACAATTTTAAGAAAAAAAAATTTTTTGAAAATGTATTTCTCAGTTAAGGTTTCTAAAGGGTTAAACACAGTCTGCCGTGCCATCCATAGATGCCACCTGAAACTCTATTATGCAAAAAGGAAGCCATTGTTGAGCATGATCCAGAGGCGCCGCCGTGTTCTGTGGGCCAGGGCTCATTTAAAATGGTCTGTGGCAAAGTGGCAAAGTCTCCTGTGGTCATACGAGTCCAAATTTGAAATTCCTGTTGGAATTCATGGGCGTTGTCTCCTCAGGGCTAAAGAAGGACCACCCTTCCTGTTTTCAGCGTTCAGTTCAAAAGCCAGCATCTTTGATGGTATGGGGATGCATTAGTGCTCATGGTGTGGGACACTTGCATGTTTTAAAAAGCACCATGAATGCTGAAAGGTATATAGAGGTTTTAGAGCAACATGTGCTCCCCTCCAGATGACATTTACTCCAGGGAAGGCCTTGTGTATTTCAACAGTACAATGCAAATCCACATACTGAAGCTATTACAACAGCATGGCTTCATAGTAGAAGAGTCTGTGTGCTGAACTGGCCTGCCGGCACTCCTGGTCTTTCACCGATTGAGAACATTTAAACATAATTAATTAACCGAACATAAACATAATTTAATGAAAAGTCTGTCAAAGGAGACCCACAACTCTGCAGCAGCTGGAAGCCTGTATTAAACAAGAATAGGATCAAATTCCAATGGCTAAACTCAAGAAACTTGTCTCTTCAATGCCCAGCCGCCTCCAATTTGCACTAAAAAGAAGAAGGGATGCAACACCATGGTAAACAGGCCCCTGCCCCAACTTCTTTGAGACCTGTAGTAGCCATCAAATTTGAAATGAGCTAATTTTTTGGATAAAATTGTAAAATTTCTCAGTCCGTATGAGAGATGTTGTCTCTATCTATGCTATGTTATCTCTGTTCTATTGTGAATAAAATACTGGCTGGTGTAATTTGAATGTCATTGTGATTCGATTTTATTCACAATTTACACTTTCTCCCAACTACTTCTGAATTGGGGTTGTTCATTACTGAATAATATTTGGTGAAGTATAGTCTTTTCATATAATTGTGATCTTTTACCTTTAAGGGTTGATCAACAGCCCATATAGAATTTTCATACATTTTTTTTCTCTCAGAAAAATACTGGGTATATACATAAACAAACTGACCCACTCAGTCCTGCATTCTGACCTGAATTGAAGTCAAATGGGAGACATAGATTGTAAAACTCTTTTTTGAATAGAGAATAACAGTGGCATAGACAAACTGAATTTTAAAACTGATTTTTTTTTTTTCCAGAGAATTTGTTCAAAAATGCATGTAGAGTTCAGTTGGGTTAACAATTCAGGACCAAATGTACTGGGAGCTATTAAACCAGAACTGATGCCTAACTGCTTATAATCACAATAAAGTGAACTAAACCTTTTCTTTTGAGCGAAGTGTTCTGTTTCCTGACTGAAATCAAGAGCTTTTTTTTTTTTTTTTACCATGAGCACATTATGTCCTTGTACAACATAAACCTGGTGCAATGGCAGCCTGTATTCATTAAACTAAAGCTGAAAACGCCATAGGGTCAGTGACACTAAATAATTACTGACTTGACCAGTTGCTAAGACAACCACCCAGGTAGCTGCCAGGAAGTTTCACAATGTGCCTGCAAATCATTAGAGTGAGCTGGAGATGGCAAAACCATTTGTCTTTTCCATGTGTGTGTGTGTGTGCGTGTGTGCATGTGTGTCTGTACGTGTGCCTGCGTGTGTGTGTGTGTGTGTGTATGTGGGTGAGAGAGAATGTGTGAGCGTTTGTTAAGTGTGTGCGTGTCTGTGTCTGCGTGTATCTGTATGTGTATGCATTTGTGTGTAAGTGAGAGAGAGAACAAGAGAAAAATGTGTGTGTGTGTGTGTGTATTCTTGTGTGTCTGTGTGTGAGAGAAAGTGAGACAGGAAGTGCATTTGTTATGCATGTGAGTGTGTATGTGTATCTGTGCGTGTGTGTTTGAGCGTGAGTGTGAGTGAGAGTGCATTTATTATCTGTGTGCCACAGGATGTGCATTTGTTATGCGTGCGAGTGTGTTTGTAAGTGTAAGAGAGAGAGGAAGGGAGAGATTGTACATTTTTTATGTGTGTGTCATTGAGTGAAAGAGAATGGGTGTGCTTTTGTTGTGTGCGTGTGTGTGTGTGTGCCCGTGCGTGCGTGTGTCTGTGTGTGCTTGACTACTGAGTTTTTAAGTGGAAAGTTCCCCTCCAGGTATCAAAAGGCCTGACCATATAAGTTTGGGGTGTAACATAAGCCTTTCCCTCAATTACTATAGACAATTAAGTTTACAGATCTTGCATGACTGACATTAATCTAAATCATTCAAGGAAATACCTTGACAGTATTGATACAACTTTATTACCAGATCAAATGAATGAGTCAGCTTCTTCCTGACATCAACTTCCTGTTTAATTGCCTTGTTTACAATTATTACACAATGATCACAATGATGGTGTGACCCCTGTGACAAACATATTGACATACCTGTGGGCAAATTTCACTCTCCAATTAGCCTATCACGCATGCCTTTGAACTGAGAGGGGAAACCCATGCAGACCCATGCAGACGAACTCAGAAAGGCCCTCACCGGATTCAAACCAACAACCTTCTTGCTGCGAGGCAACAGGGAAACTCAATGTTTCCACTCTCTTCAAACAGATAAATCTTCAAATGGAGAGAGAGAAGATCCCTGTTTCACTCAGGAACATATATTTTTTTTCTGTTCTGTACTCTCGAGCTAGAGAATTTAATTTACTTCAAGTAGAATATTCCCAAAGAAAACCGCCCCCACCCCCCCACATAGATAGCTTGTGTTAAGGATGTAATGCTCCACCCGCTGAGTGGGAACCATATAATCTAACTTCTCTCTGATCTAATGTATGTACAGAACATATACACCTCGCACTTCAAACAACCTGACTCCATGCTGTGGGACCCCGTGCAAGCTTCAATCTAATATTCTGTCAGTTCTGGGCTGGTGTCGGTCTGTTTTGACGAAGCCAAGCTCCCCAAGTCTCCGTTGCTTGATATGTCAGAGGGTTTATGGTGTGGCTAAGCTCACTGACAAAATGAAAGAGTGGGGGTTATGGTCCAGTGAGGTTGTAGGACTCTTTGTTTATTTATTTTGTGGGATCTTTTCTCTGCTATCTTCATCAATGAATTCGCCAGTTTGGTCTATCGCATTGTTGCCACTGACATGGAAAAGCTTTTTAGCCCCTAAGAGCAATTAATGAAAGTATGACCAAAGAATTTACAGATGACTTTAGGGTTCATTCGCAGTCTATCATATAAGGTTTTGATTGCTGCTTGAATTGGAGTTTTATTGAGACTTCGCTGTGGAAAGCCTGAAGAACTGGGGCATTGGGGAATTTTTATCCATTCAATCAGCCAAGATTTCCTCTACAGTACCACCTGTTCATTAACACATCCATTTGTTAACAGAAAATTGGCACAGATTCATATTCAACCCACAACTGAAAATTTGACTGCTTGAACTGTTCTTGCTGTGACTTCTTGTTTAGGAATCAATGCAAAATATTTCATATACTTAAAATTGACGCCTGACCCTGTAAAGAAGGTGCCTCCATAGATCCCAAACCTCGTATAACAATTTTACCAAATTCTGAGAAAGTTGATTGTCAACATGCTTTGAGCTAAGACAGTATTAAATAAGTGAAGACACAGGGTCAGCATAATCGAAGTATAGTAAATTACTCCAACTTACTGAAAGTAGCAAAAATAATAAACGTCAGTGCACTGGCCAGAAACAGTGAAGACCGCAGGGTAAGGAATTCTGAACTGTAGTTTGATTTAGTTTGTCATTGTAAGAGTGTAAGCCAATTCAATTAGTTTAATCAGACAAATTGGCATATCTAATCCACATTTAACCTCTTAATACAATGCAAACAAATAATACTTTGATACAATGAGACAGCCTAATTTAAAATTTAGTCATTGGGTTATATTTTTTTTTTAGTCAGAACATTAATCTAGCATAACTAAATGAAGTTTTGACTGTGGAGTCCTTTTGGGAAAACAGTGTAGGAATATTCTTCATTGCCATCAAATTGTTTCGGCACTGTGTACTTTGGCTGGCAGATATTTTGGTTTGCTGGCAGACGTGTTACTTGCAAACATGTGCACTGGTTTGGCTCGCAGTATGCGCTGGATTATATTTAATTAACTGCAAATCTACAATTGGGGAACTCAAGAGGCTTTATGAGATATTTACTCACCCAATCAAAAACTTTCCCCGGGTTTGTCGCCAGTGAAGACGATGAGAGGAAACTCGTGCGCTCCTGCCAAAAAGAGAGGCTTTTATCTCGGCCTCAAATTAATTCTATATTGAGAAACGAGACATTCATCTTGTGGCGGGAAGCGTGATTTTTGACGCCATCGATACGCATAATCAGACTGCATTTCAAAGACCCCCCACAGTTATAATATTGCCATAGCAGTTATAGCACTTTATATCATTTCAAACAGTGATTCTGAAGGAGCAATCGCTCCGCACTAAGCAGTTAAATTTAACAGGGGGTTTATCTGCGGACCTCGGGTACCACAGGGGATCTAAATGGGTTGCATTTTCCGTCACCGCCATTAAACGCTCTTGAATTAAAGGTGTGATAAAATGACAATGGAGTTATAAGCAGATTGGCAAGTGCCTGCACCTGTAGATTAAATTCTTATTATATTATTATTCTTTTTTTGGTACCCTCGGGCATTAAATTTGCGAGACGGCAGTGGTACGTGTTAATCTGTGAGTCACAGCTAATAAATCATTCTTGGCTTGAATGATTGCGCGAGGGAAAGGGCATTGATGAAATGGTTGAAAAGCATAGTGTGCTAATTATCCACAGTGCCTGGCTCTCCATGTTTCTTCTGATTCCCAGCAGTCTGTGGAGCGGGTACTGTGCATAACTCCCCAACATGCGAGAAAAATTGCACCTGCTCTACCTCTCTGTTGCAGTTTACTGTTGTTACGCGCAGGTGCGTGCCAAATTACCCCAGTCCAGTCTTTCAACAAATAGGGGCCATAGTGCAATCCCGAATACCGTCACTATGAACAGTAAAACTGAATCACACAATTTTAAATTTCCGTAATTTCCGCATGTTCTACAAGATATGTACAAATCTATCCTCAAAGGCGTTTTGATCTTTCCATTTAAAAGACATATCACGACGGCATCCCTATAAAATCTTTTGGCTAAAATGAATGAATAAATTGTCAGTATAAGTACTTCCTAGTGGTAAAAGTCACCTCCTTTGCTTCATTGACAACTTGAAATAAAGACAGGATACTGACATTAAACTCCACTCAAGAAAATCTCCAGGCCAGATTCAAACCCACAACTTTCTTTGTGTGAGGTAGCGAAGCGAGGTAACCACTTGCGCCACTATGCCACCCGTAAAGATATAATGATCATAATTCTTCTGTGATCTGGAAAAACCTAGTGAGTTTATCAGTTGCAAGGGTCTCACACAATTGAACAAAAACTTTTGGATTCTGGACTTTTTTGAAATGAAAAAAAAATAAAAAAAATAGAAACTTGATTTTGACAGTTTAAATAACTCTAACAGCTAGTGTTTAAAGATTTTTCACCACTCTTAATTACTCCAAATGAAGGTCAAACTCAGTTTTCACCAAAGCAACATAACGTACTAGGTTTAACCAGATCACAGGAGAATTGTGATCATTGGCTCTTTAAGGCTGGCATAGTGTCGCAAGTGGTTGCATCACTAAGAAAGTTGTGGGTTTGAATCTGGCCCGGAGCTTTTCTGAGTGGAGCTTGCTGTCAGTATCCTGTCTTCATTTCAAGTTGTCAATGAAGCAAAGGGATTGACTATTGCATGTCTACATTGCATACAAGTGCTGGGAATCATAAGAGTTTATTGGCGTGAAAATTCAGAGACGTGTGGGGGAAAAGACCAGAAAGAAGGCAGTCTTAAAACTGCTGTAAAACCAAATGCAAGAATGATGAGAAACTCTGGGAAATTTGGAGTCTTCAAAATTGTTTGTTGAGACACGCGCAGACATTACCCAGAAAATATCCATGAAAATATTAATTTTTTGGTCACAATATCATAATATTTGAACGTGCAGTTGTTTAGACTTCTGGCAGTGCCTTTATTGTTTTTCTCAGAGGATGAGACTTGGCCACAGTGCCAAAGGGCCAGTAGAAAATGTAACTGACATTTCCAGTATTGTTACTCAATTTGGGTCATAATCTCAGTAATTTATGTTTGGGAGCGATCTGCCGAGTGCCACCTTTCAGAAGAGACCATGATTACGCATGTGGTCAAAGTGGTTCAAGAGCAGTAAGAACTTGGTGGGAATTTGCTCATAAAGGATGAGAACGGTATGAAGCTGATCTTTACGTTCCATATATTGAACTTCATAAAATGATTACAGGATGGAACATGACGTGCTTGATCTCACTTTATTTTTATTTGCATTATATATGCTGAGATGTGGGTGCTTTCTTAACATATGCATTTTTAAAAATTCTTCTCCAGGAATCGTGCATGCTAGGAAAGACATCATCATTCAATCACTGGCATTATTGTGCTCATGGTTAAAGCAGTCTTTCACGGTGAGATGTCAAGACTATTAAAATTTCTCTGTCCCAAGGGTACGGGTTATCCACACTTTCAAATTATACACCCAGCTGTCTTATGTAAGCCCCGAGTAAACAAAGATGACAAAGGAAACAGGAAGAATGGGAAGGAATGAATAGATAATGCAAAATTTTAACATATGAATGATTTTTGTATTCAGAGTTTGGGATGGCTTCATTTCAGATCAAGGCTTCAGGCTTGCCGTGCACTTCAACAAAGAATAAAACTGGAGTGAAAAAAAAATGGACGAAAAGGAAAACTAAGAGAAATTGGAATTGTAGATTTTGCCTGAAGCGAAGTTCTCTCAGGTCACAGAAATACCTGAAAAACTTGGCACCAACTTTGGGCATGATTCACATGATTGGAAGCAAAAATGCACTCATGGACAGCTAAAGTGAAACAGAATTTTGGGCTGTTTTTGACAGCTGTTGCTGAGAGACTCAGAAAGGTTCCTGACACACTGTTCTCCTTGATGACGATAACCCAGCTTCTTTCCTTGCACCCTGGAATTAGGGGTAATAATGATAAAACAAGCTTGTCCTTGCACATCGGCTGAGCAAGTCTAAAGGAAAGTAAAACACTGATGCCCATTTGTTCCTCCTCCAAGAGGAATATAACGGAAGTCTGCAGTTTCCGCTGTATTTTTGGAAGGCATTGCTGTGAGAAATCTCCACTGCAGATGCATAGAGCTGGCATGAATTCAGCCTGACATCGTCACACTTTATTTTTCCTGGATTATACCTTGCAGGTATACTGCGCACTGCACATTGGCTAATCAGCTCATTTTGGTCTTCATCGATATCAAAATTCAATCAGCATCCTGCGGCAACTTAGAAATTAAACTGAATGTTATAACACAAGATACTCTTAGCACTCTCTCAAGCAATAAAATGAGCCAACCCTTACATGATAAAATATGAAGCTTTTAATGATCCCGACGACAATGCAATGGTCAAGAAATCAGCAGAGATTAAACAAATAGATGAATTAGCTCAGCGTGGGATGGCTCTTCTGTTTGATATCCTTAAATGTTTAAGTACTCTGGGTGAAATTGCTGAGGTTTTTTTTACAGAGAATAATTGAAAAATAGCATTTTATTGGTCCTCTTTTGAAAACAACTCTTCATTGTGGGTAGAAAGCCTTTCTGCAATATTTTCCTGCTCTCAAAAGCATTAATTGACTTTTCAGAGTGATGCATCGTCCAGATTTTCCCCAAACAGCTCACTGCTGCAAAAGTTAAAAAGCTAATGGTGGCACAAACGGTCTAATGTGTGCATTTGTTTCATCCTTGCTAATTTTCTGACCAATAATAGGTTATTAGGACCATTAGATGCTTAAAATTTTGGCCCAATTTTTTGCTCAGGAGCGTACTGAGCAAAGCACCTTCTCCATGCCATCAAGGACTGAGTGACTCAAGGTGCAGCGCCAAGGACTATATTTCCCATGATGCTGTAATTTATATAATTCCTTTCTGGCCTGTTGCACCAGCTGCATATACCTGTATGTTAGGGCCCAAGGTCTTCATGAGATATGTTGAAGCTGGGTGGTTTGATACTGCTGTTGTGTAGACGTGTTACACCATGTAGACATGAGGTCTAATGTAATGTCCAAACTAACTAAAATATTTTTGCAGAAAATGACGTTCTCACTTCTTGTGGCCAATCAGTGAAAAGCACAACTCTAAATATTGTGTTTATTACTGTGTTGTCTCTCGTTCCCCACTGCCTTTGAACGCCTAGCGACAGAATAGTTATAGAGGCTAAAAACAGCGACTGCTAACACTGTACGTAAACTAGAACAGAGCATTATAATAATGTGATAACTGTCTAAAACCTGAATCTTAGGCTTGGGTAAAATAACAACAGTGACACTGAGTGGGGAAACTTTATCTGCGATACAAGTTCGCCGAATGTCTCTGCTCGTCGAAAATGAAATCAGAAGTGTAAATCGCAGTCATCAAGGGGTGTAATCTATCGCAGAGAAAGTGTTGCTGATGCAGAGTAGCTGGTATAATTTGTTTCTCCTCATCCTCCATGTTATTCCACCATTCAAAAGAATGTGCCATTACCACAACTGCAATTTTATTGGGACTTTAAATCTACTAAGGGCAAGGTCTAATATTTAATTTGTACCTTATGCCTCCATTTGAATCGTTCCAGCAGGTGCAACCCGGAAAAAAGTTATTAGCGTAAAACTCTATCCTACATTAGAAATTACATTTAAATTATGCTATGTTTCAATGTATGCATAGTTGGTGCAACCCAATGCTGGTTATCTGAGTAAGCAGTAATTTCCAGTATGCCCACGGTGTTCTCTCACATGTCTAAGCACAAGGCATTAGCTAAAAGCTAATAACAGTACTTAAGGAGATCCATTTCGCTGGGAATTCTCAAGTTCATTGCAGGTCATAAGCATCTCCTTTGGGGAACAGAATGTGGGCAATCTAAATGTTAGTTTTATCAATAGCTGTGCAGAAAAAATGGAGGATTACTCAACTAAAAGAAAATATTGTGTCCACGCTAACCTGAGCTCTTTTGAATACATTACACACCTTGTCACAATGGAATCGGCCAAAAATCATAGCTTGGCCTTCTCAACAAATGGATGAAAATGTCGGACACATTTTGGCGTGTTGGCAAAGCAGTTCGATTGAATTGCCTCTCTGAAGTGCTACTCCCCTAAAATTGCCTCCGTGAAATATTCAGCTGCGCAAATGGATTGTACTTGAATGCAAGAATGCGAACTGTGTAAGTCACTGTTTTGGAAATATGAATGTTAAATAAGCACTTGGCATGAACTCCTCAGAATCCGCCCTTAATTGTTTAAGTCTCAAGGTAATGCCTGTGCCAAGTCAGTTATTGTATTTGCATGCAGAGTTTGCAATCCAGAAAATGTTTTATTTCCCCGTAAAAGGAAACACAGATTACTTAGTCCCACTTGGGAACATACACAACACTTTCAAAATATCAAATTCACAGAATCAGGAAGGCAATATTACCCTCCTCTGTTTTCTCATAATTTCTCAAACAGTATTTTTTTTTCCCTGAAGTCTCTGAAATGCACTTTTATTCCTTTTGAACTTCATAATGCTGAATCTAAATTATCAGCTGCTGGCTGTTATTCAATGATAAAGAACAACCTTCAGAATATTAATATTGTTAAGGACATCTGGTAGCCATCTCGTCTTTCTTGCATGAGAGGTATTAAACCAATGCCAATTTAAAGGCTGCCTTGAAATTGTCCTGTTGTGACTTCTCTCATCAGCTGGTGAAGGATGAGCCTCCTTTCCCTCATTGCGCTGAAAAATTAAGCACAGCTCATCTGAATAATTTTCGTCTCTCGTGAGACAGGAAATAGCCTGATGGATAGGTGGGTTTGGTATCCTTGAGCAAAAGCTCAGCTCCATGGTACTCAACTAAATCAACATTTTTGCTGTGAAATTTTTTCGTTGATTGATTAATACATCTTCTTCTTTGTTATTAAGTGATGGGAGGGGAGCTGGAGTCCTCCATTCTGCAGCTTCTGCTTGGAAATGGGAAGATAGTGCCTGGCAGGCAGATAGCAGGGTTAGCGCTAGCGCTGGAGCTATTTCTGCACCACATATGCTACAGGGAGAAATATGGGCAGTGTTTACAGTGGATTATATGCTCCCAAATGGCTTCCCCTGCTCCTGAAGGACCAAGGTGCCCTCTCGAACAGCACGGCGAGATAAACAAGCTCCGGAGAGCCGGGGGTATTGGACTCTCGCTCTGTGTCAGTGGTGCACCTATGGTTAATGCAGCGTTTGAGTGCTGTGTGTCTTTATGGAGAGAGACGTTGACTGTGAGTTTGGTCTGTTCAGAGCAACAGAGAAGGCCGCATGATAGCTGAACAAACAGCAGGGTTCACACGGTGTCATTATTACCCTGTCCAAAGGGCTGTGAGGTATGACTTTTGGTGGCATTTGTTTGTCTGCGTGTTTATTTGTTTGTTTGTTTGTTTATCTGCCTGCATGTTTGTCAGGAAACATGGAAAGAAGTGCAGTGGTCAAAGGATCATCTGATTAAATTTTGGATCAAACTAGGTCAAGGTCTTGTTCACCAAAAAAAAAAAAAAAAAAAAGACACGCTCTTTAATAACTTCCTTAAAGCTGCTTTCACACCGGGCATGCATGCATTTCGCGTGCATTCGCATCTTTGCATTGACTTTGAATGTAATCTGTCGTGCAAAAAATTTGTTTCGCGTCTAGTGTGAAAGTGGCTTAAGTCTGCTCTAATCAAGCATGCATTTTTCTATTCAGCTTCCAACTATGTGTTACTCTATGATGAGATGTAATTTTGCTTGTAAGTGGGTGTCAGGGGGTCCTGAGTTATTTAACGCTCAACGCACTAAATGTCTTCCTCAGGAAGGGTATGCAGTGCCTAGCTCCACTTGCGCATATCAGTATAGAAGGGGACAAGGCCATTTACTTTCTCCTGCTTACAAAATGTCAATTATTTTTTTAACAATTAAATGCAAACAGGGAAACAGAAACGCTCAAACACGCACACACACACACGCACGCACACACACAGTGGTGAAGGTCAATGACCCGAAACATGAGCAGAAGGCAGCCCCAGACTTTTAAAGGCCTTGGAGCGGAATGTTCTCCAGGTAAGCAAGTGTATTTCACTTGTTGAAGGTAAAAATGAAAGCTGAACATACAAGAACAAGCAGGACCCAAAGATACCTGCAGCGAAGGCTGGGCAGAGCAACACCAGGGAAGATAAGCAACTTTCGGTGATATGTATACGTTTCAGACACTGAATACTCAGGATTCGCAACCAAGTATTGAAAACAACAAAGTAATTTGTGATTATTGTCCAAATACTTTTAAGCACTTTAAATTGGGGGAGGGGAGCTCTACAAAAAAAAAAAAAAAGTATGTATGTTCATGTGTCTGTCTGTATGTCAGTCTGTCCGTCCATCCTGCACGTATTGATATTGTCTCAAATTTACTGCAGTGAGATACAATGCCAAAATTATGGAAATTATGTCCCTGCTTAGATATATATGAACCCATTTCGTTTCCCAGCACAAACATATTCCGCATCTTCTTAATTTCTAATTATACTGTATTTTCAGTGAAAGATGGAAGAAAAATGACTTGTATGGTCAACTCATATTTATGAGTCAAATTAATTAGGAAACCAGTAAAATTGAGCTCTTGTCTCTATAGGGAAATGACAACCCTATTTTATGAATAACTATATTTATATTTGGAAACCACTGGCTGCATTACTGTGGATAATGCTGTAGTACGTGGCGCCGGAGTGCGGGTGGTGGGGAATGATGGGTACAGATTAAGATCAGTCTCGAGCCAGATTTTCCTGATTTAACGCCTCGAAGCATTTATCCTCACGGTCACACAGGGTCCTGATTTTATTTTGTCTCTCGCCCATTTCGACACTCCAAAGTGAAATTGCATCGAAGGATTTCTGATTGCCTCCGCTGGATCCCGTTGAGGCCAACAGGAATAATTACTGTGGAGAAAAAAAATGTATTTTTGGTGTGGTGTTAGATTAGCCCAACACAACTAATGTTCCCTCCCTGGAGGAGCGGGACCCAGGTTGGTGAATTAACACTAATGTGTCTGAAAATTGAATCGCCATTTTGGGAACACATTTGGCTGCAGGCTTAAGTCTGATTTATACTCCGTTGCACAACCCGTGTGGCAAGTCTCGAGTGACATACACAGTACTATTGTGAGGAATTTTTGCGTAGGGAGTGCTACATTGGATATACAGTTGTCACTATGGCAACGAGATGGAATTGACATTTGTGATACATTGGCGCCAGCCCTAAAGACTATCGTAAAAAAAAAATAAAAAATTGTGACCATGTCAGTGGATTTTGGTGTTCCATAATCCGGGAGTCCACATTAAGTTGCGTAATAAAATATTATGAGGAATTGGGCACATAATGGGAAGATTATTGGTGTGAGCGCACAGAGAAAATAAGTCAGTTATTTTCAGGCCAGAGTGTGTTTGCGGCTGAAATCCAATCGCATTTAATACCAAACTCTGAGACGGATTGCATCTGATCTGTCAAAAATCAATGTGTTTTTCTGGTGTTTAAGATTCATGCAATCAAAGCCAGTACATAAAAAAACATCATAGTCAGATCACATCAGAGTGGCTGTGCAAATGGGGTCTTATTCTGTAAATTACTTGTACGCCACAGCACAAACACAGGCTCTTTAAACAGGAAAAGGATGGATGATCTTGGCCATTTTGCAATCCCACCCAACTTCCCCAGACTGACTGGTTTGAAGAAGTTAGGAGGCACTGCCAAATGCCGTTCATTTGTCGTGACCAAAGACACAGTGGAACACTGTTCCCGTTCCTGAAAAGGCAGCAGTTTTATGGACGTATTTACGGCCAGTCAGAGAAGCTGTAAATGAGCAGCGCAAGCTTTTACTGAGGTGCCGAACTGGCCTGAAACAACCCTTGAAAAGCTTTTAATGAGGCCTAAGATGCTCTCACGCCGAGAGCATGTGCCTTTGTGTTGATGTTGTTGTTGTTGTTGTCGTCGTCGTTTTTTGCTTATCTCAAGAGTTTCTATTTGTGAGGCTGAATGAAATTAATTTTGCCTCATTAACTTTGTGAGTATAAATGAGGTTTGTAAACCCACACAGAAAAAAGAAAGAAAACATAATTGTTGATCCGGACAAGTGACGAGTTCGGTGGCTGTAAAGTTTACGGAATGAAGATGTGGGCCGGAACAAGCCATTGGGAATCAGTGGGACAGAAGTAGGAAGGCAGTCACAAAACCAGCCATTTTGTTTTACAGGCTATAATGGAAATTAATGACCCATAGAATGTCTGGGCCATTAATACTTACTACAATTATGTAAAGGGGGTGGACAAGTCAATGGAAACGCTGCCATAAACACAAGCTTTCTGAAGCTCATGACATAGTTTTGTTGTTGAGGCAGGATCAGATTGATTTCATTCCTCAGCGAATTTTAGAGCTGTAGTTCTGTAGAACTGCGAGAATAAAGTTGACTAAGAGTGAGACAACCATCTACAAACCATTTTTTAGTTCAGCTCAATCTCAAGTTCCAAGTTCTTTGATAACTGAGTTTGTGCAACCACTGGGACTTCAAGTTGAGCCAAAAAAAAAAAAGCTTAGCAGACAGTTGCCTTACATTTTTTAGTTAACTTTTCATTTTTAAAGTGCACTACCTACCATCCTACCAAGCATTAGTCTGTCAATGTCAGAAAGCTTTGACAAGCAGCCATTTTTCTTTTCAGCTGTGGCTATTTTGTGGTGTTTTGCATATGTCATCATCATTTTTGGCCCAGTACCCCTTTCTGCTGTAAAGAATATTGCACTCTTTTGTGACTAAAGCAGCTGCAATTCAGGCATCAACTATTTGGCCACTGGTGCTCAGTAAGTAACCTAGCCGGCAAAGTACAGCTAGATAGACTTCTTTATAGTAAACACATGGTACTAGTTAGCATTAGGTCGGCTCTGTTGATGTCTCTGTAATAGTGGCTTCAATTTTCCAAAGTTTAAGCCATTTTTCAGGGGTACATCCTATATTTTGTCTACCTCTATATTCAGAGAACACCAGAATTCTTCAGACAGTGACAGTTTTACAACCCTTGTGTGAATGCCTTTTGTGTCTCATCTCATTCAGCAACTTCCGTGTCTATTAGAAGTAGGGGTCCTTTGATTGGTTTGATTGCTCCCTAATCCCTAGCTGTGTCTTGTTTCATAGTTATCCCACCTCTTGTGTTTTGAATTGCAAATTGAAATAAGTGCTCAAAACCAGCCTAAAATTTTTCATCTTTCGAAAGTAATCTTTAATAATATTAATTTACGGCTTTCCTAGTCTAATTATGCCTTTCTCACAGTCTCCAGGATTGGGACAGTGTTTTTATTAATCCTGTCCCAGTCTGTTCTGATGTCTAGTTTATTAGGAACAAGCTCCTCATCCCTCTAAGATCATCTGGATTGGAACCGCGCTCCTCCTAAACTTCTCTATCCTACTTTTGGGCAGTTCAGCTCTGACGAAGTGTTCACTCCATCTCGCAGTCATCTTGGAAAGCTGCTGGCCTGAGATTGGCAAAGCCAACACTGCATCGCCCGGAACATCTGAACTGAACTGTGTTATACTCCTCTGGGCCCCGTCCAACTGTTTATAATTACTATCAATAAACCCGTTAATTGGATTGTGCTATGCTTCCGCACTTGATTTAGGGTCTGGGTCATAACAGTGAGATTTAGGTTCAGACTATCAGCTTTAACTTTAGGCTGGTTTAGAAATGACATCACCTTCTGTGCACGCTCAACCCAATTTTCATATCCATCAAAGTATGTTGGACAATTTACCATAATTTAGAATAATTATTTTTATTTATTTGCGTATTCTTTGCATGCAATGTCTGCCGATCATCAGATTCGGGAGTCTTCCCTGGTGGCCAGGCGTGTACTGCAGCCACCCACAGCTCCTGTTTGTTTTGGGAAATATTTTCCCCCTCGTCTTCAGCATATTCCGTTACATTCAGATTTGGGAACTGACTCTGCCGACAGAAGCAAAACAGCAAAACAAGTGTTGCCAGGGAAAACAAACCTCGCCCACCAGCACTTATTTTAGTACCTTCCATTCTGACTCACTTTTACAAGTGCGACCTCATCCATTTGCAACTTATAGTCCTTTGAAAATTTGCGACCTTTAGTTTGACTATTCAAGGTCACTTAAGGTCAAAGGTCATGGTGTCAAATAAAAGCCCATGTCGGATTTCCTGTTTGGTCATAATAGTATTCATCTGTCAATCTGCATTAGTTTTTGAGTTATAATGGAAAAGATATTATTTTCACTGATGACCTTGACCCCTCTGACATTTAAACCCCAACTGCTACAGAGACGATCAAAGCTACCGTATCATTCAGCACATATGGTTATGCAAAATTGAAAGAGGCACATTTTGGTTTTGGTTTGAAGTGAATGTGATGAATTTGAAGGTCCAATGACCTTGACCTTGATCCAATAACCACAAAATTTAATCAAGTCATCTACGGACCGTTACCCGCCTACGGTGAAAGTTTGTTGTCAGTCAGTGCAACCGTTCAGATGTTAACACACGGACACAAACAAACTGCTCCGATTACAATGCCTCACCCCACTGACTGTGTTGTGGCCCAGGTAAAATATGTCACAGTCCAATTAATAATGGTGCTTAATGTAATGGTGCACAGAGAATGTCCACCTCATATAAGACACGCCCTTCCATTGCTTTGATGTGTGGGGAGAGGGGGCACGATAAATTATTGCCAAACATTAAATTATGAATATAGCCGTAAAATTATACGGAAGTATATTGTTTCCAAAGACACCAGTTCCTCCCGGGAATGTGCAGCACAAACTTTGGTTGCCATGTTTGGAGAAGCTGAGAGATTTCCGCTTTGTAATCTCTCAGACTAACCCATGAGGGAGAGACAGAGCCTGCTCTGCTCCCCGAGAATCATGCCAATTTCCAGCTCCTCCCTCTCTGACTCATGCGTGGGCTCCGGAGCTGGGCTGCGCTCTCCTCCGGGGATGACAGGCACCGTGTCCGCGAGAATAGCTTTCAAATGCCGCGCTCGCCTCTACCTCTAACACTGCACACTGAACACCAGAGAAAGTTGGGAATGGAGTTACCTAAGGTTAGCTTTCACATCTCGAGGCTTCATCTCACGAGCCAGGGACTGAGGCTATCTAATAACATGCAGAATCTGAGTGAATGTTTGAAACTTAAAGCATATCTGCTAGCAGCCTTTTTTTAGACAGTGAGGGCAGCACGCCATACGTCTTTGTGAAGTTTGCTTTTAATCGCGAAGTCAGGGTTGAATCACTATGCATGTGTGAGTACATGGCTATATCTTACTTTTTACATTACGATTAAAAGGGCAGTCGGTGTTCTTTTGAGTGATTAACAGTTTATCATTTTACTGAGACTCAGGTTAGATTACATACTGTGAAAGTATGTTTACTCAGTAGTATAATCCCGATTCAAACAATTTATCTCTTTCTCCTACCTTCGCCTCCCGTCCCTCAGCCTAATCTTTTAAAAACAAAGCCTGTAGTTTAAAATGATCAAATAAATGGTTGATACATTAGCTGGCAAAATTTTTAAAGGATACCAGATGCACTAAGAAATCAAACTTGAGGACACGTTCACAATCATCACTCATGTTTGTACGGAACAGGCCCTAAAAAACGCAGAAGTGAGGAATTTGGGATGAAGACACGATCTAGACTCTGCTAATTAGATAGTCCATGCAGCTGCATTCAGAATTAATAATATTTGATGCTGGAATCTGACTCTGATGTCGAAGTGGCCCGTTAATTAAGCATTCCAGAATAAATAAGGATGCTGAAATGTATAATTAGGAGATGCAAGCTGGCAACTCGCACCGGCTCTGAATTCAAAGACCCGGGCCGGATGATCTGTACGAGGCATAATGTTGATTAGTTATTTTCGGAATGCCGAACTAAATGAGTTCAGTGAGTTTCCAGAAACTTCTGATTCATGCTTTCTGCCACTCTCGACTGCCTGTTGGATTAGGGCTATAAATATATGTAAATATGACGCGCCAAGTCGAATGTTTAGAGGGGACATGGCACCCGCTGGTTGAAATTATTTGAATATCCGTTCTTTGCCATCCTGCGACAATATGGAAATGCTCAGGCTGGTACTGTGACAATTAATTTCATATTGAGGCCAGGGGAAGGTTGAGATCCATTGTGGCTGGTGATGTCGGAGGAATACATAATTATAGAATACAATAGCCTTTCATCATCCATGACGTGGCTGCAGGTTCCTTTGGAACAAAAGGCGACCTCGGCTGGAAATCGCTTGTCGGCCTCTTCAGAAGCAGGATTTGGAGCGTAATGTCTGACAGGAGTAAGGACCAGGTGCAACCGTGTAGCCGTAATCTGTTTAGGCCGTGGAGCGTCTCTTACCAGAGCCCATTTTCGATTTGAGATTAGTTCATGGTGCAAGTCTGGCTCTGTTAAATGATTAATTGCTTTGGCCCGCCTTACACTTTTCCTAATTAAGCGGGCGCAGTACTCACAATGAAAATTTTAATATGTGCACGGTCTCGCCAGTGAAGCACATTGATCAAATGAGCTGGCAGTCACGCGAATGGAAAGTAGATTATTTCAGACCAGGGTACCTGCACTGTGATATATATATTTGCGTCTTTTCTGTCTATACGTCTGTCTGCCCGTCAGTCCTGCCAGCCACCAGCCCGTCTGTCCATCCATCCATCCATCTATTTATTGTAGAATGAGTGGTGCACTGCGTGTTCCATGTTTTGAAAGCAAACGCCTCTGCCAAAGCCAGATCCTTTGCCAAGACCTGAGACGGTGCAGCAGAATTAGCCTTGGACTCCACGTTGGCCCACATCCTGCTGCTTTATCCGACAAGATTAGCACACAGCTGTGTGCTTCTGAGCGAACCATGCTTGTTATGGGTCCATTTCTCCAATCGCTTTCCCTCACCTGTGCATAATGTCCTTAGCTAATTCATCCATATCAGAGCAATGGACACAATGGATACGAGAATTCCAAAATACGCAAAAAAAACAAAAAAACCAAACAAATAAAATCCAGAGACAAACCAGGAAATGGGGCCTTTGCTGCAGACAAAAAGAGCCATAAAACTTATTGATAATGACACAATGTTTTGAGAGAAGTAAATCTACAAGTAAACAATTTACGTTCTGGTGGGCTCTGGGATACTTCTGAAGGGTAAAGGGTGAAAAGTAAAACTGTGTAATCATGCGTATATCAAAAAGCATGACATTTGATCTGAGCTCACCAAATACTTAATAACCCTGAAGAGCAGGATTGCAATGCCAAGCTTGGAAGATAATTTGTTCTGAATATTACAAGAAAGGGCCCCAGCTGTTGTTTTTGTTGAACAAAATAAAAACCCAGGGACCGTGATGTGCCTTTGACCCCGTCAAGCGATTCATGCCATATTTAATCGTGTCCAAGAATTTCCCCTGAAAAATTAAGACATTAAACATAGCTTAAGACCAGCCATTTGGCGATTAATTAATAATTATTGAGGAACAAGCCAAAAGGAAAAACTAAACTCCTGTTTAATGTCATTAATTTGCAACAACTTCAGGCTTCACAGATGCACCTCTCCAGTAATTATCATGCGGTGGCTTTTAACATGTCATCCAAACAGTTAGATACTTAAACAAGATTGCTCCAAGATTCTAACTACGTACAGAATGTATATGAAATTCAAGGTGCGATGATGGATGGTAAATACATGGACTTTTAGGAAAGTAAAATTATGACAGTTCTACACAAAGAATGCATCCCATTTAAATGTACTTCAGCATCTCAGAGTCAAAACCAAGCATTCGTTTTCCCAAAAGATCACTGCATTCTCCATTAGCATCAGGGCTGCGATCCAGTAGCCCTAAGCACACCTCTCGGCCTTGCATCAGTCGTGTGTTTTATTATACACATATTCCACCATTGTAATCTCTTGCCCTCACCTCTTGATCATGGTTGAGTAATTTTGACGTCTCTTGGATCATTGAAACCAGGGCCAACAGAAGTTTAAGGACTTTGTTTCTGGGAACTGAAAACAGTAATGCACTGCAGCAAAATGGATGTGGCTAGAGCAATGTGAATCATTCTATCCGAGGTCGTTCACTTGTTTTAATTTGTTGTTATTTTTGTGAGATTTTTTGAATCCCCTATGGGAAGACAAAAGCACACTCCAAAAACGACAGTCCTCACAACAAACAATTTCAGTCTGATAATGAAGGCTGTCTCTACAAAAAAAAAAAATAAAAATATTGGTTTGTTCGAAGATAGGCGAGAAATTTTGGTTGAAACCCGAAACTCTCATGTCTGGAGGGTAATTATAAATAAATAAAAAAATAAATGTTCTCATTTCAATGGGAATCTTTCCATCTTATTTAAAAAAGTAATAGAAATAAGTATGTCTAGACATTACATTGCAGTCACTTTACTGACTCTTTCATCTGAAGCAACTTGAATGAAGTCATTGAAACAGCTACACAACAGATCAGACACAGCGCAATTCACAAAGAGCTGTAATAAGCTTAGTCATATTGAAATAGCACATAGATATGAAATACAGTACTGTGCATTCGTTTTATGCACATTTAAAACACTGGCATGACGACCCTTTACCAAATAATTAGGAACATTGTCCTGCAGTTTTATAGTTTTATGAGATAATTGGCTGTTCCAAACATATTGGAGAACTTGTTACAATTGTTCTGCAGACTATCTCACTTGAGTCTGTCTCTCCAAGCAATGTATTCCCAGACAGCTTTGATGATGTTGAGATCATGGCTTTGTAAAGGCTACATTATCTGTATCAACTGCCTTCAGTAAAACACTCTTTTTGAAAGATTATATGTAGTAGTGAGCTTTTAAGCCTTGTGATTAGCCTACATAGTCTTACTTCAATTTGTTTCATTACTGCCTGTTGGTTTGGCAACTCTTGACAGAACAATGAATATGATTTTGCATCATCTAGTGGACTGAGATTGGTCACACTATAGATGAAGAGTTACTCATAAAGGGTTTATACAGCATGTATAATGCCTTCATAAAAGAGATCTAATGTCTTCATAAATCATAAATAAGCAAATGCCATGCTTGCTATGTCAAGGGTGGAATAACACACGCTTATTCAGCCTGTGATGCCAGATGTGACAATGACAATGTCACTTTGCTGACACTGTAACCCTTTATAGAATTTAGCCACGGCTAAGTGACATTGTCAGTTATATAACATCTGGCATCAAATGCAGAATAAGTTGTTCCTATGTTGTTCTATTTCATTCTTCACAGAGCATGATATTCGGTTATGTATAATTTATGAAGACATTGGACTAATGCAAATGTTAATACTGTATTTTTTGGAGAAAATATAAATGTTAAAGATTTGTAAAGGCAAATACAGTACAAACGTGAAATGGAAGACTTAACAAAAGACCTGAAAAGAGTATGGTCCAAGATACAAAATGCTGACTTAATTGTTTGCTTGAAAAAGTTTACTGTAAAAAGTCATCTGCAAGAGTATGTATTTACTGCCCTTCCAAGCAGGGAAAAGCAGTGGAAGCAATTAGTCCTAATAGTTTCTTGCAATTTTATGTGAAGAATAAATGAAGATCTGAGAATAGAGGTTAAATATGAAGGTAACTGGTTCGGTCAATATCATAGATCCGATAATTGAGCCAGTGATGCGCCCAGTTTCCATGACAATGTTTGTTTCAGTCCATCGATGAAAAAAACACCTATCACGGGCTCTGCGCACTCCGAGGGGCACGTCTCGCAAAACAATAGCGACGAACCGAAAGACAAAAGTGAAAGGAAATGGCTGGAACAGATCGTCCTCGCTGATCGTTCAGCTCTGCTCTTATTCTTGTGAAAAGAAAACAAAAAAAAAAATGTTTTTTTAAACAGATGGCCTGTTAAGTCCTCAGTGCGACATAAATTCAAGATGGTATTTCAGCTGTAGCTGTGTTTGCTGGCAACCCATCGCTCAGCTCTTGATAAATGAGGACCCAAAAGTAGGTCTCTCTGTGGCATATCTCTCCCAGTGTTGTCCTTTTACTGACGGTTTCTGAACCAATCCATCTTCATCTGTTGTTAATCTCCACCACATATAACTCATGTCGAGTGGATATTCACAACTTAGCAGAGGTCCTTCTTTGTAGAAAAAATAAATAAATAAAAATAATACTAATTATAATAATAACAACAACAACAATAATAATAATAATAATAATAATAATAATATAATGCAGGGGTGCAGATCCAATGTCAAGATTGGGGGGGGCACAAAAGTGATTTTTTTTCATGGGCACACATTAGATGAACTGCTGCTCATAAAGGCTTTATACAGCATGTATAATGCCTTCATAAATGAGACATAAGAAAATGTCATGCTTTGTAAAGGGTGAAATAACACATCCCTATTCAGCATGTGATGCCAGATGTGACAATGACAATGTCACTTAGCTGACCATTTCACCCTCTACAGTATTTACTCACTAGCTATGTGACATTGTCAGTCAAATGACATCTGGCATCACATGCTGAAGAAGGATGTGTTATTTCACCCTTAACAAAGTATGACGTTTGCTTATGTATGATCTATGAAGACATTATGTCTCATTCACTAAGGTATTATACATGCTGTATAAAGTCTTAATGAGCAACACTTCATCTTAAGTGTATGGCCCCCATCTCATATGATCTCATATGGCCCCCGTCCCGTCCCCCCCAGAATCTGCACCCATGTAATAATATTATAATTATATGCAGACAACTGGAAGCAGTGCTGCCTGATGATAATATAGATATTCAAACTTAAATCAAACGGCTGTGACAAAAACAAGCAAGTCTTGTGTACTGCTTTTGCAATTTCTCCTGTATTACTGAGTGGCTCAGCTGCCAGGGAATATGCAATTTGTTCGTGACACAGGAATCTGGCTCACTTACTCAAGTATTCATTCTATATGCTCAACCACTTCATTCTGCAGCCACTCAATGGAGAAATATGTTCATATTATAAAATTCAGCAAATGTTTATCAGTCAGGGCACATGCAGTTCTTCTCTCCCTCGGCCAAGCTCATTCGACACATGCCCGCTTTTTTGGAGTAGCTCCAAGTGCCCTTGAGACAAATTTGCCCAGCTTGTTAGACAGCGGAGTATTAATGATCTGTTTACGCTCGCTATCTTCAGGTCGTCACAGTAAAAATGCCACGGCTGTCTCCTGGTCTTGTGACCTGAGGGTAAATGATTATGATGCTTAGTTCCTTACAATAGGATCCCACTAAGTCCTTAATTTGAGGGCTGTTGCCAGGTCTGTCTTGCTTATTACTATAATTGAGATTACATCAGAACTCCTCCTGGCTGCCTGCCTGTCCTGCAATTTGTTATTTGCTGATAAATAATTGAGTAACGCGCATCTTCCCGAGCACTATACGCGCGCACTCTGTCCGCCGTTAACAGGAATGCTGATACTCCCAGTTATATTTATGACTTCCCAGAATTATGGGGGGGGGGGGGGGGGGGGGAGGATACAATCAGATATTCTTCGAACGGTGGCATCGATGTCGAGCAGCAGGTGTGGTTAAAACTCTCGCTGTTGGAGGACCTGGAAGTGTATGAAACGAAAAGAGAAAGTGGAAGGAGTTCAAAAATAATTTGGTTACATTGATAAATTGGCATATCAATTGGTGACAGAGCCAGACAGTTGCCTAGAGACTGTAACCTGCTTTTTGCTTTGTATTTGATGGGCCTTGTTCACAGACAGATTATGATTACAGATCCGAAAAAACGGAGACTAAATGCCTGCATAAGCCTCTTCCTCATACGTTATCGCAAAAAAAAAATTATCTTTTCTTGCATAGCTAAAATAAATATCAACTTTTGCCCATTCAGGTAAAATTAATGTATTTTTTAACATGTAGTCGCTTACTGCAGTGAATTATTGATCGGCAGTCATGTAATAATTCATTGATCTCTTCAACTCTGCAATCGTGTGTGAATTTCTCAAATGCAGTCTTCAGTCCTATTTTACATTTTAGTGGAGTTCTCAAGGTTTCCAATGATCCCAAATATGTCCTGCTGAATCAGATGGATTCACAAGAAATATAAAATGATACACAAGGTCCATATATTTTCCATGTGGTATAATGCTGTGGTCATAACAACATGGTGTCCTGGGCTTGAATAGTTCTCACATTATGCGAGATTAAGCTTCAACGATGTACTGAAACCAGCAGATATAGAAAATGTATGTGACGTAGTCCTATATTATGAAAAAAAAATTTTTTCTAACTTTGAACCCACTTAAGGGAAATTTCAAGTGCAAATCAGTTTCAGGGGTTAATTTCTTGAAGGAGCATCTCTTCATTTGGAAAAAAAACTTACTTTATCCATTGACTTTTTTTGGGTGATTGAAAACAGTAGCACAAAATAGACATTTTGTGGGGGGAGGGGATCAATATTGCTTCACCCTCCAAACTTTATATAAAAATGAGATCCTGCTCTTCCATTACCCACATATTGTACCCACATATTGTTTTGGGTGATTCATTTTGTTGTCTGATTAGATCCTCAGTTTGAAAGTGAATCAGTCACGTCACCGTCACTCTCTTGGGACCGGTGACGGAAATATATTCAATCAGCATTCATCCTTAAATATGACAAATCCACGAAAATGTAATTTTTTTTTTTCATCTGCTCAACAAACTGGGCCAATTCTCAGAGCAAATAAAATCAATCAATTGACATTAACCCTAAGAGCGCCGAATACATTTTTAAGGAATTTAAAATGTATTTATCCAGAGCTGTTGAAAATCTATGATGAAATTTTCAACAGCATATAATTTTTATATATTTCATCATTGGGCAACTATCGTTGCCACTAGTGCACGAAGGGTTAATCCTGATTCAACGTTTCGGAAAATGTGATCATTTCCAGGGCTTTGTCATCATTGGCTCCTTAAAAAAAAAACTGAATTGCTGGTGCGCCTGGCTAACCCAAAGCCTTTTGTGCCTCAGTTCTCCTCGCACAATATTGTTCTCTGTCCCTCATTAGTCTCACAGGAGTGTATTACAGAGTGTGAGAATGACAGAGGGGGACTTTGGGCAGGCCTGCTTTATAACTGTTAAATGTTTGGGCACTAGAGACAGCGAATAGATTGTGCTTCTGGACAGACTTCAACCGCAGCCAATCTGTCATTTCACCAAACAGTGTAGAGAGGAAAATAACATGCTTTGTGCCCTTAGCTTTGGAGAGGATGACAACTTTGACCAAAATGAAACTATTGACACAATGCTAATTCTACAGTGCTTTATAATTCAAATTTACTGACCTATTCTTTGCAAACACTGAAGATTACTTGCAGCCTAATTGGAAATCCATTAAAGGATCAGGAAAATGTACTGACAATATGCAGAATAGAGTGGTAACTTGTTTATAACAAAAACAACAACAACAGAACAAGTGGTATTTAGGCTGGGTGCTCAGGGTAACGAGCAGTAACCACCTACATAACGAGTCACGGCTGATTAGTCTGAGTCAGGTGAGCAAGAACTGCATCCTGCAGCAAGGAACCAGGCTGAGGTCGAAAAGTTAGCTTCTGGTTAATCTCTCCCCGGCTCCATCCAACCCATATCCCCTTAAAATGAAGAGACAATGGAGGACAAAAGGAGGAGTGGAAACTGGTGATGGAGACCTTCTATATGGTTATGAGGGAGCAATCCGAGACTACTGCCACCACGGCTGCACGTGACATCTGGCGGCAGCAAAACCTCACAATTTGTCTTAACAGGTTAGAAACACTCAATAAAGTTGAAGAAGAAAAGCTTCATTGTTGTGGAGCTTGAAGCCATAAAAGAAAAAGTTAGACCGTCTGGACATCCTCCTCAGGAATTAAAGAGCACAAGACCTGCATCGAGAGATGGACAAGTATGGGGCCTGTGGCATCTCTGTGGACAAAACACCCCGTGGAGTTACATTTGCAGGAGCCACATACCAGAGAAGGCAGAATTTTTTGAAAGAAAAAATATCCGGATTCTAGAGTGGTCGGAAATCCTAAAGCAACTCCCCATTGATGAAAGACCACAAATGAGGATAGTCAGCGGGCCAAAATTCTCAAGAGGCAAGCAAATGTTGCAACAGCTAGCATCAAAAAGAGAATTAGAGCCCATTACAAGAAAAAAGAAAAAAAAAACTTCCTCCTCATAGGTATCGAAAGAAAAATAAATAAATAAATAAATAAATTTAAAAAAAAAAAAAAAAAAAAATATATATATATATATATATATAAAAAAATATATATATATTGCCCATATACAGTAAAAATGACATGTCAATATATCTTGTTTTGGCCAACCTGTATTGGCCGAGTTCAGCACGTGCACATGTAAGCATTGGAAACTGTGGCATTCGCTCTCTTCAGAGAAGCAGACGACAGTCACGGACCTAGCATTTAGCTCTTAAATGAGTCTCGATGTTGCGTACTTCAGATGTCATAGTCATAATATTGTCATAATAGCAAAACATATGTAGCCAATTCATAAAAATATTATGAATTGCTTATTTTCGCATTGCCTTGGTATTGGCCTTTCAGTCACGGTAACTGTGGCATTTGGTCTCTTCAAAGAAGCAGGCGAGTCGCGGACCTAGCGTTTAGCTCTTTAATGATTCTTGAAGTTGCGTACTTCAGAAGTCATAGTCATAATATTGTCATGATAACAGAACATACGTAATGAATTAATAAAAATATTATAAATTTTTATTTATAGGCCTGCGGTCTTGGGCCAATATGTTGACCCTCAGACCAATGCCAAGACAATATGCAAATGAGCAATTAATGACATATAATATGTACCTATATATATAATATATATATACACACACACACACACACATATATATAGTGGCTGGTGAACTGGCGATAGGGGAGGCTCAAAATAATCTCTTAAAATTAATGATTGGTCACAACCTGTTTTCAATCATTCATTTAAATCAGCATTACAGAAACTCCAAAAAATCTCAACATTATCAGGTGTGGCCAGTTTTCATTTATAACTCACACGTGTCAACTCTCATGCATTCGGTGTGAGTTTAAGAGGCATATTTACGTTCCATTACTGTAGTAAGAAATTGTTCAATCTTACAACCTATGTAAGAGATTCTAGCACGGAATTGTGCACTGGAGGGGTGGGAAGCAATGGAGCTGCATGAAGATGTTTCAAATGTTCTAATTTCATTTAAACGATCATGAAACACGTGTATTGCTTCCAACTCCTGAGAAAAGAAAAGCGCGAGAAGTCCAGAGTCGCAATCAGTTTGCGTTAAAAATGAAAACTGACCATACCTGACGATGTTGAGAGTTTTCGAAGTTTCCGTAATGATAATTTAAACGAATGATTGAAAACAGGTCGTGATGGGTTATAGCCTCCCCGATCACCAGTCGCCACTGAATATATTACTTCCATTTCGATTTTGATGTCGAATTTTTAATTTTGTTTTCCATATTAGTGGTGCTGTAGATAGAAAGCACATTTGAAGCATTGCGTGTTTATTAAAAAAAAAAAAAAAATCAAAAGAACTTTGTATATCACTAAATACAGTTGATAGAAATAATACGCCATAACAGAACTCAGACCTCACGACCCTGATGGCTTCATGCCAAAGCATTGGTGTGTTTTAAATATAAAGTTCTTTCTACCCATTGCATCGAAGTTGCGTGAGCGTGCGGCATCTTTCTGTTTTATCGTATATTTATCATTGCCGTTGCCAGCACCTCAGGACAGTAGGTGTGCGTTCCCCTGTTTGTGGATTTAGAACTCTGACCTCAACATCATTAAGGCTGTCTGGGAAAGCCTGCGGAGACGGACTCGACTGAAGCTGTGAGACTGCAGAGGACCTGTGGTGTATTCTCCCGTGTGCTTAGAAAAACTGAAACACCAGAAATCTTAAATTAAACTACAAAAGTGCATACCAGCATCCCAAATTTTTAGGCAAAGGGTAATCAGACTAAGTATTCATTTCACTTTTTTTAACACTTCACAGCAATTTAAAATAAAATTTTCAATATTCAGAAGCCATTAAAGGAGGACACAGCACCTCGACAAAGTACATTTCAGCGGAATATAAAATTCTTCAAGTGTCTAAAATGCATAGTTTTATGTATTTTAATAGGTAATGATCCAGTGTGACGCATTTTTAAACCGGGAAGTCTTCAAATCGGTGTCAATACCAGGGGGCAGACATTTTTACTTGGGGAATCTTAGGCTGCGTTCGGAATGCACACTTGTTCACTCCCTCACTCACACTCTATTATTGTTTTCAATGTAGAACATTCACTACACGGTACGCTATATAGTGGGTGAATGTGCATTTCTAAGGCAATATCCAATCAAATGCCAGTGCCGCGGTGCTTGGGGGTCAGTTATTCGCTTACTTGACCTTTCCTTTTATCCAGGCCATGGATTAGTTCAAAGGGCCTTCAGTGAGCTCTCCCTTTACAGCTTGGCTGCCTGCAAGCTGTTTTTATTAAAGCTGGCCTGATTAACAATCAAACATTTTATCGATTGAGCGACCAAGACCAATACATGACCTATAATTAGAAATGGTAATGTAAGGTGAATTCCCATTGCCTACAATTATATAATTGATATGGCATTGTAAATCCAAAACTTTTTCTGACTTTGCAGCATCTATTTCGCCGTCCTTGGGATTGTCACACAGCTGTGCAACCTTACAGTGCCCTTTAACCATGACAACATTCAAAAATAAAGAACAGATTCCCGCACCCTCGCAAAGTAATTTCCACAAATCTGTGGTGCTTAACGAGCGCCGAAATTATGAAGACGTATTGATATTTTACGTTGTCATTTATGCGCAGAAGACGCCTCATAGGGCTGTCACTTTTTATTTGAAATTCGAACATTCATTCAAACCTGAGGGTGAAAGTGTAAGGAGAGGTCAGGAGAACACCAGTTGCAGGATCCAGAAGTGTTTATTAAACACCAAACACTAAGGGAAAATTGGCAGAAACGCCAGAAACAAAACACCGTGCGCAAGCACTGAACAAATGGGAGAACTGAAGTACACTGCCAAAGGCAGGTGGAAACAGAAATATTCACTCCAAGAGTGGATAAACTAAGAAAACAAAAACTGAACCTAACTAACTGACGGACACACTGGGAGACTTGAACACGGGGCAGACAAGACAAGGGCGCAGCAAACAATAAGACTCGGGAAACATACACAGGAGAAACTCGGAAGGCACGAGGAGCAGTGATTTCACCAAGTAGAGTCAACACGAGTATCCGTCTGACATCTGCTCTCCCAATACTGCCACATATAGTCACGAGAGGAGGCGGAGACTCGGAATGCAATCTCAGAAGGGAACAGAAACACATGGGATTAATAAACAATTGCACGAGAACCAGGTTAACAATAATGACTCGTGACAAGAAGCTAAGACCATCAATCAAGCGAGACAGTTTAGATTAAGGTAAATCTAAGCGTGACGAGGAAAAAGCATCACAAGAAAAGTGAAGGAAAGCACAGCTTTTAATTCAGTTAATCAGAGATAGCTCAGGCAGAATATACTGAAGCCAGAAACGCACACGTTCGCTAAATGAGTTAAGGTTAATACTACGTGACAAAATATTTACAATCACCCTTAAATGAGTGCTGGTTAGTACAGGTTCGTAATATCCGATCAGATAATGCATTCACTCAGAGTTTCACGAGACCCAGAATTAAACACAGCTGGAAGCAATGAATGAAATACCAGAGCCGAAACCGACCGGGTTTGGGGGTTGGGTAGGTTTGAATATATTCGAAAATCTCATTGTCATATTGGAAATTCGCTCAAAGTAGTTATTTTTTATAGGTGACAGCCCTAACGCCTCATAATTTTGTGGTGCAATGCATAACAATGCTATCAAAAGTGAATTAGACTGTCGTCAGTTTTTACCAGTTAGTCTGAGCAACTGTGGCTAATCGGGACATGTAAACTGCGAGAGGTTAAGGTTATTTAGCATTTTTTTTAAAGTTGAGGTTTCTGAAGATCAAATTCAAAATCAGAAGATTACCTAAGTAAAAATGTCTGCCCCCTGGTACTGAAGCCAATTTGAAGACTCGCTGGTTTAAAAATGCGTCGCACTGGATCATTTCCAAATGAACATTTATAAAACTATGCATTTTAGACACTTCAAGTATTCTACTTTCCGCTGAAATATAGGTGCTGTCTTCTCCTTTAATTTAATGGTTTTTGGAAGTATCTTCGCCTCATGGAATTGCGTTAAACATACCCAAAACTTTTGCACAGTACTGTGTGTATATATATATATATATATATATATACACACACACACCCACACACACACATACACAGTGCACATCTTAAAAGGGTGTTATTCATGAAGTGATAATAAGGACTGATAAAATCTCTAGCACTCTATTGAATCGAATAAATAAATTATTGAAACAATACATTAAAAATCATCATCATCATCATTAATGTCATCTTTGGAAAAATTAAAATTAACTTGAAAATGCCACCTTTCTGTGAATCTGTAATATTTCTGTAATTATAATGCAGGGAAGCAGGATGTGTTTTCGTGTCCATTTAGCTACCTGTGTTCTATTTTTAAATTAATCAACAACAAAGCTGCATTTAATTCCACTTTGTAATGAATGCCAGGCTACTGTGGAAAACTGATGATACCTTCTAGTGTTACAGTTCCCCTCTTTTGTTAATCCGGAGAAGTGAATAAACAGTGCAGAAGTCTTTGAAAGAACAGCCCTCTCAGATGCAGAAGAAGTCTAACTTTGAGCTGAGAAATCCTCTATTAAATTTTATGGTTCCCACAACTTCTCACAAATTTAAATTAGTAAAAACAAAAAAAATTCAGAGCTCATTAGGGAAAGTTTTTGCCACCTGGGTTGGCCTAATACCCACTCTTACTATTAATTTAAACTTGTGATTTGAAAGTTTGTTTTTAAAGGGTAAAACTTCAGACTTGATTCAAGCATCTCACAGTTTCTCTTGCTGTTCTCCACAACTGAGTATAAAGTTTCACCTAAGCATAACATGGAGGACAATTAAAAGAAAAAAAAAAGACTAGACCCCAATTACTATTATGCAGTGTCTAAATTAGTTTAATATTGTATTATTACCATAGTTCACAGATATACTTGCAACTGTTGAGATGGTGAATGCCCGTAAGCTACAGCATTAATCACACTCTTCTTTAGCACTAAGTTTCTGCAGACTGTGCCCAAAATAGTGCATTGCAACCATTTTGAGTTCCATAAAAGCAGGATTATTACCTTCAGGGACATACTATATCCTGCCCTTTGGTGTTGTGCAGTTGGTAGAGAACCAGGCATGTGACTGAAAGGTTGCAGGTTAAAATACAAAGCAAGATACTGAAGGGTTACCCTTAGGTGATAGAAATAACCTGTATTGCTTCAGTATGTATCATGCTCTGGACCAAATGAATGAGCTCATGAGCTGAATGTTTGTAATGTGATGGCCAGCATTAGGCACAATCGATGTGAGTCTCATTTTTTTTTTCTCTCTCACACTGCCTCCATATGTTGGTTCTCAATTCCCAATATCTTTGGCAAGTTGCACCATATCAAAGACCAGAGACCATTCTTGTGGGCAGGTAATTAATCGATTTGTAATCTGCCCTTTGGATTTCCTGTGGGTTTGTACAAACAAATGATGGCACAGATTACTGCTCAGCAATTAAAAATTGCAATAGATTAACTTAATCACACAAACCAGACTGGCGTAGACTTTTTATTGACAGAATCCTTTTAATAGGCAGTGAGATATGATCCAGAATTCTGAAGAATGGTGTACGTTGATGGTGATTGGTCCTAGGTGATTACCCTCTTGGTCTGGGATTGATGATGTCACAAAGGGATTAATCTCAGCCATCTGGGGAGTGATCCTGTTGTGAGACACCAAGGGACCAAATAAAGGTTTGTTTTTGAAGTTTATTTCCTGGTTTCATTGTGAGATGTTGCTCACGAATGCCTCTGAAGCTACTGAGATTTTGTTCTTGATCCAAGTCAGTGGTCAATATAATGTCAAAGTTCAAAGGCATTGTTTTTTCCCCACAAGGGAAAAAAACTCTCAATTTGTCTTTGTATAATGAGGGCAAATTTGTTTACCCTGCGTGTTGTCTTGACAATAGATCAAAATGTCAAGAGTGAATCAGGAACAGGTGATCGCATCTATCGCGGGTTTCAGGTCTCCTTCGATGTATTGTGGTGCTCATTTTTGTGGATTGTGGGCCCGGGTGGACTGGAGTAACTACACTACACTACATGCTTCACGGATGACTTGGACTTGACGTTGCGATGACTGAACAAAATATAGCAGAGCCTGAACACTTTTCTGTGCTGAATTGCTTTTCACCAACCCTGAGAAAAGTCAGTAGGTGACATCACAGTGACATGAACAGGCTTAAGGAAGATATTCATGCAGGTGTGTAATATGTCTAGGCCAAATCAAATTCCAATTGAGTCATTATGGATTCTCTGCTAGATTTTTTTTTACTGAGGCAGTAGGTGTGTTAATCATGCACCAGAATCCCCCATCTCACCCAGAATCAGTGCTAAGGTTTTTGAGTCTTTGGTAAGTGTAGATTTATGCTAATATGAGATAGACAAAGATTTGACTGCCTGCAGACTTCTGCTATTAACTTTTTTGTATTCAAAGAAGA
Source organism: Gymnothorax reevesii (assembly GCA_029721435.1). Classification (NCBI taxonomy): domain Eukaryota; kingdom Metazoa; phylum Chordata; class Actinopteri; order Anguilliformes; family Muraenidae; genus Gymnothorax; species Gymnothorax reevesii. The sequence goes on from CM056589.1 coordinate 25,917,703, forward strand.
GTCTATCTGCCTTTAGTAGTTTTTTCATGATTAAAATGTGGAGAAGCAAGGAGTGAGAGAGAGAGAGAGAGTTCTTTGAATATGTATTTTCACTGTTTAAATAAATAATTTCCGCCTTTCATTCCAAACCAGGGGAAAAAAGTAATTTGACATTAATTTTATGCAATTATTGTGGATGTGTAAATCAACGGCTTTGACATGTGGGCCCTTCGCTGTGAACAACATAATTTGAAATAATAACATACCATAAATTATAATAATTACAATTATTATCTTTGTGAAACAATGACTGAAATCACATCTGGAATTGAAATATTTGCTTATTTAGTACGGTTTGTAAAATCAGTGTTTGGCTCTTAAAGAGAACATTTTGACTTTGCGCCTTTAGAAAATATTCAACGTTATAGAACCATAAAACATGTAGTGCAGAATAAATGCATTTAATAGCCAGTTTCATACACGCTTTGCAATGCAAACTAACATATACTGTGCACTTTATTGCAGCAGACTTGATTATTTGTGCCACATTTTTCAAATAAATCTAGTTAAAGTCTCTTCTCTGTGCCCAGTAATAAAACATGTGTACCCAACAGTTTGAGGCGCATATATGTACACCCACTTTTGATTGGAAACTATTTTAGAGATGAGTTAGATCAGCTGCCACGTATCTCCATGCCTCTCTTTTCTATGGAAGTCACAATCATGCTGTAAATACTTGCATTCTAATATATTCATGTCTCCTCTACTCACCTAAACAAAGTGTTACCTGCGGCGTCAGGATGCAAGATTTATTTTAATTTTTTTTAAAAAAAGACAAGAAGGTTGGTTATTTCATCGGTCATTACAGCTCGGAGGTTAATACACAATTATGCTTTTTTCTATTTTATTTTTAATTGATTTTGAAATATTTTTGGATTTTTTCTTTTTTATTTTATTTTGCTTTGACCTTATATAGAACACTTTGTCCTGATGACTGGCAGAAAGACATAACGGTTCAGTACCGTATCACAATAAAAAGAGAAAACACTTCGAGGGTATGCAGACTTCCTGAAGACCCTGTGCACTGGTTTATCCAATCCGCGATTCATCTCCTCTTGGCAATGCGGCAGAATGTCACAGAGATTTATAGTTTGCCCACTTTTTTACTTTTCACTACATTCCTGTATTTAATAAACACTGGAGCTTGAAATCTGGCATCTGGCATCTCTCCAGTCCACCCACTGCTGAAGGGTACAGCGGCAGTCCATGGAAATCATACCTGTGAACACCACCAGAGCACAGCCATGTAGCCATGCTTATCCCTAAATCCTCTCCGTTCTGGTTTGCGATTTCATGAATTCTTGCTCAAGGTCCCAAAGTATGCCTAATTTATTTATATTCACTGTTTGTTTTGTTACAACTAAGTTAACAAGTTAGTGGTCTTATTTCCATTGTCTAAAGGAATTTCAATTTTTTTTCTGCTGCTTTGGTCACTTTAAAAATCACAGGATGTCAGTAACAGGAAGTCATGGCATGTGAGCAGCGTGATGCCTTTGAGGAATTGGCAGCATCCAAATTCTCTTAAATAAGCTGCCTTTTCCCTGTTCTCTCCAATTTTCCTTGACCTTGCTAGAAAACATCACAGAGATCAAGGGAAAGTTGCAGGGAAATTTAAAGGTATCTTTGGAAGCGTATCTAGAAAAATCGGGTCTTCTTTTCTTTTCAATGCATCATGAGCTTGATGGCACAGATGCCCTTCTGAATACAGCTGCAAAGGATTGAAGTCCATAATCAATCTCTCCTTTCTTCCAAGACTAGTCATGTGTTTCCTTGCTGGATAGATGAAACGAAGAAGGTAAGTTTGGACACTCCTCGTCACGGCTACCAGCCAAACTCTTTCCTGCTCCATGTTTGTAATCAGGAAAGGTTCCTTTGCAGGGAATTCAAATGCACCTTTAGTCAGGGCCAGTGGTGGGGGTTATCTAATATTGCATGTGCTCTGGGGCGGGAGAAACTTGAGGGGGGATTGGTGAACAGAGTTCCTGGCTTCAACCCACATACGTGTGATCTTCATGCCGGGTTTAAACCTACAACTTACTTGCAGTGAGACAACAGCACAACCAACTGTGCCAAAGTGCTGCAAATACAGTGACATCTGAATATGACTTATGCCTTTGGCAGCAGTGTGGGCATTTATTGATTGTTTTATTTTTGTTTTCTACAATTACTGACCATTGTTTTTGAGAAAATATTACAGTCAGTGAAGTGTAATGCAACAATTTTATCAAGCTACAATTGCAAATGACAATATTGTTCCCTGGTGTTACAGCCAGGCACACGGGTCAGAACATGAAGGAACCAAAGTTGGTAGAACTCGTATCTAGGGGTTTTGTTTTATTTAAACTATAAATTAAACAATGAAACAAAAATGGGAGAAAAACCGAAATCACAGCAAGGCACAACTGGCATGGGAGCCAACCACTTCCAAAAGTCTGCAATATTCTGCCTGGTTTCACTGGTTTAATAGAGGGTGGCTCCACCCACACGCAATTTGGCCTCACCTGAAGCAAAGAGGAAAACCAGAACTCAAATACACTGGCGGGCAGCCGAATACACTGGAGAAAGCAGCACCACCTCAGGGCAAAGAGGGACGTAACACACCTGTTATGGCCCCAATTTGTTATTACATTTATAACACAACAGCAACAGCAAGGGATGACAAACACAGTTTTAACAACTAAAACACATTTAATTTTTAACAAAGACAAAGACTAATAACAACCTACAACTAAAGATCAAGATTGATAAATAAGAAAAAACAGAAATAATTACAGTCCCTTTTTGGTGGGGTGGCTTGGTGATGTCCTGGATGAAGAAAATGCTCAAACACAGGCAAAGAAATCCACAAAAGAAACGTCATAGGTCTTGAACAGAATGGCAGGTCTGGTCATCTTCTTGCAATTTCTCCTACTACTTTACTGTCTCAATTCTTTTCCTTATATACTCTTTTGCAGACCCCACCCACATTTAGACCTCTTTTTTTTAATTTTCTGAGACTTGCCCCAGACATGTCCAGGACATGTCTAAACATGACTCCAGTCTGAGCTTAACAAAAAAAGGTAAATACTGCCATCTAGTGGCCTCTATTTACATTACACCTCCATTCCAAAAGGGAAAAATTTTGACTTACAAAGGCAAAATTTTTCTTTTAAATACAACAAAATGGTTAAGTGAACACTTGTCTATATATACATATCATACAATATTCAAACACATGATATATATATACACATTCAAACACGGGATAAGCAATCAGCAATTACATTGTCTGTACCCTTCACATGCTTAATTTCCAAGTCAAACTCCTGTAAAATCAAACTCCAATTCAACAATCTCCGATTCTTGTTTTTCATCTTACTCAAAAACATGAACGGATTGTGGTCAATGTACACAATCATTGGCTTTTGTCCTGTACAAACATAAACCTCAAAGTGTTGTAAAGAAAGGACCAGAGCCAACAGTTCCTTCTCTATTGTGGAATAGTTCCTTTGGTGGCGATTGAACTTCCTGGAGAAGTATGCCACGGGATGCTCAATGTCATCAGAGTCACTTCTCTGTAGGAGCACAGATCCACAAGCTTGGTCGCTAGCATCGACCGCGATGGAGAACGGTTTGTTGAAGTCAGGAGATTTGAGCACGGGGAAGTGACACAGCAGAGACTTCAGGCGATCGAAGGCTCTCTGGCATGCATCATCCCAGGTGAACTTTACGCCTTTCTTCAGTTGGTTAGTTAGACTGACAGCAATCTCAGCAAAGTTCTTGCAGAACTTGCGGTAGTACCCGATCATTCCAAGGAAGCGGCGCAAAGCTTTTTTGTTGTCAGGAACTGGAAAGTCCATGATGGCTTGGACTTTAGCATTTATGGGTGCCACCTTACCCTGGCCTATGACGTAGCCAAGATAGGTGACAGTAGCACAACCAAAGTCACTCTTGTTCAGGTTAACAGTCAGGTTAGCCTGGGTCAGGCGCTGGAACAACGTCTCTACATCTTTTAGATGTTCTTCCCAGGAGTCACTCCATGTGATCAGGTCATCGATGTATGCACCCGTGTGTGGCAATCCGGCGATTGTAGACTGCATCATCCTTTGGAACGTGGCTGGGGCATTTTTCATGCCAAAGGGTAGGACTTCATACTGGTACAATCCAGATGGTGTGGCAAAAGCAGAGATGCTCTTGGCCCTCTCAGTTAAAGGCACACACCAATAACCCTTCAATAAATCAATCTTGGTCAGAAACTTTGCTTGCCCTACACTATCAATACAATCATCAATCCTAGGTATTGGAAACACATCAGTTCTAGTTACAGCATTGACTTTGCGATAATCTGTACAGAATCTAGTACTTCCATCAGGTTTTGGAACTAGCACACAGGGTGAACTCCAATCGGAGTTGGAGGGTCTGATAATATCATGTTTTAACATGTACTCAACCTCTTTCTCAGCAATCTTTCTCTTTTCAGGATTCATCCGGTATGGATGCTGTTTTATTGGTTTGGCATCACCAACATCTACCTCATGAGAGGCTATAGTAACTCTCTTTGGAACATCAGGAAACAAATCCTCATATTTCTTGATCAACCTTTCAAACTGATCTCTCTGTGAGGGTTCTAAGTGCTGGAGTTTTACATCAAGATTTTGCAACACTTCAGTGTTTGACAATTTACATGAAAGAACTTCAGCTTTAATTCTTGGTTCATAATCTTGAAACTCCCCCTCATCTTCACACGTTTCGACCATTGGAGAATCTGAAGTGACAGCTGCAACCCTAGCATTTCTGTCATGATAAGGCTTTAGCATGTTAATATGACACAATTGTTTTGGTTTTCTCCTATCTGGAGTCTTCACAATGTAATTGAGATCATTGAGTTTTGTCAGAATTTCATAAGGACCATGAAATCTAGCCTGCAATGGATTGGACTGCAAGGGAAACAACACAAGGACCTTGTCTCCTGGTTTAAACTCACGGCTTCTAGCCTTATGATCATACCAAGTTTTCATTTTTCCCTGACTTGATTTCAAGTTCTCTTTGGCAAGGTCACAAGCTGCACGCAATCTTTCCTTGAACTTGCTAACATAGTCTAACAGACTGATTTACGGCTCTTCCTCTTGCCATTGTTCACTCAATAATAGCAAAGGTCCTCTCACTTCATGACCAAACACTAGCTCAAATGGACTGAATCCAGTAGACTCCTGCACTGCTTCTCTAGCTGCAAACAACAGCAAATGAACCCCTTCATCCCAGTCTTTCTCATGGTCATAACAATAAGTCCTCATCATTGTCTTGAGAGTGGAATGAAACCGCTCTAAGGCACCCTGACTTTCTGGATGATAGGCACTAGAAAGAATCTGTTTTGCACCTAGTTCATACACAACCTGCTGAAACAATCCTGAAGTGAAATTGCTACCCTAGTCTGACTGAATTTCCCTGGGAAGGCCAAACAACGTGAAGAACTTTATCAAAGCCTTCGAGATTGCAGTTGCCTTGATGTTACGTAGAGGTATGGCTTCGGGGAATCTGGTGGATGCACACATGATTGTCAACAAGTACTCATTTCCAGATCTAGTCTTGGGTAATGGACCAACGCAATCAACAATGACCCTAGAGAATGGCTCTCCAAATGCTGGGATAGGCTGCAATGGAGCTACAGGTGGGTCTAACTGGTGTTTTCCAACTACCTGACAAGTGTGACAGGTTTTGCAAAAGTCGAAAACGTCTTTCCGAAGCCCAGGCCAAAAGAAGTGTTTCGTGATCTTATCAACAGTCTTGTTAACACCAAGATGACCTCCTAAAGGTAAACTATGAGCCATTGTTAAGATCTCATTCCTATAGACCTTCGGAACAACAATTTGCTTGACCACTGCCCAATCTGCATTGGCAGGGATATCAGGAGGGCGCCACTTCCGCATCAACACACCATCCTTGAGATAATACCCAACTGGAACTGCGTCTATTTCTTTTTCAGGAAGGGCTCTCCTCTTTAGTACACCAATTTCAGGATCATTAGTTTGCTCCTCAATCAACCGCTTTCTGGACAGAGACAAGTCTCCAGACACATCAGAATCACCAGACCCATCCGGCTGGCTGAATAGAGAACTGATAAAAGTATCTGATAAGTCCTCAAACGGAGAAACCATAGTAGGCCAATCAGAGTCATGAGGCGAACCACCTGAGTCCTGACTATTCAATGTACTGGACGGCACCACAACATCATCTTCTTTAGCCTTCTTGGCCATAGCACGAGTCACTGCGCAAGAAGGATACAGAGAAGGGTCCTCATCCCCATTTTCAGTGCTCGACTGTGACGTAAGATGTACAGGGGGAACTACTTTGCCCCCAGCCAGGTCATTGCCTAGCAACAGAGAAACACCCTTTATAGGTAGACTTGACATAAGTCCCACCTTTACCTGTCCTGTAACTAAATCTGACTTCAAGAATATAGAGCGCAGGGGTACAGATACAGTCCTCCCTTCAATACCTTGTACAAGTATGAAATCCCCTGAAGCGGTCTCATCACGTAACTCCAAGGAGTCCATCAACAAAAGTGACTGAGAAGCTCCGGTATCCCTTAGGATATATATGGGGACAGGAGTAGTATGCTCATTCAGAGCCACAAATCCCTCTGACACAAATGGAAGAAATTCCTCCCTCACAAAGTCAGCTGTATTAGGCTTTTTAGCCCCACAAGAAGCAGGCAATTTAGCAGATTGGTTATCTACTACAGGGGTTTCTAACCTTGTTTTCACAAAGACATTTGGTTTGGTATCCTTTTCTTTTTCTTTCTTAGCTTTAAGGAACCAACAGTTAGTTGTAACATGACCAGATTTCTTGCAATAACTGCAAACTAGACCACTTTTGTCACTGTCAGCTTTCACACTTTGATCAGACCTGTTACTGGATTTCTGAGCACCATCACCAGATTTGTCTTTGTCTTTGGGTGATGAATCTTGGGTATCACCGTAACCCTTTTTCTGAAATTGGGACCATTTATTGTTACTGCTAGACTGAAATTTGGACTTATGTGTGAGAACATATTCATCTGCAAATTTGGCAGCTGATTGCAAGTTCAGTGCTTGCTTCTCATTAAGGTAGGTCTTAACATCATCCTTAACACAGTTCTTGAATTCTTCAACTAACACCATCTCTTTTAGTGAGTTGAAATCATCCTTGACCTCCATAGAAGTACACCAGCGCTCAAAGCAAACCTGCTTCTCATTAGCAAATTCAACATAAGTCTGATTTTCAGATTTCTTCAGACCTCTGAATTTCTGTCGGTAAGCCTCTGGAACCAACTCATAAGCTCTCAAAATAACCTTTTTGACAACCTCATAATCAGAGGAATCATCTGCAGACAAAGCCGAATAGGCTTGTTGAGCTTTACCCTTGAAGACAGTTTGCAACATCAGAGGCCAGTGTTCCTTTGGCCACTGGCAACTCTTTGCTACCTTTTGAAAACACTGGAAATAGTTGTCAACATCCTTTTCTGAAAATGGAGGCACCAGTTTTACCTCCTGACTGGCACAAAATTTATTTTTAGTTTCAATTTTAATTTTTAGTTGCTCCATTTGGAGTCTTTCTTCTCTATCGAATTTCTCTAATTCAAAATCTCTCTGTCTCTGTCTCTCTCTTTCTGCTCTTTCCTCTTTCTCTCTCTCAAATTCTCTTTGTTTTTCTTCTCTTGCTAATTTTTCTAACTCAAACTGCCTTTGTTTTTCTTTTTCTTCCCTCTCAAATTCTCTTTGTTTTTCTTTTTCCTCCCTTTCTTTTTCTCTTTCCTCCCTTTCAATCTCTAGCATTTTTAATTTAAGTTCCATTTCTATATTTGGATTTTCCACTGGAAACTGTTCCAGATCTCCTGGTGCAAACACATTTTCATCAATGTAATATTCAACTATCTCTCTAGCCAGTCTTGCTTTTCGCATGGCTGGTTTTACCTCTGTCAGCTCCAACTGTCTGCAAATTTCTAGCAGTTCTGTCTTTTTAAAAGACTTCAAAACCCCTACGGTTGGTGATGCCAAGAAATCATCCATTGCTGTTGTCAATATATATCTAGGAAAATTCACAAAAACAATTTCACAATTTGGAATGTTTGATTTTCAATAAATTACTCGCACAATGGTCTATCCCGGACCTTGAGCCCCCAATTTGTTATGGCCCCAATTTGTTATTACATTTATAACACAACAGCAACAGCAAGGGATGACAAACACAGTTTTAACAACTAAAACACATTTAATTTTATCAAAGACAAAGACTAATAACAACCTACAACTAAAGACCAAGATTGATAAATAAGAAAAAACAGAAATAATTACAGTCCCTTTTTGGTGGGGTGGCTTGGTGATGTCCTGGATGAAGAAAATGCTCAAACACAGGCAAAGAAATCCACAAAAGAAACGTCATAGGTCTTGAACAGAATGGCAGGTCTGGTCATCTTCTTGCAATTTCTCCTACTACTTTACTGTCTCAATTCTTTTCCTTATATACTCTTTTGCAGACCCCACCCACATTTAGACCTCTTTTATTTAATTTTCTGAGACTTGCCCCAGACATGTCCAGGACATGTCTAAACATGACTCCAGTCTGAGCTTAACAAAAAAAAGGTAAATACTGCCATCTAGTGGCCTCTATTCACATTACACACCCCCATACCAAAATAGTGACTACAGTCTCCATAACACTGGACATTCAAAAACAGCGATGATTTACCTTGCACAAACATCCCACAGTCAGAGATTTGTGCAAGCACAATTTTTTAAGATAAAATATACAACCATGTTGTAAGGAATGCAAATATACACAAAAACACAAATTAACCATGACAATACATTTACTACTGTAAGCATGAAGGATATTAAGGTATTCTTGACAGAGCGTCAGCAAGGACGTTATCAGCGCCACGCACGTGCTTGATCTCAAGAGTGAAAGGCTGAAGGATCAAGCTCCACCGCATCAGTCGCTGATTAGTGTTTCTCATGTGGCTGAGGAACTTCAATGAAAAGTTCCTACAAAATCCGCGGTAGTAACCCACCATGCCCAAAAATCTTCTCAGCTCACGGCGATCGGAAGTGGCTGGTAATCCACAAACAGCAACAACTTTAGCATCTAAAAGGACGTACCTGTCCTCCTATCACTCTACCTACAAAACCCAAAACCAGTGAATTTGGCACGTGATGTAAATCGTAGATAAAAACAGAATACAATGATTTGCAAAACCTTTCCAACTTATTTTCAATTGAATACACTGCCAAGACAATGGGCTCTAATTTCCTGGCGCAGCGCAGGTGGCGTAGCGTGGCGCAGCCCGCGCAGTGGTAATTTTGTGAGGTGCGCAGCCTTTGGTAGACGAACGTGCGCCGAGATGGGTGTGGCGGCTTAGTAGGGGGAGGTGTCACATATTCAACAAGACGCAGTCACAATTTCGTAGAAAAAGTCTCCGCTGGAGTTGCGCAGAAAGCTCGCCATTTCCAAACTGGTTTAATTTCTATGTAGTGGTAATTTGGCTGACTGGCGCAGAGTGCGCACACATCACCGAAACCTCACAGGCAGGTTTACAGAATGTCAGGCACATTTCAATGCAAGAAATAATTACAGGAAGCACTATTTAATTTAATTATCTGAATAAGCTCCGTGTCCGAAAGTCAAAAAAGTTCTAATTTTTCCGAGTATTCCAGGAATTATTAGAGGTGCAAACTTATGTTTGTGTTCGACCTTCACAAAATGCAAATTGATAGCTATCGACTTTTCTTGGTCTTTTTAGCCTATTCGTCTGTTTTCTTCCATTGAAGATAGACAGCAGACTTTATTCGGTCTTTCTTTTGAAAATTAGTCAGATGGATCGAACAGATTCACGCTTTATTTCCACAGCAGAGATAAAATAGTGCTTGCTATCAGAGAGCAAATCAATTCCATGACTATTGGCAGTGTGAATAAATTGTCGCATGCACGATCAAGACTGTCCAACGCGAAATGCAGAATACTCTATGTCCACCAGCCAGCAAAAAGTAAAAGTATTGATATGAGAACAGATTTATAACGAAATATAGAATAAAAATATATCACCAACAAACGGGATATCCAGCGAAGATGACCCGCCAATAAATAAATCGCAGTGTTCATTGGATGTTCTGTTGTTAGAATGTTTCTTTTTATTCTATGGCTAGGTTTACATGATGACGGTGTGAACAGAAGACGCAAAAGTGGCGTCGCGTCTTCACTTTTTATTTCACGTTCAGACGAGCGTTCTCGGGAGGAAATCTGTGTGCATTCGGTGACGCAAAAAGTGTGTAGAAATCGATTCGGTATGCATGCCAGACGGCTAGGTGGTGCTGTGATACACTAACACAAACGTTGCCATGCCTATGCGCATGCGTAGAACCTTCCATCTTCTCGTCACTGTGCCGCGAAATCACAAAATTTGGCTACCGCTAACAAGAAGAACTTCGTATGGTCAGGTAGATCCTCCTCTGTTCGCCAATAGCATGTGTACAGATTCTGTGCATTTGAAGTAACGATTCCTGTAAATTTATTATGGCTGCCAGAGTAGCCTGAAGGTCCGAAGCATGGATGTAATCCGACATGTTTGTTTACTGCGTGACGTAAACGCCTACGCGACGTGAGCAGAACAGCAGATCTGAGCCAGTTTTGCGTCTTGGCCAGTTTAGACGGAAACGCTACGCCGGAGCATATTCAAGTTTTCCACTTTCGAGGGTGGTTTGAGATTTTTGCGTCTTCAAGCCCCAAAAACGCCATCACCATATAAACAAAAGGCACTTCCGTTAAAATATTTTGTCGTCTTTACTCGCAAGCGTCTTCGTGTAAACTGGGCCTATATTTCGTTATCAATCTGTTCTAATCGTCCTCTTTTTTTTTTTTTTTGGCTGTCAGACACGGAGGCATTGTACATTGTCTAGCGCCAGTGTCGACTCACTTTATTGAGCAGAGCTTAAACAGAAACATTGATTGAAATTCTCGGTACTCATCTTGAAGAACTGAGCCCTCTTATCGAAACATTCACGTTCAATATCTAAAAGAGTCCGTAGATTTGAAGAAATTATAAACAATAATAGACTGTCGGACACGGAGATTTATTAAAACCCTGTCAGACTTTCGGACACAAGGCGCAATCTTTCGAGTGAAAAATTTGTTTCGCGTCGTGTGCAAGCGGCTTAATATGAGGCTACTATTATTGTCACTTACGTTTTATCGTCTTTAGTGGAGGAAAGGAATACAGCCTGATTGCGATGATCTCGTACTGAGTTAAGATCACATATTGAAAATAAATGTGTTACGTATCTTGGATTGTTGTCCATGCATGTTAATCCCAAAATTTAAAGCAGCAACAATTTGTAATAATAGGAACACGCTATACATCGTTTCTCTTGCTAGTGAGCAAGATTTGACTCGGCTTTGTCGCCTTCTTTGCCAACTTGCGCTGGAAGGAGGGGCAGAGGCAGGACAGAGGAGTACTTGCGCCAGGCTACGCCGGGCACAAAATTGCCATATACGCCTGGACACACCCCGTTGGCGGGGCGCACCCCCCACGCGCCGCGCCTGCACCTGGTGTACGAAATTAGAGCCCAAGATGTTTAATGTTCAAGCTGTGAAACCTTTTTTTTTTTTTTTGCAAACAATCATTAACTGAGAATTTAAAGGCAGCAACACATTGCAAAGAAGTTGGCACAGGTGCCTTTTTACCACTGTGTTACATCGCCTTTCCTTTTAACAACACTCAGTAAACGTTTGGGAACTGAGGAGACCAATTTTTGAAGCTTAAGTTGTTCCACAGTCTGGGGTCTCCGTTGTCGTATTTTACACTTCATAATGCGCCACACATTTTCAATGGGAGACAGGTCTGGACTACAGGCAGGCCAGTCTAGTGCCCGCACTCTTTTACTACAGAGCCATGCTGTTGTAACACGTGCAGAAAGTGGCTTGGCATTGTCTTGCTGAAATAAGCAGGGGCGTCCATGAAAAGATGATGCTTGGATGGCAACATATGTTGCTCCAAAACCTGTATGTACCTTTCAGCATTAATGGTGCCTTCACTTATGTGTAAGTTGCCTATGCCTTGGGCACTAATACACCCCCATACCATCACAGATGCTGGCTTTTGAACTTTGCGCCTATAACAGTCCGGATGGTTCTTTTCCTCTTTGGTCCGGAGGACACGACGTCCAGTTTCCAAAAACCATTTTAAATGTAGACTCGTCAGACCACAGAACACTTTTCCACTTTGCATCAGTCCATCTTAGATGAGCTTGGGCCCAGCGAAGCCGGCGGAGTTTCTTGGTGCTGTTGATAAATGGCTTTCGCTTTGCATTGTAGAGTTTTAACTTGCACTTGCAGATGTAGCGACAAACTGTAGTTACTGACAGTGGTTTTCTGAAGTGTTCCTGAGCCCATGTGGTGATGTCCTTTACACACTGATGCCGGTTTTTGATTCAGTACCGCCTGAGGGTTCGAAGGTCACGGGCATTCAATGTTGGTTTTCGGCCTTGTCGCTTACGTGCCGTGATTTCTCCAGATTCTCTGAACCTTTTGATGATATTACGGACCGTAGATGATGAAATCTCTAAATTTCTTGCAATAGCTCGTTAAGGAATTTTGTTTTTCGACAATCAGCTCACGCATTTGTTCACTAAGTGGTGACCCTCGCCCCATCCTTGTTTGTGAATGACTGAGCATTTTAGGGAAGCTGCTTTTATACCCAATCATGGCACTCAACTTTTCCCAATTAGCCCGTTCACCTGTGGGATGTTCCAAATAAGTGTTTGATGAGCATTCCTCAGCTCTCTCAGTCTTTTTTTCCACTTGAGCCAGCTTTTTTGAAACATGTTGCAGGCACCAAAGTCCAAATGAGCTAATATTTGCAAAAAATTACAAAGTTAACCTTTTCAAACATTAACTACCTTGTCTTTGCAGTGTATTCAAGTGAATATAGGTTGAAAAGGATTTGCAAATCATTGTATTCTGGTTTTATTTACGATTTACACAACGTGCCAACTTCACTGGTTTTGGGTTTTGTAAATAATTTACCGTGGCCTTTCCCAATTCGCATTTTGGGAGGTTGATCGTTAGATTGGCAACTGACAAACGGTGGAACAGATGACGTATTTGTTCAACATGTTCTGACCACAAAGAACTTTAAACAACTACGTCGTCCAAATATGCATCACAGTTAGACATTAGCCTCTGTTGCAGATGTCTTACGGTGTTCGGTTAACTTCCCTCCCCCAACAACGTCTGCTCACTCGAGCAAGGTTTGTGTTCCACCAATCAGAAACTAGCTCTTGAAATCCAGGAGCTAATTATATATGCATAAACATATCAATCCAAAATGGCGGACGGTGGCAAACATGTTTTCTCTCGAGCTTTGGATAAAATCTGCAAAACCTTCAATATTGAAAATATGAATAGCTTACAAGAACAAGCAATGAACAACTTAGTTATCCAGAGGAAAGATGTCTACGTAAATTTGCCTACAGGATTTGGCAAATCGCTCATAAGCATTCTGATTGGCTCATCAAGCACAATCACATTACGTCAGGGAACACAAAACCTCGCTCAAGTGCGCAGACGTTGTTGGGGGAGGGAAGTTAACCGAACACCATAAGACGTCTGCAGCAGAGGCTAGTTAGACATGCCAAATAGCACCGAATTGATCAGCCGCTGGAAAGTTGACGGGGCATTTCGCATTCCAAAAGCTAAGACACGATAATTTAGGAAGTCATCAGACATGACAAAAGCTGAAATTTCCTCTGCTCTACTGGTGAGCGGAATTTGCCAATAACCTTTAAGCAGGTCAACTTTGCTTACAAAGACTGCTGATCCCACCCGGTCAATGCAATCGCCCAACCTCGGCAACGGGAAACAATCAGGTTTGGCAACGGCATTAACACGACGGTAATCAGTGCAAAACCGAAAAGTACCCGTCGGACTTTCCAACTAAAATACACGGAGAACTCCATACACTTATGCTGGGTTCAGCTATATTATTTAATACCATGTACTCCATCTCTCTTTTTAAGGGTGCATGCTTCAATGGATTAACGTGATGTGGGCGCTGTTTAATCGAAATGGCTTCACAGACATCAATATCATGCTCTATGATATGAGTTTACCTTGGAACATCACCAAAAAGATCTGGAAACTGGTGAACTTTTTCCAAAATGTCAGCCTTCTGGACATCTGTTAAGTGTTGGAGGTGATCTGGTAAAACCGAGAGCGTTTCAGAGTGATTCAGTTGCTCGATGACTGCACGGGATGGACTTCTTTCAGCTTCACCACTCTCTTCCACCAAAACAGACAACAGCACCGGTGCCTCAGTACTGGATTGTAAAGAATTTGATGTCACTACTGGAGGGAGGCCAGTGGCAGAGGAAGTTACACGGACAGAATAGGGTTTCAACATATTTATATGACACAAACGCTTTTTCTGGCGTCGGTTAGGAGTAGCAATCACGCAGTCACGATCAGATACTTTGTGCTTAACCACATATGGACCGCTGAAGCGAGCCTGCAAAGCAGATCCTGGAATTGGTAGCAAAGCAAGAACTTTATCGCCTATTTTAGTGTCATACCACAATTTCATTTTCGCTTGCGTCCTCTCAAGGCTCTCCCACGCAAGTTCACGAGCCCTGTGCAAACGAGAGCAAAAGTTTTAAACGTAGTCTAGGATGTTCACTTAAAGACTGATCTCTTAAAACGGCTAAGGGGCCTCGAGGTGTATGAGCAAACACCAAATCAGCAGGACTAAAGCCAAGTGATTCCTGGTGTGACTCCCTCCCAAGCATGTGCAGACGCAAGTGTTTCTTTAACGGGTTTATTGAAGTCTCTGTCGTCTCTCCAACTCTCCAAAAGCATCCAAAGACCTCCGCAAACCGTGAAACTAGCAATACACAGTATTACAGTTCACATTAGCACACTCGAAATTCTCAATTACAATGATTCGTGATGAAAATAAAGACAAATAAAATACCTCGTTGACTGCATGCTATGAAAGGAAATCTGTAGGTCTTCTATCTTCGGTCTTCACCGTGTAACTTTGGTATTTAACCGTGTAGCTTACTCTACTATATTCTTTTAATATTAAACTTGACAACGTCACATCTTCGCTGTGCACACGAAGTGACAATGCTCGCATCTCTCTTCCGCTAGACAAACGCTACCGGCTTAGCAGCTCAACGTAGGTGTCAAAATAAAAGTGCCCTTTGATTTTCATAGTAAAAGCATGAAAAAATTACAAATAATCTGATAATTCTCAAAATAAGTTTCTTATACAAAATGAAAATGAATATGGGAATTCTAATGGCAACAGTTACACTCCCACCAAATCACACCAACCTTACTGTGGGATTTCTCAATACTCAATTACTTAATACTGTTGCAGGTCAACTCAAACATTATCAAAACTACCACTCAACAAGGAATGATGAAAACATTAACAATCTTAATCTGCTTCAATCAAGGTAACAAGCTTGTGTATAGGTCTATCAAGAAACACTGTTTTAGTGGTGGGTTTACCCTTGTCATTGAATGTGGTGTCACTAACCAGCAATCTGACTTTCCTCACCCTATCATCTGACTCTGGGTAGACTTCTGCTATTCTGGCAAGTTTCCATTCATTTCTTGGTGCTGTCTCATCCTGTAAAAGCACAATGTCGTTCACTTTCAGGTTTCTTCTGTTCTTTTGCCACTTTTGTCTTGGTTGTAAACTTAGCAGGTATTCCTTTTTCCAACGAATCCAAAATTCATTGGCTAAATATTAAACTTTGCGCCACCTCTTTTGAAGATACAGGTCTTCTTTGACGAACTGTCCAGGTGGAGGAAGGATAATAGTTGACTTCATCGTGAGAATGTGGTTCGGAGTCAAAGGCTCGAGTGCGGATGGGTCATTCAAATGTTCAGCGGTAAGTGGTCTGCTATTAACGACTGCCATCACCTCATATAAGAAAGTTCTTAAAGAAGAGCTGTCCAATCTTTGTGCTGACTCATCGAGAATGGCAGTGAGAACACTCCTTATTGTTCTGATTTGTCTTTCCCAGACGCCACCCATGTGGCTTGCCGCTGGGGGATTCATTAGAAATTCACATCCTAGAGCCTTGACTCTTTCTCCTTGCATTCCCTTCATGAGTTCTGCAAACTCTCTCCTTGCGCCGACGAAGTTGGTTCCTTGGTCGCTTCTAAGCTGACGAACATTTCCCCTTATGGCAATGAACGCTCTTAGAGCATTGATGAACGCATCAGTGGTCATGTCGTCAAGCACTTCTATGTGAATAGCTCTCGAACATAGACAGGTGAATAAAAGTCCATATCTTTTAACCTCTTTTCTCCCGTCTTTTACATAGATAGGGCTGAAGCAATCTATGCCGGTGTAGGTGAACGGAGGGGTCGTTTCCATTCTGTCTTGAGGTAAGTTACCCATCTTTTGTTCTACAGTACATCTTCTGTACTTTCGACACTTGACGCATTTGAAGATGTGTGATGATACTGCGCTGCTACTTCCCAGGATCCACCATCCATTCGCTCGCAGTTCATTCAAAGTCATTCCATGTCCCTGATGATGAACCTTTGCGTGGAAGTGCTTGATAAGTAGCGCTGATATGTGGCTGTTTTTTGGAAGTATAGCTGGATGCTTTACGTGTGGATGTAACGCGGCTCGACTTAAACGTCCTCCCACTCTTAGCACTCCTTCTTCCTCCAACACCGGACTTAACCTCTTCAGGTTGCTGTACTTGGTCTTGGCTATAACTTCCCTTATTTTCAAGCTCTTTATCTCATCTGGGAATGCTTCCTCTTGGACTAGTTTGATGATAGCAATTTCTGCTTCCTTCCTTTCTTCTAAACTTGAACTCTCATTCGTTCTTTGTTTCGCACCTTTGTGTTCTTTGACTCGTCGTTTCAATCTGGCAACTGCTTGTACTACCCTTGACCAGTCAGAAAACTCCTCAAGGCGGTCCAATAACGATCTGTCTTCCTTTGCCTTAGTGTTAAACACTACAGCCTTGCGAAGCTCAGGATCATCATCTTTAACTTCTCCCACCTTGCATTCTCGGACAGGTAATTCTTTGTGCCAAAGAAACTTCGGTCCAGAGAACCAATTGGATGTCTTAAGTTGCTCTGTAGTCAACCCTCGAGAGGCATGATCTGCCGGATTGTCCTCAGATGCAACATAGGCCCATTGCTCAGGCTTCGTGCTTGACTTGATTCTTTGTATTCGATTGGCTACGAACACTTGAAATCTTCTGGCGTCATTGTTTATATAGCCAAGAACGACTGCGGAATCCGTCCAGAAGTATTCCTTCAGGTCTTGGATTTCCAGCTCGTTTCGCAGCATGTCGCTGGCTCGAACCGCTACTACTGCCGCAGACAGCTCAAGTCTTGGTATCGTCATGACTTTGGTTGGCGAAACTCGTGACTTTCCCATCACGAAACTGCAATGGACTTCATCAGATTCGTCAACAGCTCGAAGGTAAGTACATACACCATATCCTGAGGTACTTGCGTCACAGAAGTGGTGAAGTTCATATCTCTTGATGTTCTGAAAATTTGAAGGTAAGTAGCATCTTCTGACTTCCATGTCAGCTAAGTTGGGTAGGTCTCCAATCCAAGACTCCCACTGAGGCCTTAGGGTTTCTGGCAACTCTTCGTCCCAGCCGATCTTCTCTCTGCACATTTGCTGGAGAATTTGCTTTCCACGGAGGACAAAAGGTGCCATGAATCCCAACGGGTCATACACAGAGGCTACAGTAGACAGCACACCTCTTCTTGTCGATGGATTGGACTTTACTTGAATTCTGAACTTAAATGAGTCAGACGTGATACACCATTCTACTCCTAGCGCTCTTTCCATGTGAGGTAGACTCAAAGCCATGTCTTGATCTTTGATTACAGCACGTTCCTCTTCTGGAATGGATGCCATCACGTTCTCATTGTTAGAAACAAACTTGTGGAGTCTTAACTTGCCAGCTTGGCAAAGTTGGCTTGATTCCTTCACAAGCTGAATGGCTTCCTTTTCTGTGGGAACGCTTGCAAGTCCATCGTCTACATAAAAATTTCTTTGGATGAAGCGTATAGTGTCTTCGCCGTACTGACCTTGCCCTTCAGCTGCCAGGTGTTTCAGGCCAAAGTTGGCACAGCCAGGGGACGAAGCCGCACCAAACAGGTGCACCTTCATTCTGTAGGTGGATGGCTTGGTTTCCAAGTTACCACTCTCCCACCACAGGAATCGTAGGTAATCTTGGTCTTCGACTTTCACGTGAAATTGATGGAACATCCTTTCGATGTCACACATCACTGCGACTAAGCCCTTTCGAAATCTGCACAGGACACCCACCAGTGTATTCGTCAGGTCAGGTCCAGTGAGCAGATGGTCATTGAGACATGTTTCTTGAAATTTGGCTGAACAGTCAAATACCACCCGTATTTTTTCCGGCTTGTGCGGATGATAAACTCCGTGGTGCGGAATATACCAAGCGGGACTGTTGTCAATTTCTTCTTCCGGGA
Organism: Gymnothorax reevesii; assembly: GCA_029721435.1. NCBI lineage: Eukaryota > Metazoa > Chordata > Actinopteri > Anguilliformes > Muraenidae > Gymnothorax > Gymnothorax reevesii. Next base: position 25,936,246 of record CM056589.1, read on the forward strand.
TCTTCTCTGCATCGCCACGTGAAATGATGTCAGTCATAAAATTCACATAGTCTTTGTAGTATGCTTCATTTTTCCGTAACTTCTTTTCAAGACACTGTAAGCAATGTACTGCACATATTTTATTGTTGGGTAGCTTTCGTCTTTCTTCCCTAAATGGCAATGGCATTTCAAGGTGACCATCGTCTTTCTGTCTTACGTTTTCTCTCAATTTGGACAGGAACTTGAGATCATCTTGAGACACAGGATCCTCTTCTCTAGCTCTTTCTGAGAAGTCTAATTCAAGGACCTTGATAATGTCTGAAGGGGTAATTTCCTTGACTTTGGATCTGTTCACATAATGAACTTCTGTCTTCAACTTGAGAGAAGAATCAACTCTTGGCATTACTTGCCTCACCACTATGCGGTGACTAATTCCAATTGCGTCTCCATATTCCACGCAGGGATTCCCATGGCCGACAATACTCCATCCGAGATCTGTGCGCTGTGCATAGGGCTGATTTTCTTGGCCAGACACAATTTCTCTTGGGAGCAATGCTTCTGAGCAGTTGTAGCCAATGAGCAGGCCTACGTCACAGTCCTGCAGAGGGGCTACTTCATCCTGGAGGTGCTCTAGGTGCGGCCAAGCCTTTGCAGTTTCGCCAGTTGGTATGTGAGTTTTGTTGGCGGGAATAAATTCACGCGTGTAGGAAGGTGGTAAGTTGATTCTTTCGCTGGAGCAAAAGCCTCGGACTTTGAGATTCTTTACTCGCTGAGAATTAGCGACAGTGGTTCTTGATGTCATAGTAGAGAGCTTCAACTTGACTTGTTCTTTGTCTGCCTCCAAAGCATCAGCTACTTCACTTAGCACGAAAGTTGTGTCGCTTTGAGAATCTAATAGTGCATATACAAGCACCTCTTGTGCCGGCCGAGTGGCAGATGATAGCCAGACAGGAATTATTGCAGCTGTTTGCACAGTAGCTTCGTCCTGAATGACTTGCAGAGTAGAAGCTGTGGCAGTTTCTTTAAGTTGTTCTGCTTGAGGTTTTGGTTTATTCCTTTCTTGATTTTGGTTATTTGACTTCTCTTGAGCTTGGCTTTGCTTAACTTGTGGTGCCTTTTGCTTTCCTTGGTCTCTCTCCTCGTGCAGACAGGTAGGATGCCGCTTGTTGCATGTGTCACAAACAATTCTGCTGTTGCAGCTCTTTGAGAGATGACCTGTCTTGAGGCACCCAAAGCATAGCCTTTCAGCTTGAACAAACTTCACTCTATCTGGAACGTTTTTCTCTGCAAACTTCCTGCATATGTGCAAGGTATGCCCATACTTCTTACAGAAGACACACGTTTTCACAGTCTCTTCATTAGAAGATGTAGTCAATGTCTTTGCTTTAACATTTTGTTGTCTTTGTTGCTTCGGCTTTTCAGTTTCACCTTGCTTTAGTGCTTGCAATGATGTAACTGGGTTACAGGCTATTTTCGTTTCTCTTATCAGGAACTTCACGAATTGGCTGAAGGAGGGGAACTGGCCACTCTGCTCCTCCATTTCCGTGACTCTCCGGTTCCATCTTGCGGTTAGCCAATCCGGTAACTTTGTAAGAATCCTCCTGTTCTCATTACAGTCATTCAGGATATCCAGTGGCTTAACATGAACCATAGCGGCTTGGCAGCTCCGGAGAAAGTCTACAAACTCTCTTAGCTCAGAGCTGTCTTTAGGTCCAATCTTAGCCCATGCTTGAAGCTTGTCTCTGTATGCCTTTGCAACTGTGAATGGATTTCCGTATCTCTCCTCCAAAATCTCCCATGCTGCAGCAAAAGCAGATTCAGTTCCAAGCAGGAAATAGCCATCCAGTGCATTCTTAGCTTGTCCGCTCACATATTTGCGAAGATAGTATATCTTCTCTTTGTCTTGAATATTCTTTTGGTCAATCAGAGTTTTAAACGACAGTTTCCAATCACTGTATTTCAACGGATCCCCGCTGAATATTGAAGGCTCAGGAACTGGAATTCTATTGTTGTTTAAAGCATCTGCAAGTACCTTAATGAGCTCTCCTGTGCTCTGATTCGAAGAGCTGATCACAGGGTGTGGGGCAGAAGATACAGACGAGGGCAGACAACTTGTAGGACATAGTGGCTTAATGTCTGCTACTGTCTCATTACACAGAATGTCCTTAGGTTCTTCCTTTATGCCCAAACCTTGATCATACACCTGCATTCTTGCATGTGCTGCAGTAAGCTCCTTCACTGCTTCTAATTGCTTTATCTTTCTTCGTTTTTCTTCTAAAGTTATCTGTAGAGCTGTGTGCTCTTCCTATTGTTGAGCTTTCATTTTGGCTTTCTCCTCTTCTCTCTTTATCCTCCTCTTCACCTCGTCTTCTTCTCGCTCTAAGCGACGCTTTATGGCCGCTGCCTCTTGAGCCGCTATCTTCCTTTTAGCCTCTGCCTCTAGACGCTGTAGTTCCAATTGCTCTCTTTCTTGTTCTTGTAACACTTGTAAAACAGCTTGGCTTGCTGCAGCGTCCGCAGCAGCTTCTTGGCGCTTAGCGGAAGACGCTCTTGAATGTTCTGAGGGACCCTTCAAGATGGAAGTAACTGAGTCGAATTCACTTCTACTTGAGTTCCAAAGCGAGCCTGCTTCTGGCCAATCTTGCACTTCTTCTTCTGTAATCTTTCCATCCAAGCGACTTAAAGCTCTAGAGAGGATGAAGCCCGAAACCTCTACACACAGATCTACCTTTCGCCGGACATCTTGGTCTGGCGTTGAAACTCTACGCAGATCATCATAGATGCGCTGCACATCAGCAGAAAGGCCACGGACATCTCCGAGGATTTCATTAAGCACACTCTCTGATAACTGTGATGACTTTGTTAATGACTGCTTTGATAATTTAACATGCGTTCTCCATTTTTTGTAAATGTAGTCAAACTTTTGTTGGAGTCCTTTAATTTTCTCATCTTGCAGTGCTTGACCCTTCTCTGTTAGTGTACAGATTCGTTCACCACGTCTGGGCTGCTGCACTTCCTCCTGCTGAGGCTCCGCATCACCTACTTCATCTTCAGAAGGGCCTTGAAGATTCTCACTTTCCCTAACACTATCCTCTACCAGAGGAGTGGACTCACTTGGCTCTGCCATAATTAAGTGACTGAGTTAAACTTAGTGAATGTCAATATCAAAATATAGAGTAAATAAAATTTGCATTAACTTCAATGCCTTTTCAAATGTAAAAGTCTCTTAAATATCCTTGTGTTGAAATGTTATACGCTATATTTAATTAGCAACATGCTCAACTAGCTCAAAAGGTATTTACAAACTGAAAATGTAGCTTAAATAAATGGTTCTCTTAGAACACTTCTGAAACCTAAATATCAGTAGAAAAAATATCAATGGCCAGTAGCCTTCACTTTACATTGTGAAATTCAAAACGAATTATTTTCACCTTTAACTTTCAAACATTTATCATTCAACCTTTAAGGTATTCACCTTTAACTTATAACTTATCAAGCCACAATTCAGTGTTCAACTGGTCAAATGCATTACACCAACACATTAGATAAATCAGCCATCTTATCCATGAACCTTTAAAGCAACTCTTAAAAGGCTAATGCTTAGCACACTCTTAACGTTAATGTCCGCGTTCTTATAGCGTGATCAACCGCGTGTTAAATGCACACTCATCTGCCAGTCCGTAGCCACTGGGTTGAGGTTAGCTTGCTCTTGAACTTGCTGCTTCACTACCGTCGGTGAACATTCCGAGTTTCACTGCGACTCCCTCCCAAGCATGTGCAGACGCAAGTGTTTCTTTAACGGGTTTATTGAAGTCTCTGTCGTCTCTCCAACTCTCCAAAAGCATCCAAAGACCTCCGCAAACCGTGAAACTAGCAATACACAGTATTACAGTTCACATTAGCACACTCAAAATTCTCAATTACAATGATTCGTGATGAAAATAAAGACAAATAAAATACCTTGTTGACTGCATGCTATGAAAGGAAATCTGTAGATCTTCTATCTTCGGTCTTCACCGTGTAACTTTGGTATTTAACCGTGTAGCTTACTCTACTATATTCTTTTAATATTAAACTTGACAACGTCACATCTTCGCTGTGCACACGAAGTGACAATGCTCGCATCTCTCTTCCGCTAGACAAACGCTACCGGCTTAGCAGCTCAACGTAGGTGGCAAAATAAAAGTGCCCTTTGATTTTCAAAGTAAAAGCATGAAAAAATTACAAATAATCTGATAATTCTCAAAATAAGTTTCTTATACAAAATGAAAATGAATATGGGAATTCTAATGGCAACAGTTACACCTGGACTACTTCTTTACAAGCAAAGAGCAGCCAGGGAACTGCATCAGCCCAATCTTTGCCGGATTCCAAGCAATATGCACACAACATGCTCTTCAGCATCAGGTGATATCGTTCTCGTGCCCCCTGACTCTCAGGATGATTGGCACAGGAAACATTTGATATGGAGCTGCTTTAAAACATGTTTGAAGGTACAAGACATGAAATTCGACCCACGGTCAGTTTGAATTACCTTCAGAAAACCGAAACAGGAAAAGAATTTGAAGAGCTCCTTCATAACCCCCCAGCAGTTATTTTTCTAAGTGAAATAGCTTCTGGGAAACGTGTAGCAACACACATAATGGTCAGCAAATACTGATACCCATCTCTGGAAAGTTCAAGCGGACCGACAATGTCTAAAATTATGTGTCAAATGGCTGGCTGATAACTGGGACAGGGTACAGGGGAGCAGGAGGAAATGTCTGTTTGGGTTTACCAACAAGCTGGAAGATACGACACGATCGAAAAAATCGAATCACATCACGCTTCATTGCGGGCCAGAAAAAGTATTTGGAAATACGATCAAGTGTTTTAGTGATTCCCAAATGACCAGCCGCACCGTCATGAGCTTCACTCAAAATTTCATGTTGGTATTCAGATGGCACAACAATTTGATTCACTGAATCACACTGGTTTGGGCATTATAGGGCCTCCATTTCCTCATAAGTATGCCATCTTGAAAGTAAAAACACTTAGGCTCTATATCAAGATCAGCATCAGTGAAAGCAGATCTAAACAAAAAATCGAAAGTCACTTCTGCTTTTTGAGTAGTGACGAACTTGGATCGGGACAGACGTACAGACTCATGACTGGCCTTTAGTTTTCCATCCGGCAGTGATAGATGAAGAGCGGAAGAGTCAAGAGACTCAGATAGGTCAGGATCTACAAGAAATGAATCAGACAGATCAATATTAAAAGACGAGTGGTCTTGTGTCGATTTGGAAACTTCTCGCGTCATACTGCGAGTAACCGCACAAGCTGGGAAAACATCGGGGAACTTCAGCGTACACTCACGCTCGGCTAGCTTGTCAGGCACAGCAGCAGCTTGAGGAAGCACTTCAGAACCCCGTCTGTTCCACACATTACCACCAGCTACATCATTGCCGAGTATAAAAGACACCCCTGGAACAGGCACCCCATCAGCAATGCCCCCAGTCACCACACTTGACTTTAAAAAGATACTACGTAGTGGAATGACAGTAGAGCCCATTTCAAATCCTCGAACTAACAAACTAGTACCAGTTTTAGTTTCCTCAGACAAAGGCAAAACCCCTTGCAAAATAAATGACTGTGCTGCACCAGTGTCACGCAAAATAAGGACTGGGACTAGAGAACTATCACCAAGCAAAGACACAAAACCATCACTGATAAAAGATTCGTTACCAGTTGCTTCATTGCTAGTAATATCATCAGGGGGAAACGCAGGATGCGGAACTGCTTTGATCAATCCAACGCCTTTCGAAGCTTGTTTCTTTTTTAAGACTGGGCACTGCGCCACTAAGTGCCCAGGCTTTCTACAGTAAAAACAAGCCGGCTGTGAACTACTAGAAGTATGGGACTTCTCCGCATGATTGGAGCCATTAGATGCAGGCTTCTGCTTCTCTTTTGAGAAGGCATAATAGGTCAAGACAAATTTGTCCGCCAAGACAGCAGCTTCATCTAAAGAGTCAACTTTTTGTTCATTGAGAAGTTGAAACAGCCCCGGGCAAACAGTTTTTAAATTCCTCTACGAGAATAAGTTGGCGAAGCTTGTTAAAAAAAATTGTCGACGTCTTTAACAGAACACCAACGATCAAATAACGAATCCCTTTCGCGTCCAAACTCAATATAAGTCTGACGCTCAGTTCGCTTAAATCTTCGAAAACGTTGTCGATAGGCTTCGGGAACGAGCTGATAACAAATTAAAATTAATGTCTTAACCACATCATAATCTGAGCTCTGTTCCGACGAAAGGGAAGAATCAACCTCCTGAGCTCTCCCTATCAAGACCGATTGAATCAAGAGAGTCCACACCTCCTTAGGCCATTTTAAAGTTGACCCAACTCTCTCAAAATGAGGAAAGTACTTTCTAACATCTTTTTCAATAAACGGTGGCACAAGCGTAATGTGTTTACTAACATCAAAAGAATCGGAACAAACAAGATCGATATTTTCTATTTTTGCACGCAGTTCCAATCTCAATCTACAATTCGTTCTGAGCAGTTCTAAAACACCACTCTTCTCTCTCATTATCCAATTCTCTTTCTTTAATTGACAATTCTTTAAGACGGATTGCATCTCTCATGTCAATGGGAGGCAGAATCCCCCTCTTGACCAAAGAATCCAGCAAGACAAATTTTATTGTGTTTTTTTACGTTTCTCAGAACTTGTCAACTCGATTTTAAAAATTGTTGCTACTTCTATGAGCTGCTCTTTAGTTAGACGGTTAATTGCCTCGAGTAAAGGATTGCCCGCAAATTCTTCTGCTACAGAAGTCATGGTCAAAACGCTTAACTAAACAAATCAAAAGGAAATCGAAATGGCTGCAACTTGACCAAAAAAATAAATAAATATATATATATATATATATATATATATATATATATATATATATAAATATAATATAAAAGTCTTAACCAAGTAGTCATCAAAATACCCCCAAAGATGACCACAGAACTCTGTTGGCACAACCACCATGCCAAAAAGACTCACAGGATGAGTCAAAAGTCTAAACCTCAAGCGTCACCTGATCAACACTACAAAATCGCAGTGCACCAATCACTAAAGCGACAATCGCCTAATGCAAAACAGCAGAGCATTTCACTGCCACACCTTAACCCCTGCATACATACAAACGGAAATCTACCTACCTCAACCCAACTAAACTTCGGTGGGTTCCTTACCCGGTGTCCTTTAACTGTCAAACTCCCGAGGATGCAGAGGACCGATAGCACAGTCAACAGCAAACTTCGAAACGGACCGACTAGGGTTGACCACCCGAAAACAATAAATGAAAATAATAAAGTGGCAGACTCCATGTCTACCCGGTGGCTTATTAGTTAGGATGCGCAGATCCTACACCCAGCAAAAAACAAAACATGTGGCACTCTGAGGAAAAAGTCGCACTCACAAAAAATCCCTGCTGTTTCTAAATAGGCTATGTGCTATACTCCCGGACAAGCCCCCAATATGTTACAGCCAGGTACACGGGTCATAACATGAACGAACCAAAGTCGGAAGAACTCGTATCTAGGGTTTTTTTTATTTAAACTATAAATGAAACAATGTAACAAAAATGGGAGTAAAACCGAAATCACAGCAAGGCACAACTGGCATGGGAGCCAACCACTTCCAGAAGTCTCCAATATTCTGCCTGGCTTCACTGGTTTAATAGAGGGTGGCTCCACCCACACGCAATTTGGCCTCACCTGTAGCAAAGAGGAAAACCAGAACACAAATACACTGCCGGGCAGCCTAATACACTGGAGAAAGCAGCTTCACCTCAGGGCAAAGAGGGACGTAACACCTGGCCTCTGTAAGTTCACATGAGAATGATGGCAAATAAATAAATATGCAGATAATTGATTTTAAAAAAGTATATATGGCCTATATTACATGTGTTATGTACAGCACACATACAGAGGGCAGCACACTCTTCCTTCTGAAAATGGAAAATTATTTAACCTTGTGTTCATTATGCTCGACTTTCACCACATCATATGGCCTGTGCGTCCATTAGAAATGGGCCTTAACTGGGTGAGTCAATCAGTGACTCCACGTTGAGTCACACTCTCGGAGAGAACATATTGTTATAACAGGACCCCTATGAATTCACAGACGGACACTCTCTCCTGCAAAGGTTCTGTGTCACACACGTCGGTTCATGGTCTGGGAGAGTTTACACCTCACAGCTGCGGCATGAAACAGAGATTCATAATCTTTTCTTCTGGATGTGTAATCTAAAAGTCAACTTGCATGCTACTAGGCTTGTTCTAATTTACTTGTTATTCAGACATTTTTTTCCTTCCCTTTAGTAGTGTTCCTTCCTTTTATAGATGTTAATATATTTTCTATTTGTTGCTTTGCACTTAAGAACAACCAATACGTATTTAAAAATATGCATCAAAATGACAATTCTGAAGCAATTGTTTTTCTGTTAAACTTTGAAATGGGTTCATTCAAAGGGCAATTTCATGCATTAGACAATTTTTCATCCATCAAATTTGTGTCATAGCAATTTAAGAGTCTGAAGGATGCAAAATAAATGACATTATTAAAAAGAAAATTATAAAAAAGTATTGTAAATTGTGAGGTATTTCAAGAGAAAAGCAGGCAGAGGATGAAGGCTCTTCACAGCTTCAACAAGGCCATTCATAAGGCCTTGAGTAAACTTACATACACACACACACACACACTCACACGCACGCACACACACACGCAAGCGCGCACACATGTCCACACACTTTTGTGTGGCTACAATTGTGAAGACATTGGGCTCTAATTTCTTGGTGCAGCGCAGGTGGCGTAGCGTGGCGCAGCCCACGCAGTGGTAATTTCGTCCGGCACAGCTCGCGCAGTGGTAATTTTGTGAGGTGCAACACCATACGCAGCCTTTGGTAGACGAACGTGCGCCGAGATGGGTGTGGCGGCGTAGTAGGGGGAGGTGTCACATATTCATCAAGACGCAGTGAAAATTTCGTAGAAAAAGTCTCCGCTGGAGTTGCGCAGAAAACTTGCCAGCTCCAAAGTGGTTTAATTTCTGTGCAGTGGTAATTTGGCTGACCGGCGCACAGTGCGCACACGTCACCGAAATCTCACAGGCAGGTTTACAGAATGTCAGGCACATTTCAATGCGATAAATAATGACAGGAAGTACTATTTAATGTAACTATCTGAATAAGTACATAAATTACAGTATCTACATTGATTGTCCTGATGTCAGATTAAAGGCGGTTGGCACGCGTAATGGCAACTTGACCTGGCTTCACAGGTGAATCTGTGATGCAAACTAACGACTTCGCATCTTTCTCAGCCAACCACAAACTGGATATATATATATATATATATATACAACACCCAAAACCAGTGAAGTTGGCACGCTGTGTAAATCGTAAATAAAAACAGAATATAATGATTTGCAAATCCTTTTCAACCTATATCCAATTGAATACACAGCAAAGACAAGTTACTTAATGTTCAAACAGGTAAACTTTGTAATTTTTTGCAAATATTAGCTCATTTGGAATTTGGTGCCTGCAACATGTTTCAAAAAAGCTGGCACAAGTGGCAAAAAAGACAGAGAGCTGAGGAATGCTCATCAAACACTTATTTGGAACATCCCACAGGTGAACAGGCTAATTGGGAAAAGTTGGGTGGCATGACTGGGTATAAAAGCAGCTTCCCTAAAATGCTCAGTCATTCACAAACAAGGATGGGGCGAGGGTCACCACTTAGTGAACAAATGCGTGAGCTGATTGTTGAAAAACAACATTCCTCAACGAGCTATTGCAAGAAATTTTGAGATTTCATCATCTACGGTCCATAATATCATCAAAAGGTTCAGAGAATCTGGAGAAATCACTGCACGTAAGCGACAAGGCCGAAAACCAACATTGAATGCCCGTGACCTTCGATCCCTCAGGCGGTACTGCATCAAAAACAGACATCAGTGTGTAAAGGACATCACCACATGGGCTCAGGAACAATTCAGAAAACCACTGTCAGTAACTACATCTGCAAGTGCAAGTTAAAACTCTACAATGCAAAGCAAAAGCCATTTATCAACAGCACCAAGAAACTCCGCCGGCTTCGCTGGGCCCAAGCTCATCTAAGATGGACTGATGCAAAGTGGAAAAGTGTTCTGTGGTCTGACGAGTCTACATTTGAAATGGTTTTTGGAAACTGGACGTTGTGTCCTCCGGACCAAAGAGGAAAAGAACCATCCGGACTGTTATAGGCGCAAAGTTCAAAAGCCAGCATGTGATGGTATGGGGGTGTATTAGTGCCCAAGGCATGGGCAACTTACACATATGTGAAGGCACCATTCATGCTGAAAGGTACATACAGGTTTTGAAGCAACATATGTTGCCATCCAAGCAACGTCTTTTTCATGGACGCCCCTGCTTATTTCAGCAAGACAATACCAAGCCACATTCTGCACGTGTTACAACAGCATAGCTCCGTAGCAAACTTATGTTTGTGTTTGACCTTCACAAAATGCAAATTGATAGCTATCGACTTTTCTGGGTCTTTTAAGCCTATTTGTCTGTTTTCTTTCGTTGAAGATAGACAACAGTCTTTGTTCGGTCTTTCTTTTGAAAATTAGTCAGATGGATCAAACAGATTCACGCTTTATTGCCACACCAGGGATAAAACAGTACTTGTAGTCAGTGAGCAAATCAATTCCGTGACCATTGACAGTGTGAATAAATCATCGAATGCACGATCAAGACTGTTCGACGCGAAATGCAAAATACTCCATGTCCAGCAGCCAGCAAAAAGTAAAAGTTTTGATATGAGAACACATTAATAACGAAATAAAGAATAAAATATATCACCAAGAAACGGAGCATCCAAAAAGATGACCCGCAAATAAATAAATCGCAGTGTTCATTGGATGTTCTGTTGTTAAAATGTTTCTTTTTATTCTTTATGTTATTATCAATCTGTTCTAATCGTTCTCTTTTTTTTGTCAGATTCGGTGGCATTGTTCATTGTCCCGTGCCAGTGTCGACTCACTTTATTGAGCAGAGCTTAAAGAGAAACATTGATTGAAATTCTCGGCACTCATCTTGAAGAACTGAGCCCTCTTATCAAAACATTAACGTCTAATATCTAAAAGAGTCAGTAGATTTGAAGAAATTAAAAACAATAATCGACTGTCGGACATGGAGATATATTAAAACCCTGTCAGGCTTTCGGACATGAGACACTGTGTTCAACGCAATCTGTCGTGCGAAAAATTCGTTTTGCGTCCAGTGTGCAAGCAGCTCAATTCTCCACTATTATTGTCACTTTAGTCGTTTTTAGTGGGGGAAAGGAATACTGCCTGATTGCTATGATGTTAGCAAGATCACATAATGAGTTAAGATCACATAATGAAAATAAATGTGTAACATATCTTGCATTGTTGTCCATGCTCGTTAATCTCAACATTTTAAGCAGCAACAGGGTGTAATAATAGGAACACGGGACAGAGGAGTACTTGCGCCAGGTTACGCGGGGCATGAAATTGCAACATACGCCTGGGCACACCCTGTTGGCGCGGTGCACCCCCCATTCACAGCGCCTGCGCCTGGTCTACGAATTTAGAGCCCATTGTATTGATTAAGATTCACTCTGAACAGATCTTCCCAAATCAAATTACGCTTCACCCCAACCTTAACCTGGGCCTAGTTATATCTAATTCCAACTAAAGTAATTTAGCTGTGATTCTCTGTAGTCCTCAGTGAAGACCTTGTTCACACCATAAACCAAAATGTAACCCTAGATATAAGCCTAGCCCACTGCCCACAATTAAGCCTCCTCGTGGAGAACCCTCGAAACAAATGTTCCTGCGGTGATATTTTCTGAGACATTACTGTAGTTGTGGGGTCCTTAAGTTGCAAAAAGGATTTTTTTATGATCCCCAAGGGTATAGATAAACACACACTCGTACGCACGAACGCACACCAGCTGTATCAAGGAAATTCCATTTGAGGACTTCATTACAGATATTGAATGTGAATTTAGTCCTGTGCATGTCTCCTCTATTTGGATTATGCTGAAAAGTCTAAACAACCACCTTGAGTTATGCGGTAGCTGTCACTCCAATGGAAATGTATGGAGGAGATCAATCCACAGATCATCTTTAACCTCATTAGGTCACAATGCCAGTACAAACAATCCTATTTAGTCGCATGCAGACTCATTGTTCATGCAGCCCAGTGGGCTGATGAAAAGTGAAAACAAAATCAGCCATTACCTTGATATTATGCTGGGTTAATGAGCTGAAGAGTGACAAGGTGTGCCGCTGCAACGTTACATAATGACCACTGGGAGCGCCAAAACTGACAACAAAAAAAAAGGTGCTGATTCACTGCTGCATTTGCACTTAGCTTATAAGTAACTGGATGAGGCTATTGCTCCAACCTTTGGGAGAATAGACACGCATGAATACCATTCACGCAATGGTTGGGGAAATAGCCTCTGCATTAGTCATTCTTACCAGGTGCTCTTACAGTGAGCCGGTGTGAATTCAAATTTTCCACAAATTTCATTTTTGCTTAAAAATGTTTGTATGGACACAATGGTAAGAAAATTATTTCAACATCTTGAGGACAGACATAAGGTCAGAACATCTATATGAACAATGCTTCTTCTTTGCATATGTGTGCAATTGGTCTTTTTGCAATTAGCATGTCACCGGTTCCAGGGTTCGATGTTCTGTGTTGTCCAATGGCTGATTCACGGAATGGGCCAATTAGCCCACGTGGAATCGGATTCATGAGTTGAATTTCTTTCCTCTGTAAAGGAGTTATGGATTTGTTTGTTTTTTATTTATTCGTTGGTCCGAGAGTAGGATTATGCAACAATTAATGGACGGGTTTCCATGAGAATTTTACCATAGGTAGATCATGACCTGATTTGGAGGTGATTCGATTTTATGAGTGATCTGAAACTGGATCCAGCATTTTTTGAAGAAGTCTTTACCATTGTTGTTGTAGCCATTTCTGACTTCCCTCTGCTGAGTTTATTGTTGTGAATATTAACAGTGACTTCCTTGGAACATGTTATCATTTTATGCTCGTAGTATGAATGAAGGTGCTTTGTCGATGCAAGTTCTAATTAATATAATCATATTTCTGGAAATCATTTGACCGATCTCCGTGTACTTCGGTTCCTCTTTGGATAACTATGCGAGAACTTTTGCCTTTGGTATTGTATTTTTCGTTTCCTTGGAATATTACCTGGATTATCACATTTTGGAGGAGACTTTTGTGTTCCAATAAACTGCATTTGATTCTCAAACAAAGGATTCGGAAGTGTATGTGAAAAGCTACCACCTGTTCCCTCTGCCCGTAGCCTGACTTTTTGGAAACTTGGATGGACCTGGAAAGGTCGCTACAAGCGTGAAAGGGGGAAATATTTGAAATTTTGAGTCACATCTGATGATGATGTAGATTCAGTTGAGTGTTAAAAGATGAATGTTCCTGCTACAGGTACATGAAAAGGACAAACAGTGCGAAGAACCTTTTGCAGGGGTGGTGATGAATGAGGGATTCTTCAGCCATAGTGGAAATGTGCGAACTTGGATTGCTCTTGTTGTGTAGCAACACTCCCACAGTGAAAGCAGGATCCTATCCACGAACTGAGGAAAATGTACCTGGGACTGCATGATATATTTGTCCAAAAACTGTAAAAACAAGTCAGAAGGAAATGGAAAGACAAAATATGTCACACACCAACAGCATGCTTTGTTACTTTTCAAATATAAATAATTGATCCACAGCAACTGTATATAGCGCTTCTCTGATGTAATTTTATTTTTTTGGATATTTTCATCAAAGATAACAAACACAGCCGAACATCGAAAGGTCACAAAAACAAAGAAACAGAAACAAAGTAAAAGAGTAATTATAACACCCGAGCAGACCCGACAGTACTTAAAAAAAAAAGTCTGGCGACATTCACTGCAGACCACCGACTTCTGCATGCCCAGGAATGAAGCTGGCTGAGAACAAACTTGACTGGGTCACATGGTCTTCTCTCAAGCCTGGGTAGAGTTCTAGAATTTATAACAACCACTGTCTCCTTAGCAACCATGGCCAGAAAAGCACCACTGATAAGAGGGAGCATTCGGAGCGCAGGAGGTGCTAATGAACCGATGGAGTTCTGTGTTTGCACACAGCCAGCGCTAACTCTCCATTAGCCTTTCCAAGAATCATCCCTGACACATTACTTATGTGCTTTAACTCATTCGGTAAAACTTTAGGATGAGGCCACAGGCATAAGGATTAACTTCTATCAGGAATAGTCGTTGAAATGAATGCACAAACTTTTCAGTAGCTAGTGGTTATCGGCAAAATTAGTCAATGTCAATCAATGCACATCTTAATGTAGAGTATCACATATCATTGGACCCAATGCATGTAGGTCATCAAACGTGCAGTTGTTTACTAAATATCTGACGTGGGGATTGGTCCTCTCCTAAAAGCTAGTGGGTGCAGAGCAGCCAGGAACTACATGTTAAATGCAGCAGGCAGCAGGGATGAGCCGTCAGGGTAGGCAGGGTAGGCACTGCCTACCCCAGGCTATCATGAAAAATAAAGTTGTTAACAATTATTGATCATTTTAATATCTAATCTAATTTTGAGGCCATTTGATATTTAGTTTGTCTTTATGCTGTTGCTTTAAGTCATTGAGTTATAATGACACTACAGCGCCTGCCTCTGGCCAGGCAGGGGCTTTCAAATCGGTCTTATCTTTGCAGGGTAGGCACAGCTCTGAGATGCCTTTGAATGACACGTTATCAGACGCGCTGTGTTCGCGCATGCGCAGTGTTTTTTCATATGCTTTATTATGTACGCAAAAAGGCAGGACGCTACGCTGCCTTTATGCGTAAGTGTCAAAGGCTAGTCATTCAATCTGGACGTTCGTTGTCTTTGTGGATTCGCACCAATGAGTATACTGGAGAGGCCGCCGCTTCCTTCTACGAGCGCAGTTGAAGAAACCAATATGGCGTCAAGTGCACCGCACTTCTCAATTTCCCATTGACTGTAATGTAGAAATTCCAGCTATTTTCCGCCGAACTAAGGGGTCTTCCGAAAAGATTTTAACATATTTGTGATCGAAAAACTAGAATAAACATTAATGCGCAGTTCTACATGACACTGTTCGAGACGTTGAAATTATAAAAACATGTCTTAATGAGAAACACAGCACTAACTACTAGCCACTTGTGTAGCTGGCGTGTTAGGTAATCGAGTCGCCGTAGACGGTAGTGATGGCGAACTTTATCTGTAATTTAGCTAGCTAGATCAACTTAGTCGGCACAATAAACTCATGTTGCTTACAAATGGTGATGGTCAGTTACATGGGCATGGGAGCTAATGTTAGCCAAGTTGCATATCTACATATAGCATTACCCATAGCGAATGACCTCACAAACGTTCAAGTAACGTTAGTGGTGTTCATTCCGGATGAATTGTACAAATAAACGCATCCTTATCAGGCATCTGCCTATCTAGGTACTATTTAGTGAGCAAGCTTTGATTTTTTTGTATTTATTTATTTTAATTACGATAACGCAATCCTAGCTGGGGATATATACACTCATTGATTCACACTTGCGTCAATCAAATTTAAGGCTTAAATTTGATTAAACTAGCTAGCAAGTGTTATGTCATCTTGTTTGTTTTGGCAAAACAAACAAGATGACATTGCTAACGCAGCAAATATTTTGATTTCGTAAGGCTAAAGGCCGACCTCATCGGCTTATACAGCCCTGCTATGGTCAAGGAAAAATCTTCCTAGCTTCAACTGCTGGCTTTGTGGAGAATGACCTTGAACAAACTGTTCCAGAGGCCACAAAACTGCCGACATTGGTGCCGACAATTCCAGCTACCACAGAGTCAGTGGAGTGGTCTTTTTCTGCCTTAAAACGCGTCAAGACCGGCAACCGCAACAGAACGGAGCAGGGGAGACTTTCATGTTTGACTATCATTTCTATTGAGAAAGAGAGACTTGTTAAGCTGAAGGCCAAAACAGAAGAGTTTTACAACGCTGTCATAAACATCTTTGTCAAAAAGGACAGACGCATGGACTTCATATTCAAATAGCCTTAAGTAAGTGCGCTTTAACCACTTCTCTCCCCCTCCGCCCTCTTTTACGCACACAAGAACTATCCGGACTGTCATGTCTGTAATGATGCATCTAATAACAACCTTGTGGCTAAAGTTTTTTTTTAAATTGTTGTTTGTTTGATAGAATGCTGTGGGTTTTTAAGTTTTGTAGTTTGTGTGTGTTGACATTATGATGCGGTGAAGAGAGATGTGGTCAAAGATGGAATGTGTTTGAAGTGTACTTCGCTTGTCTGGTTATTAATATGGTTTAGCAATAGGAAGATTAATTGCATTAAGTATTGGGAAGAGATCCACTTAAGCATGCATCGGTGCAGGCAAGCCGTTAGCCTATGTTGTTTTGCGCGCTTTCACCAACTTTCTCTCGCTAGAGCCTTCAACTTTTATTCAGACATAAAAGCGAAATTTAAAAAAAAAATTGAACCTTCAAGATTATTTGAAAACAAAGTACATATTCATTCTGAATGAATGCAATAAATCAAATTCGCTAGAAAACGTCATAAACTTCAAACATTTCACATTAAATTGGTTTTAAACCTCCCTCCTATGCGCACATGGTGCGACAAGTTAAATAATACATTGATAACAACTCAAACACGGATTTGATTTCACTCTTAACAGTTTCAAATTAAACTAAAAGTCAAAATCTAACGAAAAACGCAACTTTGTGCGTGTCCGGTCTCTTTCAAGTGTCTTTTAAGTCCAAATAAATTCGTTAATCCCCGCAAATGCATGATGTCATGAATCCAGATTCGAAGTGTTACTATTTACAGCATTCAACAGTTTTTTGAGTAATAATGTTTGATTTTGCCGGTGTTTTTACCGCTGACTTTATACATAAAATATTAATGAGTTTTTACGTTTCGGTCGGCCACTGCCTACCTCGACCCGAACCTCACGGTTCGTTACTGGCAGGCAGTCAGTTGTCGCTAAATCAGGTCCACCAGCATAAATATATAATGTGTACGGTGGAAGCCATGGAATCTCTTGGAAGTGTCATGACATAATGAAACTATGTAAAACTGTTCAGGCAAATTGTGAGTTGGAGGGATTTAATCATTATGTATAGAGATGGAAGTTTAATTCTCCATCTTTCATATGGAATGAAAATGGCCTTTGGTGCCACTGACTCATTTTTCTCCCCGTTATAACAGAGTTGCCAAAGTGCAAGACCGATTTCCTTGTCATGCAGACAGGCAGATATTCAAAAGTCAATCACTGATAACTGAAGATTACAGTTTTTAATCTTTGTAACGTCCTCTAATACTGTGCCATGTAATGAGTGGTGGGCGAGAAGGAATTCATTTTGAAGCTCCAGCCTTGGCCCAAAGTTTGATTCATCCTGTCTGTCCTGGGATTACCCGGACTGACCTCAGATCAGCTCAATGGGGCTTTCAGCCGGTTTAAAAGTACAATGGAGGTGTCTCTGGAATACCTCCTGCTCTCCAGCATAAGGTTTCCAGTTAGACTGACACTGTCTGACTTTAAAGCACATTGAATGTTTGCAGTCGCATAATTGCTTTTTTGTTCTGCCATGGACTCAGCACAAAAAGATAGTCATATAGCCTGTCAAATAACCAACCGCTGAAGCAAAGAGTCACTCAGCAAAATCCATTATAAATGTCACTTTCTTTTGTGAGCACTGACCAAATTCTTCCTCGGATACAGAGTGCTGTGCCACGGTCATATGAATCCTGGATTTGTTTTAAATATAAATTTATAGTCAGGTATTTATTGAGTTTTTTGTTTTTGGTTTTCTGCTTATGGTTCGGAAATATTCATTTCCATGAAAAACTTGATGTGAAAGAGATTTTTTTTTTCTGCTGTTGCAGAATATAACAGATGGTTTGGGCTCAATTTCTGCCCAGATCCCAGGATCAAGACTGCCTTAAGTTAGAAAACCAACGAGCTGAAGAACTGTCCTCCAGTAGTCCTCCGATATTGGAACAATCTGCCACATAATTTTTTCTCGTTTTCACTGCCAGGTAGTGTCCCCAAATGAACTAAAACAGTGTTTAATGGTGAAGAACAGTTACAGTCAAACTGACCTGCATGAGTTCTTACAATTTAGTCCTCTTCACAGGGCTTGGCAATTTGGACAAAATTAAATACCATCATACTTTTGACTGAATACTGATATTGTGGCAATATTGAAGGAATTACTATTGGAGCTATCAGAAAATATTCACATTATGCAATTTTGATAAGTAGTCGTTAGGAATGTGGGTATTGCAAAACCCAAAACCAGTGAAGTTGGCACGATATGTAAATCGTAGATAAAAACAGAATACAATGATTTGCAAATCCTTTTCAACTTATTTTCAATTGAATACACTGCAAAGACAAGATGTGTAATGTTCAAACTGAGAAACTTTTTTTTTTGCAAATAATCATTAACTTCGAATTTAAATGCAGCAACACATTGCAAAAAAGTTGGCACAGGGGCCTTTTTACCCCCGTGTTACATCTCCTTTCCTTATAACGACACTCAGTAAACGTTTGGGAACTGAGGAGACCAATTTATGAAGCTTTTCAGGTGGAACTCTTTCCCATTGTTGCTTGATGTACAGCTTAAGTTGTTCAACAGTCCGGGGTCTCCGTTGTCGTATTTTACGCTTCATAATGCGCCACACATTTTCAGTGGGAGACAGGTCTGGACTACAGGCAGGCCAGTCTAGTACCCGCCCTCTTTTACTACGGAGCCATGCTGTTGTAACACATGCAGAATGTGGCTTGGCATTGTCTTGCTGAAATAAGCAGGGGCGTTGGATGGCAACATATGTTGCTCCAAAACCTGTATGTACCTTTCAGCATTAATGGTGCCTTCACATATGTGTAAGTTGCCCATGCCTTGGGCACTAATACATCCCCATACCATCACAGATGCTGGCTTTTAAACTTTGCACCTATAACAGTCCGGATGGTTCTTTTCCTCTTTGGTCCGGAGGACACAACATGCACAGTTTCTAAACACAATTTGAAATGTGGACTCGTCAGACTACAGAACACTTTTCCACTTTGCATCAGTCCATCTTAGATGAGCTTGGGCCCAGCGAAGCCGGCGGCGTTTCTGGGTGCTGTTGATAAATGGCTTTCGCTTTGCATTGTAGAGTTTTAACTTGCACTTGCAGATGTAGCGACGAACTGTACTGACAGTGGTTTTCTGAAGTGTTCCTGAGCCCATGTGGTGATGTCCTTTACACACTGCTGCCGGTTTTTGATTCAGTACCGCCTGAGGGATCGCAGGTCACGGGTATTCAGTGTTGCTTTTCGGCCTTGTCGCTTACATGCAATGCTTTCTCCAGATTCTCTGAACCTTTTATCGATATTACGGACCGTTGATGATGAAATCCCTAAATTTCTTGCAATAGCTCGTTGAGGAATGATGTTTTTAAACTATTTGACAATCAGCTCACGCATTTGTTCACTAAGTGGTGACCCTCGCCCCATCCTTGTTTGTGAATGACTGAGCATTTCAGGGAAGCTGCTTTTTTACCCAATCATGGCACCCACCTGTTCCCAATTAGCCCGTTCACCTGTGGGATGTTCCAGATAAGTGTTTGATGAGCATTCCTCAACTCTCTCAGTCTTTTTTGCCACTTGTGCCAACTTTTTTGAAACATGTTGCAGGCATCAAATTCCAAATGAGCTAATATTTGCAAAAAAATACAAAGTTTACCTGTTCGAACATTAAATAACTTGTCTTTGCAGTGTATTCAATTGAATAAAGTTTGAAAAGGATTTGCAAATCATTATATTCTGTTTTTATTTACGACTTACACAACGTGCCAACTTCATTGGTTTTGGGTTATGTATAACCAAGCAGTTACAGGCAGCAGCTAGAACACTATAGGTGCAGACAGCCGCATCCCTTTACAATAATACAGCCTTTAAAGCCAGAAAAGACAACACTTATTTCATATTGCAAAATTTCAATATCTAAAATCTTCAACAATGTCTTAAATTTTGTTGTAATGTCAATATCATATACTGATCAAAACTTCCAGCGCAACATTTGAAATTTTGAAATATTTTTGGTATGCCTAATTTTCTAACAAATTTCGGCCTGTATATCCAAACTGCACCTTTTAAGCTCATAAAGTTTTGTTTAGTTTTTTTTTTACGTCGGGACGGTTCGTTCCACCTGAATGCACACAGCTGAGATGTTTGCCACACCACTCAGACTGAGCAAAACTCATTGAAAAATTCCTATGAAATCTGGCCAATAAATAGCCAGAGGCATGGGGAACTTAAATATTCCTTGGCATTCTTCTGGTGCAGCTTAATACCATGGGACGTCTTCAGCAAAATCAGTGAAAAAGAGCCATTTGCTTGCTTGCTGGTGGAATGTCACAGAGACGTGTTGCAGTGGATCTGGGTGTCCATGTGTCGACCATTTCGTGTCTCCTGAGGCGGTTCTATGACACAGGAAGCAGAAACGACCGTCCACGTGTTCCCAGGTCACGTGTAACCACCCGTCAACAGGAGCTCCATGTTCGTCTCTAGCACCTCCCTAATCGCTTCCGACCAGCCACAGTTACTGCTGCTCAGACCAGAGGTCGTCACCAGAACAGGAGCGACCAAACTGTACACAATCGCTTGCCTGAAGCTGGACTGAACAACCGACATCCACATCGTGGTCTGGTGCTGACTCCTGTTTGTCGTTGTACAAGTCTGCAGTGGGCAAGTGCACAGTTGGGCTGGAATGCACTCAGGTGGAGCAGGGTCTTGTTTTCAGACGAGTCCCGGTTCAAACTGAGCGTGGGTAACGGCAGAATATGTGTTTGGTGTAGGCAAAGGGAACGTTATGCTGATGCCAATGTCTTGGAGTGTGACCGCTGGGGTGGACCAAGTGCCATGGTGTGGGCTGGAATAAGTTCCAGACACAAGACAGAGCTTGTTTTCATCGATGGAAACCTGAATGCGGCTCATTACTGCGACGGCATTTTAGCCCCTGTGGCTGTTCCTCTTGTGAGTCGCTACCGCTTGACGCTGCAACAGGACAATGCAAGACCGCATGTCACCAGAGCCTGTCAGGATTACCTCAGGCAGCAAAATGTTCATTGTCTTGATTGGCCTGCGTTTTCCCCAGATTTGAACCCAATCAAGCACCTTTGGGCATTCTGGGTCATCGGTTGAGAAGGCGTGGTCCTTAACCCTCAACCCTCCAACAGTTACGCCAGGCTTTCACTGAGGAATGGGACCGTATCACACAGGCGGAAATACGGAACCTGATTGACTCTATGCACAGGAGAATTCAGTCTGTGTGTGACGCTAGAGGTGGGCACACCAGATACTGACTTCGGCGATCTGGAATACCCATTCAAAGTGACTTAGCAAATTGGAATTGGGACTGTGTTATTCCTCACTAATTGTTCTAAAACATGGCATTAAACTGAAACTTGCAGGCACATTTGAGAATGTAACTTTCCTCATAATTAAAATAGCTTGTATTAAAATAAACATGAGTGTTGCGTTGGAAGTTTTAGCCAATGAATCAATATATTGCTCTGCCTTAGTTTCATTGTTCTGGATGTTAGTGTGCGCGTGTTTTGGACTTTTCTTTGTGATTCTTGTCCTGGGACAATATCGAATTCCTTTTCAATTGGATTCTTTACTCATCTGGCTGACTGAACTGGGGCAGCGCTTCCCCGGACTCTATATAAGCCGAAAGTCCGCCACGACTCCTTTGCTAGAGTGTCTGTTTGTTGTTAAGCATGATAGCCGAAGATATCTGATGTCAGGATTTATTTGACTTAATATCTTCTAGTTATTTTCGGAGTTTCTATTTCTTTAGGGATATTCCCTTTTCTTCTTTTACTCTTTTATCTGAGTATCGCTCTATTTGAGATGCTTTGTTTTTATCGGTTCCCGAGATCCTACTTCTTTCTTCCTCTCTTGCTTTGCTTCCGAGTCGCGTGGTCTTATTTACTCTCTGTGTTTGTCTTTAGTCCGTTCTGCTCTGAGCTTGCCCTCCAGATTCTACCGGCCATTACACTTAGCTCTTTATTGTAATTTTTACAATATTTTGTAACTTTTCAATTATGTGTCACACCTTGCGAAGCTAGCTCAGATAGACAACTCGCGACATGCCATCATGTTCGCAAGCCCTCCCATACATATCTTTAAGGCAGATGACTTAAACTGCACTCCTACTGCACCTTCGCAGTAAAAACATGCTGCAGCTGCACTGCATTACTCTCTGCTGCTGCTATCCTCTGCTCAAGCTCAGTAGTTTGTAGAATATGTTGGGATTGGAGCTTAGTTGCCAAATTGTGACTGTATCTTCTTGTTTTACAACAACTGCCTGTTTACACGTGACTTGACTGAGTAAAATAATAATGATCATTATGAGCTAGAATCATTATTTTTGAAAGCATCTTCGCTTGAAATCATTTTCTTGCATGTACCAAAGAGTTTGCACGGTACTGTAGTTCTGCAAAAAAAATGTAACAAATAAATAAAGAAATACAATAAACTACTAATAATGAGCACCAAACTTGCTCATTTTCTGCAATTCAAAACATATTTATGAAGGGATACAGTCTTTAGTTATTCAGGTACCTTATGAATGCAAACCCATGAATATTAAATTTCACAATTAGTCACAAATACTATCCTCTGCATCTTGAGCATCACAAATAACCAGAGAATAATGAACTGGGCTCATCATAAAAATAAAATTCAAGCAAAGTATACAGTGAAATTTAAAATAAAATCTGATTGGAAAAAAACTATTATGCCTAACAGATGGTGCAATTTTAAATGACCTATATGACATGCATATTTTCCATTTATAGAGCTCAGTATGTATAGTATGCACAGAAACATCTTGCTGGGTCAATCAGAGGTCCCTTGCATTGAACCATGCCACATAAGGTTCACAAGATGGCTTCCCCTCCTTCATTAAGCATTCCACAACTGCTGTTTGCGTGTCAGAGCAATCACATCACTGTAAAAGCATGCACGTACGGGGTTAAATCATTCATTGCCCACCAGCCCAGGTCAATCATGCACCCAACTTAACACTGAACTTAAGGTTGATCTGCCAGAACATACATTTATGATTAAACACTGATGTGGAGCGGACAGATGAGAGGAAAAAGACAAGTTGTAGTAGTGCAACTTGTACAAATTACGTCCCTGAAGTCTTAAACTGGAACCTTCTCTATGTATTTATTATTATGATTATTGTGATTAAAATGTAATGACAGCCAAACAGCAACACTACCACCACCACCACCAATAAAAACATAATAATAATAATAATAATAATAAAAATAATAATAATAATCGTCATCATTATCATCATCGTCATAATGGTGCTACAATTACCTGTGCTTCATCACTGAAATGTCGGACAGCTGGCTGCACTGAGCTGCGGTTAACTTTCCAAAATCCCCCAGAATCCCCCAGTGAATCAATAGCTCTGATTGCAAATGTGCAGGCCTGTCATATTAAAGCACAAAGGTGAATAATCAACCCCAACAGATCAATACACCTCGGACTCGCTTACAGCATGATTCATTTGGCACATTCTGCATGATGATTGGATGATTGGAAGATTATGAGCTGATGGTATAGGGCTGTGGCATTTCTCCCCTGGGGAAAAATATACCTTCCAGGACCGTTCACAGTAGCGCAGTGACTGAGCACTATGTACAGAATGCACTTGTGGGCAACTCACCAGTGAAAATAATCTGACATGCTGCTGAGCAGAAAAATTGAAGCTAAATGTAAAAGAAATATAATCGTTTAAAAAGCATACTTAGAGTTTTTAGTGTGAAATAAAATCAAACAGTGAAATTGGACGCATATGGACTCTAATTTGATTCCATTTGTGTACTTTTGAGGAACTGGAGTTGATTTTTACGCTGAATAATTTGCACTGTATATGTTTTTTTAAGAAATAAGCCTCCTTTGTCACATAAACAGCAGTATTTTTTGAAAAGAAATTCATTAAAAAATGCCACATAAACACACTGTGGACACTCCTTAAATATTGCTAAATCATCAGACCAGTCCAACTGCAGAGTAAGAGAGAGAGAGAGATGTAAACTGGGTCATGTTTAAATGAAAAGAAAATACACAGCGTAAAACTTGTTTCATAGCCCCTGAGTCCGCACATTTTTACAACTGTGTCACGGACACAGTTATTTATTTATTTTTCATTTATTTATCCACTTATTTCACTCACTAAGTCGGACAGAGTACCTGTTCTATTCTAAGCCCACTTACTCCGTTGCCAAGATTTGTAAGATTAATTTGAAAAAATAAATTGAGAGAGATGCAATAAACAGATGTTTCAATGACTGCCTGATGCAACATTCGGTAATCAGCACTGCTGCAGTCCGCATGTACTTCACTAAGCATGAAAATATTATTTGTGAACATTTTACCACATTTCAGACTCATTGCTCATAATCTGAAAACACGAAGAGTCAGATTGGTAAGTATGTTTTATCCATGCACATTGGTGAGCCGTGAAATTCTGGGCCCGAAGCACGAACATTTTTGTACTTTCATTTTTGCAAGTACTGAGTAGATATGAACAAATGGATTGATCCAAACATACCCACCAATAAAGAATGGATCAATGAAGCGGTTTATATGATTAACATGGAAAAAAATTGCTGCAGATATGCATGGTAAACAAAAAACAATTTATTGAAATTTGGAGTCCATTAGAAGAACATATTAAGTGTATTTAAAGGGACATTGTGTAACATTTTCAGTAGTTTATTGGCCAGAATCTCAGTCTGCATTCATGCATATGTTATCATTGGTGTATTATGACCTCCGTTAATAATCTGACATATTCTTGTGAACAAAGAATTTTAGATTTGTTTGTACATTGGACGGGTAAGCCGGTAGGGAAGCGCCATGGTGGTCTGTCATCTTGAAACTACAGCCACCGGCAAGGGAGACATAGCACCAAACGCGGAATAAATCCCGTTTTGCCCTGCCAGCCAGCGCAGAGCGATTGAGACACCGGAGGAGATCAGGAATAGAGGCCACCTCGGCATGTCTGAAAATCTGCACTACTGCAGCATAATACCGGACCATGCATATGCAGCTGCAGCACAGGAGACGAAATCCTCATCACCAAGAAAGCGAAAAAGAGAATTAAAAAGGCAGCGCGACCGGGGCATTCAAAAAATTCCGGGTCAACATCAGGCAAACCTTCCCCAGGTGGAAGGAGCTAATGAAAGCGAAAGATTTTCAAATGGACGTTGCCAGCTTTCTGCTCGACCAGTAAGTCAACTTCAAATTCAGGCTACGCGAACACCAAGGGGACCTTGTCTTTAAGCGCATTCTCGTAAGCAGCGCAGCAGCTGCGTTTCTTTGCTTGTAGCACTGGTCAGGAGATTCCGTGCAGTCAGCTTATGTTATTACCAAGTTGGTGAAGTGAGCAGGTGTAACGACACCAGTGTTTACAGTTATTGTATTTGACGAATGGCTTTGTTACGCTCGACTGCTTCACCTGTCTTTTATGTAACATTACAGAATAAACCGTAAGGTAGCAGAGGCTGTTTTTAGTTAACTTGGGTTGGATAACGGGCGTGTGTTCGGTAACTATTGAAGGTTACATCCTATAATCGTGGATGTAGTTAACACTTGCTTTGCATTTTCGCATTAAATTGTTCAAGATGCACCTAAGCCGAGTTGTTTATTTCCATTACTTTGAATATCTTACACCGATTCACGGTCCTGTGTTTTGCTGCCTCATGCTGGCTAAGTAGCATTGACTACGTCCATAATATGTGCACTTTCAGCAGGGTATAAATTCAGCCCAAAATACTTAACAGCTAATCATTTATTTACCCTTGCACGCTCATTCTTAATTATCAAAACAATAGCAGATGTGCATACTTGATGTCGTGACTTCTCAGCAACTTTTAAGATGACAGAAGCTTCATATTTTGTATCTTATTTAATGCATGCGCCGAATCCGCATGACAGCACCGCATAGAGACAGTATTTGTTGTTCAGTCTTTATTAGCTAGAAGTGTTGAGTGGGTTGGAAACGCTGGATAGGATGAGATGTGAACGACACACTGTTCGTGAGGGGCATCAGTGTATGGGAGTGATGCAGCGGAGATACACTAATGTGGCTGAACTCAGCACAGAGAAAACACAAGGTCTCCAGAATAAACCGATGAGAACGAAACTAAGAGCGACTTTATGTATATTTTATAACTGGGCTGCTGATCATGTGCGGACTTAGGAATTTGCTAATCCTGTATAAGGGGAAAGAAAATAATTCAGAATTGAAACTCCACTGATATCGAATGAAATCAGCACTTTTCAGGGTTACTTCGATGTTTGAGTACCCAGAGAAACATTAGGGTAGTAAGAACCTCAAGCGTGAATTTAGAATCAGTATCAGAATCAGACGACTTTATTTGTCTTAAAAAAGGCAATTCAGTTTCTCCAGTCTATCGGGGAAGGTAAACTGCAACGAGAAAATGTAGAGTTTATTTTCTAGAGCTGATAAACGTGGTAATAAACGGCAGTAGCTATGTTACGGATCATGCACTGGGTTGCGAGAGTATGCGCAGCATATGCATTCGCAATATTAGAATTAAATTGTAATGAATGGTATGTGCGCCCTGCGAGTCAGCTGGGATGGGCTCCAGTTCCAGGTATAGAGAAAGGATGGAATTAATGAGCTTTGAGCATTCGTACACTAAAAGTAATTTTGCTCGTCAGAAATTATTTCCCTGTTAAATAAAACTAGTTCATCAACATTTCATATCCCTATTAGGTATTTAAATTGCTTTTCAAAACTATATTTAAGCCGAGAGCTATGTTATGTTGCATGGGTTTTGCAGTGGACATAGCTACATTTCTGGAGAACATTGTTACATGGTGGCTACCGTAGTTGCAATACGTGTTTGAAAAAGTGAGGCGCTCGACTGCACTATTCGTTGGAATGTAATACAGGATTTCAACGCTGTATGAAAGTAATTCCAACACAATGCCCCTTTAATATTTACCTTGAAATCACAGCATGGAACAGTTTTAATTAATAAATCACTTATCAGATTAATTAGTTAATTGATTTGTCAATTGAGTGCTTAAATTATTATTGTCAATATTACTGACACTACTTATTAATTATATCTTGTTGTTATTTTGTTTTGTTTTGTTTCTTCCCGTGTGCCTGTCATTTTTATGCCAAAATACTGTGCTGTTAAGCACTGATGTCGTTTAAGGAAAGACGTATTGGACAGTGGGATAATAGGGAGGTAGGAAACTTAAAAATTTGGATCTAATGTCATCTATATACTCTTTGGTGGTGGTAGGGGATGGGTTGGGGAGGGAGGGATCACTTGTTCATGCCTCTGAGATATGTCCGGATATGTTTGTCTGTGTGAGTGTTTGTGTTCTACCCTTCCTCTGAGGAGAGGTTTCATTATCACTTTTGATAAAATTATTTCTAAACAAAAACATAGATGCAAATTGATGTCTACACATTAATTTTTCTATTAATGCTAGTGTTCATGCAACATTTAAACCAAAAATGCATGTGTGGCATCTGTTGTAGTCTGCAGTGTCGTCGTATTTCAGCCATCTTTCCACAGACCTTCCCCTCAATCCGCCTCATTAATAAGTAATATTATTATCTGGTATTAATTATCGCCACTTTTTTACCTGTATTATTTTATGCTGATAGAATTAGCCCACAATATTGCAAATGTGCAAATACAGTAATTTAATCATATAGGCTCGTTTCAAGAACCTTGTTCACAAGGAAAACTGAATTTCAGCCCCTGTATGTGGTATTGCTTCCAAAAACCACAATAAAAGTATTTCTCTTTCGAGCAGAGCTTATAGATTGACACTGCGTCACTTGTGGAACTGTTATCATGCCAGATTATAGCTCGGAGTAAAGTTTAGATGCCTCTTCACGAGTTCAGCTGGTCTCACATCAGCACCATCAGAGGAGGGACCTGCTCCATTTTCTGCACCTGAAATTGACAGCCATATTTTTTCGAGTACTCAGCTTATTTATTGTCCAGCCATCTTTCTGTTTCTTCTGACTAAAATGCTGCTCATCATTCAAACATATTTTGAATCTTCTCCTTTGCCTGTTTCCTGTGTTATTAAGCTAATATTGCACCACCCAGATAAGCATATTGCCAGCCAGTGACACTGCTGCTCAGAGTTAGCCAGCTCAATTCAGGTGTTGCAGCTTACATTATGCTGAACAGTAGAGAGGCACTATGGGTAGCGCTGTGATCTCACAGGAAGGATGTTATGGGTTTGAA
Source organism: Gymnothorax reevesii (assembly GCA_029721435.1). Lineage (NCBI taxonomy): Eukaryota > Metazoa > Chordata > Actinopteri > Anguilliformes > Muraenidae > Gymnothorax > Gymnothorax reevesii. The sequence goes on from CM056589.1 coordinate 25,964,660, forward strand.
TCCAGCCTAAGACTTTTCTTTGTAGAGTTTGCATGTTCTCCTCGCGTCCGTGTGGTATTGTGGGTTCTCTGGTTTCCATTCCAAAGACATGTATGCCAGGCTAATTAGAGGCTATATGTTGCCAGCAGGCAGGTATAAGTGTGTGAGCAATTGATATGTGCACCAGGTGATGGATTGGCAAGCTGTCCAGGATAAGACTTTGCCCATTGCTCATAGTCAGCTGGGATAGGCTCCAGCTCCCCCACAACCTCAGTGAGGAAGAAGTGGTATAGATAATGGATGGATGGATGAACAGTATAACTAGAGCTAACTTTTCTTTGAAAAGAATCAATGAGAACACTTTGCCTTTCCCTCCTCTCATCCTTCGCTTTTCATTTGTTGTCACCAGATTCCATCGCCTTCGTGAAAATGTGAGTTAGTTCTGGAATTCTGCATCAGCACCTCACTAGAACTTTAACCCTTAGGATGCTGACATAAATAGAAAAAAATATATAAATTTAATCATCATGCGCTGTTGAAAACCTATTATGTGCCGACTTGTTTAAAAGAGCTCCCCCGCGGGAGGTCTTTTAACCCCTTTGAGCAGATATAGATTCCGGCATCCGTAGATTCCGAAATTTTATTCCCGAACAATTCTGATATTGATTTTTCGAATGTCACTCGAATAATTTTTCAAAGTCTCTGCGACACAAATATTGAGTTATCCCACATAGCAAAATTGGTGTGGCCCAGTTCTGGCCCAAATAATGCACTTTTACGGCCCAATTCTGGCCCACATACATAAAGGTTGACAGCTTTGTTGTGGCCCAGATCTGGTTTGCCAGAGCTGGCCCACATATGGGCCAGCACAGGGCCAGCTCGCATACAACCGGCCCACATGTGGCATGCCATCACAGAAACGGTGCCATCATTGCCAGACCTGGCCTACATTCGGTCGACATACCACTTGCCATGCCAGCAGTCGCCCAGCAGTGCCAGCTTAATGCCGGATCCGGGCCAGACTCGTCTGCTATGTGGGATAAAGCCTTAAATAGGCTCATGCATAACAGGAAAAAATATGGCAATATTTGTGCACTGCATTTAGCGCTCTAAGGGTTGAAAATGACCCAAAAAAAGAGAAAAAAAACTGGATGAAGTGGACCAAACCATTTGTGCCCTTTAGAGGGGGAAAGCCAAAGAGAACCTGGAATAATGCTTTTCATACCAAGCATAGTTTCTCATTTATTTATTTTAGCTATGATATTGGAGTTGTCATAATAATGATTTTTGAAATTGCTAACAAAAGTATGTTACGCCTGGATATTCTAAGGCCCGGCAAATCCTTTGGGACTTGTATAATTAGTAACCCCATTACCCAGCTAATACCTAGTGCACAAACCTTGTTGCCGTTGCTCTTGATAACTTTATCCTTTGGTGTGCCCACTTCAATCACATTTGGACTAGCAAAGGGTGGAGGTTCAGACTATAGTGCGCTGATTTTACTGTGTTCATTTTTGAAGCTGGCAGTTTCTGAGAGACAGTTGCAAACTCATTTTACCCCATAACCTCATCATTTATTAACAAGGAGCGCTGAGCGTTGGGAGCCTGATTACTCCCTCCAACAAAGCAGGTCAAATTTATATTTAAGAGCCACTGTGATTATGGGAACTACAGGTTTTTAGTGATTATGCATGATTCCGATTAGCACATTCCTCTAACTCTGTGACCTACCATTCTATACAGCAAGTCTTTTAAATAACCCTTGGGAGAATACTGCCTATACCTTCAGTGGTATAAATTTCAGACAAGTAGTTTCACAAAGAAGATTGGAATTTTACTTCCGTCCATTAACTAGAATATAATGGTCACCACCTTTTCAAAATTCAGGTGGCATTGATTTTTCTTTTAAACAGTACGATTTCATTTGCCAGAAAATGGGATTTTCGAAATTTAATTCTGTCCCGAGGTTCATATACGGGCACAATGTTAAACTGTGTTAATCAAATACTGAGGGTTTACCCAATAGTAATTTAATTTATTTATTGTTTAATGACACTCCCAGCACCTTATTTTATAGCTTTATTGGATTATCCATCTTCCTTTACTGAACAGAATCGTAAGAATCCAATCGCATACTGTTCAATCAGATACTGAATGGACAATTTAGAGACTCCAATCAGTCATATCCTTAGGCTAGTTGGAGGCGACAGGAGTACCCAGAGTAAACCCGTGCAAACACACACATGCAAACGTACAAACTCCACACTAAAAGGCCCCAGGCTGGGTTTGAACCCACCACCTACCTCCTGTATGGAAATTCCAGTTACTCACTGCACCACCATGCCACCCCACTAGAAATGACAACTGCAACTTATCTTTACAGGAATTCTAGACAAAATATGTAATCAGACAGACAATAGCTGAACGGTTGCAATGAAGTGCCCTGAGAGCCATTTCATTTTTATTGGATTGCTCATGCGCCAGTCAGTACAAAAGCAGTCTTATTGGAGTATGTGTCTGCTTTCTGCGTCTCGGCTCGAAGTGAAATTGACTGACATGCGAGTGTGCCTTAGAGCCACTAGATTTATAATTTGTCAAAACCAGACAATTCGGCAGAAGGGATGGTCAATTAGAGAGGAGGTAAAGTAGGACAGAAAGTCCCTAATGAAGGGGAGCGGAGGATGGCATCGCATAAACACACAGCTCCAGGTCACAACTGATAAAACCTAATTAGCAGGCATTGATGTTTTTGGTTTTTTTTCCATTTCTCCCCGGAAAACCTTGGATTGCTTACTCAATGGCGCTTTGATCGGATTGATTTACTACCCTCATTGCTGGCCCCCTTATCAGCTAATCAGGACTCGCCGTGAAAGATTTATAAACCATACAAAATTTAAGCACCCCTTAGCCTCGGGTCGTTCATCAAAGAGAGTCGGGGCAGGAGATTTCTGCACTGAGAAAGCTGTACGTTATGATGGGCCTGCATTGTGTCATCACATTCAAACAGCAATCACAGGTTTTTATTGGCATCCTGAACGCAGAATAGTGCTCCGATTACGGCACAGCACCGCCGTCATTTTACTCTAGCAGGATCTACAGCGAGCATGGGGCACTCGCTGCGGACAGGGTTGACGTTGAAAGGTACAGGGCCCGGTGAATAGCAGAGAAGGAAATTAAAAATATTTGTTATTGTAGCTGATTATTATGTGTTCCTAAAATAGCTTCCATATCCATGCTTCGCCGGATTAATTTCAGAAATGGGCAGACTAAACACAAACAATATTAAACCCTGATGTAATTGCAGAATATAATACAATTACTCGGTAGAATGCAATAATGACAAAATGCCTTGAGGTTCAGTGTGCTCCATACGCTATGGCGGTTGGTGTTATTATTGATCATTATTATAATCATGATGTCTGACAATGATTATAATGGGGAATGTGATGATTGTGATTATGGTGAACATACAGAATATTTTCCAACAATTCGGTGAGTTTAGAATGAAGAGAACGATATTCAGCAAATGGTAATGGGAAACAGTTATGTTTTATTAGTTATGCCAGACAACACACACACACAGACACACACACACACACACAGTCCTAAACGTCTGCTTTTTGAAAGCTAAACTACTCTAATAATAATAATAATAATTAAAGACGTTTCTAATATAAAGATCGTCCCAGTACTTGAAATGGCGATTGCCACTATGTTTTTGGCCAGGAAGTACCGCAGAAGTACTTAATCTGTGAATGAACCTGGCAATGAATGTGGATGGAAGAGACAGTGCATGACAGGACCTCTACCCTGTAGCCCTACACTTAGCACCAGTGCTCAATCACACAAAAGGCCCTAAGTGGTTCTTCTTTCTCTCTAGTGCACTCGCACCAGAGACGAGGGACTTTTAAATGAAAACCTTCCTACATCCTTCATTTTCAAGCTATCTCCCATCTTTAATCAGGCATCTTTCTGAACAGGCTTTCAATTTAGAGATAAACCTTTTGTTTTGGGCTTCTAGGCATTTTAGCACACTGCTATACTGTGATACAAGGGCTCTGTCTCTCATTTTCCGCTCTCTCCTGCTAACAGCCATAATATTCTTCCTGTTATTTTTATATTGGCTGTGAAGATAAAGTACCAAGGACAAAATCAGACATTCAGACGTTACAGCACCACATGTATCGCACTTAATTAGTCAGTAATACCTATTCTTTAAAGCCTGACCAGCAGCCTTTTCACTTCATTATACAGTAATTGCTTCAAAAAAAAAAAAAGAAATAAAAAGAAGTAACATCAACTGGGGGGGGAGGATTCTTAAATACAAGGAATGAGATCATGCCAGGAACTGTATATAGGTGGATAAACCATCAAATAAAGGCCAGGCTGACACCTTAAATTTGACAAAATATAAACCCTATATCTATTTCACCAAGTTGCCATACAGACCTCTCCAATTGTGTTGCAGTTTGAATATTTATAGACTTCACCCTGGCTGCTTTCAGCCTATAGTACCAAGAGCAGATACACAGGAGTTTTTGTGTAAATTTAACCTTGGTCTAAACGCAGTAATGTCTTTAATCAGCAGAGTCCGACTCCAACCCATTCCAGAGAACAGCCTCAAGTGCTACTAATGAAATGAGCCAAGACCCGAACTGAGCACTGATAATTAAAAACCATGTCTTTGTCAAATGAGAAAAGCCACACAGACAGCATTTAATTGTGGTTTGGAGCACTTCTAAAGAGAAAAGTGGGCAAATTCGAATCCAATAACAAGAGGTTTTCCTAAACGTTGTTCACATTCATTTAGAGAGGGATGCGGTGACATTAGAGGCCTGTTCTTCAAATGATGGTCCACAAAGACAGGCTGGTTTTTTTCCATCCTTCCTTAACTCGAAAGTCATTACATAATTTTTATTCAGCAAATGTTTTTTTTTTTAAATTAAAGCGACGTACAGTCGATTAGATTAAGTGGTCAATCCCCCACAGAGCAACACAAGTGTCACGTCTCGTTTTTCAAGTAGTGTTTTCCTGCAGTCTGGCTGTCTGAGTCAGTTTCAGTTTTGTAAATTGTGTCTTTTTTTCAGATTATTATCTCGCTCTCTGCTTCTCCTGTGTTTCCTCTCCGTGTCGCTCCCACTTTGTTGCTGTATTTGTGTATTTAAGTTTCTGGTCTATGGCTTTCCTTTGCTGGACAGTTATTTCCTGTCTTTGGTGTTAATCCCTTGCTCTAAGAATATTAATGAGGAACTTTGCTTCCTAAGGTGTCCAGTCCTGGCAAGTTCCTCTTCCTTCAGTATTGTCTTTGTCCTTATCTGAGTGTGTGTCTCTGCCCAGTGTGTCGTGATCCCTCAAGCCTGACACCATGGCTCCAGACCTCGGACCTGCCCTACTACTATCTCATAGCCTGACCCCTATGTGTTCCTGTTCACCGCCTCCAGACCTTGGACCTTCTTCTAACTACCGTCCTTGGCTGTTCTGTGGGCTGAGTTTGTCTACCTGGATTCATTAAAAAATACCCCACAAGGTTTCGTCTGAGATTTTCACTTGGCGCCAGAGTTTTGCTTCCTGACATTAAGGTTTTTGCTCAAGGGCCCAAAATCTCCACTGATCTTCAAGCAGTTACACAAAGGCGTGAGAATGTTCTAAACCGCAGTAAAGCATTATAGGCGAAAAGCTGACCCCCGTTACAAATGAAGTCAGGTGTGAGGCAAATCTGGCCAACCAGTGGCAATAATAAATCAGTCAATGAATTTTGCAGGAAGAAAATCAAGACTTGATTTGGATTTGAGGGCCAGGTTGGAGGATTCTCTTTATTAGCAGGGTGTAAAACTCAGTAGCTCTTCGTTAAATGGTAAACTGATTGCCGCAACAATGGGTCACTTCTGACCAAGCTGATAGAACAGCATTTACAAAGGCTACAGTCTGAAGAATTGGATAAACCTGTTAGCCATCAACCATTTACATGCCCAACACTTGGTTTAAACAGGTTGCAGAACCCATTCTTGTGTTTTTCTGCCCATATTGCCAAAATATATATATATAACTCTCCCAGGGAGTGTATGTTTTCCTTTTTCTGGTGAGTGTGCATTTCCTGTTTTTTTCTCCACATTGAAAGCATTGGTAATAAATATGCCTTGGGGATGATAGAATATGTGTCAGTTTGGTCAGCATAACATTGTTCATGCAAATGAGGCCTGCGCCCAATCTATCTCCAACAGAGGCTTGTAAAGGCCTGAATGTCAAGGGTAAAAGGCTGTTACAATAAGCACATTCTGCAGGAGACTATGGGGGAAAACACCGACGCTCACGAATACAGGGGTACTCAACAGTAGAAAAGCAAGTATTGAAAGCAAAAGCAGAACTTGAGTCTGCACTTCTTTTATTTTAGTGCTTTGATTTTTGTTTGTAGACGAACAATATCCTTGTAATAAAGCAAAGAAAACCAGCTCTCTATCAGGGTAATCACTAATCTTAAGCTCTGTCGTTTTGCGATGCTGCAGGCCGCTCAGTCCGTGTTAAAGAAATCATACACATGCACACAAGCAAACACATTTCAGTGTGCCTGTACGACGTGAGGTGTTTCACTCACCAAAGACACGGTAATTTCCTTTAAACACAATTTTCACCATATAATTTTGAATTAAAATGGTCAATGGGCTGTAAGAGAGTGTCTGGAGTAACTTTGTTGACGTTGCCAAATTGATATTCCCTTGAGGAGAAGAAAAATCCATTAGTGGCGCTCAGTGGAGCATGATTTAAACATGTGCTGTGGATTGCTGTGTCTTTGCATGGGAGCACATGGGACATGTTACGCCATTAAAAAATAGAGCACAAATAAATATGAACAACACGGCGGTAAATCCTGAGCCATATGTAGGTCAAATCACCCCCTCAGAGAACAACAGTTCCCACGTCTGATTAAGTCGCATTTTATCCATCATCCACCGTATGTTGAAAATAGAAAACAGCTCTGAACAGGTTTTATGTTGGATATGCGAGGTACATATTCTATTTTTGAAATATTATGATTTCAGAACCTCTGGCAATACAGGGCAGTGACATGATATTTTGGAAAAGTAATTTAATGATTCATGAGAACCCTCTCAAGCACGTCAGTGTCCCCGCAGGGATTCAAAAACATCACGTGTTCATTTGCACTTTACTTATGAAGAATTGAAAAAGAGAAGTTCAATTGGCTGTTTGATGGAGCCTCCCGGTGTATTTGTGGTCAATTTGAAAATAAATACATAGATAATTGAATGAGCATGGCCTGAAACTGACCGACAGAGGATCAGACAGGTTATTTCTGAGGCATAACCTGATGAAATCAAAAGTCGGGTGTGGTAGAAATCATACCGCGCACATATCGCATGCAAAATTTCACGAAGCAAACTTCGGATGAAATTGTATTGTGAAGTGAGTGCAGCATGATGACAGATTAACCCTTGAAGCGCTAAACACAGAATTTGCTGCCCACTGATATAGTGAAATAAAATCAAAGATTTTGAAAACCAAGCATGTGCCGTCTTGTTGAAAAGAGCTCCCGCAGGAGAGCTCTTTTCAAAAATTCACCACATGATAGGTTTTCAAAAGCTCGAGATATTTCAAATTGTTATGCGTTTGAAAAGTCATCTCAGCCCCCTAAGGGTTAATGACATTTGTCATGAACTATGATCCACTGGCTAAAACTGGCAGTAACTGCTGTAATATCACGCATATAAAAGTGTAATAACAGCTTTATTGTCTAGCGAATGTTGCTATTCCCCAATATAATGAACTCTAAAAACTGTGCCAATGGGAAGAATTTAAATGGTTATTCAAAAATAATTACCGCAATTTTCATATTTTAACGCGTAATAAGAGCATTTTATTCATACAATTATGCTTTAATTGCCTTAATTATTATCAACTCTATCATTTTGTGTATTTCATAATTTCAGCTAATAACAAAATACTTTTTGCATGGGATCTATGTGCAATATCATGCATTTTCAATTCATGTTCTTCAGCTTTAACATTCACCATAGCAAAACAACACATTTACAGAAATAGCTTTGTTTCTTTTTATTTCAGGAGAGAGAGAAAAAAAAAAAACAATGAGAGGACCGCTCATGCAGACATAACTGCCCTGCCTCGCAATTCACCGCGACTCGACCTAAAAATAATCCTCCCGCTGTACTGTCACACTTAATCCATATGAGATGACGTTATAATTACCTTTCACGTTGAAGTTTTTTATTCATGCGCCGAGAATCACCATAAAATTATCATTTAGAACGCGTGCAATTTGAATACGCTTTGCAACCGGCTTTCCTGAGAGGCCCACCGTTAACACAATTTATCGTTATTAATGTTTACAAATCGCTGAGTGCAGGCAAACACATTAGGTTGACTTAAAATTAAATTTCGACCGGCTGTTCAAATACAAATTTTATTTACTGAGAGTTATTTCCAATTAGAAAGAAAATTGATCTTCTCATCTTATTTTTTTTTTTAATCCCATATGGCCCTTGTGAATTCACCAAGACGCAAAAAAAGTCAAATGTTCTTTTTGCCGAGGGAAATTAAGTGCACTGGTAACTACTCGGAGGTAGTTGCAGAGTATGAACTGGTTTGGACTGTGTCAAGTGAACCAAAATTGGGATACCATTTATCGACATAAAAAAAAGATGTAAAAAATGTGATTTAAGTGTACATGCTGATTCGTTTAATGGTAAATGCTACCCTGTCTCATTACATGAATTATGCACTTGCAAAATAGAGATACTGGCACAAAATGCAGAAGGGTAATCAAATCTACATCCAAGTTGCATTGTATCCTTGATTCAGTTTGTGATTACACTATTTATGATAATAGCCATTATTAAAAGGAGGAAGGCTCTCCAAAGTATACAAAAAGGAAGCATTGTCTAGATTTCAAGCAGAGACAGGGAAAATATTCCTACAGCCAGTGGGCTGTCTGCTTTTATGCAGTCGCTTTGTTCACATACTAAAGAACCGGGATTGTAAGAGGACGTAACAGGAAGCTGGGAGATAAAGGTAGTAAGGTAATATATGAAAGCACAAAAATTCAATGGCAGGTGCTTAAGAGGCCACATGTAAATCCTAAATATTGGAATTCAACCTGGACCCATGTGGTTAACTGCACTTCCACACAGAACCAGTGGCTTTTAGTTGCTATAGGAACAGACCTCAATTTACAATTTAACACCTCATTCAAGGGACTATACTTTTTTGTACAATGACACAAAGCCCCATCATCATTTAAAAAGAACGGTCGTGCCCATAGCTTAGAGGTGTGCGTGAGGGGGGGCAATGCTGGAGGGGGTCCGTGAGCGATAATCGGGAGCTGCTATCTACGGTCCAAAAGAAAGCGCACCCAAACACTGAAGCCGAACACAGGAGAATACGCATGCTAGATGAAGAGGACTATCCTTCTAGGAGCCTCACTGAGTCGACCAACTCCGTAGAGTAAGCACACCCTACGTGTTACAGTCTCCAGCCCAAAAATGGACACGCTCAAACGGTCTCTCAGCCAAACATTAGCCGAGCGTAGTGCCACTGCGGAAAGGCTGCTAAAACAACTTTGTTCCTGTGAGCACAATAGCATGTCTATAACAACAGTACATCAATTCATTCACTTTACGACCATGGAGATTTTTTTCGTCCCTCTGAAGAGCATGTTACTTTACTTACTTATTATCATTATTACACCAATGATTTGCATTAAGGCACCCCATATGGGTATTACGCTACTCAATCTGCATTCAGATTTGAATGTAAATCCACTAAATAGTGGACAAATGCAATTTTCCATTATGGAGATACACAAATTATTGACTCAGTGGCTTATTGAACTCATGAAAAAAATCTAACAATGCAGCATTGTCCATATTTTGTTTGTTATGTACTCTGAATGGAGCCGAGCGCAGGTTCTAGAGCCCATGTGCGAGGTGAATAGTCAGGGGTGTCCATGAGGACACGCAGCCTGTGGTCATAGCTGGATAAATTACATAATTGTTTTGGACTCATATATTTTTGTATGCTTTACTGAGCATGTCTGGTGAATTGGACCTGAAAAAATGCTCTCAAAAGTTCCAAACCCCAATCCATCTGGTAATTTTGGTTAGCTCAATTGCATCCGGCAAGTTCAACAGGGCACCGAAAAGGATTTTAATCCAAAGCAATTATATAACAGCCCAAGCTCTGCCTGAGGTTGCTTACAAATGCATGACTTCTAAGTCAAAAATTTCGGGCAGAGATTTTTGACCTTTTGTGACCCACTGACGCTCCACTCACCCTTAAAACCGTCCAGAAAGACCTCATCATATTAGTTAAATGAAATAAGTGTCCCTACTGTGAGGTTCTTAAGTATTTGAGCCGCAGCACATTTTTAAAGGGCAGTAATACTTAGACAGTTCGCTTATTTTGGATGTAAGTGCCCTCAAATTAACACTAATAGCACTTATGTGCATCCATTACGAACCACGTAGGAGTTACCTTCCTCTTTGAAATCGTTCCTCTGTTCGAATGCTCGCGGACCCCTCTCTGTGTGGGGAACAGACGATCGCTCGCCCTCAGAGAAAGGCAGCCAGCTTTTTGCCCGGATACAATGACTTTGTCAGCTTCCGCGTGTTCGTAAGGTTTGTTTGGATGAATGCCCAAATTGCCCTTAAAGTGGCTCAGCGAGTTCAATTAAATCCAGTAGAAGGCAATTCGAAAGAGGGAAACACTAAGGGCACAGCACCTTAGAAAACGAAAGCAAACAGATCAATAGAGCATGGCTGATCAGCGCAGACCATCACAGGAAGTTAATGGAAGTCAGCGCAAGTAAATATCGCATGTTTTACGGGCTTCGCTAGTCATTGGGGAACTAAGAATTCTTTCATACAAATACAAATTCAAGCTGCTTCTTGGATGTGCTGCACGTGTCACTCATGCCATGAATCATTTCAAAATGACTTCATTTTCTTTTCTGAAAAGGAATCATCCTTTTTTTTTTTTTTTACCGAACACCTTAGCTTCTCTTCGATCACATGTTCATTTAGTGTACATACCAACACATCCCTCACATTCACGTCCAAAAAGTGAACAGATCATCATGCGTAGAAAAAAAAAAGAATTTGGCAGCCATGTTGGGCTTTAATTTTCACTGCGCCTGTTTACCAAGACTTGAGTAATCCTTACAAATTCTGAACCAGGTTTTAAGACTTGCATGATGAACGGTGAGGACGAGCAGGATGAGATTAAACCTTATAGCGCTGAAATAAATAAATAGATAAATAAATAAATTATATTTATATATATATATATATATATATATATATATATATATATATATATATATATATATATATTGATTTATCTTGTGCTGTTGAAAACCTATCGTGTGGCGACTTATTTAAAAGTCTTTTAAACATGTCTCCACACGATAGGTTTTGTCTCCACACGATAGGTTTTCAACGGCTTTGATTCTGAAATCTTACATCGTTGAGTAACAATAGCTGCACTTGGGACGCTAAAGGTTAATCTGCAGTGTGCCTCGTCGTTCTGGCGCTTTCGGATGAGGCAGCGGAAAACGGGTCGAGCCGCTCAGCGCAGTGCCAGCGGACACGGATGCACACTGAATTTAAACAGTGGCACGCTGCATTCAGTAAAGACTCTAAACAACAGATGTAGATTAAAAAAAAAAAAAAAACAGGCTCTCGAAGCTCCAGCCATCACAATGCACCAATTCTTTTTTTTCTTTTACTGGCCAGGAGTACTAGAGCACAATGCAGTTTTCACACATACAACTAGAAAATATCGAAGTTAAGTCCAGCACCTCCTCTGCACAGATTCTAACATTTTTACCGCTGTGCTTAAAATTCAGGGTGATGTCCATACTTTTGGCATCAAGCACGAGCCTCATATTTACCTAATATATTCAGTGCTACAAGTTCTTCATGCCAGTGGACAACATAGGTCTCACATTTTGATAAACAGCTTTATTTAGCTGGAGGAACACCTGCACCAAGGGGGAGGAAAAAGTTTTAATTATTATTTTTTTTAATGCTGTCTGTGCTTTAAGTGCCTTAAGTCTATAGCACTGTTATCCATTACACGGATTTATACAAAGGAAACATTTCCCAGCTCCATGTCAGTTAGCATCCTGCCAACATGAAGTAGCACACTGATTTGCAGTTGTGTTCTGCTTGATTGGGATTTCCTCCACAAAATGTAAGTAGACATAATATGGCTGAACCATTAACTGATAAACTGATACATCATAACCATAACATGTACACAATTATACCATGAGTCTCTCTCTCTCTCTCTCTCCTTATAATTCAAGCCATCCCTGTATGAACGATTGTAGTACAGCATATCTTTCTAAGCTTTTACGGTGATCTGACTGACATTTATGAGTAACATGCGAAATATCGGTTTTTATGCTAGCTGACTCCAGGATTTCATGGATGTTCCTACATTTCTAGGCCCACAATGTAACTTGCCGGTCCAAATGGGGGCTAGCAAAGTGTTGTTGAAATGGGGGACAGTGGCACAACTCCGTGGGTAAAAGTCATCAAAATGGTAAAAATGCAAGGTTCTCGGTACACTAAGCAGATGTCCTGCTGGTGAACTTCAAGGGCACCGTGACGGCCAGAAATTAATGACTGCAACGCTCGACTGGACACTAAACTGCCAACAAAAACTACAAACTTCACTTTGATTGATATTCCCAGATGGGTCACGTTCCCAAACAGGAAATCCTCAGTATCAAACTTAAGTACTTAGCAAATCAAGCAAGGAAACAAGAGCCAAAACAATTCCCGTAAAACATGATTAATGACTCAAACATATGTCAGGAATTTGATTGGACTGTGGACTGTACTAATGGCAGGGGAAGGACAGTATAGTTCAAGTGCAATGAAAATAGCTCTTGGGGCATGAGGGGTGGGGGTATTTTCATTGGGTTAAATGTGCTTAATATTAACAATATGACATTTTGACAATTAGATTGGCAGAATTGATCGGCAGTCCATCTGGAACCGGACTATGGTAAATTCTGGGCTGCAGACCCCAATCACAGCTGACAAGAGATTTTAACCGTGGGTCAATTCAGAAACACTCATCAGTAGCTGCAAGTCCAGCTGTTGAATCTCCTAACCAATGATATTCCAAGGAATAATATGAGGAGACCAGCAGGCAAGCACAATACAGAATACAGAGAGCATCTCTCCTTGTTGGAATCCAATCAAATCTAGTAGCACTCCCATATAGGGGCTATTACATTGATCTGCTATCTTTTACATGTTGTACGCAAATCTTCATCCACTGGTTTTGTGTTGCATCTGATTCCTCTATTTTGATGTTGTAATGCTTTATCAAATCATATACATGTATAGTATGTTGTATCTTATTTATCATATATAATCTTGTAATCTTGCCATACTTCAGGTTTTAATTGTCATATTGCCAACCTTTCAGACCAATGATGTTCATGGCTATGGATAGCCGATGTTTTATATGAATCGTACCTTATCTGACCTGTGTCCCGCAGCTAAGCCATTGACCTTCAGTATCAGAACAAGTCTTATTGGATAAAAGCTTCTGCCAAACCAACACAGATGAATGTAATGAGAAGTCACTGCATGGACATAGTAGGATGGGAAAAAATGCAGGCGCTTGAGGACCACAAAATGTCCTCCCAGACTGGAGTGTTTGTCCCGGATGACCTGAGTTCCCATCATCTTGAAACAGTGAGATTTTTTTTCACGGAAGAGGTCGAAGTAACGTTATTATTTCTGATTTTTACTTTCACTCTGCCATCATAAATATTGCACAAGTCGTCGTGAAAAATCTCCTGCTGTCATAGATCAAGGTGGAGGCCATACATCATCATAAATTGCTGATGTACAGAAAGACACAAATAAACATGCCTCATAATGTCACCCAAAATGTCACCGTTGACATTATCCAAACTCCACAATTTTTTCTCTATAAGGTTCGACCTTTGCTGTGATGGATGTATAAAGTCACAGAATACTATCCACTACTCATTCACAGACATGGACACGACTGTATGTGCTTTCCATAGAAATGTGATACAGCAAAAACATGCATTATGGATGGTACTTATAAGATTTCACATAATGCACTTCTGTTTTGTGGCCGTAAAAAGGTCAGCATAAACTGCCGAGTACAAGAACTGCTCTTTGTACCAATGGCTGAGGCAGCAGTCCTTTAAGGACAAGTCCTCTATTACCCTAGCAGAACATGGCGCAAAAAAAAACAAAAAAACAATAGAACAAAAGATTACATGAAATGAGACCAGCATTGGCACATCGTTATTTCAGCCGGATGTCCACAAGGCTAGGTTTTCCATAAATCAGCAGGTCCTCTCCGGTGGGCTGTTTCCAAGCCTGAGACAGTGGAGGCTATGGTCAGAACTTTACACATAGCCTGTCAGATATATCATACACCGGCACTAGACAGGGAGAAACTGAACAAGGACAGCGGCCAATCCCAAGAACTCCGAACTCCCGGCGGACGCCATGCTACAATGCCAGCCCCGCACCACACCGATTCAGTGGATTTGAGGTGAGCGTAGAGACCGCTAGTTCGGTTGCGGCAGCAGGAGGGATTAAGGAGAAAGCTCACATCTTTTCGATCTCCAGCCAATCCTAGCAATTGAATTCATCTCACTGTTTGCTATATTCATGACGTACCAACTCCCGACAAGCCTGCAAAAGGTCCCAACACAACTAAATATTGCATTAACCAAGTATACCATAATCTTACTTCCTGTACATAGCAGTAGACAGTTTATTTTTGCTTGCTACATTATAGGCAGTAGGTTTCACAGACTAAATAAGTAGAAAGAGATGTAGTGCTTCCCAGTAGAATGAAATGATGTGCTGTACCTTCATGGGAGTATGCTGCCCTGGGGGGAGCATGGACTTCTTGCTAAGCCCTGTAGCAATGATCATAAACTCAAAGCCTGCAAGAGTCCCAGTATCTGCAGATTTCCAATACCTTCCAGCACTTACGCAGTTACGTATGAATGGCCTAATTCCAAGGTCTAACTTGGCAGGTGATTGAAGGCCCCTCAGGCCTGTGGCCCCTCAGGACAGGGGTTTAAGACCTCTGGTCTGGAGGTTTGTTTGAATGCCAATGAGAGAGGCAACAGCCCAGGGGTGTCAGCTTTTACTGGCGTGAGGCAACGGTTTCCAAGGGTTTTTGTGGTTCACATTAAATTAGCTGCCAATCAAACCTTGGAAAAAAGGTTTGTGAATTATTTTCCTCAGAAGCCTTCAATCTCATCAAGGAAGTTTCCGTGTGGGTGCAGGCCTTTGTTTCAACCAACTAATGACCCACGCGATTAAACCAATCAAACCATGAACTATTTGGCTAGAACCTTGGTTGCTAGAATCACAAAGGGATACTGATTGGCTGGTAGAAAGCCCAAATCCATGCTCGCACTTTCTGAATGAGTCTGTGGATCTCTATTTTAGAGAATTAATGATTTTGGGCTGTCAGACTGTCTGTTGCAATGTTCACCACCCAGAGAAACCATTCTTGCCAAATAGTAATTATGTCACTTTGGAATATTTTCCAGTTCTGGCCTTAAATCTTAACCATATATTTGGAGTGAACCATGTTCAACTGTTACATCAAGAACATCTAGAGTCAAGTATTTATTTTCTTATTACATTGCATTTTTACTTGACATTTCATCAATGTCTGTCTAGCAGATGCTGCCGCCCTCCAGGACTCGAGATTGATGCCGGTGCCCTGGCTGGTGGCTCGTACTGTCAGCCTCGAGCGAGACCGCAAATGAAGAGTCCGCCCACGTGCGGAGTATACCTGTCAGGGCCGCGGCGGCAGGCCGGCGGGTCGATCGGAGGGGTCCGTCAGAGATCGGCCCTGACAGCTGCTCCGACGCGTCGGCGGCAGGATTTGAGGAGAGGCCGCCATTCGCGCGCCGGCGTCTCCTCTCTCCGCCTCGTGGAGGGACGCGGAGATCCGGGAGGCAGCGCGGATTATCCTCGCCGACGTCCCGAGCCAGGCCTCGCCCGCTGTGATGCGTTTATATGGCTGTAAACCATTCGCTCATTGCTCACGTCAGAATCGCTTTTATCAGTGTGATTTCAGGGTGACCTTTCCAGCAGATTGGGAGTTATAGTGCAATATGTAAGAAAGATGAAACCAGGCTGCAAAATGCCCCAGCAGAGACAGGCAGGAGGTGATAGAGGGATTGTGTGGAAAACACTATTGATCAAGAAGTAATGGAAAAACAAACATTCCCAGCGAACTAGAAGGAAATCCAACCAATACGTTTTCCTCTGTCGAGCAGAGATGGTAGAGGCATGCAAATCCTCTTCCATTGTACTGTTTAATTAGCAATATCCTTGATAATTACAATAAACTGTAACACTTTTTTTTAAATTCATATGTTTTTTCAAAAGTAAGCACTTCCGTGCTGTAACGCTTCGGGTGTTTTGACAAACGTTTCCACATTCCTGGGGTCATTAGAAACCATTATTGATGCCATGTAGATTGGCGCGACGCAGAGGTGCAAAATTGCATGTAAAACTTTCAGAAAATATTTTAAACGATAATATATTCACAGCGCCTCCTTTTTCGAGAAAAGGATTAAACAATGACCTCTGACTATTTTATCATTTTGACCCTTGAATTTTGAGTCCAAGCTGTGCCTTAAGGCTGTGATAAAAAAAAAATAATTAAAATAAAATCAATAAATGAATATTAATAATATAATGAAAATTAGAGGTGGTGTATGTACACCTTGGGTTGCAAAAGATCTGAGGCATGCATTTAAGGGTTAATTTAGTTATACATTTACAGAGCACAATTGCTCTATAGGACGAAAGTATTTGGTTCACTGCTGCTGTTGAGCTCAATTAATTTCCAAACCTGAACTGCTGTTCTACATTGCACTCCAAATCAGCTGTTGATAATATGTGGATGTTTTTTTTTTTTCCTCTGTAATTTGTGTTTATGCCAACAATACCTGTGTATTTGTTTCTGACAAGACTGTGATGAGGAAGACAGCCAACCAATAATCTTCTCTTGAGCACAATAAAGCATGATCTCAATAATAAAACTAATTTCAATTTTGAGGTTGATGAACGACGGCTGAAAGAGAGCTCAGAATCCTTCTTAAGCTGCTTTCACTCCGGACGCGGAGCAAATTTTTCTCACGACAGATTACATTCAAAGTCAATGCAAAGACGCAAATACTTTGCATTGACTTTGAATGTAATCTGTCGTGCGAAAAATTTGTTCTGCGTCCAGTGTGAAAGTGGCCTTCTTCTTTTGTTGGATTCTGGTGAGTTTTAAAAATTAGTGCAGGTCCCATATCGTAATGCTGAACCGAAGAGTGTTGTTTTAAAAGTGGTGTATATTCCAACAGAATATTACACAGTGCATTTTTTGTAAGCCTCTGCTTAAGCACAACTCAAACTTGAGCACACACACGCTCGCTCGCGCGCGCATGAAGAAGGCAATACACAAGTTCACAAAATCCAGAGCTACCTTGCAACTCGGCTGGCAGAAAATGAAGCACTGCATCACCTGGTGACTGCTCCTGTCAAAATACGGGATACAAGTCAGAACAAGAAAGTCCTAGGTAGGGAGAAAATAGAAACTCTGGCTACTGAAACTGAAAACCCCCATGTATCCCTATCCATTGTGAGTGACTGGTCGACACCACTTGTCTATTCTGAAAGGGTAAAAAGGGTCCACAGTGACATCGCGCGACATCTAACATGCCAAAAACCAAGTTTCCCACCTCAAAATGTTCCATTATAATCATTACCATCATTACAAAAATATTGTAAGTAAGACAGTTCTAATGTAGCTACAGTACGGTGTTAATTCCAGTCGCAATACTAGTCCTAAGGAGATAGAAATTGACAGTTGTACTGTATATAGGCAGTGTGGGGCTGTGGGAGTTCACTAAAGCTAAATTCTTATTAGGCAACAAATATTGTACAATTCTATAAATGGTTTCTGTGTGAGTCTCCAAAAATTATCTATTATATTACCTAATGACATAATTGTGGCATTGTATGCCTATGTAGGGAAACTATATTTATGCAGCAAACTTGGCTTGAATATTTCATTTTAAAAGGTAGATTTTCAGAAATTTTTTTTTTTTTTTCGGGGACCACTTCTACTGCCAAAGCAATGTCCTGCCAGCAGAACCTTCATAAATATTCTTCAGGAGCACAGAAAACAATCATTTCTAATATGCCATTCATTTTGCATTCATTACGTATTCTCAGAAGATAAATATCAGTAATGTTTGGTTTACATTAAGTTCACTTTTAATGGCTCTCGGCCTCTTGAATGACCTCCGATTATAATCATTATTCAGCCCCATCCCTCTCCCGTCAGCGCTAGGCTGCAGTATTTGTCTTCACTCAGTTCCAGACGTACACCGTGGAATACTCAAAAAGCCGCGCTGTCTTCGCTGGTGGAGGCATCGAATCAATTTTGCCCTCGAAAAGCTTTCAGAAAAACCTTTTTAAGGGAGAATATTTCTTTGCACACAATGCATTTTGACTGCTAAGGCAACCTGGCACATCGCAGCCTCTGCATTACAGTCCCAAGACGTACATTTTTATTGTTCTGCATTCAGGTGTTAAAATGATTTTTCCATTGTTTTAAGAATGAATATAGTGTGCTTGAAAAAAAGATTGCAGATTTCAGTTTCTCATTCCATCAGTCAGAACTAATCTAAAATACATTTGCTCAAAAATCAGATGGTAAAAATGGAGCCTTCATAGTTTCATATTATATACAGCTAATCGTTTTTTGCACTAGGCAAGGCTACACACGTACAGTATTTGCATGCATTATGAGACCCACTTTGTAGTGGGCGGAGTCTGTCTCGGCTGTCATCATCAGGGTAACACATCATTCTCTCATTCACTCACTTCCGTGGGCAATTCAGAGTTTCAGAGTATCCAAACATGTATGTCCCTGGGATAGGGAGGAAAACCCATACCAAAATACATATCCCACACCGAAAGGGCCCCAGCCAGAATATATGGACAGTATAATCTACGCATTATTGTATAACAGTTGATACACATTCATACCATGGCAGTAGCGGGAAATACAGTCAGTGTGTATCAAAATTGGTTGCAATGCCTAGAGAGATTACCCATTGTGGATGTATGTATAGCACCTCAAATTAATATGGGGGGCATTTTATGCCAGCGTACAATACTAAAACACGTGTACGGCGCCTGTGCGATGACTTCAAACCTCTGAAGTGCGCGTGTAAATTCCATTCACTTTCAATGGACAGACGAGCGTCATGTAGGCGTCGCGCATACGCCTGCGTTACGGGTGAATAACGCCTCAAATACGTGACATGAAGGCCACGCGTGACTGATAAGTACAATTCTACGTGAGGGTGCAGGCACACGCTGTGTTTTGTTTTGTGGAAATCATACAGCGAGGGGTCATTCGTGCCGTGCCACGCGCGAACGCAGCGGACACCTATGTGCACGCTCGTCTCAATGTACAAATAATTATTTACTTTATGATGAGGAATTTTGAGTTTAACAGCTGCTACGCTTCACAATTCAAGCAGTCCGTGTATTACCAAGAGAGATCGATGGCACAGTTTAGGCTATTTCAGTCTACACGTGCACACGTTCAGGCGTCTGAAGCGCTCGCTTTAGTACAACAGTGACACACGTGCTTTACGCCTGTGACGTGTGCACGCCTATAACAGGATATTGAGGTATATCAGGGACTGTACCATTGCTCAGGTGCGGAACTGAGGAAGAGGCTGGACACATTTACGCTCAAGGTACACTGGATCATCAGGACCTGACAGTTATTCATTTTCTATGTTCTGCAGCATATCTTCACAGATCAGCTGTTGCACATAGTCTCAGGTTGATACGGGGTTGTTTATAAGAAAGCATAACTTATAGATGAACCCCAAGCCCCATCAGAGCTGTCAGGATTTTTTTTTTTTTTCCGTAGCTGAAATTATTTTAATTATCCCTTTCACCCTTGCTATCATTAAATATCAACTTGATATCATTCAAACCTTAAGAGAGAGAGAGAGAGAGACAAAAGGGAATAATGACATTGGCTATATCAAAAATGCTACCCATTAGAGGTCGCACTGATCAGTTCATCGCATCATTTTCTCCCTCAGACTGGTTCACCATCTCAGAGTCAGAGCTGAGCAGGGACAGGAATGGGTTGTGGCAAAGGCAAGGCGTGCAAGCATCCTAAGCCATTGTCAATAACTTTCTGTTCCTGATTTTATTTTATTTTTTAAATAAATAAAATAAAGTCTGACATTGAACCATAGTCTCTTCATTGGTGAAACATAGCTAAGGCTAAGATTTTGATGTAGCCTAAACAATAAGACAATATAATGGTGGGATCCTGCTAGAGCGGTAAAAAAGCATTCAGACGTCAACATTTGAGCAGTGGGTTTTCCGGTCTGCTCGCCGGAATTGTAAAATTAGAATAGACGAAAAAAAAAACAAGAATAAACTCTCATTAAATATTGAGTCGTAAGTTCGTTACGATCTCACCACCTGTTGTGACACTGTTTTGGCCTAGACTTAGTAGACACACGTGGGGTCGATAGTCTGTCTGTTATGTGTTGTCTGTGAAAAGAAAGACCAAGGAATTGAAGGCTAGTACTTCCTGTAACTCAAACTCTTGTTTTGATGAATAAAATGTTATAAAACTTGAACAAAAAGTATTTAGCCTCACAAGACCATAGAATGTGCAGTTGCACCCCTCTAATTCTGTGCTGTGAAAAGAGGACTCACAAGAGATGGGGCTTGGTGGCCAATTTCGTTCATGCTAAGCACGTAAATCCGCGGGGGTCTCTGGCGAGATGGGAATTAGGTCCAATCTTCACCGCTGGATTCCTGCTACAACTAATGCGGCCAGCATGACTTAGCCAGTTAATAGGGTCTAATCTCGCTTGGCCACTTCCATTAGAAATGTTGGGGTGTGTGTGTAGGGGAGGGCACTGACCTCCATGCCATTTTTTATCTGCAGTAGCAGCCCGTGTGGTAGGGGGGCGGCGGGGGTGACAGGGGTTATCTGTAGGTGTTCACCATGAAAGACGAACAGGAAAAAAAATCAAACTAGTGGAGATGTGTGGCTAAAATCCTTGCCTTGAACCCTCTCTCCTCTGGTGGTAATGGGGTTGGGGCTAGATTGGTTACACAGGACTTGCAACACACCTAATTAAACAATATTAGGGAGGCTTGTTTCTCATCCCTGCATGGAGCAGAATTATTTTTTTTTTATGAACCCACATGGTAGCGTAATCCTGTCCTTGGTTAAAAGTACTATGAGGTGACTGACTACTGCATCAGTAAAGCCTAGTCTCGAGCAAAGAACATTCCAGCATGTGATAAGCCCAGAGGATCTTGAATTACGTTAGAGATAATTCATGTTCATCATTCTGTGGGTTGGAGGGTGTGATAGGGTGAGCTGGGGGGGGGGGCCATACTTCATCAATTTTAGAACATGTAAGTCTTTTGAAGAGGTAAATTGCCACAAGAGGTTCGCTGATTGTGTTGGTTATAGATTTTCACCATTCTATGCCACAATCAATCTCCCCTTCTCAGTGACATCACAGACTGACCCTTGGCCAATCAGTGCACTCAAATATCTGAGTTCTTTTGAAGAAGAAAAAAGTTAAACTTCTCTTTTCAAAAAAAAAAAAACTTAAAGTTACATTTTTCACATGTTCATCGCACAAAATTTTCAATAATCATCGCGTAGGCACAGAAATATGTTGCATAGCGTGTTGTTTTCAAGTTACTAAGCATTTTGATGCACAGGAGAAGCTGTGTTTTTAAATATCCTTATCATAAATAAACCTGAATAAGTACATAAACCACAGTGAAAAAATTTCTGCTATATTCGGCTATGTGATCCAGCTGAAATTGTATGAATTTGTCTGTCTATGTAACCTTATTATATAAACTAAAGAATTGTGAATTCGGAGCAACAACTTGTATATTCTAATAATATCCTATCTGGGGTCCAAACGGACCCCAGCAAAAGTATCATAAAATACATTAATATTACTTGATCATAATCATACAAAAAAAAAACAAACCCTTGACCATCTGGCTACCATGTTCACTGTTAGAAGGAAAGTGAACCGTTGGCCTGTTGTGCTGTTTGGCAACATCATTGATGTAGGTGCTATTGCAGCATTTGTAATCTGGATGGGCAACTTTCCAGAGTGGAAGGCCCCTGAGGGAAGACGAAGGAGGCGTATCTTTCTCTCAGAGCTGGCATGCCAACTTGGAACACCTCAAGTCCAGTGTCGAGCAAACATTGCCGCACTCCACGCCCCAGTGAAGCTGTCTTTGAAGCTCTTTGGAGTTGAACCTGCACAAGTTGTCCAGCAGGGTCAAGATCCAAGCAGACAGGGAAAGAAGAGACGGTGCAGCTTTTGTCCCCGAGAGCAGGACAGGAGGGTCAGGCTCGAGTGTGCAGAATGCAAACGGGCTGTGTGCTCAGACCACAGCAAGCAGCAGGTAGTCTGTAATGAATGTGCCTAAACTCTCTTGGAGAGACCTCAGACACTCCATCTATGATCACTTATTATGGACAAGTGTGTGTTCTTTTCATATGTGTGGTTATGATGACATAGTTGTAAAGATTGGCAACCAGAAACGTGAATTTACTGACACTGTTTCTCTATACAGGACATTTTCTTGGTTAAGTCTTCATTGTTTAGTTGTGTTCTTTATGCTCTAGGCCCTTGAGTGTATTGATGTTATGAATAAAAGATGTTCTGAGCAAAATTAATCTGGTAATTTTGTCTTTATAAGCTTTAATTCAAAACAAAAGTATACATGGTAAGATAAAGGTGTAAAAAAACATGGCAGGATGAGGGTTAAATGCAGAATTTTTACCTCCCGGTTTAATTTGTTAGCAACTTGTTTGCAGGCTGCTGTTTCTCCCATGTTAATTTACCGTGATAAATCTGCCGATGATAAACTCAAAACAACACAGGTAATCACGCAGAATTCGCCGCTATTAACTTGCGAGTTACGGTCACCAGATCAGACGAGACCCTATAGGTCTGCTGCAGTCCGTAAATAAACATCCAGGCAGAAATTCAAGGGTCAATGCAACTTTTACCGCATAAGTGAACACGATCTGAGTTAACTAATTAATGACCACTTTCCCATTTTTGGGATGCGGCACATTTTAGCCTCTGCGAGTGGATGGGTTGCTGTGACAAAGCTGCTGTAGGTAGATCGAGGGAAGTAACTTGCATCCAGGAAAAATGCACATGAGAGAAGACTCCCTTTACAGCAGCGGTGGGGGCCGCCGTTTGTATGAATCTCTTGAATCTGTAACCGCTCTATTTGACGCTCTGAAAGATGAACGTGGCATTTTTTTTTCTGAGACACATTTTTACACAACACTAAGTACAAAAATAGGAGATTATACCATTAAATAAATATGTTTTTGACAGAATTAATGTTTAATATGCTCTCAAAGCTCTGTGTACATTTGTAATGGGATATACAGCACTGTGCAAAAGTCTTAGGCACATTTAAACCAATTTCATAGGGCAAATATGCTTGCAAAAATAATGAAATCAAAAGTTCATGCAGTAGTAACTGAGAAATGTACTATACAGAGCTGTAAGCTGTTGAAAACTAAACCAAATAAATATTTGGTGTGACTACACTTTGCTTAAAAATTTGGGATACTGTCTTTTTGTGCTGTGATTGACTTTTTGCTTGTTCCAAACAGCGAAGAATTTGCCACTGTTCTTCAGCAGACTTACTGTCTCACTTGCATACATCCATGATGATGTTGATATCAAGGCTTTGTCAAGACAAAAATATCTGTATCGACTATTTTTAATGGAATAGAAACATATATTTTCAAAAATTTTCTTTAAATTTACACAGAGCATTTGGAATTTCAAATTTACTTTTTATCCTCAGGAACTCTAATAAGGAATCAAAAAGTAAACATCTAATACAGATTTGAATTTTAAAAAGTGCAGGGTGCACATATTTGGGGTCAACGATGACAAAATTATTCATTTTCACAAGAATTAAGAGTTACTCTTTCATTGTGCACTGTATCCGAAAATAAAACGCAACTTTCACTTTGATAAGAAATTTGGTCATTAATGGGTTTACAAACCTTGCAGTTTATGGTCTTGTATTTTTAATGTCAGATGGCATTATTATGATGTTTCACAGAAATGTACGAAAAAGAGTATTCAAAACCAATTCTGTTTCATATCTGTATCATGGCATGTTGAGTTTTATTTCATTTTTCAACTACAATTGTCAATTATGTATCAATGCAATAACAATTATCAATAATTTACATCAGAACCCACAGCAGGGATTCTGCTTTTGTTTCTCAACTGGGTACCCGCATTTGCACGCACACAAACACAAACATCAGCTGCCATGCACTGTAACTCACACATTATGGATTGACAGATCCTTATTTGAAGTGACAGTGATTGCAGTTCTGATATAATAACAAACCAATCAAGTATATCATTTTGAGTTCCCAAAAAAACAATGACTGCCTATCCTAATATAAAGTAGGTAAAAATCTGTCTGTTCTTCTGTCCGCACATTATCGTGCAGCACACATTCCCAGGTGTGGACCATTCACATTTGATTACCTTTTTCATTTTTTTCATCTCTTAATTTTTTATTGTACAAAGTCTGTTATCAATCTTTTGGGAATCCTTGTGCTATTCTCAGAGTCTTCATTATTACATTTTATTGCAAAAATGATATTGCCATGACAGCAAATGCTGCCAATCCATTCATATTGCCCTGCATAAGAGTGTCTTCAAAATGCCCATAATATCATCGAATGCAATATCAATAAACTTAATTGGAAATTGGCACAGCCTATCAAGGATTATTATTATATTACATAAGGATTCTCTCTCTCCTGATTGGTCAAGGCGAGCTCCGCCGGTCACTGATAACAGCGATATTCACGGCGTGAAAGTGCGCGAGAGATGAATATAACAATCCGACAACCTCAAGCTAAAATTGATTTGGCTTCCCCACATGAGCTTCTAACAGTGTCAGTATTTTGTGTCGCTTCGTCCCTGCGAGGAGCTTCACGTATCTACACAATGACTCCCTACACAGGACAGTGAAGATCATTTAATTTACATTTTCAAGTAGGGTAAAATAATAAAACAGTTACTGACTTCAGTTATCGGTGAATTCAGTGATTTACCCACCTTGGATAAGTGATATTCACCTAGGCCGAGAATAAATATCATTTGTCCAAGGTGGATAAATCATTGGATTCACCTCAACTGAAGTAGATATATCAAATCCTTATTTTCTCACCTCGCACGTTTATCTTAAATTTCATTTCCATTTGTCATTACCTCTATTTTAGGAATCTTTACTTTGTCCACTGTTACAGGCTTGTCCCTTTTCATCAGTTCCTTATTCCTTTTTTCCCTTTTGGCAACAGTGTATTTATATTAAACGTATTGCTTCTCAATTAAATTCAATACAGAGTCTGTGATCAGTAAATATAACAAAAAATATATTCTTTCACAGGTCATTCAGCAGTTTTATTCCGCATTCTTGTTTAGAATAAGTCATGATTATTGTTGTTTTGCCATCAAATTACCATATTAGTTTTCAAAATGTTTGTCCTTCAGCCTCGACTTAAATATCTCAGATGCAACGCTGAGCAATAATTTTAATGAGGAAGCGTACACAAATAACCATCTGTTTGCTGTTTCTTTCAAAGGGGCTAGCTGTACGCTTGCCTGCCTCCACAAAAAAAGAAAAAAATGCACCCAGTGCCTTGAGTTAACATGTCCAATATCGCTGGAATAGCAGGACGTTACCAGTAGGGAGAATATGTTTGATGGGAGCATTATTCGAGCCAGCAGCGCAGTGGAGCAGCAACTTTCGGGGAGTGAGGGGTGTAACCGAGGTAATGTTTCCTTCCTGCTTTAATCACACCGAGGCCCATAAAAGCCCCGCATTCGAACATCACTCTCCAAGCGAGCAAATACAGCGGCTGTCTGGCATTCAGTTGCTCTAGATTGTGTAATAGCTCAATCTTTCTTGACTTGTAAATAGGCCGGTAACTCCGACGTCGAACACAAAGTCATAGGGCTTTCATAAAATGGAAAAAAATGGCGCTTGGTGAAAGTTGTAGGACCTAATCTCGCTAACAGCTAAAAAGGTGCCTCTGCCTGCGCTGGGCGAATAGGTTTCTAGTGAGTGGGCCAGTCTCGGATTGGCACCAGGTTTGGGGTGGAAAGTATTGTGATTTACCCCCTGACTTTCTAAGTGTTAATGCACAATTTAACCCCTAGAGCACTAAATGCAGCTATTGCTGCTCAATGATGTAAGATAACAAAATCAAAACAGCACATATCTTCAATTCATATTTTATAAAAATTTACTTAGCGCTCCAAGGGTTAACTTGGACCCTTCTCCCTTCTATTTCCATGGTAACCTCAATGGGGATAGGTAAGGGCTTTGGTGTCTATTGCAGGTTATGGTGTTGAACTGACAATATTGATAATTACAGACTTGGGAGTTGGGATTTGCAAGATTGTATACCCCCCGAATATTAAAACATACTCCCTTGAAATATGGCAGAATAAGAGCAGTAATGGCACCGATGCAACCCATCACACCCACATCAAACCATGCTGACTCCACGCAGTAGCTTACCACAGCAATGGATGATTATTATATATATTTCATTTTATTTTTAGGACTGAGAATAATGCAGTTGATTGAATATTTATCTGCTCTGCAGGCCGTGGGGTTGGGTTGATATTTTCTCCATATGTGAACACTTCTATTGTCTGTGTTTTATTCATGAAGGCAAATAAATTGAATTACACAACAAGCTGAATGCCCCCCCCCTCCTTTAATGACCCCTATTTTCATTCAAACCAACCTCTTACCACACTCTTTGGCGTCAGTCGCATATTGACAATGGCATGGCATTTTGATCAACCCATCAAGCATTACACAGTTGACTGCATTGGCTAATTTAATCAGAGATATACATGTGCATTTGTACAAAGATACTGAACAGTATAAGGCAGTATTCCTTGGATTAGTTACACCACAGCTTTGGTTTGTGGGCACAGTTTGGCTTGTAGATTGGCACTCAATATACCGCAGGGCAACAGGCAGCATTTTACAAGCGAAGGAAGTGTCTGATCATCTGTGATAATTACACTTTTTTTAACCTCTCAGCTGTCGCACAACTGTGATAGGTCTCAAAACTGTGTAACACCAATTTTCCCTCGTGGTATTTACAGTTTTGCAGAATTTATTTTTGCCTGTAACTGATAATAATGAGAACTTAACACAAAAAAGTGTCATGTGGAAAACATCTTCCAGAATTTTCCATGTTATGTTTTTGCTCTGAGTTGCTTTTCAAATACAGACCCAGTATATCTGCAGTTTCCGTAGAGTAATTTAAAAAGATTGTACCAATGTTCCTTTTTCCATCAACATGCTTAATTTGCTTGATAAAATCCAATGTTTGTTTCTTACTAATTTTAGGGTGTTGATTCCAAAAATAGTGTCTACTTTTCTCCGGCAAGTCACATTTTTTTCACAGTGTATGATGCGCATGTCATAGCATTGTCACTTTCGACAACCACTTGTAAGGTTACAAAGTCTTGTATCATCCCTTAATTACCAGTAAAACTGCCACAAATACATGATTTTCGTCATCCTCTGAGCCCGATGAAAACTATCTGTTCAATTCTCAGCTGATTTTCACATGTATTAATGAGTCTAAATGTCATGGTTTGTGAGGCGTGCAAGCATTTTGGACTTTTCTTTGGTGCTCCCGTCCCGGGACGAGATCGAATTCCTTTTCAATTGGATTCTTTAACCAGCTGGCTGATTGAACTGGGGCGGCGCTTCCCCGGACTCTGTATAAGCCAGAAGTCCACCTCGCCACCTTTGCTAGAGTGTCAGTTTGTAGCGAAGCACCATAGCCGAAGATATACTGAGTACAAATGAAAACGCACCACTTGAAAAAAGTCAATATTTAAGTTCAAATGAACTTCAATTTAATTTTTATACAACAACGACAATACAGTGACGTCACCCGACATGCCAGGTGCAAGAAATGCGAGAATTTCAAGTTAACTGTAACGCTAGGCAATTTTTTGCAAAAACGCAACATCTTGCACGCACACCACGGGAAAAATGAATTTCACTCAGAATTTGTGCACACATTGCCTTTAAAAGCATGTGAATCCGAATAAAATTTCACTTGTTCACTGACACTTGTGAAACGTCGACACTATGCCGCGACTTACAGCCCCTGAACGGGAACGTGCCATAGGCATGCTTCAAATTGGCGCCAGCACCAGGGAAATTGCCAGACGACTACACTGCGCACACACAACGATCGCAAGACTCCATCAAAGGTTTCTGCAAACGGGGAGCACTCGGGACCGTCCTCGACCGGGTCAACAACGTGTGACAACGGCACGTCAGGACCGTCAGATCGTACGGGATCATGTCTGAGACCGAACACTACCAGCGACAAGA
Organism: Gymnothorax reevesii; assembly: GCA_029721435.1. NCBI lineage: Eukaryota > Metazoa > Chordata > Actinopteri > Anguilliformes > Muraenidae > Gymnothorax > Gymnothorax reevesii. The sequence goes on from CM056589.1 coordinate 25,993,237, forward strand.
ACGGCTGCTCAAGTCCAAGGACGACGTGGATTCATTCACCCCAACACCGTACGGAACCGTCTGCGAGCTGCAGGCCTGCGTGCACGACGTCCTTATTTCGGCCCCATATTGACGGATCGTCACCAAAACCAGCGTCTCCAGTGGGCAAACAGGCACCAGAATTGGCGACTACGACAATGGCACGGTGTCATCTTTTCTGACGAGTCATGATTTCACTTAAGGAACGCAGATGGCCGTATACGTGTTTGGCGGAGGCGTGGTGAACGTTATAACGCCGATTGTGTCGTTCAAACGGACCGTTGGGGTGGTGGCAGCGTTCTGGTGTGGGGTGGAATAAGCTACCGTCACAGAACCCCTCTCCATATCTGCAGAGGAAGGGTGAACGGCGTCTACTACCGGGACCAGGTGCTGCAGAACCATGTTGTGCCGTTCTTCAACCAACACCACAATGTCCACACGTTCCAACAGGACAATCCTAGGGCACACACAGCAAGGGTGTCCATGCAGTTCCTTGCACAGCAGAACATCCCCGAGATTCAGCGGCCAGCTCTGTCACCCGACCTCTCCCCTATCGAGCACTTATGGGATGAAATTGGACAGCGTCTTTCACGTCAACGCAAGATGGACAACATCCGAGAACTTGAGGTTGCCATTGTTCAGGAGTGGAATGCTATCCCTCAGAACACTATCCAGAGACTGATCAACTCCATGCGACGACGAGGCACCGCATGTGTCAATGCAAATGGCGGTCACATCCGTTATTGACTTTCCTGTTTGACCCCTACACCAGTTAAACCTCTCTCGCACATTAACATTATCGTGAATGAAATTGAATGATGTTTACATGTCTTCTTAAATCATTTATTATCTCAAATGCATCATACGTATATACTTCACATATCAATCCGTGGAGCTATTCCAGATTTCGTGAGTGGTGCATTTTCATTTGTACTCAGTATATCTCAGTCAGTACTAGTGTGACTTTATATCTTCCAGTTATTTTTGGAGTTCCTTCCTCTTTAGGAATTTTCCATTTTCTACTTTTTTCTTTCTCGCATTGCTTCTGTTCTTTTGAGCTATTATACGTCCTTTGGAAACGCAAGTACTTTCTGGTGGTCTGTGTGATTGTGTTTGTATTGTTTCTGTGCTGCTCGTTCTCTCCCTGGCTGCTGCACCTGGCCTCTCTATTTTACCAGCCATTACACTTAAGACATTATTTTATGCCTAATCCTGATTTCAGGGTTAGTAATGTGGCCTCTGAGAGAAGAAAATGCAAACATGATCCAGGTGTTTTCTGCCACGTCTGTGGGCGTTTCACGACACACAAACACTATTTGTTGCTGTTTTGATCAGTGTATAAAAGCTACTATATATGATATATGTAAATAGGAAAATATTCATTTTTTATTTTGTGAAAGAACTGTATGTGATTTAAACTTTTTCCTTCCATTTTTTTAAACTAAGCATCTTATTACGTAATATGAGCCATTTTTGGTAAATCAGGAGGAATTTTTTTCATGCAGGGTGGTGATATCTCGCCCACTTCACAGTCAGAGCGAAGGTAAGGTAAGATGCAGGAATTCAGTGTGGACATTACACCAATCTATTCACAGACTCACACATTCACACACCATTCACTCACACTCTTGTATCCAAGGGAAATTTGTCACAAATTAACAAACAAACATGTCTTTAGATTGGGTGAAGAAACCAAAGTACCCAGTAGAAACTCAGACAAACACGACAATAAACGTTCTAACTCCACATTAAAAGGCCCAGGACAAATCCAAATCAAGGTTGAATTCAAACTCATGGCCAAATTTAAGCCCACTACCTTCTTGCTGGGAGGCAACAGCGCTACATGCTACATTACTTCGCCTCCAGATCCCTTTATTATGTCAGGAAAAAAAAACTAATGGATGGCCTTCATCCTCAGTCATTTTGCATCTGTTACTCTTATGCTAAGCAGAAGGGGAAATTATTCTATTCTTCCTTCTGCAAGGATTTACTCGAATGTTGACAATGTGGGCAAACGTGGCCGTGCTGTTGGCAAAAAATTGTGCGGGCTTTTCGAATGATGCCATTCTTAGTTGAATCATTTCGTTCGGGCTGCCAATGAAGTCGATATGAATCCAATGTCTGAACTGAATCTAATGGTGTGTTATAACATGCAGTTTTTACTTTTGCCATTAAATTTTTTATGCACATTCTTAAATGATAATTTCCTAAATTACCATTTTTATGGTCATAATTCTCGTCTGCTAATTGAAGGAACAAAACGTATTAAGGGCAAAATATTTGATGTGTTATGAATCTGCCCTTCTGTGTGTTGTCCCGTGCTTATTGATGCTTGTGCTTTACTTTCGGTTTATATTTTCAGCGTTCAGTTCAGCCGTCTGACGATCCACTCCCAATCTGTCTCCAGTGATGTCGCGTGACTGCCTTCAGCATTCCTGCGTCTCGTCGTTCAATCACGTTTCCTCTTTCGGTTTCGGGTCTGGTATTTCATTTATTGCTTCCAGCTGTGTTTAATTCTGGGTCTCACGAAACTCCGAGTAAATGCATTCTCTGATAGGATATTACTAACCCGTACAAACCAGCACTTATTTAAGGGGGATTGTAAATAATTTGTCACGTAGTATTAACCTTATTAACTCATTTAGCGAGCGTGTGCGTTTCTGGCTTCCGTATATTCGGCCTGAGCTATCTCTGATTAAAAAACTGTGCTTCCCTTCGCAATTCTTGTGGTGCTTTTTACTTGTCACATTTAGATTTACCTTAATCTAAACTGTCTCGCTTGATTGATGGTCTCAGCTTCTTGTCACGAGTCATTATTGTTAACTTGGTTCTCGTGCAATTGTTTATTAATCCCATGTGTTTCTGTTCCCTTCTGAGATTGCATTCCGAGTCTCCGCCTCCTCTCGTGACTATATGTGGCAGTATTGGGAGAGCAGATGTCAGACGGATCCTCGTGTTGACTCTACTTGGTGAAATCACTGCTCCTCGTGCCTTCCGAGTTTCTCCTGTGTATGTTTCCCGAGTCTCCTTTGCTGCGCCCTTGTCTTGTCTGCCCCGTGCATAAGTCTCTCAGTGTGTCTGTCAGTTTAGTTAGGTTCAGTTTTTGTTTTCTTTGTTTATCCACTCTTGGAGTGAGTATTTCTGTTTCCCCCTGCCTTTGGCAGTGTACTTCAGTTCTCCCATTTGTTCAGTGCTTGTGCACGGTGTTTTATTTCTGGCGTGTCAGCCAACCTTTTCCCCTAGTGTTTTTTGTTTAATAAACACTTCTGCATCCTGCACCTGGTGTTCACCGGACCTCTCCTTTCATGATGACCTTTATTCAACCCACAATTTGCTTAATTTGGGAATGTCTTATTAAAGAATGAAAATATAATTCTGCATGTTAGTATTCAAACTCTCTAGGGAGCTTTCTAATGGCTGGATTTGTACGACATTGTTTAATTATATTTATCTCATGCATTCACAGTTCAATTACATCTTCTGAATCAATACTAATCTGGGAAATTACAATCTTGTGAATATGGTGTATTGTTTTGAAGTTCAGAAAATAACTAATAATTTAAAAAGCTCAGTTGAGCATAAATCTTGAAGGATGCAGACGAGATATTCAACATAATTGCATCTTTTGGCCGATTGACGTAACAACTCTTTCACTTCGAGTCTGGAACAGACTTTCTACAAAGTTTTGTATAAAATTGTATCAAACTTTTGAAATATCTTGATGACTGACAGTTATTTTTAATTCAGTGTATGAACTCCAGACACAAAGTGTTACATGAATCATTTTATGTACAATAGGCACTGTCTCTGATGCACAATAACAGAGGTTGGAATGTGGTATGCTGTAAATAGACTGGGTGGTCTCTATGTCCTTCCTAATAAATAATGCACCAAATAAACATGTCATAATTGCACTTTCACCTTCCATTAATTTTTAAGAAGATGCTATAAAGACTCAAAATACAAGCATTTCTCACCCCGTGATAAAAGGTCGCAGATAAAAATGCAAAGCAGTGTGAAAGGATGTCATCACATTGGATGCTGTCAATTTTAATAAGCAGCCATTCATTATTTGGTTTTTAATGAACTCCCAAGTCCCCTGAATCCGAATCTAGTCCCTGCCTCATCTGCATATCCCATTCCAGGTACGCGTGCCATATCACCATTACAAAATTAAAAGTGACAGCGAGGGAAGACAGTGTCAGATAAGTTGAAAGGAGAAGGCAATGAAATGGGGATGGAGGTTGTGTGGGTGCAGATGCAGTGTTACAAATCATTTTTTGTCAGGCAGTTGTAGGGCACAGTCCTCCTCGGGGCCTCGCTGTGTCCCCAGGTGATCCTCTGGCCTCAGGAGATACACTCACACCGGCCCCGCTCCGACGCGTTCATCTCGCTTCTTCAGGAATCAATATTTGCTCATTTGGATCAGGCTAGCTGATGAATGCTAACAGGTTATGGGATTACGCTCCCTACCGACACATTGTGCTCACCCGCCGATTCTCGATCTCTGCGTGCAATCACCATAGCCGTAACTTTCTTCAGCAGTGTTTGCGTAATGAGACTGCAATCACTTGTGCAACTAATCTAAACCAGGGAGAGTAAAGTAGCAAGGTGAATTGCGCTGTTGACTCAATGCGAGGTGCTCAGAATCCCACCCCAGGACCTGTTTGCTTGTGTGTCGTCCCACTTGAAATACATTACTACTCAAAAGTTTGGAATCGCTAGTGATTTTCACAATAATCAAATGGAGAAAACGCATCTGACGCATCTAACTTCACCTGAATTGTAAAGTTAGTGAAGCGAGCCCATCTCCAAAGAGAATATTGTCAGTCCTTGTGGAAACCCATTTTGAATCATACCTAATTATTTAGGAGGGGCTTTCAAACATTGGGGGTTGGCTCTGCACTTGCCGCGAGTAGATTACAAAAAAACAAGGTAAAAATAAATAAGTAGATGAATAAGTAGAAAAATAAATAAGTGAATAGATAAATAAATAAATAAATAAATAAATAAATAATCTCAAGCAGCCTTGTGAAGTACAAGACAATTCACTAAACCTGAAAGCAACTACCCTAATTACAAGAGTAATTTGTTTATCATTGTCCACTGACCCTCAAGTATGCACTTGAGCGGTTAAAAAACAAAAACATTGTAACTACAGTATTATTGCAGAGCCGAAGACAGCAATTTCATTTCTGCAGCAGCTTACATAAAAATGGCCGCCCCCTGAAAGTGAACAGAGCAGATTATACCTAATCGAGATGGGAAAGGTGATGCAGATGGAGACCCGTACGATGGCAGTCCTTTATTTACTCAAGACTCTGCATAGATACCCCTTAATGCGGGTGTCTAACCAATAGATGGAAAGTAAATCCTCCGGATTACTGGTCTGTGCTGATGTGAGCTGGGTTCATCTGATGAGAATTGGAAAAAGCCTGATGTCAGCTTGTCGGTTCTTGCGCGTTCCTCCCAATACCATGTCAGTGACGTGAGAGCTAGAGAGCAAAAGAGCTGCCGAGTCGAACTGTTAAGTTCATGCTATAAATTTTAAATTAAGTTTTTAATTTAAGAGGCATATGGTAATAAAATAAAGTGGCACTGGGGTAAACTTATCCCTGTGTACAAAGGTGTTACATGATGTGACAGGTAATTTAGGTTAGCTGACATTGGCTTTGCAGATGTGCTAGCAGCTCTAGGGGCATTTTATGTAGCAGTAGAAACAGATCTAGCTGGATAATTGCGCCGTGTAAAACCCCGAACAGCTCTTTTTGCTTAATGTTTCAGTTCAGATTCCCAAGCATTGCATGTTTTATTCAGTGCAGTTAAAATTCTGCAATGAGAAAGTAGCCTAGTCTGCCAATAGCATTCTGTACGAAGCACTCACAATTATAATACATGCATATTATTATCCTACTGAGCGCTAATGAGATCCTCAACGGGCAAAACACAAATAATCTACCAGGGTGACATGCATTGATATATCAAATATCTTAATGTATGACACAGATGGCATAATAATGCATTGTGCACACAAGATTAGGAAGAAAATAATTCATAAATTGTTTGAGTATTTCTTAACTTTTACAATGGTAAACACAACAGAAACATAATATTATTTCAATTAAATAATGAAACAAATCTAAATAAATAAACACCTACATAAATAAACAAACAAATAAATAAAACAAAACATCTCACACAGCATTATTTTCTGGCACTCAATTAAGAATTCATCTAAAGTGCTTTTTAGCATCTCATTTATTATGCCAAAAAGATAATAAAAATTAAATAACTGTATTCCATTAACATACATGAGTATTTCACTGTTAGAAATAGAGGGCTTTATTATTGCCGGCAGAATATTTAAACATCATTTGAAAGGGGAACAAGTCCATTCCACTGTTTTTCATTGCTATAGTCACTCTTGATTTCATATAGAGGTGCTTACTAGCAGGTTGCATCATATTGTAAAACTAAAAGGATGGAAATTATATGCTACCTAAAATTTACGCAAAAGCATATTTGGTGCCCCAACTGTAAAGCATTGGAGGAGGCTTGCTTTCAAAAAAAGAAAAAAATATATATTTTCATCGCCTTGAGCCAGTAGGAATACAGTACTTTGGTTGCCAAGCAACAAAACTAATTAAAAATCCTTTATTGCTCAGGCAACAATTTATTAACACTGCACTGGACCTTTGTGTTGCAGTTTCTAAAACATCGACAATTTCAACATCCATGACAAGAAAACCTCCCCAGATACACTCCATAGAGCCATGTTGCAATATGTTGTTGTCATTTCAATTCAAATAATAAAAAAATTAAAAAAACACACATACAGTGGTGCTTGAAAGTTTGTGAATCCTTTAGAATTTTCTATATTTCTGCATAAATATGACCTTAAATATCATCAGATTTTCACACAAGTCGTAAAAGTAGATAAAGAGAACCCAGTTAAACAAATGAGACAAAATATTATACTCGGTCATTTATTTATTGAGAATATATATATATACATATCTGTGAGTGGCAAAAGTATGTGAACCTCTAGGATTTGCAGCTAATTTGAAGGTGAAACTAGAGTCAGGCATTTTCAATCAATTGGATGACAGTCAGGTGTGAGTGGGCACCCTGTTTTATTTAAAGAACAGGGATCTATCAAAGTCTGATCTTCACAGCACATGTTTGTGGAAGTGTATCATGGCACGAACCAAGGAGATTTCTGAGGACCTCAGAAAAAGGGTTGTTGATGCTCATCAGGCTGGAAAAGGTTACAGAACCATCTCTAAAGAGTTTGGACTCCACTAGTCCACAGTCAGACAGATTGTGTACAAATGGAGGAAATTTAAGACCATTGTTACCCTTCCCAGGAGTCGTCGACCAACAAAGATAACTCCAAGAGCGAGGCGTGTAATAGTCAGTGGCGGCACGGGAATTGGCAACAGGGGAAGCCCAAACAATCCCTTCAAGTTAATGATTGTTCATCACCTGTTTTCAATCATTCATTTAAACCGTGGCGGGTCGTCGGTCGTAACAAAGAGAAGCCAAAACCTCGTCTTTCAAAGCTTAATGACTTAAACCTTTCGCAGTTTACTAATTTATTTTCGATAGCATTGTTACACATTGCACCACGAAATTATGAGGGGTTTTCTTTCACACTTAAATTACGACATAAATTACCATAGTCCTACGCCATAAATTTCGCGCTTAAGAAGCTCATGAAACGGCATAGATTCGCAAATTGATTAGTGAGGCTCATTAAGCAATAAGCTGTGCAACATCGCATTCTTTTCTTCTATATTAAGATTGTAGAAAATGGACTGTCGTGGATTCTTGCGAAGGAAGCCTCGCAAACAAATTTATAAAGACGTATTGATAATTTGCGTCGTCATTTGCTATCGGAAATAAATTTGATTGTCCTTCTACCAATTCGTATGAGCAACTGCTAATAAAGAAAAGTGAACAGCGAAATGTTGAAGTCATTAAGCTTTGAAGGGCGAGGTTTTGGCTTCCCTATGTTACGGCCGACGAGCCGCCACTGGTAATAGTCGGTGAGGTCATAAAGGACCCCAGGGTAACTTCTAAGCAACTGAAAGCAACAATCTAAGCAACAATTTTACTGTAGACTAATCCCTTTATCTTTATATAAACTAACCAACTAATATTCACGTGTTTTGATTAGGTGTGTAGATATCACTGTTTACTAATATAACTAATACTGTCCCGCTCTGGACCGCGTTTCCCAAAGCCGTAGTTGCTAAGTTAGCAACTTACATAGTTCGTCCATTCACAGTCAATGGGCCCAACTACGTAAGTTAGCATCTGTGATTTTGGAAAATGCACCCCTGCTCTGTTCTGTAACTCCGCCCCTTTTGCTTTCCCTGTGCTCTGCTTTGATTACAGCTCACACTCCTCAGGTGCGCTTCTATCTTTGTCCTGGAATCTTAACTGTGCACATCGAACTCCTTGACCAGATCTGTTTATCTGTCATAGGCTGTTCGCATGGATCCTGTCCGTGTTTTGGTTTTTGCCCATTGTTTGTGGTTTAGGACTTCCCCATGTGTGATTGCCTCTGTTATTAGTCTTATCCAATTCACCTGTTCCTTGCATAACATGTGACTTCCCCATTGTCTATGTATAGTCTTCACTGCAGTTCATTCCTTGTCAAAATGTTGATCAATTTTCATCTGTGCAGAGCTCCTCGTATGCCTTTTGTTAATTGCTTCTTCACGACTCTTTTGCCCGACCGCGAGTTTGCCATTGCCCGTCTTTTCCTGTTTTGCCTTTTTGGATTTTGACCTTTTTCTGTCTGACCATGATTTCCATTTTCGGATGCCCTGTGTATGACCCTCTGCTCTGTATCACGACTTCGATTTTTGCCTGCTGTCTCTGTACCGTCGCACTTCTGATCTACTGGTTCTGACCCCGGCCTGTCTAGTCGACTTCGCTTTTGGGACATTGTTGTTGGTTTGGCAATCCTTGTGTCTTCTGGTCCTGACCCATTTTGTAGGCGTACGATTTTTGGATCATCCCTGAGTTGCGACTGGTTCCTCTGAGCAGATCATCACAGCCTCACTAGGAATCTCAACGTTTCGAGTTACCCAAATCTCTCTGGAAAAATAAAAAAAAATCAGCAAAATATTTTCTCTCATGAGCATAAACCCATCTCTGCAGAAAGCCATTAGCTTAATATTCCCTCTGGTTCTGATTTCTACTTAGAATCACTGTAAAATATTGCGAGATAGCGATTCAGAAAGGACTCACTGCGTTTGTGGACCCAAAATACCGTAAAAACTGAGTTTAAAAACCAAAAATATACTGTATCTGTCAGAAGAAAAGCACCAAGGAGAATGTTTGCTGTTTTGCTTTTTCTGGGCAAATGTTTTGCGCATGAATTGAAATATAGAAAAACTATATTCTATAAATTCTCCTGAATCCCCCTCCCCACATTCAAACGAGTCCAGTAACTCTGATTAGTTCAGAGCTGAGCACATATGAACTTTTGACTCAGGAGTTTGTAATTTGAACATATGAATAAAATATTTTGTGAAATATGCAGTTTTTTTATTTATTTCACTGATAGTTATACTCTGTATTATTTAAAAAAAACTGAATTATCTGTGACCCATATGTTCAATGTGGCTGTTTCCACAGAAACTTAATTATTGTTTTATTTGACGGCCTTGCTGCACTATAATTTGGCCTTTGTGCCCTCAAAAAATTGACAGCACTGAAGGCCAAGTGGTCTCGCCCCTAAAACAATGAAATTCCAGGCCTGGATGTAACATTCCAGTGAAAAATGAACAACGTTAACTTCATATTGACTGATGCTCTTCTCTGAATGTACGCATAATACCCAACATACCCTCTAACCCATACGAGGCTGGTCGTTCTGACCTTCAAGTAGCACCCTTAGGAGGACAGCTTCCTCAATTACCGTAAGTAACAGCAACATTGTAACATTGCAGCTTAGAAAATAAATGATTTGAAAAACTCTGTTGAAGTAAAAGTTACTTTTTCCCAAAGGTTATAATTAGGTTAGGTTTAGGGTTCAGGGTCAAGATAAGGCAACTGCAATTTTACAAAAGACAAATTCAGCCTTTTAAAAGACAGCTCTGGCTCCCTTCTTGAAATGTTAAACTGAAGTATGCGGGCGCCGAACACCGGTCTCCAGTGGGAAATTTCTCAGTTTGCATGCCTATCCAACTACTCCAACCTCCAACTCTGCTCAATTTTGCACTGTATGAATTTGTTACCTCATTTCCTCCTTTGCTGTGCTCATTATTACAATGGCCACTGAAACACATCTGTCTTTAAATGTAAACACAAGACGTTTTCACCACTAGCATTTTTGGGAGGACATTTGTGTTGTGTCATATGTGTCCAAAAGGCAAAACTTTGTACAAGTTTAATTTTATTGCATTAAGTTTAATATCAGTTCTCTCGTTGCCCTGAATTTCTGGCTTTTCCAGCGGTTTTCTTTTGTCGTGAGTCAAAGGAACATCGTCAAGAAGCTGAGGCATGTGCAGTAATGCTGCACGAATTTGAAAAAAAAAGAAAATAGAAAACTAGATGATGCGCACTCTCTAGAGATGCTAACCCACACCTCTTGTTGACCTTGACCTTTGGACCTCAAAATGCAAATTCGGACTGGGTACCCTAGGATGATCTACCCCACAAAGTTTGGTCACCCTAGCTTCAGTGGTGGCCGAGCTGTCGCGCGGACAGATATGATATGCATACGCACACGCACACGCACGCACACACACACACACACACACACACACACACACACACAAACACAAACACAGACAGAAAAACAGTGCTAAACTGTAAACGGTAAAACTGTAAAAATTTTCAAGTCCGCTGCTATAACCCATGGAATTTTTTAGTTCAGTTTGTTTATTATTATTATTTTTTTTTTTAACCAATTATGCTAATGTTGAGATTTTGCTTGTGTGCCACCACTGCATATCTGGTCATGCATGGCAGGCATCATCCTGGGGGTGGTCAAAGGGGACTGCAATACAGCAGTGCTAGGGAAGACATCGTGAACTCACACTTCAAAGCACAAACAACCAGATTTTCCACCAAAATTGCCTAGTAGATGATGGCATTCATTATGCCACCGATCGTAACAAGTGGTGGTTGGCAAACAAGGCACCAATGGGTATCTCTCGAAAACATTGTGTACTCACTCTGTACGTTTTTCAGATAAGTCTGGTTTTAATTAGTTGTTTGATGCATTATAAAGGGGTTCAAATGTCATGATTGACAGCTCAGATTGACAGCTGCTCTGAGCAAAGTAGTCAGGAGTCACCTGCAGGCGTCTTGTCAGAAATAGTGCGTAGGGTTGTCGTGTCAGAAGAAGAATTATCTCAGCAAAGGTTAGTCATGCAATCAATGTCAGGTCCCAGTACCAGTAGTGATTTTGAAAACCCGACAGAAGTTGACAGTAAAATGCTCCCCACTATAGCGTAATGAATATGAGCCAGTAAAGTAAGACTGGATAACAGGTCACTTTAGCTTGTGACAAAAATTCATGGTAAAAAGCTTGCCACTCTGAAGATATTGTCATGTACTGTAAGCAACAAAATTTGGGAGGTATTCACTTTATTCAAGTGTGTTTTTTTTTTAATTTTTTAGACGGACCTAATTTAAGTGGCCAAAATGTTTTACAACTGGGGACATTCAGATCACAATCAACTGTCAGGAATACACAGACTAGGGATAAGTACTTCATACAGCCCCACTTCAAAAAATTCAGACTTGACTTCCAACAATTGAATTTTCTACCAAAACTTTCCAGTAGGTGATTGCATTCAAACAAGGCACCGATGGATATCTCTCGAAAACATTGTGTACTCACTCTGGGTAGCTGCTAAGATTAACAGAAGCTGCACAAGCGAGTCGGATTTTGCAAGCCATCTACTTTCTCTCGAAGAATCTCTATGAACCTTTCAGAGTTCCTCTCTAAACACTGCCTTGCATAAGCTGAGGTGGAACTTTATTAGAGGTTCTCGGCGGATAAAGTTTGAAAAGCCAAAATCGGCATCATCTTTCTTTTGACTCTTCGGGAAAGTGGTCACTGGTGAACCCAGCAAGCTTCCTCTTCCACACATAGCATTTCCTGCTTATTCCATCTCATGCCTGCACATCTGTCTTTATCACAGACAGCATATAAAGATGGACGATTTGACAGCTCCCCAAAAGTGAAACCAAAACACCTTGATCACCAATTGTAGCGGCTGCACCCTGGGGTTAAGTCCACTTCCTCCATGTTCAGTAGTGACTGGTCATTAGGTGTCTTCAGAAAGGACCGTAGGCAAATTACATTATTCATTCTAAATCATGATCGTATTATCTGATCAAATGTATTGTCTGTAAATATAGCATTTTCCTGAATTGCATGGAATTTGTGTTTGGATTTAAGTTCATGTTTATTTGTCTCTGTTTTGCTGCTTCAGAATGATCTCCTGGTCCATGTCCGCACGAATAGGGCTAGCCCCCCTTACGCAATGCAATGTTTACGATACGCGTGAAAATATAAATACGCATGCTCAGAGTGTTGGCTCTATTAGTGGAGGTAGCACAAATTTTTTGGCATGTGGGGCTGACAGCCCCAATCCCCACTACTGCAAAATTTCATCAGGCATCATAGACATGTACATAGACATCGCATGAGTGGTGGAGAGGTGTGCCTACCAGGCGACCATCTTAGTACAGGGTTAGAAGTATCAAACAATTTCTACAAATCATAACTTGCTGAATTGTCCACCGATTTCCAAGTGGTTTGATTTATTATAAACGTAACACATTTAGCTATGATCCATGATGCCCTGATACTCTGAAATGCCGGTTTTACTTCCAAAATACAACTTCGTATTCACAACAGTCAAGCAATTAAACTTAAATCTACACCAAAGATGCCATATGTTTGCGCAGCATATGGATGCTGAACGAGATATCAATACCAGATCCCGAGGAATTACCTTTTGCTGGTAAGATTTAACAAAAGATTTTGGATGTTATCGTGTATTATAACATTATGTTGAGAGCTACTGTAACTATTTGTCCACCAGCTAAATTCTAACGTAGCTAGGCTAGACTAGCCCTAGTCATTGAAGCTGAGGCTTTATAACAAATAAATCATAATTATAATGTATAGTTATCTGGGTATTTCTCCACACTGCCCAGTTTTATTACAATCCTATCTTTTCTTCTGAACGACTAACAAAGAGGATGTGATTGCATTTCAAAACTGGTTACTAAGGCTGCCAGGTCAGATCCTAACGTTTGTATTAAGTTTGCAACATTTTTGTTGGCCCAGGTATTCTCTCTATCATTTTTAAATGATATTAAAAAGACTTGAAAAATATGTTGCTGTTGATAGATATTTCTCAGAAATATTTTATACATATTTCAATATGTTGCAATATTATGACAGTAAGACAATGGTATACTAATGTATAATATGCTGGATCGAGGCTAGATGGGGATGACAGAGTGTCACATATATGCTTAAGGACAAGGCTGTTGTCATAATGCTGTCATAGAGTGGATCGAACCTAATAAGTTGTCTGTGAATGCGGTTTGCTGTGGCAGTTAGTGGTGTTTAGCGCTCTACTTTGTTTATGGCCTTGAAGGCTCTGAGCGTTGTGGAGCAACGGTGGAATATGGCTTTTAAACAAACGTTGATCCCCGTATTGGCGAACACTCACTCACTCACTCACTCACTCACTCCAACAAGAATTTCAAATTTGGACTCGTCAGACCACAGGACACTTTGCCACTTTGCTACATTCTTTTTTAAATGAGCCTAGGCCCACAGAACACGGTGGCGCTTCATCATGCTCAACATTGGCTTCCTTTTTGCATGATTTTTAGGTGGCATTTAGGAGTTTTAGGTGGCATCTGTGAATGGCACGGCGGACTGTGTTTACAGACAGTGATTTCTTGAAGTATTCCTGCGCCTTTTTAGTAATGTCAATGACAGAATCATGCCGGTGAGTGATGCAATGGCATGTGAGGGCCCGAAGATCACGGGCATCTAGTAAAGGTCTTCAGCCTTGTCCTGTACGCACAGAGATTTTTCAAACAAAAAAAAAAACCCGCAAACTTATGCATTCTGTTAAAGCAACTTAAGTCCCTCTCTGTTTTACATTGCCAGGCTCCAGTAGATCGCATAAGTAACAAATTCCCTCCACTCAGAATGTATAGCGTTCATAGAGAATATCATCAGAAAAAGCGAATAGGTCATGCCAGTCTCCCTTTGAAGAGAACCGAGTATGTTTCGGGCACCAAAACCCACAGGATTATTCAAGAAAGGTGACGCCAACTTCAAAGGAGGTGCTTCGTGATAAAGCAGCACATGTATAGTCGATTTAAGCCGAAACTTGGCAAATAACTTGCTCTCGACCAGGTTAAGTTCGAAGCGTAAGTTACCATGATAAAACGCTAAAAGAGAGGCACCTTCGTGACATTGAAAAGCTTAGGTTTAGGCTTGACATACAGTACAGGCCAAAAGTTTGGACACACCGTCTCATTCAATGCGTTTCCTTTATTTTCATGACTATTTACATTGTAGATTCTCACTGAACGCGTAAAAATTTAACAAAAAGTGTGAAATACCGGTAACTGAAAACATGTCTTATATTCTAGTTTCTTCAATGTAGCCTCCCTTTGCTCTGATTACTGCTTTGGACACTCTTGGCATTCTCTTGATGAGCTTCAAGAGGTCGTCACCGAAATGGTTTTCACCTCACAGGTGTGCCTTGTCAGGGTTAATTAGTGGAATTTCTCACCTTATCAATGGGGTTGGGGCCATCAGTTGTGTTGTGCAGAAGTCAGGTTGATACACAGCCGACAGCCCTATTGGACAACTGTTAGATACATACATAATTCCACATGTGTTCATTCATAGTTTTGATGCCTTCTCTGAGAACCTACAATGTAAATAGTCATGAAAATAAAGGAAATGCAGTGAATGAGAAGGTGTGTCCAAACTTTTGGCCTGTACTGTACCTCACTAACCCACTTATCTTGCTTTGTAGTAAACCCCCCAGCAACTGCTTCAGTCTTGTTTCTGCTTGGGATATTATATGTGAATGACAGAGAACTTCACTAGTGCTCCTCTGCTCCAGTATGACTTGGCTGGTCTTCTTGTACTTAGTAATGGCTTTTGTTACCTAAAAGGTTCGTTGCCATGAAGGCGCCTGCTGTGCACGTGTCCAAGAGTGACCCCTAGAGGCAGCAAGTCACTGCACTTCTTGGACCACGATTCTTGGGCTTTTTATTATCTCCCTAAATATCGACCTCAATGTGTGTGAGAACAACATGCATCTGCTCCCTCTATGTTTACGGTAATCCTCTGTTTTACCCCCTCGGAGAACAATGCACTGAGGGAATATTGCTGTCATCATGTCTGTCTGTTTGTCCGTGTGTGCGTGTTTCTGTAATGAACTTAAAAAAAAACGTTTGCCGCACTAGGGGGTATAATGTCGGAGCAAATTTGTGCTGAGTGGGCTTTATTAGTGTGGATGCTGATCAGCTTTTCATTATTGTCTTTACAATGTTATGTGATATGTTTAAGCTGGGACCGGATGCAGCCTCCAGACTGGGGGTGCAGTGAAAATTGCTGGGGGGAGAGACGCTTTCCATTTTGTTTATTATTTGCAGGCTTTATTCTTGTAATAATAAGGGTGCCAGTACTGCTGTATCTGTTTTGTCTTAAAGCCATGCCAGGTTTTTGTATCTGCGGCTGTTCATTGTTCCTGTAGTTATTCAATTATGAAGAAATGTGTGGTTTTTGAATACGTAACCTCTCCACCGTTGGAAAGGATAGAGTTCAAGAACAAAGTAAATTGCACTGCTAACATTCCACTAAACTTTTTTTGACCAGTAGCTAAACTGAGAGCACAGAGCTCACTGCAAATGGACTCTAGTCCAAGGGGGTGGAGCTCACTAAGTTTTTATTCACCCTGAATACACTGTCAGTTCTGACTGATGCAGTGTAGTAGGTCTTTCTTTACAGGTAAGCCATGTGTGATTTCACAAAGTAGGTATATTGGGTTTGCTGGATGACTGAACTGAGAAAACCAATAAAAGGTCTTTTACAATGCACCCTAATCCATGTTCCAGTTTTGGGAGTGCTCTGAGCTTTTTTTCTGTGCAGTTGTCACGCCAGCTCAGTAATCCTTTTTTGTGAAACAGTGCCCAAGTGTCCTCATTACGTGTACAACTGCTCCTGGTGTCAGGTTGAATCCTGTATTCCCGAGAATCATTCATCTGTTTAAACAGCAGTATACTGTCAAATTTAAATGAGCTAATAATTTTCATGAAATGATAAAATGCCTCACTTTTAACATCTGATATGTTGTCTATGTTCTGGAGAATAAAATGTCAGGATATGAGATTTGCAGATCATTGCATTCTGTTTTTATTTACATTTTACACTGCATCCCATCTTTTTTGGAATTAGGGTTGAACATCAAGCTAGGTAGCACTTTCCTATCTAGAGACACTAATTATTACCTCGCCCGCAACGTCAGCAGAGCAAGGTACTGCAATCAGTGTGGTTTGTTTGTCTGTTTGCGCGTGTGTCTGTGGCTCAACAATCTATCGTCTAGACGGTTGCACTGATTGACTTCAAATTTTCAGATTTGGTGGGCGATGGTCCATAGATACCTGATTTAATTTGGGGGGTGATCGAGTCAAGGTCAAAGTCACCAGAAAGGTCAAAATAGTTTTTTTTTTTTTTGCTGTAACTTTCTTAATTAATCACATTTAATTAAAACCAAAACTAGATTTAGTCAGTAAGCATGGCTTACAGGATACCCCCTGCAACAGCAAGTAGTCGGGCAGTACCACAGTCAATAGACCTTCCAGCAAGAAAAGAAATTTTCAAAATCGGATGAGTAGGTTATGAGATCTAGGTCCGGACGCACAGACGCACGCACACACACACAGACACGCACAGACACACGCACGCACGCGCACACGGACGGACAAAGCAAATCCAGTGTACCCCCGTAAACTTGCGGGGGGTATAATGAGCATCAATTCTGCTCCAAACCATATGCAGCATGATAGGGTAGCTTTGATAGTCTCCGTACCGGTTGGAGGTCAATTATCGGGGAAATCAAGGTCATCAGTGAAAATAATATATTTTTTGTCATAACGCTAAAACGATTGCAGATAGATATTTACTATCCGCTGCCGAAGTCACTATAAGGTCAACCTGCCGCAGCCGTGGCAAACCAAACGAACCAAAGAACTCACACAGTCTTTATCGCCCTCGTATCTATGTATGGAATTATGCTTAATTTTCAGTGATCTTAAACCCGATCTATGCTCATTATAAAAGAACACAAAGCATTTTTCAAATTCTGATGGTCAAATATTAGGTATTTTGTACTGGGTATTTAGTGAGCCAGTGAATGTGTTGCGATGCTGCGGGCGAGAGCCATTGTCAAGGAAGTGAGTGTTGACCCCAGGTGAAGTAACGTCGCAGTATCTCAGGGAATTATGAGCATATAGGAACCCATATTTATTTTATTTCACATCATTACCTTTGACCTTGAGTGACCTTGAAAGGTCAAACTCAACGTCATAGATTTTCAGAAGGCTATAACTTGAAAACAGCTCATGGTTGACTATTTACTATTATCAACAAATAGGAAGTCCCACATAGGATCACATTTGGCGCCATGAACTTTCACCTTCAGTGACGTAAAAGGGTCATACTCAAGGTCGTAGAATTTCAGAATGCAGGCGAGGTATGTTTTGCCTGGCAGCCCCTGTCTAGGGACAGCTATGCTGCAAAGGACACCTGATTTATTAATTTTGCTTTTAGATTACCAGGGCGATATTGCTACAGCCATGAGTTTAATTGAGAATGGATCCCCATCACTTGTGGGCTCAGGTGCAACTGCATCTCCAGTGTTTTTGCCAGTAATGTTTGAATTTTATTCGCTGTACACAACCTTCACTAACTGCTGCAAATCATCTCAGCACGCCACCGAAACCTGATCAGTCCCAGCACAGCGGACATTGTAACCAAGCGAGTGGTTGTATAGCTATGTTAGCTAGGCAGTTAACAATCCAGTCTCTAATGCATTTACATGTGTGGTGTTGTTGTCTTGAAACAGCATTACTAACATAACTGCAGCCAAGATAAGCGCTTTTAATTGGATCGATAGGCTATCTAAGAATTAGACAAAGCCACAATCAGCGTTATATCAAAATGGATCATGTTAGATTTATTTCCGCGTTTCTTTCATTTTCCCGATCGATCGAAAGTCCGCCCACATATTTTTGAAATGTCTGAAAGTTGGTTGTGACATATTCCGACCATCCCAACCCAAATGCATGCCTAGGTATTCCACAAAAATTGAGATGGATGCTATTTACGACAAAAAATTACATAAACAAAAAAAAAGGACAATCATGACTTGACATGGTCAATGTCGGCAGGTGATTGAGATCATCATTCGGTTCAAAAGCAGAGCCCAGGAACGGCCTAGACTTTCAAGGTTGAAAATGGGCAGAAGATTGCAAATTAGCTTATGAATGCATGAAAAAAAATCACAGAAAGGTTTAAAAACAATGTTCCTTAAGAAAAGGTTGGTAGTGATTTGGATATTTCAAAACACCAACATTGCATTCTGCAGGGCTTACAAATTTACTGCTGCGTAAGAAGAGGGTGCGGCTGCTAGACTGGCCAGCCTGCTGTCCCAACTTGTGTTGTGTTTTGAAATGCAAAATGCAACAGCGAAGATCCCTCGCTGTTGCAAACTTTAAAAATGGGGTTCTCAACTTAACCCAGAAAGGGCGAGTGTGGGTGCAGGCTTTCATTCCAGTCATGTGTGGCAGGCCGTAGGAGGGCCCAGGTGAGGAATTGAACCCCAGACTCCATGATAAGAGTCATGCATGCAGACCATATTACCAAGAGCCAGGGTCCTTGGCAAGGTAGCCAGAGCGTGTAATTATTAGGGGGCATTTCTAGTGACAGGAGCCTTCAACTGTAACATCTCTCCGCCCTTTAGGGAGCGTGTCCTCACGCTCCATGCTTTATGCGCGCTGTCATCCATTGGGATTCCCTGAATCCTGCCGATTACACCGAAACGTGGCAGCTGAAGAAGGGCCCGGGTGGGGAATTGAACCCCTGACTCCGGGGTAAGAGTCAAACATGCTGAGCCAGGGTCCTTGGCAAGGTAGCCAGGGAGCGTACTCATTAGGAGGCATTTGTAGTGACAGGACCCTTCAACTGTCACACATGCAGAACCACACGCAATTCTACTATTCAAGTTGATGAGTAGAATCAAATACGTAATGCTTGCTACCAAAAGGACCCTTTCTGAATAAGGTTGAGAACCCCTGCCTTAAGACTTGTTTGCAGGAACAATGGGACAAAATTACTTCACAAACACTTAGTCACTCCGTATCCTCAGTTCTTAACTGTCTAACAAGTGGCATGAAAAGCAATGGCAACATTACAATGAGGTAAATACTGCCTCTTATATTTCTGAAATATGTTGAAAGAATCAAAATCATAATGTGTCTATTTTGAGGAATCAATAAAATGCATTTGGTGAATAATCAAATAATGTGAAGTAATCTTATTCTAGTTGTAAGTTAAGGCCTGAGATAATTTACAAATCACTGCTTTCAGTTTTAGTTATAATTTAACATAGCATCCCAACTTATTTATTTATTTGGAGCTGAACTGCACACACAGCACGCTGAATTATCAAGCAGGGCAATGTGATTGAGAGAGAATATCAGAGATACATCCTGTGAAGAAGACTGAATACTGATGAATCTCTACAAGACACTCGTAGGAAAACAACTTCTGTGTACTGAGCCCATTATAGGCCCATACTATGTGGAAATTTAGAAGAAGAAAAAAAAAACAGTAATAATTTGGTTGTGGTGCCCATCTACTCCTTAATACACATAAGTCAGAACACAATCAAGACAGAATAACTTGACTACACCGTACAGCTGCATCCCAGGAGTTAGTGCATACATGAAACATTTGAGAAAATCATGACACAGGTCTGATATTCAGCATGATTTCTGGACTGTTTTTTTCCCCCTCAAAATTCTTTGCATTCTCAGACCCTATTCTTTTCAGATACCATCAATGATTCGAACTTCAACGTGAAATGCGTACACACGGAAGAGTTGACTAACACAGCACAGATACCCTATTTTAAAATTCCACCTCCCGTGTAAGCCACAGCAATTAAGAGGTTCATGCTAGATGGCACTGTTGTTCTTCAGTACCATGGGCGACGGAGCACCACTCCCTGTCACATTCCAGCACTCTTAATCTTACCCTACCGAAGCTGCCGTGGCCCCTGCCAGTCATCTCTGACGCACTCGCAGTCACATTCATGTACAGAATCATGCCCAACCTTCAAGCTTCCTCCAACATGGCGGATGGCAAGTTGATAAAGACGATATGTTAATCTAAATGCAAATAGGCTCGCAGTTAAAGCTTTCTCTGTGGATGGTTGCCCAACGTTGAATTTGCAAGAGGTGCCAGGTTTGTCATGCTGTATTACATAACTGTGCATCTCTTGCAGGTGTGTGCTATTTTGGATGTCTGGGGTTTAAAATATAATTATACTTTCCTGCCAACTGACCGTCTTGGATTTTTCCTGCCTTTAAACTAGTGATTATTTAGTATTTTCTGAAACACATGCTATGTGGTAGAGACTGGTTTTTCCACTGGGCGTATGTTCACTAAAAATGTTTATTCAAAGTTAAGCATGTGTGAAAATTAATGTATTGTAAACACCACGCGTGGGCTGCCCATCTGTGGCGGAAGATGAATTATAAATATGGTCCTGTAGTTCAAGATACATATAGGACTCTGATTTTACTGCTGAATTATGGGTAATTGCCCGATTGTTCAGTGTTTTATGGTCTCATATAGAGGCAGCACAACCACCTTCGAGCAGCCACACCAATAATTTACTGCAGTCCAAGTCTGACTGGCTCTGTTGAGATACATCAGTCCGACTGACATTTAATATTCCCTGCATATAGCCGTGGACTGTGAAGCAACCCAGTGACTAATGTTTGGGAGGAAGTGTCTACATCAGGGTCAATGTGGAGGGAGGACCCACGATCAGATGGTACCACTGCAATTTAAGATTCCTCACAACTCACACTGTCGCATGTACCTTTTTTTTTTAAAGTCCTTTTTTTCCCCTGGGAAAAATTCCAAGAACACTGTACTGTGCGGGCCATCAATTATATTGTTTACTGGATAAATACCACAACTTATTTTCAGTCATTAGATAACTGCTTTGATTTCGGAGCGAAGTATTATGAAATGGGCTTGAGACAGTATTTCCATGGCATTTGACAAGTTTGTTTCATGCCACGTACTGACTTTGTTTTGCAGTACTTACCTCTGAAATCAAAAGCGACGACATCTAAAAATAACTGGAGCAGTTGGCATTTACCCAGTAAATGGTACAATTAACGGCCTGTAAAATAAAGCGTGGCGGGAGAAAAAAAAAAAAAAGAGAAAATCAACTTTTTCCACTCTCCTTTCAGAAAGTTTGTAATTATCACTCTTCCCCCTTCGTTACAGCCACAGTTGTTTGCTCCAGTAACCTTTTCGCCTTCTCTCTTGTCAGGCTGTATGTGAGCCTCTGCCATTTTGAGTCTCTCTGCTCCCCAACTCCTAATTGGCGAGTTCTGTTAATATTGATTTATTTTTTGGGATGACTCTCGCTCCGGTGTTGGTCAATGGAGTGTGACAGAGTGCATATACCCTTGGACAAAAAAAACTCATCCTGTCTGCCCTAAATCTCAGTTCTTTTGTCACCCCTCAGTAGCGCACAAGCAAAACCGATCTGGAAAATAGGCCCTGCTTTTCTTATCCTCTACTTGTAAACTTCTCTGAACTCGGCTTGAGGTTCCTTTGACTTGATTTCTGGTTCAAACAATGATTGAAACAGCACATCAAAGCAAAGCTGCAGTTTGTGTTTCCCTGTATCAGTCAGAGTGCTCTCAGAACTTTCCATTTTTCAGCCTCCCTCCTCAGTGACTGAAGGAAATGAGTTTAGCTTGTTTTCAGCCAGGATAACCTCTTGAATGAATTAAACATTTTAATGAACTCGTGTAAATTTGGCACTGAATGGATCTGCTTTAGGTAGGACAAGGCACACTGGTGCATAAACAGTAATATCCAATAGGGAGCATGATAATCCAAACCATATAAACATGTAGAAAACCCTGAACACTGGCAATTATACTGAAACAAAATGGTAATGCAGCACCAAATTTTTTAAATTGTAGCCGACTTTTTTGCAGCCATCAAAATTACCACTAAAAAAATATGGTGGTATGAATGTTAAAAGCTGGAATTTCCGGGTTCAAACTCAATTTGTGCATCTGTCAGGGGACACTTCTCCAAAACATAACTTAGCCATGTCATTAGCAGAAGGTTGAATGCATCACTTGAATGATGCGCAAGTGCAAAGCAAGACATTGGACGCATAAAAGGCACAGTGGCCACGTTTACATGGGTAGTTTTCCTCAACCTGATTGAAATCGATCGGAATAAATGAATCTGATTTGATCTGTATACATGAAGTTTAAGTAAAGAGATCCACGTTCAATCCGCGTTGACATGGCCCCAGCTGAATCCGATTGTATTGTGTATTTTTACCTGCGCATTACGTCACTCTGCGTACGTCACTTCACTTACGAGCCTCTTACGTACTAGGAGCGCATGTGCGGTCCGAACAATCCTCTTTATCAACACAATCCGCTCCACTCAGTCGTTTACATGGAGCATGGAGCGGATTATCAATCGGCGTAGACTACCTCTTACAGTCCGATCCGAAATACAATCAGATGCGGGTGAATCAGATTGGCTAAGGTGTTTATATGAGACATTTTGAATCTGATTGACCTTTCAATCTGATTGTAAATAGGATTTTTTGACCCATGTAAATGGGGCCACTGTTTTATCCCCACAGTATGAGTGTCAGAATTCCAAGGCTTACAGAACAGCAGAGGGAGTGAGCTTTGGGGATGCTGCTTGGGGGAACATCTAAAAGAGAGGTTGCCTGTCGGTTCAGGGTCAGTCCATCCACCATCAACAGACTGGAGCATTGCTACCAACAGACAGGGAGCGTTCACCACCGCCCCCGACCAGGACAACTTCCGGTTACGACGGTACGTCAGGACTGACACATCCGGTGGATCCATCTGAGGAACCAGTTCCAAACAGCAGCAGACATGGCACGGAACATGAGGCCACGGATGCCCCATCCATGCCATGACTGTGATTCGGCAACTGCGAGCTGCAGGGTTGAAGTGCAGGAGGCCATATCGAGGCAACATCATGACACAACGTCATAAAGACAGCAGATTCCAGTTTGCTCAACGTCATCATCTTCAGCTGCCACGAGTCTCTCATCGTTGGGTTTTTCCATCAAATCGAGGTTCTGTGTCTCATTTGCTGATGGCTGACAACGGATGTATAGGAGGCAATATGAACGTCATAAAGACAGATGTGTTCTGGAGAAAAATTAGCTTGGTGGGGGTAGTGTAATGGTCTGAGGCTGCCTTTAATGTGAGATTTTGGACTGAGCCTGTTGTGATTCGTGGAGGTCTAATAGCACAGCGATAGGTGGATAAGATTTCAAGACCAGTTCTCCAACCACTGTTGAGCAACCATGGAAAAAAATGACTACCATTCACGTTCCAACGCGACAACGCCAGTCCCCATATTGCACGCCTCACCATGGACTTTCTCCAACAAGCAGGGTCGATGTACTACCTTAGCCATCCATTTCACCTGATCTTAACCACATTGAACACATCTGGGATGAACTGGGTTGTGGTGTGCGCCAGCGTCAACGTCAACCACGCTACGTCGCCGAGTTGACAGCAGCACTACAGGAGGAGTGGAGGATCTCCTTTCCCCAAGCAACTGTGCAACGTGTGTGTGAAACGTTGACGCGCACGTATCCAAGGACAAGGAGAACACACTCACTATTGACAGTTTGGGGAGGGTCTGTGCATTCACAATGGCGTATCGGAAACATTTATTTAGATTAAGCGATGAAACTTTACAGTGTCATGTACAATGAAATAGTTTTTGTATTTAATTCGTATTCGTGTTTAAATTGAATCGAAACCTATTGGTTGCTCCTTCTTTTTGGTTATTAGTGGGTGTTGTGTTTTCACTGTGTGTCAGTATCTTTTCAAACAAAAGCATCATCTGAAATTATGAAGGGTCTCAGTTTTGTAACAGCGAGAGGATTGGTGCAGAGAGGTTGCATGATGTTTTAAATAACACACTCCGTAGAGATGTGTGTTTTTAACTGGAGAGCTTGTATAACTGAGTTACGGTTGTTGATTGACGTGTTATGCACATATGCCGCTACTGAGGCTGACCATTGGTTGACAACAAAATTGCAATGCGCATTCCGTGTGTGATGCTCAGACCCACGGATCAGAACACTATGTTTAGGGCACCCATGGAAGAAGTAATAGAGAAATAGTAAAAATGTAAAAAAAACTCTTGAATGTGAATGAGAAAAAAAATATCAATTGATGGTCAAATCTGAAAATATGGAAATCTGACATGTTATATATAATATCTGAAATTAAGCGTTGTTAGAAGATGGTGTTAAGATAGAGGGCAAATATAATGAGGCCCCTGATATGATCAATCACAGAATGTCCAGCAAAGTAATTTGATTGGCTGAATTAGCACTGTAAAATTCAACATGTGGATGATTCTCCTTAATTGGGATTCCCCACACTAGTTTTCAATGGACTCACAGATCTGAAATATAAATCAAGAGAGGCCATGAACTTGACGTGATACAAGACTGATTATTCATTCATTTATTTTTCAAGAGTGAAGTCTCAAGTCTCAAAAAAATACATGGGATTGCTTTAAGGTTATGAGATGTAAACATCAAAATACAGCAAGACCGACTATGACTATATCGTTCGCCAATGATTATTCTGGACTTGTGGGATGTGTGAAGTCTTCCACTTGTATCCCATGCTGTTGCATAATGGTCAGACAAAAGTAGAATGTAATTTTTACAGTTTTGGTTATAAAATATTCTCAGTTCTTTTTCTGGAGATACTTATATTTGCTTCGAAACTGTTCAGTGGTGGGTTAGCATATACCCTTGAGGGTATTTTTTACAACACAATTATTTCTGTTCAATTACATTCTCTGCAACCGTAAACAAAGTGCCATTTCAGTCTCTTAAACATGGCCACATATCAGATTTGTATTCAGTCTACACAACCCTGAGAACATCAGATCTGTGTCAGATTCAGGCAAAAAAAAATCAGATTTGGGTCACTTCAGCCTGATAATGTGAGTGTAGCAATAGTCTTGTGCTGCTGGCTGGTAATTTCCTTTTTTATGTGTTCCTCATCCTTTTCGCTCATTCTGAGAGTTATTCTCTATTTCGTGTTCAGCTTATTCGAAATTCCTTCCTTTGCCTGGTAATTGGACGGCTATTTGGATCACCTGTGCTCAGCAGTGTAGAGAAGAACTCCTAATTGATAATTAAGTGCAGTTGTGATGCATTCCCTTTACTCCAATCAGGTTACGGTGATACCCTTTCTAGTGCTGGAATGTGCACACCCACTGATCATTTTGCTCCTACTCCCACACATGACAGTCTTGTAACGCTGCTATCCTGGCTTAAAAAGGAATTTATTTGGTTGTCTGGGTTTTGAGAGCCAGCCTTTTTTCTGGGTCTCCTGTTACTGGGCTCGATTAATTGCTAGACTTTTTGGGGTTTATTTAATTTAGAACCTAACCCAGTGGGTTTTTTTTTTTTTTTTTTGGATATTTTTGTCTTTAAACACTGATTATGTTTCCCCGCACATTTAAATCCCATTATTATTGTAAATATGACAATATTCTGAATTTGGTACAAGTCATGTGAACAGTATATTGCATTTGGAAATTCTTATAACATCCTCTGATTAAAATATGCAATATGCATATAGTTTTTTTTCAGAGCGCCAATTTTTTTAGGTACCTTACATGTTTTGCTAAGACATTGTCTCACAACCATTGCTCCATCAGCCTTTTCAAATGTTTAAATAAGGGTTAAATAAAATAAATTTTTGAAGTGGTTGAACGAATGAAAGCCGATGGGTTGTTTTCAAACAAGTCTGCCACTGTTTAGGAAAACCTTTTGAAAAAGTCTTATTTTATTCAGATTAAGCACAGCTGCATATAAACAAGAATTTTATTGCAATATTCATTTTTATGGAGCTAGTCAACAGATGACCTCTTAGGGAGGACTAAGAAAAAGTTGATTATGTATTTGTTTGAAGAGGCATTTGTTGATTGTTCCAGGTGAAATGTTATTTCTCCATTTTCTTTATTTTATGTGCTTTAGGACTGATTTTTTTTCCCCCCTGGTCAAAAAGTTTAAAATACAATACCACCACAATTTTACATATCTTACATCTACTTAAAGGCAAAGAAAATATTTTTCTAGCTCTTACCCTATAAAAGTACATTCTTCTCATTTATATGTGTGTGTTTTACAAATGTTTGTGATTTTTATGTACCGAGTAATCACATGTCAAACCTTTGAAATACAACTAATTAGCACAAGTTAACGAATGCTGCCATTCAGTATATGTGTGCAGGACTGAGAAAAGGGGTCACTTGGGATTTTTTTTTCCATTCTGAGATAAACGGGGTCAAAGGTCAACCTGTTCTATTTAACCGAAAATGCATGTGCTAAGCTAGAATTTCAAACTACTGTACTGTCAACTTACAACACTTTGCTGTGAAAAACTTGGATCACTCCTTGGTTTTGTTGGAAAATCTCAATTTTCATTAAAAGTCCCAAGTGAACCCTTTCCCTAGTCCTGCACACATATTTTAGCCAGTCAAAAAAATACTTAATCTGGCAAAATTCTGGATTTTATCACACGCTTAGGCACCAGGAAATCTGTTGATCCACAAAGTTTACAAAACTGATTTGGTACAACAGTAGTTGCACAACAGACAACAGGACCTTGTCCCAACGAAGAGTCTCCACACTTGTTAACCGGTTGTTTGAAAGAGCATGTTTCCACAAGATTTTGAAAGGTGATGTCAAGCCAACCAAATTCAGTCACCGGCAGGCACCCTAACCCAAATGCCTGTCAACTTTAGCTCGGCTGGAGAAACAACAGCATCAGTTACAGATGGAACAGGTGGACTTTTCAAATCTTCCAAATCTTTCCAAATGTCAGCTTATAATTTGTCAGTGTAGTTATACTGTATCACAAATGATTCATTGGAAAAACTCTTGCTTACAGAACATTTCATTTATAACCACAGCACACGCAAGAATTTCAGTGTCTGGGTGACAAGGCAAGCTACCCTGCTTCCAACAAACATGTCACACCAGCAATGACATATATCTCATCTTCTCAAGCTGATTCAGTCGGCAAATTTTTTTTCAAAAATTACCCGAAATTCATTTGAATGGAAGGGGGCGTTACTTGCATTGGGTACCCACTGTGCTTTGCCTTTAAATATACTGACTGGAAATAATGTTGCAGACTTGATACACCAATTCATGGCAGCAGTATTCCCTGATTCGAATGGGCTTTCCGCAGGATTGCGCCAACATACTGCATATAAAATTACCGAAGCGGGATCTCAGAATCTGCTCAAATTATGACAACAGTTTGTATCATATTTAAACAATAACCTTTTTGTCCAAATAATTGCACTCCTTAAGGCTGGCACACATTCCAGGATTCTTCAAACCTTCACAGATTTAGAGACCACACACTTGATGATAACAAAAGACGGATAGCGCTAGATCTCTCTCTTCTGATCTTATAGTGCGTGGTGTGCACTACAGAGGACACCACACACTAACCGATTCTTCAGCAGAGTATCAGGTTCCTCATGCTCAATATTCCAAATCTCGCTTTTGTTCCAGTAGACGTGACATTACACTCTGTGCGTACTCGACAGGACTTCTAGTCACAAATATTAAACATGTTCATTATTTACGATCTCTCCTTCCGAGGCGTTCCGAGCCAATCACCAATCACCAATTCCAATCACTCTTTACACACCCCACACCACAGGAAAATCAGGCATGATGTCTTTTGCAAACATCAGATAATCGGGCCTTTGCTTGCTTTGATCGGAAGGGGGAGATCGGGACAAAAATCGGCCCGATTATCCTGTAGGTGTACCAGGCGTTAGTTGTAGGTCTTCTAAGCAGACATACTTGTAAATACAGCTGCAATGTGACAGCAGCGGTATGTGCAATACCTTTAAGTTGGATTCGTGTATTTCAATCGCATTTCTTTTCGCTTACTCTCTAAGAATTACGAAGTCATTTAAGCTGGTTGATTTGGTTTAAATTGCTTCAGTAACACTTCCCCAGCTGGCCACCGAGTATTGCGCTCCAGTCCTCCATTAGACCACTAGAGTACTCTACCTGTTTGAGTCGCTTCGTCAAGTCTGACCAGCAAGCAGGGCTGAAAACAACTGAAACCAGCTCTATGGTCTTTGGTGGAATTTTCCACATGGCACGTCTGCTTTTTTTCCTAAATTTTACATGCCCCGAGTCGAGGCCCACGCCATCGCTTGCACCAGCCATCTCAGATCCAATAAGCAAGCACCAGAGTGCCAGAGGGACTGCTCTGCACAGCTGGAGAGTGTGAGGCGCATGTATCTGATCAAGCAGAGCGCCCTGCTCAGCCAGTAATGATGAGGAGTGGAGTAAACACCACTGAGATGCATGCTCACCTCCTGCTAGTCTGCTGCCTTGAGCCCTCTCACAGAGTCAGGAGGAAGTGCCACTGACTGCAAAACCTGGGCAGAGAGGTTTTTGGGGAGCTGGTGATTATGGAACAGGTCTGGGTAGGAGAATGGTGTTTGTAGACCGAGTGGGGTGACAGGTTATTCATTATGGGCTTGGAGTGTGTGCGTGTGTGCGTGCATGCGTGTGTGTGTGTGTGTATGTGTGTGTGTGCATGAATGTGTTTTTTTGATTTAGGGGAAGCCAAGTGATGGTAGACTGGACTGATGCTAATAGTTGCAAATGCAGACTGGGGGTGGAGTAGAGCCCGGCTACTATGAATTAAACACACTGAAATACTTTTATTATGCATTTATTTATCTATTTACATTTCTTTCACCGCTTCATTTTGAGCCCCATCAAACAGATGGCACCCCAGGCAACCACCCCCATTCCCCTCCGGCTCAATTCAGCCCAGCTGAGAAATTCAAGCTGTGAGCTACTTGCATCACCCCAGTGAAATCTGGCCTCAGTCCAGAATCTCTGGTACTGACGTAAACACAAGCATTAAACTCTTCTTTTCATATCATGCGTTTCTTTGAAAAATAATCAAACCATTTCGTGGCAAAGCTTTTATCTGTCTTCTGCCAGAGCTCCACAAATATTTGATACTGGAAATCAATACGCATTCTATCTTCGGTTATGAAAAAAAAGTTATTTTTTCCATTTTCCAACTTTCCCCTTGTACCTGAGCAGTACTGCTTTACTTTAAAATAAGAAAATTATTTGAAGGTCCCATGTTGAGCAAAACTATTTAATTACTACGCTTTTGTAGGTTGAGAGGTCCATTTTTGACAATAACAAAACAGAATCACCCAAATCTGTCACTCCCTCCTAAAGCACTGATGCCTGCCTTCATGAAAACAAGAGCTCATGGATGTTACAGTGAAATCGTCTGTGTTACAGCAGGAAAATGTAGTTATTAACTTTACCCAGCCGACACCGAGCAACCAATGGTCAAACTGACGATTGATCACAATTTAAAGTTACCATCGTTAAAGCTTCTGTAAATGTGGGTTGAGATGGTGACAATGAATATGAGCGTCTCTTGAAGCATCCACAGAAATGTGAACACATCAAGTAAAACTGACATTGCATGACATTTAAATTATTATTATTATTTTTTTTACTTTATGCAATAGTCTATTGTATATGCAGATTAAGAAAAAAGTGCCAACTTTGACAGCCTTTCTCTTGAAATCACAGTGTGTCATGAACTGTCAATTTTTACTTGTTTTCACAAATATGAGAGAAAATTAACTTTCATAATTTATAAACACTAGTTTTAAAATGACTCATTTTGCTGTTTAGACCATCTCCCATTTGTGGGAAAAGCAGATTACGATTTCATTGACATCACCTCGCGATTTGTGTAACAACGCACTCACACTGTGAGTGCTTTGTGACAATGGTGCTTACACTGCTACCATAAATATAAAGTTGAATGTCTGATGAGGGATATATTGAAGTTGTTATGGCTCTGAACTGCTTTGGGGTTGCTAGGGATGCTAGATTCATGCACTGTTTGGGGCAGAGCTGTGTTTTTCTATCCAAATTGGGACATGGAAGTTCTCAGATTGTAGGCTACCATACAAGCCTAAATTTTCTGACTGGTTAAATTAATTAGACCATCCAACAGCCTATCGAACACACATAATTTAGGAGAAAGATACCAGAGACATCTGAGTGATGCCCAATTTAGGTGCGATTTTGGGAATTTGTTCTTGACATCAAGTGTCGTAATTCCTTTCTAATTCATACAGTGTACACTCAGCTATAGGTAAAGGTAATTACCTGACCAAATGATTTAACTTCTGCTCAATGCTAGTGAGCCACATCACGATAACTGTAATCCTCAATAAAAACCAGCTTAAGGTTAAATGTTTTCATTTCCTGCTAGCGCAGGAAAATACTACAAAGCTTAGATTTAGAGCACTTTCACTCTAGATATGATTGTTCCATACCGTGCCACAATATGATTGTCCTCTCTCCCCTCTCGCCCCCCTGGTCAGCTTTCACACTAGTAATATCGTACCGTATCGTACAAAATTCCGATACAGCGCGTTGCAGTATGCACCTAGGTGGTTTAAAATGGAGAACGATTTTAAAAGGAGGCGCCAATATATTTCGGGGGGTTTTATTTTAGAGAAAGGGGTTTAGAATATTAATATCGAATATTAATATCGTGAATGCATATGCTGCGTGTGCCCTAACGACCCAGCGTGTCATCTGTAACATGGATTTCCACGTATAGCAGCACGAAAAATCAAACTCAAAATTTTCTTGACTGAAAGCTTGATTTTTTTAAACATCCGAATCTTCCTCTGGGTACCCAAGCATCAAGGTAAGCCGAAAATGTACTGATTACATTCGATATAGGTGGATGTTGCATTCAGAATTCTCTCGCCCTTGCGTTTTTGGCCGATTATGCCTGTCTACTGCCTCATAGCTCATAACTTGAGCTGCTAGTCTTTTGCACTGCGTCCCGCACTCTGAAATATCACAGCCGCATTTTCTTTAGTTTGTCACGGCACCGATTTATTATTCTGTGATAACCAGGCGAATGGGACTACTCACTAATTTTTGCGTGAAGTTTCCGGACATGTTTTTGTCCGCCCACATTTCGAGCTAACATTGGATTTCTTTGTTTGAATGGAGATATCTTTTCGCCACTGCATTTGTTAGAACAAGAGAGCTGTAACACATAACAGTAATCTTCCATGCTCAAGTATGGTTCCTTTCACATTTGATACGAATACAGACGAACCGTGCCCAAGTACAGATGAATGGTACCCAAGTCCACCTCTTCCAACCGTACTCGCGTACCATGCCTGAGCACGGTACGCTTGTGTTCACACTTACCATATAAACTGGACTTTGAGGTCAGGTGTACTCAGATCCGTGCCAGAGTCCCTAGTGTGAAAAAACCCTTATTCTCAAGGAGAATTTGTACTTAGAAAGCTGAAAATGTCCAATTTCTGAATATACAACTGAAATCCAAGTGTAACAGTAGTCTGTTATAATTATATGGCTTATTTGTTCATGTAGCTTTGTGCAACCCCCAAGATTGCTAAATATGCACGCGTTACCTCACCTTGACCATTTTGTAGTTCATTATTAGCTAGCTCCTAAATCAAATTTCTAATCATAAAGCTATACAGACAGCCGGAGACAATCTATGAGACGTCGACGTAGCAACAAAAGTCGACAAGACAACACGTGCACTAGCATATACTGAGGAAAACAGATGCACAGACACGCGCACGCATACACATACAGACAAACACACGCACGCGCGTGCGCGCACACACACACACACACAGGCACACACTCATAAACTGACAAACAGGCACTTAGTCACACGCACACGCATGCACACACACACGCGCACGCACACACACACACACACACACACAGGATAAAATGAATCTTTGGAAGTTAAGGCTTGTGTAATTAGTATGCAGCGCTCTCCTCCTCCAGCTGCCAGAGAGCTGGTTTGAGTGACACTCAAGTAAAGCCTGAATCAGAGTGCTGGGAGACTAATGTGCAGAATCTATGTTCTTAACATTCCCTGATAATCCTTTCTTACCTGCCCATGTAGGAATAACCCCCACCTCAGTTGTAATTGCTTTTTCATTGTTCGCGTGGAACGGGAAGCACAGGAGTACAACAGCCGATACAAGAGAAAAATGTATGCATATTTTCAATAATGCATTAGAAGTTAGCTGAGCGACAGGAAATAGAGCAGAAATTCATTTCAGAGGGCTTTAAATGAAGATCATAAGCCCACCTCCTGAACGGCTCATAAGGAAATTTTCCTCACATTCATTATTCAAAACAAATGATCAGTAAGGTGGAAAGAGGATGAGTTTTTTCTATTCTTTTCTTCTTTTTTAACTGATAGATATTATGTGAACATAAATGCAAAGCCACCAAGAGACAAATCTTTTCCATGGAAACATTTTATTTCTCAGTCCTCTCGCTTCAAGGGTTTTATTCTGGAAATACATGGTGAAAACATGAGAATATAGGCTAATATAGACATACTTTCTTGAAAACATTTATCAGACATAAAGTACTATTTAATTTCCAAGAATGCACAATGAGCATCTATTCCTATTGATAGGTAATATCGTTAGTGCTTCATTCAATTTTCTTAAGCCTTGGCTATTTTCTCAGCATTCTTTATTCTCGTGCGCTTATCTGTTCATATATTTCACAGGTAAATGCCTGGTATTTAGAAGGACCCTAACAGGTGGCTTTTGCCTCCGCAAATAGACAGTTTGCCCAGGCCCAAATGAGTCCGATCATCAAAGAGAAGCGGCACATTCCTGACTTGGACTCCATGCCAGCGGGCACACAATGGCGGCTTTGTTTGGCGGCGGAAGCAGATACAGGACGGCCGGGGGCCTTGAAAGCCACAACGACGACCTTGGCCCGGGATCTGAGGGGGAAGCCAAACGCGGTCTCACTTTCGCCCGCCTGCGTTTGAGTTCATTTGAACCCCACTTGACCCACCTGCAAAGGCTATGCAGTGTTTCTTCACAGCGCAGTGTCAGTGGGTATAAATGTTGAAAGTAGGGCACACCGATTTCATACAGCAATGCGCCAGAATTAAGCAATATTGTTACCACTCACAAGTGATTAAAAATGCAGCTTCTTTTAAAAAGAGCCTGAGGCCTCCTCATGGCATTACAGATACAGACACACAGTGGATCAGAAATAGCTGCAGTTAACATTGAAAACTGTTAAAATTTTCTTGCATTAGCAATGCTCAAACAGCAGTATTCGCTAGTCAACAGGGCATTAGTTATTCCAATGCAGACATATGGGTGTATAGGTTCACCATTGTCATGAAGCAGACTCTCAAATGGGTACAGTATTCCCTCTGCCCAGAGCTGTTGGCGTCAGAGAACAGGTGGAATACAAGGTAAATGGCAACCATTATCTGTTTATCATCAACTATATGCAGTTTCTCTGGCTTCTAATGAGAAGCCTGGTCTCTGATCTCAACATTTGCTACTGCACCTGAAATGTTTGTGCAGCAATACTGGCCTAGTGCTGACATGAAGCTGTAAAGGTCCAGGTTCACTGTTTAAACCAAATGGAAATACAGTAGAAATGAGGAAGCCATGACCGTTGATTTTAATAGTAGCTAAGTAATGGAATAGTCAGCAATACACTTTTTTCTGATCTGAGTCTGAACTGTGCCATTGCTAACTGCTGATCACCAGCGACCACTACTGCCCACTTAAAAACACATCTTAAATACACAACTTCCGCAAAATCATCTCTGCGCGACTCCAACTAGAAGTGCTGCTGTAAATGGGTGCGGCATCATTTTAATTTGGATGATGCCTCCATGTGCGTATTACGAAGAGCACAGCACAGAAAAACGTTCTCAGAATACAACTGGATATTTCAAATCGGGTGCTAAAAACTGGTGAGGCATGCATACACTCGTTTAAGATGAGGGACACCGAGGACTGGGAATATTAGCAGAGATCCAGATAAAGTCAGAAGCGGAAGGCAGAGTGCTGTCAGCACAAGTATCTCTCTGGATGACAGTCGGATGTGATAGCGGATGTGGATCGGAAAGTTCTGGAAGGACACCAACTCAACTGTCAGCGATGGTTCTGTTGACAGTCTTGGCAGCCTGGGGCAGGGATGGGTAAACGGTGCGGTTATGACAAGCCACCCTCACTCCACACCCCCCACCCCCCCTCCCAGCCCCCAACTATCCCTGAGCAGAGAGCCATCAATCACAAGATGCTGCATATCTGAAGTCAATGATTCAATTTAGTGGACGCGTGGCTATATTGGAGGAGTAAGCAGCCAGAAATTTTGTATCTGACTAAATCTGTGGAGATGTGATGGAAGCCTCATTCTCTACTGCATCAGAGGAACAAAAAAGTGGTGATAGCCTCAGGTTGACCCCAGTGGTGCAGAGGCAAAAAGGTAATGTGGTAAGGATTGAACCTTGAGGTACACCTATTAGGGCAGGTTAAAGCAAAGCTGTGATGGAAACCAAATAATTCAAACAGCCTACAGCATTGCAACAAACCTCCTGCTCAGAGTAACTGAGAATAATGATCTGATGGCCCTACATGTCAAAATATTGGAGTTATAATATAAAGAATGAATTTATCGCCAATCAAAATTTTTTTTCTTTCTCCTCTCCGCCTGACATATACTTTGTAAATAACCAGTTCAGAGGTCTGACTGGTTAGGCATATTGCTTAGCAACTGTTGCGACTCAAAATTCATGTCTTTATTATTATTATTATTACTTTTTTAAACACTACCATTTTTTCACAAAGCATCATGGCAAATATTGTTTTCAAATATTCTTAAGAATGAATGAGTGTGTATGTATGGATTTTAGTTGGATTTTTACTGGGTTTTATTAGCCAGAATTATCAGAATGTAATGCTCTTCCTGTCTCTCAGCAAAACAAGCATATTTTAGGGCACAATATTCTCACATTTTATGCACACTTTTACATGGAATGTTCCAAGTAACACAATTTGTCCAAATGCGCAATTAATTGAATAATCAGTTTGTCGTAATCACTTCGCATTGTTCCGGGAGTTACATTAAGTAACATGCGCATGGATGGTTTGTAAATGATAACAATATTGATGATATAAAACCCTGGTGCTGCTGTATATCAGGCCTAACCACCCTTCTCATTGTCACTCATGGGGAAAAATATGGATTTGCATAAGTTATTTTCAGGGTGTATATTTTGTTTGCAAGGACTAGCCTGCAAAACACCTACAAAAACAAGAAAATATGAAGCACCTTGGCAATATAAACTCTGTGTGTCATAATGTCTGCAGGTAGCTGGCACATAGACAGACACCAGGCCTTCAGTGAGTTCAGCCTGTCAGTATACAGTGTGTATCATCTTCCCAACTCCAGAGTTTCATTATTTCCTGACACTAGGACGGATATCATTCTAGCCATATTCAGAAAATCAAAAATACACTGCCAATCACTGACTTCTGAAAACATAGTTTTCCAGTCCGTGGACTTAATTATTCACTTGATTTCATTATTAGCATGCCAGTATCTTCTGCCAGAAATGTATTTATAACATCAGCTCATAGGGTAAAATGTAAACAAACAGGAAAATAAGGCAAACAACTGGCATGGCTGATTATATATTTCAAAGTCTAAAGTATTTTTAACAGATGCCATTGTGTATATTCGCTGAATGTAAAATGTATTGAGCAATTAAAACAGCCCATATGTCATGGCATTTGCCTGCAGGCCCTTCCCCCTGCTGCATTCTTCGCCTCCACCTTAACGAGCCACACCTATTGCTCGTTAAGGTGGAGGTGAAGTGTTGGTGTTTAAGGCTTGGCTGCACCTGAGTTTGGTGCAGCAGTATTCTTTGTTCTGTCCGAGAGCCCTGTTAGTGTCTGCATGCTGCTTTCCCCAGTTTGTTTTAACTTTTTGAATTAAAGAATTTTATATTTTTATCTCAGCCTGCGCGTTTGGGTCCCTTAATTCTTTTTGGGAACATGGTCCTAGTGTCCGCCGCTTTATGTCGTTTGCCGGCGGGCTACAACCATGACAGCATATTCCACTCTACGGGTGTTGTGAAAGTAATACTTTTACAAACGGCCAACCTTTTAAATACAGAGCAACACCCCGTCAGCGATGACGAAAACTGTAATATTTCAATAAATATTAATAATACCTCACTTTGACATTTTTATATGGCTTTTTTGTCTGAATGACAAGTTTTCAATCTATTACTTTTGCATTTCAAAAGTATTATGTCCTCATTCTTTTGAATTGGTGCCAGTGTCTGATTTTCCCAGACTGAAAAAAAAAAAAAAAAAAAAATTCAATTGTCATTTCTCACCGGGAATTAGAATCAAATAATTGCATGCCGCAGCTAGTCGGCTTTCTATTTTGCCAGGGCATTTTAATCA
Organism: Gymnothorax reevesii; assembly: GCA_029721435.1. Lineage (NCBI taxonomy): Eukaryota > Metazoa > Chordata > Actinopteri > Anguilliformes > Muraenidae > Gymnothorax > Gymnothorax reevesii. The sequence goes on from CM056589.1 coordinate 26,030,042, forward strand.
ATGTATTTGTGCCCCTGAGAAATGATCAGTTCAACATCTCAGACAGCGATCCTTTAATATCCTCCGACTTGTAATACGTTTATTTTCTGTAAAATGAAGAGAAGCCTAGCATTTGGAAGAATTCTATCAACTGCTATCGACAGCGTCCAAGGAACTATTGACATAAGTCTGTAACTTTCACTTAGCAGCCAATTCCCATTACTTTTTTCAGTGCAAACACAATATCCTCTGTCCTCTTAATGTGCATCACACTGAGAATGATCAAGGAGCGTTCGCGCAATAATCTTGGGAAACAGCAATGCACAGAAACGGCATTTAATAGTTTGTGAAAGTCAAGGGTGATTGATTAAATTCCCAATAACATTATTCGCAAATGCAATGCAATTACCATCTTTTTTGTACATTTGAGAATGAGAATGAATTTTTCAATTTTGAAACTGACAGATTGTTGGAGGATAAGATCCGCAATAAAAGTGTGTTACCTTGACTTCTCAAGGGTTCAGTCATAATTTAATCTCATCCATGAATGCCAAGACTTCTATCATTTCTGCCTTTCATAAATGGTGCATCACATCATAAAAAAGTCTCAAATATTCCTGGACCTCTAAGTCATGTTAGACACATTCAGACAGACAAAGACTACAGTGTGAACGTTTCAAGGATTTTTTGAGCGCCTCAAATTGCACTCAGCAAAATAGAAGCCTTTCTTTCTGTGTTATTGAAAAACAAGCCTCGTTTAAGATAAAACTGCTCCTGCTAGTCTTCAATTGATGAAAAATTGATTATGTTCATTGTGGAAATCCTTAGTGGGGTTTTGATGAAATATTTTCTGTGTGGACTGCAGTACAATATCAATTTTGCTGTGACAGGATGAACTGGGGGTGGGGGGCAGGATATCTATTATAAAGCAATAGCTTTTGCTATATTGTTGAACAATTATAACAAAACTACGTAAAAAAAGAAAATTGAGAGTTCTTAATGTAATGGTGGTAAGGATGTGTTCTTGTGTGCATGTGTGTGTTTGTGTGTTGGGGTTGAGAATCAGAGTCAAAATGATTTGATTATTATATAAATCAGACAAAAGCCTCCAGATCACTATCTATATATGCAGTAATTGGGATGGCGCAGTAGGGAATAGGTAGTGCTGTTGCCTTATTTAAAGACCATCACAGGCGTTTATCTGATCCGGGCCTTTCTTTGTGCATGTTCTCTCAGCGTTTGCATGGAGTTTCTCCATGTGCTCAGTCCCTCAATGACATGCATGATGCCATGTAAATTGTGGATTCACATTGCTACAATAATTGCAGCCCCCGAACAAAGTCGGGCAGCTACTTTGGATTCGTGCTTGTGGTCCCCGCTGGTGCCGCATCCGCATCCGTAGACACTTTCTTGTGGACTCTCAACAGGGTTTTTGTCATTTTTGACCGATTACTTTCATATTTGGTATGGACAGGTTATACTTCAGTTATGACACCTATCAATTTTGGTCGCCACAGCGACAGTATTGGCGGAATACTACCCAAAAAAAAGGGGAAAAAGTGGGCTTTCAGGGGCTACACCCATCCGGTTGCAAGGGACCGAAATTTCTAGTTTTGAATGAACGGTGCGTGTGCTCTAGGATGGATTTGCTAATAGTCGGACGTATCCTGCTTCTCTCCCATTGGATGCTGGGATGGGCCTCAGTCACCTTCAATTCAGGAAGCTGGTTCCTATTTGCTTCTATGACAGCCTCAACTATTTTATGTTCGAACAATGTAGCTAACTGCTGGGATTTGCTTCCATTCTAGCGAGAAAGTGATAGTAAGGTCAAGAGGTGATGTTGGGCGGTAGGCGTGGCTTTGAGTGGGTTCACAAGCTGATCAGTATGATGTTTTGTGTGGTTGAGGTAATTGTGCTCTGTGTGGTTCAATCATGGTCACCTAAGGCAGACCCTAAAAGCCATGTATGATGATTTCTCTGTGCAAGGGGGCAGTGCCATTTTCAAACAGGAAAGAGCCTTCCTTCCCTTTATTTTCTGGCACAGAATATTCTGGAATGTCCCTCCATCCAAAAGCATCATGTCTTTCCTTTAATGGAACTAACTGGCCCAGCCCATACCATGACAAACTGCCCCAGACTGAGGAGTGTACAGTTTATTTTGGCCATGTATTTTCAAGGGTAACATGAGAGGGAGCACTTTTATTGCAATATTTATCCAGCTGAACAGCTCATTTGAGTGTGGTCATGCGCATGCAGATGAAACACTGATAGTGCTTTTCAGTAAATGCCTGCCTTTTTTCCCTTCTCTCTCTCTCTCTCTCTCTCTCTCTCTCTCGTTTATCATGGAGAGTGGTGTGGAAAGCGTGTTTCACTAAACAAGTGCGAAAACCAAGAGTTCACTACAGAAATGCCACACGGCCTGGTTAATTTGTCCTGTCAGAGCAAAATGAATACACTTTGGGCCCACACTTGATTAGGGGAGAGGATGCTCATTAAAACCTTTTACGGTTTTTCAAAGAGCAAGCAATTAACTGCTCAAGATTCCATGACTTTTAATTAGCCCGTTCCTCAGAGACCACACTCGAGAAATATTTCTGTGACTGTCCCTAAGGCAAAACACTTGTGGGACCTAAAATGCAGTGAAGTTGCGTAAGTAAGTATATAAATAAATGGAATTGCCCAAACAAAGTCAGAATATGAACATTATCGAATACTACGTATATAATATGTATATTTGTATGTACATGTTGCCCAATGGCTGGACTTCACAAGGATGAGAAATGCACTTTGTGGGGTCGATCACAGAAAAGATGAGCTGTCACATAGCTGAGAGAAAGAAAGTAGCACACTTACAAAAAGAGTGGTTGGACAACCTGAAGGACACTGCAAGCCTAAGAGCAGGCTTTTTAAAATCCTGCCACTCCAACAGAGTCCTGTTAACTGACCAGGATCCACTTACAGTACGACTCACTACAAGGCCGAGAGGCTCTAGGAAGTGAAGGCTGTGGTGCTATAACTTTCTTGGCTTATTTTTTTTTTTTTGTAAATGTGAGCCACTTCTAAAACCTGGCTTACAAGTCACTCGGTCGGTCACCCTTTTGAATCACTCGCACACTCTCACTTTAAGCACAGAACAATGTGGATACGACTTTTGTTGCCATTTTCTTGCCTTTTCGCTTTATTTATTAATTTATTTATTTGTTTTAATTATGCCTCTTAGGTGTCCTAGGTGTGAGCTTGTTCTGACACTTCATAAACACATGGCAGGATGCTTAAAAGCTTTATTAAGTGAAAATTAAACACATTTTGTGGTGGTAAATACTGTAGTTGAGTGCAATCTCTGCCTAACACGCCATAAACATCATTTTCTACTGTGCAATATTGCACAGGATATCCTATGAACAAGTAATGCCTTATATATCATACCTACATAGGTGGCCCTGCATAAGGTATATGTTATTTATTTATGTATTTAATGCATCTAATCGTAATCTTAATCTTCAGATCTCACCTGAATCTGGAATGTTCCATAAACGCACAATGTACAAGCATGCTTGGATGCGACTGGTTGCCATTTCATCTCGGGGATAAAAGTGCAGACCGTTTGCAGTTCTCCTCTGAAATACGCACCAGTCAGTCATCGTCGCCTCTTCATTTATTGCTTCAAACTTTGCAATCTAAGAACGAGGGTAGAGGAAAGCAACTAAGCAACTGACAAGTGCCAGGATGGCCAGTAGGAGGCGCCAGAGCTAAAAGTTATGCCGCATCCTTCCCATATCCCTGAGCAGCATGAAGCTGATCATGCACTGCTCTAATGAGGCTGCTGGCTGCAGTCAGCACTGGCACCAGGTCAGCCAGCCCAGTAACCGAAAAGGATGTGTTTAATGTGTCATTATTTCCCAGGTTGCCATGTAACTCAATAATATGACATATCCTATATGTGAACTATTTAACATTATCATCAAATAAAGCAAAATAAATGTTTAAAAAAATGTAATTTTCATGATATACACTGAGTGCCGTAATTCATTGGACAGCACCTTTTTTTTTGTCTTGGTTCTTCTTGTTAAGTTATCATGATATACACTGAGCGCCGTAATTCATTGGACAGCACCTTTTTTTTTTTGTCTTGGTTCTTCTTGTTAAGTTATCATGATATACACTGAGCGCCGTAATTCATTGGACAGCACCTTTTTTTTTTGTCTTGGTTCTTCTTGTTAAGTTAAATCCAGATCTGAATCCAAATGTTCTATTTAAGGAGGAGACTGAAGGTTCTCAAATCAAGCAGGACTTAACGATGGCTGCAGTTCAGGTTTGACAGAGCACTAGCGTCTGGTAATGTCGATGTAGAACAGACCACAAACAGTCAATGGATATATGACCAAATATTCAAGGTTTACTTTGCTTGATTTTACATAATGAAAACCTGTCCAATATTTTTTGAAAAATGAGGGAGGGGGATGATGTACGGAAGTTGCAGTCATTTCTAAATTGTTCATCCCATATGGTTGAAAGTCCCATCAAATAAAAACTGGCTGGTTTCATGTCAACATAATGATCATTGTATCCTCTCAAATTCAAAGTGTTAGGGTACAGAACCATAATAATAATGTGTCACCGTCAAATTAATTATGGCGCTCACTCCGCATAAATATTACCAACATATTCCTATTAACATGTTGAGATGTATATAAAACAAGACCTTGGTTACACTTTACTTGAAGGTACCATCATAAGAGTGACACAACACTGTCATAACTGTTACATATGTCATGTTACTCTTATGACGAAGTTGTCATAATCAAGACTACTACAATGTCAACTTGTCATCTCAAAAACCAAATGACACTTAATGACAACGTTAATGACATTGACATAGTGTTTATGACGAGTTCATGACTGTGTCATGTCCCTCTTACCACAATACCTTCAACTAAAGTGTTACCAAGACTTTCTATCAATCAATTGTGTGATTTGATTATTTCTGATTTGGGTCATGGAGGGACTGCGGTCTGTCAAAGTGTCCAGTAGGGGGCAGGTACAGTATAAGGCATAAAGGACTCTCGACTGCTTGCCAATCTATCAGTGGGCACACAACACTTACAGGCCATTTTCTCACGTGATCATACCTACTGGCATTTTAGAGCCATTTAATGGGCCAATAAACATGTATGTCTTTGGACAGTGGTGCTAAACTCAAGCTCCCGGAAAATATCCTCTCAAACATGAAGAGAATGCACAAACTCTGCTAATTTTTACCACTCACTGAGCCTTGTTACACCCCAAAATAAAATAAGTAAAAAAAAAAAAAAATACAATATGAAATAAAATAAACTCAACTGTAAGCTCTTAAATTTAAGGATAACACTTCAAGCTGGGCCCAGAGCGGAAAACTGGCAATTTCGAGACTCTCACTGTCTCCTGAGTGTTTTAATTCATCCGCCATTCGCCCATAACGACAGCTCGCAGAGAGAATCGGAGAGGTTCATGGGAAAAGGGAATAGAAATCAGAATCATATTTCCAGAAAGCCTGTTCAAAATTATATTTTAAATGGAGGGGTAAAAGTGGCAGGAGGAGGGGTTGATGGGTAATTTGTGACAGTACGCCGCAAGAAAATAAACCACCCACGCGACATGATCTCCACAACAGCGCACTTTCACAAATTTCTTTTTAATCTTTTTGTTCTTAAGATAATTACGCAGCTGTGTCATTATTAGCGGCGCAGCGTTGCCGAGCACCGACCTCCTGACGCACATGAATCCGCCATGATTTTGGCTTCGCCGCAATGGCGGTTCTGTAGGGAGGTATTGTTATTTATAAGTTCAGAACCCTTGAGGTACAGTGAATGCGCAACATTTGTGACACTGCTGTTCTTCTTTAAGTAAGTGAAAATATCGAGCGAAACACTCAAAATGAATTTGCAGGACATAGTGCAGCAATAGACTTTTGTATTTAAAGCTTTATTTGTGAGAGCTGAGCACAATCAGCTCTTAAAATTGTGAATGTGCTGTCCAGTATACTGTGCACTTGAAGCCAACGCAACTTTCCAGTGATGGTGCTTCAGATGATAAAGATGGTCTATGAACAAGTTACCAAAATCAGCCCAAAAAATATCCACGAGTTGTACTTACACAGAATCAGACAATCTATGCTTAGAAGAAAACATCATAAATCCTTGTGAAAAAGCTCCGTTAATTACCTATACATAGCTAACATGTTGTATAAGTTTGTAAAAAATATTTGGTCTGCAGTTCAATTTATTTATATAAAATGTCTTCTGCAATTCCAAGTTGCCTCCATTTTTAAACAAACACAGATGTATGAAACTAAACAAGCACTATATCACGACACTCAAAGCAGCGATAAATATTTGTCCCTCAACAGCCATCGGCGTAACTCGGCCCACAGACTGTGCCTGAGGACTTCGATGCCACTGTTCCGGGAGACAGTCAATAAACTCTGATTTTTAGCGAAAAATGCTGTCGCCTGCACCATTGCAGAACGGCGCTGCTCCAGATGACCACAAAACAGCCCATTAAATGAAATGTTTCCACTAGACCACGTCCTTAGTGCAATGATGTGTATATTTTCTCGCCATTATATGAGGGTTTTTTTTTTTTTTCTTTTTTGTCTCTCCAAATAAATATATATAGAAAGTGCTGAATTTTGTTATTTCTTGCTCGCAGTGTTGCCCTTAGCTCTGAGTGGGACTTGAACATTTTGTCCTCAAACTTCAGATTGCAACAGCCTGCAGGGTGTAAGCAGAGTTCTACAATGAAATAACTATTTGGGAGAAGAGACTGAATGAGCTAAAATGCCAAAAAGATAAAGAAGATGGCCTCATGAGTAAAGTAAGTATGTATTTATTAAGAATCGATTGCCATATGGCCTTTTGACCCCATGCAAATCAATTGCGGGCAATGAGAAAAAAAAATGAACAGAATAAGATATTGGCAGGTACATTATTTAACCCAGCAAAGTCAGGACTCAGGCTTATATGCCAAGAAGGTGGGAATGGTGTCACTTACCTGTTACTAGGCGATTGTCTCCCAATTTTAATGGGTAGTTTTTAGTTTTTTTTTGTATCTGTCTCACTTGCAAAAAAAAAAAGCTTTAACCAATGAGGTGCCAGCAGCGTTCCCTGTGGCACTGATTCGTGGCGGCTGACAAGCTAACTTTGAAAATGCGCAGTTAAGAATGAGCACACATTTTAGTTGGTGAAAATTCCATATCCTGGTTGACCAGAGTTCTTGAAAAAGCACCATGACATCACGATTGGGGCGGGGCCACAGTAGAATGTTGATGGTATTTTCCTGTGGATTGAAGGAGAGGATATATTTTTTATCACTCTGTGTCAAAAATATGATAATGGCATCGATTTAAATAAAGAGCAATAAAAATAAAATGCGTGGAAAATTACGGCAAATTGGATATTAGGTGTTGTGTCTCTGTCAGAATATACGATCTTCAAGATGACAATGCCCCCCTCCACAGGAAATAAGAGATAGCAAAAAAAAAAAGGTCATACACTGTGGTTCTCTGTGTGTTAAACCCCCTTAAACATCAAAACTTAACCCCTCTCAGTCAGATATCTTGGATGCCTGTGACCAGGGCTGTGGAGAGATCTACTGAGACTGATATTCTGAACGAAAGAGGCGCATTTCATTAATTTAATTTAATTTCAAAATTATTAAACCAGAAAAACCCCCATTAAACTTTTTTTTTTTTTTAGGAGTGCTAGACATATCAACCAAGATAAACAGTAATGATACACTAATTTGAAAGGACGGGACAGTAACCTCAAGCCAGACACTCCCACCTCAGGCTGCCTGTGGCTTTCCATGGCTTTAACTTTAACCAAGTTTAACCAGATCAGATCAATTTCTCCATGGACTACTTCCAAACACATTGCCAATATGTTACAATATATTTACGCGACGTTCAACATGTTTCATTTATTCCTCAATTAAGCAAAATTAGAAAATTATTATTTATATTCATAACAACTATTATATGGATTTGTATGTTTTAACAAATTTAGTAGTGATAATAATAATAATAGTAATAATAATAATAATACATACATACAGTACATACATACATATTTTGAGCCTAAACAAGTTGCCAAAGTTCAGATTTGTACTTTGACCTCAACTATTTTTTTTTCTTAAGAGTCTGATGAACTACTCAAAAATATATTAAAGATTGTGATTATTTCAGAAAATACGTTTTCCAAGAAAACATAAATGTTACTGTGGAGAGACTTGTCATCGGAAGAGACAAATTTATTTATTTTTTATTTTTTTCACAACAGAAAGGCCCTCCAGACGGGAGAAAGTCGTCAAATATACACTTTAAAAATACCAAGCCAAATTTATCCATCTCCAGAGAACACAGATTTTGAAACAAGATTCTCATGAACAGAAGAAATCTGCTTTCTCACGGCAGTGCTACATCACTCCCACATCAAACTGATTTTTTCACTGACTAATGCTAATTGTCTTAGCAAAACCTTCAAACATGCAGAAGTAATAATGGTTTGCAAAACTCTATGCCCACCAAAATTTTGGTATTCAATGTTCCACCTCAAAGACACTTGTCGCAACCAGGGCTTCCTGTTTACTTGAGGTGAAACACACAATTCTGGGGTGAATCCAGAGGAGGACTGGAGCCTCTTCTTTAACCCTTTGAGCGCCGTGGGCAACTATAGCTGCCCAATGATGTAAGCTATCAAAGTCAGATGCTGTTGAGAACCCGCAGGGGAGCTCTTTTAAACAAATTGCCATATGATATGTTTTCAACAGCTCAGGATAACTATATTTTTGGTCACCGATTTTTTAAATCGCCTTTTGTCCATCGTAGTGTGTTGTCCATTGTGCGTCGTGCACCGTGCATCCATAAACAATTTACATTTTCGACTTCTTCTCAGAAACCGCTGATCCGATTTCAATAACATTTTGCAGGAACCTTCCTTGTTCAAATATGCACCAAATTTGTGAATTATATGGTGCCCACCCCCAGGGGCTCTGAGGGGCGGGGCTAAAACTGGTCAATACATTTTCCACCTCTCAGAAACGCTGATCCGATTTTGATACAATTTTGCAGGAACATTCCTTGGTCAAATATGCACCAAAATTGTGAGTAATATGGTTCCTACCCCCAGGTGCTCTGAGGGGCAGGGCTAAAGGTTGTCAGATTGGTTGAAATTTTTAAAATCTTCTTCTTAAGACCCAGATATGCTGGAAAATAATACTCTTCATCAATGGAAGGCTCTTGACGTGCTTTATCAAAACTGTGAATTTCATGACCCTCGAGCTCCATGTTTGCCCCTGGGGAGGGGGTGAAATTTACTATATATATGAAAATGATACTTTTTGGTATATTTTGTTCATTTTCAACTGGAAATCATTCAAACTTGATTGGCATTATAACCATGAGATAACGGTTTGATACTATGACATTTTTGATCCTGTCTCTTCCCCAGGGGCTGAGGGATGGGGCCCTAACAGCGTCATATTGCCAAACATTTCAACAATCTTCTAGTCCAGACCAAGATTGGCAGGAAATCAATAATATTCATTATAAATTATACTTTGGGAATATTTGCTTCATTGACATCAGTAACATTAGTTTTTATGCAACTCAGGTGACCGTCAAGGCCCATGGGCCTCTTGTTAATTCTTTGAAAATGTATTGAGCGCTCAAAGGTTTAAAGGCAATAGCACCTTGATGAATTTGTTCAAACCATAAGTGTTTCATTTCATTACAGATTGACATGAGGGTGTTTCACAAAGCATCATGGCTGAATCATCCGTTGAATAACTGATTTCAAAAAAGTACTTTTTTTTTTTTAAATTTAAGTCCATATTTCTGTTTTTAGGGCTCCTGCTTTTACTTACGGCTCATGCCCAGCACAGTAATCCTTGGTGAAGAATTGTTCTATGGTCATGTTTTCGTTGTTGTCCGTGGCTCTGGCCCCTGGAGTTTCCAACTCTCTTATTTTTTTCCTCTAGTACAAATGTTTTTCCTTTATTTTTACCTCTGTGCACCTACCACTAGTCTAGCTTGTCTGCTGCTTGGGATTTCATTGGTTTACTAATCACCATGAGTTGTGATTAAAGGGCACTGGATGAGCATGGAGAAAGAGACAGATGCTGACCTGACCAGGCCAAGAGCAGAATGCTTGAAAACTGTCTATTGCAGGCTGTTTCTTCCTTTGCCGACCCGTTAATCATTTGTGTTACTTCATGCAGTCTCACTCTCTCGTCGACTCCTTTCGTGCTGTTAGACACCAGGCTTGAGTTGTTATTTTGTTTTTGATTTGGTGGCCATTTTGAGTCAATAGACCGTTTTGATAGATTTGTTTTTCAACCTTGAGAATTATTTTCTTTCTTTTTTTTTATCCCAATCAGTTTAAAATTCAACCCTTTTCCCTCAAGCCATGCAAGTATTTTTTTTTTCTTCCAAGGGATTTGTGAAATTTTTTATAAATCAAAACTAGTTTGTGAAATTGTTATAAAACTGGGTCATTTAATCCCACATGGTAGACGGGTCTGGCCTGGATCAGGTGTCAAGACGGCACTGCTGGGCTACTGCTGGCATGGCAAGAAACATGTTAACTGGATGTGGGCCAGGTCTGGCAATGCTGGCACCATTCGTGTGATGGCATGCCACAAATGGGCCAATTGTGTTCGTGCTGGCCCCGTGCGGGCCCCTGTGTGGGCCAGCTCTGGCAAACCAGATCTGGGCCACCGTCGTTCTATTCTGTATGTGGCCAAGTGTAAGACCATTATGTGGGCCAGAACTGGGCCAGACCAATTTTGCTATGGAGGATTCTGTGCCTGGAATCCAGCGAAGTCTGGTGACCTGCTTTGTGATGCACCCATAGCTTCACTTCTTTTCACTTACGCCTATTTTCTTGTTTTAAGAGAATTTCAATATTTGCCACTTATCCGGCTAACTCAGTAATCCTACTTTCTGAAGCAGGACCCTTGCCTACATTGGGGTGATACTGTACACAGTACCATTAAGAACACAAACAAGGCAGCAGGCCGTGGGTGTCCCCTGATAAACTGTCATAATTACTATGCAGACATTATTCAGCTCATTCCACTGCTGAGATCTCATTGTGACTTCCCCAATCCCACGGACACTGAAGCACAGCTCATATAAAGTATTTTGAAGCTGAAATTGGGGAGGTCAAGCAGCTCCTCCCGGTAAAGCGTAGAGAAGAAGAGTGTATAAGTGACTGGTCTGTGACGCAATCTTTGCCATGACTGATGGGAATTGGAGTCCATCTCCCTCACAGTGACTCTGCTCGATAAAGCGATAATTCAGCCCTTTTCCGTCTGTCTGTAGTCCACAAAAACGGAGCTGTATGTAGCAGTGTTGAGTCAGAAGATGTGATAAACCTCTACAGCGTGGTAGTGTATTAGTGCTGTTGAGAGAGTTAAATATTGGGGTTTTTTTTTTTTTTTTTTGGGAAAAGCATAATTTTATTGGATGAATGTAATTCCGCACCAAGACCCTCGATCCCATGATCTCTTAGTTTTCCTTGTGCAGTTGAGTAGAGACCATGTAGGTAAATCCAGCTCTGGAAAGTAAACCTTTTTTTTTCTCCTCCCTGCATTTTTTCTAATCCCCGGATTCGCCAATGAGCTTGACTTTTCTGTCGGCGGTTGGTACCTGAGTAAATCGATGAAATCAAATGGCCAAGTTTGTGGCTGGAAGAAAAATATTGTAAAGGCTCGCTGTATCTCTGCAATGGTTACTAAGATGACTACAACCGCTGCTCCGAAGGTTTATTTTCCAGTGGTCTGTGCACTTAATCCAGTCATTATAATGTGATCTCTTACAATATTTTCTGTGGGAATTGAATTTTTCTTAGCATTAAGAATCATAGAATAAACATTCAACTCTGAGCCAAGTCGATCTGGAAATACTTATAATCTGACCTAGTTGCATTTCCTGTGAAGTTGTCTGGGAGATGTTGAAAAGGAAAATTTACATTCTCGTTTCTAGGCCAACATGTTCGACATTTCTAAAGTTACCCTCGCTGACGTTACCAAAATGCGACCATCACATCAGGATTTAATTGGCAGTCTTCGCACTGACGGTAACCACAAAATGCCATTTTTCATGTGGACTTAAACAACAACAACAAATCTAAATATGGAGATGGAGATGGTCCGTTGCATGTTCAACCCAGTTTTAAAAAGGTGTACAGTTGCAAAATCATAGGAACTGTGGAACATGCAAAGCTATTCTCCGAAGAATACGGTTTCATATCTCCTGGGAAGTCAGCCAATGCAGAAATGGAAATCTGCATACGCTTACATGAGGAACAGCTGCATTCTAAACAAGAACGCCAGCTTCAACATTAAATCATGAACTCATCTTCCTTCTAGCTTCAGAAAACAAATTCTTTCTGTCACAGTGGCTGTAAAACTTGCCAAAGAACATTTGTGATGAGAAAAAAATACATAATTAGCACTTATAATTGTTAAATAATGTTCATAATAAATGTTGATTGACTGCCTTTTGTAGTCTGTCCTGAAGAGACAGACTTTTTTTTTGTTCTTTCAGGGGAAAAAGAGGCGTTGTTCAAAAACTTTACACAAGAAGGCAAATATAAAGTGTACAGAAACGTGAGAAAAGAGATAAACAGTATTATTCTTTTGAATCACCTGTATTATTGAAGATGTAATATTGTTTATCATTTTGGATTTTGGCCCAGTAGGAATCTGCCTTTACTGATGGGCTCTTTCGAGATAGCTGGACCGCAGAGTCCTTGCCAGTCTAATTATAGGTATAATCTTATAAACCGATTGATTAAATGCCATACCCAGTGACAAACTGTCTTAGTTGTGTGCTATTGATTAAAATAGACTCATTTAACATTCTGTATCTAGGAATATTACATCGACCTAGTGCGACCAAAAGGATATTCAACAAATAGCTTTCAGCAATAGCGGTGATATAGTGTGCAGGACCTATTATACCATGGGTTTCATTCCTGTTTGCTGCAACATCCTTTCATATAACAATAACAGAAATGTTATTGTATACTGTATGATAATGCTTGTGTAAGTAACAAGGTCACAGCACCACAAAGAGCTTAGCCGCAGAAAAATAAAATGCAACTTCATGAAAGGAGTATGACACAAACAGCGAGCACATTGCAACAGAAATGCAACAAAGAGTTCAATAAATATAAAATGTCGGTTGCAGACTGTGAGCCGACAGAGAACCACCACCCTACTAATTGAAGGAATATATTTGACAAAGACAATTTCATGCGAATATAACATTTTTTGTACATAAATAAATAAATAAATAAATAAGGCTATAACATCCAAACTACACATTTTCACGTGCAGTTGGCATTTCTCAATGTAAAAAAGAAAATGGGCCGCATTGAGCCACGTGCGTTTCATTTTTAAATGTTATTTTACACAAATGTTTAAGTACTATTTATACAAACAATGAACAGCAGCTTGAAAATACCTTACACTCGGCTACCATTTTCCACTCCTGCCTTATACCTTGAGCTACTTTTAGAGCATGTCCACGCTTCCATGTGGGTGTAGACTGTGAACACAAGTGAACCCATCACATGATCGCTAGTCTGCGGCGCCACGACAAACATTTAATTTGTAGGGGGCTACACGGAAATTCGAGCACTGGCCACCAACTGCAATCCAAACAACGCTAACGACCACAAAAGTAAGCTGCAGCAAATGCAAGTGTGATGTAAACTCATATAGAGAGTGATCTTAAATGGAGACATGGCTTAGCTGTCTGATGCCACATCCAGTTAGTCAAGTTTTTTTTTTTTTTGAGTTCCTCATAATTTTATTACATGACATACTTGCTTGGAGGGATTTTCTGGGGTTGCAAGCCAGTGGCATTGTGAATTTGTTCGGCAATGACATCTGTTCCTGGAGCAAACCTGCATTGTTGCCGTTGCGTGTCTGTTTGGTGATTGCTGCAAAGACATTACCCGTGGAAATGATCGCTTTCCCTGATAAAAAAAATTTTGCCTATTTTTGGCACTGAAAGAATCTTGTTAGCCTGTTGGGAATTCTTGTTGTACCATAGTTAGGGAAACCCTGTGGCTCCTCTGAGTAAATATGATCTGATTCAATAAGGCTACTCGTACTTTTTTCCCTCTGCAGTGGAGCTGCTAGGCAAATTCTTATTATTATGCTCAACTGTGCTTTCTCTTACACCTGGATCAGATTCACCCTCTACTCCCCCAAAAAGGAGAATGAACAGCACCTGCACTCTGTCTTGTGGGTTGTGTGGGGGGGTGTGTGTGAGACTGTGTGGGGTGTGTGGGGCAGGAGGTGGGGGGTTAGTGCTGGTGGGTGAAATGGCTGCCTCTCGGCAAAGCTAGTGGGTGGTCCCCGGTTTCCTCTTTCCCTCTCCGATGATCAAATCCATCCCATGAGGCTGAGGCGAGGGGAGGCAGGGGAGGAGGGGGGGGGGAGGTAAGCGGAGGGACTTAGGACTTAATTGAGCACGCTCATTAGGCCTCGAGCAGGGAGAAAGATGATGAGGATGGCTTCTCAGAGAAGTTTTTGTGAATCTGAAGTGCTGTGCTTTTTCCCGTTGACGAACCATCTTCGAAGGCTTCATTAGCAGCTGCGCCCCCGCCCTCCGGGCACGTTTGAATTCTAGTACCGTAATTAGAAATGGGGGGGAGGGGGGGGGAGCCTTAACTGTGTCCTTCAGAGGGTTGGTTGTGGTTGTATTTCTGTGATTCATCCTCCTCATCCTCACACTTACAATCAGGCAGTTTCATTGATTGCAGTGGGGCCTGAAGCTGACAGGCTATGTTTCTGGGCTTCATTAAGGATTAACTATTGATAGTTTTCAGCACAGCTTTGGGTAATTGCTTATCAGCTCATTATGGAGCTCATTCTCCGTGTTTCCATGGAAAAACTCACATGTCAGTGGGAAAATGAAGGCTCGTGAATAGTAACTTTATTTATTATGTTGTAACTAAGTCCTTTCAAAACCATGTGCTCATCGAGTTACACAATGAACATAAAATTGTTGCTTACTGAAATTCCATTATTACTGCCTAACAAGCTAAACATCATTTTCACAGATTGAGTAAAAAAATAAATACATTAAAAAAAAACTCCTTTTTTGACTGATCAACATCCTCTTGGTCTGTCACTTTGATCAAAGGCTCACCATGGCAACCATGAGATTTACTTTCGCCTCATGTCACGCAATGAAAGGCAGATGAAACGCGATTAGCAAAGATGGGATGTGGCTTCAATTTCACGCTGTATCCCAGGATTTCAACTCACTCCTTACCTCTGACTGAATAATGTTATGAGATAATCAATGATACATCACCAGGAGACCAAGCTTCATTTTCATTTTACAGCTCTAATGACAGTGAACTTCTGTGATGCGTGAAAACAGAGGTGAATGTAAAATCAGTGCTGTAGACTGAGAACATGGACTGTGTTACATGGTGCACAGCTCTTGTTGTACTGAAAACTAGTCATTGTAGTGGTTTAGTATTATTATTATTACCTCTGCCAACGAAGTTGGGATAGAGGTTATGTTTTCGCCCGTTTGTTTGTTTGTGAACAACATAACTCAAAAAGTAATGCACGGATTTGTCTGAAATTTCGTAGGTGGATTGCTATGACATCAAGGATGGACCCTGTTGATTTTGATCGCGATCAGAAAAACAATATGGCTGCCATGGCAGCCATCTTGAAATCCTATCACACATGATAACTCAAAAAGTAATGCATGGATTTGTCTGAAATTTTTTGGGTGGATTGTTATTATGTAAAGGATGGACCCTGTTGATTTTGACTGTGATCAGTGTAACAATATGACCACCACTGCAGCCATCTTGAAATCCTATCACATGCGATAACTCAACTTTGCACCCACTGATGCACATTTGGATTGTGCTGCCTTGGCGGAGGTTTGCACTCTACGAGTGCCTCTAGACATTATTATTACTACTACAATCTTTTTCTTTTATTTGAAAAGCTTGGTTAATCAATATGTGACCATTTAAGTAAAAAAAAAAAAAAAACTATGTTAATACTCTGTACTTTTCACTCAAGATAATGCTGAGTATGTAATCCACGATGGCCAGGCTTAACTGTTTGAAGGAGACAAATACCCTAAGTTTGGTAATCAATGTAATTCAGTCGGGTCTGGCTGATTGGATATGGAGTCAATCACTGAGTGACCGCCGCAGGACACCACCAACACACTTATCAAAGGCTCCAGTCATGTCATTAGGCATATCTGATTTTAATAACTGCATTACGCATGTCCATTCGGATGGTTTCAGTTGGATGCATCATTCGGTAACAATGGCACAGCGCTGCTTATAAATAAGGTTGCACTGATTTGAAATATTTAAGGCCTAGAGGCCTGATTAGAGAAAAATTTGGAGGAGAATTTGCGCAAGTAAAAAGTTATTGACAACCCAGGTTTCATTTGTGTAGTCTGTCACTATACAAATTAAAATTACCATACAAATCTGTCACTTGGACACTTTTCTGGTGAACAGGCTTACAAAAGGCAAATTCCAGACTTGAACCCTGAGAAAATAGGCTTAGAGTGCCATGAAAAATTAATTCCTCTTTTGGTGTTGGATATCTTTTTTCTGCTGATAAATAGAATGATCATTCAAGAAATGAATTTTGTTTCAATGTCTTGTCCACATTTCATTATTCATTATTACGATCTGAAAGCATTTAGAATTTCAAAATATATTAAATTAAGAACCAGGAAAAAGGGAAATACTTTTTTACACCGGTGTATGAGTTGTCAGACGTGTCAAACTGAAAATAGTGAGCTGCTTCAAAATGACAGACTGTACTGTGTTTTGAATGAATTATCAATTGATAATGAGCAGGAACTAAGCAGAGAAGGTGGTGTGAGCGTACTGGTGTAGGCGTACGGGCAATGTGATCAGCTAATCGCACATAGCAAACCGACACTCTCCATAGTGGCTAGGCTCCAGCAGCCCACTGTTGCCGGAACCTCCGAGGGGAGATACCTAATTGCTCGTGGCACATCCAAGAGAGGTGGGTGTTTCAGGAAGTGAATAATCCCTCCTGGTTGCTGTGAGTCGAGACTGCTTCCTCCGATGCTCTGTCCTACGTGCCTGAAACTGTTTCGGGATTTCTGAAGCCACAGCCTGAGCCGGCCCATGGTGGATTGGCCTCTGTCTTAACTGGGACGGGCTCCTGCCAAGGTTTCCGCCGGGAACGCATCACTCAGGAAGATTTTTCTCCGCCTCTGGCTTGCTGTGTGGCAGTTTAGGCCGAGGAGATTGTGATGTGCCTTCTGTAAAATTATTCCAACCATTATCCGTCCATTATCCGGCAAGGGTATTCCTGCCCAGGGTTGGAGGTTGTGGGTTGGAAGAGTTTCTGGAGACTGTGCCAGCATACAGTGGAGCCTCAGAGGCAGAAATACTCCCTGAACAGCTGATCCACGGCACAAATCCTTTGCAAAATGTGTTGGTAACACAAAACAACAAGGGTTCATTATTTAATGTTAGTAATTGCGGTAATAAGCTTTAACTATCAGTTAATAAACAGTTAACCAATGCATCAAAGTGATGAATTAGCATTATGTAACGATAATTAACCATGTATTAATGCTTTTTCTCACCATTACCTTGAAGTCGAAAACATCTCTCAGGTATCCCAGTAATATTACAAACTAATAAACTATTCAGTAGTGTGGAAGTAAATATCTCAGTGAACATAGCAGCATTGATAAATTATTACTTGACGCATTAGTTAACTGTTTATTCACTGTTTGATAATGCTTACATTAAGCATTAAGCTTACATTACATTGTTGCATTAATTAATTTACCCTTTTTCTAAAGTGTTATCCGTTTGCTGTATTACCACAATTTTTTTTCATTAATAGGTAATTCATTAGATTAGGGTGAGGTTCAGGGGCAATTTCATCCTTACAACTTAAGCTTCATCTTGGGCAAAATTTAATTATATTGAAAGAATCTTTATTCGAAAGATCGCAGTCTGAGACGAGGCTTATTTTTTCCCAAGAGATGGCACTTGAATATGATTATTTTAACACAAAAATTAAGCAGACGATGTGGTCTCCTGACCCCATTTAATCTGCAGGGTCTGAGTGCTTGTTGCCAGTCTAACAAATATTTCAATGACTTATTATGCCTATTGGTTGTACAATAAGGAAGATAATCAAAGATGCTTCGTAGAGATACAGGGTGTGGCAGTTCCTGTTGGCGTTCAGTCACTGTGGAGTATGTATACATATTATGCCAAGCATATAATGATTAACTTTAAATCTTTGTTTTCCTAGAAAAATGACTGTAGGAAGTTAATATTTGTTATGAACTAATACTTAGACATGCATGTAGCAGACTTTGAGATCTTCATTTTGGAGCAGGCTACTGATATTAATTTAGGCGACCTTCAGATTACACTGGGGAGCGTTCCTTTGGTGATGATACACAATGTGTGCATATTTTAGAATCTATTTCAATGGGCCATGACTGCAATTCATTCTGAACTGCATATATAAAGAGATTTGGTCTGTCGTTTTTGTTACCCGTCTAATTATCTGCTAGCGAAGCATCATTAACGGTGAAAATGCTTGTATTATCATGTTTGGTGGTGAAATTAACATATTTGAAATATGCAATAAATGGTTTGCTCCATGTGTTGCATGGTCTTCTTGTTCAGTTATTATTTTGTTGACAAATTGAATTGCCATTTTTAAAGTGCATGGTTCAGTCGTAAATTAATTAATATTCTAGCACTCTAACAATAAGTGAAGATACACTGTGTTTGGCTGATCGTATTTCAATAATCATGCTGCCTCCTCTTTAAATGTTGTAAGTAATAAATGGTGAGGCTACTGATCTTCACTCAATCAGGGATCATGTTGGCTGTGTATTCTCTTTTATTTCGAATGCACTGCAAGTGAGCAGTTGAAATCAGCAAGGAGAGAAAATTCAAAAACAAAAACTGTGTGTGTGTGTGTGTGCGTGTGTCTGTGTGTGTGTGTGTGTGTGTGTGTGTGAACCATGTCTATCAACCCTTGTGGGGACATTTGTGAATGCAAGTTTATGGAAGTCCCCACAAAGCATGTAAACAAGAAAATGTGTGTGTGTGTGTGTGGGTGTGTGTGTGCGTGTGTGTGTGTGAGAGAGAAAGAGAACACGCGGGTGTGTTAAGCTGGAGTAAGAGTGAACTGCATCCATGCCAATCAGGACCAGACAGAGAACAACAACAGGACTTGAGAACAGTGGAAAAACAGACTGCAGTGTGTGATGTCACGTCACGTCGGTTGGGGAAACCTTTGAGAGCACAGCTATGTGCGGTAGAGTTTCAGTCACACTAAACACGGAAAATTTATCACAGGAAGCGCCAGTGGAATAATAAGAAGAATTATCTACAGAGGCCAGCATCAGACCATGAAATGTGAATCTGACAACTGGCTGTCTGACAGCCAGTAGTGTACAAATTAGACCACATGAACTTCTGAAATACTAGCCCAGTGAGCGCTCAGTGCTAGAAGCTACATCACTTGTCCAAAATAAACCCCTCATTCCTAACATTGGCAAGCTTGCTTCTGCTTGATGGAATTAAATAAAAATATTTTCCTGCAGCCTAAGCCCTTTATGGCTTCATCCATTTCTCAACTGTCAATAACTTTATTCTCTTGTAGAGGAGGATTGAAAGACGTCCCCCTGTAAATATATGGCAATAAAGCAAAATGTCCGTACTTCAAACTTTTAAGGTCTGTTCGGTCTGATAGTAAACCCTTAATGAATTACCTTCTTCCTTCTGGCATTATTTTATTAAAAGTTTGCCATGAGAGTGCAGAATTTATTTATTAATTTATAGTTATTGAGTACATTGAATGAGGGAGACACATCACTGATTTAAAGTCCTTAAAATCCCAAGATGATACAATTTGCATTTTTGTAGTCTTTCCGCACAAGGTTTGGACACCTTTCAGTTGGTAATAGAACATCTCGCCCTCGAAAATACAACGCAGACTAAAATAATTTGAACACTGGAGCTGAAATTTTCCTTCAACAGTGGCATGTGACCATGACCAAGCATGGCCAAGAAACAGTTGGAAATATAGAATGGAGGCTATTTATCACACAGTGCGCATCGCATACTAAATATCATGCACTAAAACATTAGCTTATGCGACAGGAAACGCTAATCTTAGTTGACCGCACATGTTTATAGTACACAGAAGTTGAGAGGGTGATTTTGGTAAAGCCTTGGTATGCCTGGATACAGATGTGTGCCGTCGCGCCTGCAGGTTATTATGTTGACATGTTCATCTACAAGTAGAGTGAAACCAGCTGACGAGCTGAACGTGCAGTTTAGCGCTGTGAGTCCAAGACGGTGGCCTGTATGCGGAATCAATGAAGCTTTAAGAAAACAAAATCAGCCAACCTGCGGAAAAATGCTCGCTGATTTCAATCGATAACTGAGCGGCGAAGAGCGAGACCTTTCGATTGGCTCGAAGGAATCAAAAGATCTATAATATCGGAGTTCACTTTTCTGTAAGGGCCAAAGCGGTGTTCTGTAGTGCTTGGGGAGTGAGGTATCAAGTTTAGCTTTTGTATTGAATAACCAGGACATTGCCAGAGGGCTCTGGGAGAAGAGATTTTATTTGAAGGTCACGGCTTGTATCTCATCAGCAGAATTCCTACTGCGGTGTCCTGAGATTGTGTTCATTCTCACAGATATAAAGAGACACCGGTCTCTCAGTACTGCCTCCTTTGTTCTGCTTTGATCCTCACAATCCTTTTTGAATCTTCACCTCTCTCCTATACATCATCACCACAGCTCCAAACTTCTATGGATATATTCATGTGGAGGGACAGGTAAAGTTTTAATAAAATCTGCCTTGAGTTTAAGTCAAAATCTAGCCCTGCCCAGGTTAAAAAGAGAAATATTTTTGCATCCTTTGTATTATATTAATACCAGGAAAGAGGGCATCTCCTCAGCCCCAGCAAAGTTTTCTGCTATCTGGACAAAAAAAAATTATAATGTCAAATATTCCAGAATGGCAGAAGTGCTGTTCTGGAATATATTCGTTTAGGCCGAGTTTTATGGGTGAAAAAAAATGTTTTTGTTACGCTCTGGAGAAACAAATTTACAGACTGACAGACAGACAGACAGACACACAGAGGGATGGATATTACCACTCCACCCTTTGCATTATATGTCGGGGGGATAAAAAGTAATGCAAATTTACCACTGTTATGTGGTTCTTTCGATTCCCTTTACAGCAAATGCACTCAAGAGCTGGTTTACAATAGAACATTTTACTCTTGGTCTACAGTCCCTTACTTATGAGGCCGAGAGTAAGCGAGGTTGACTGTCGACTCCATGAACTCTGGAGTGGTGTAAATTCAGTTTACAACTGCAGTTCCCTGCAGTGATTTCAAATAGGGATATTCCCCTAAATATTTCCTTCAATTTCATGCTTTCCTGCATGGTGATTCGTGACAGTTTGAGGTGTTTCTCTCGAGGCAGATTTGTCTGCCTAGTTGTGTTTAATTTTTTTTGTGCGTCATGTCTTCATATTTAAGTGGACTGTAATTCAAATGAGCCTCACTGTCAGTGTGACTCTGTTCCCAGAGAATGGAGTATGTAAAGTGTATGTATAGTGTTGATAGTGTATGGGTACTGACTAATGTAACAATCATGGTTGCAAATGCCATACACCGCAGTAAACATGGACAGTAAACATCTCACAGCAGTGTACCTCAAAGAGAGAAATTGAGTATGCCGGGCAATAATGATGACAAATTGTGTTTTTCTTTTCTGATTAATTGAAGAGCCCAGTGGTAAAAGTTCTTCTGTCACGTATTGTCACGCACTGAGATAAGGCTGGGAAAACGTCTTTCATAGTAACCCAAGTCAATTTTCCCAATTTCCTCTAAATGGAAATGTTGTTACTTAAGTACTTTTAGCACTAGGAACTTCAATTTAAGTTTTTGATTTTATTTGGAAAAAAGATCTTTGTTTCTTTGCTCTTATATCTGCTTGTTGTGGGTGCTTCTGAACTCTTGAACTGTGTACACGTGCAATAAATTGCCATTAATTCATTCGCTCTTGCAAGCATCGCAAATGTTGCTCAGCTCAGCAAAAGCAGCCATGCACACCCTGTATATGCAGGCAATCAACAGTCTGGTTCCTGAGAGCAGATGTCACCGGCTGTAGTCTGGGATTGGAGAGAATAAAGCATTAATTTACACAGTCGTGCAGCCTTCAAATATGTGTTTTTCTCCTGCTCTCGAGCCAGGACAGAGTGTGTTACACGCTGGCCCAGCTGCGCAGCATACCATCTGAAATTAAAGCATCTTTCTAAATCAAAGGTGACATCTCAGCAACCGCGCCAGTCAAGGGGGAATGGTGTTTTCTGTCAAGGTAATGCGGAATTGAGAGAAGCCGCATCAGAATTAACCCCTTACCTCCCAACTTGTTGTATTTGACTCTTCAAACGAACCCCTCGCCCAACCAGCCCGCCCATCCCCCACCCCCTCCAGGTCTACGCAACAGCCATGAAAGATATTCTTGTGTTAACCTTTGTAGCCACAGTTCCAGATGATTCAGGCGATAGGCTGGATGCCGTTCATTTCCTGCAGAAAAGAGGTGAAGGTCTTTGACAAAAGCCGCAGGATTCCGGAATGTGCCAGGAGACCCATTACGGTTCATCCAGCGGAATCCTGCCAAGGAGTTGTTATGGCAACGAGAACTTAATAAATCCTGTTGGGAATAAGCCAGTTGGGCAAAACCAGTAATCATAAACCAGGACTCATTCTCAAGAAACAAGTGAGAAACACTCCACTGTATTATTCTTTACATCTACAGTACAGCTGGACTCTCTTGTTCATTGGAGACTTATAAAAAGGCTGAGAGATGTAAGGATTTGATCATACAAATCAAATTTCTTAAATAAATAATTATCCTGCCTTAAAGGGAGGGTATTGTTTTCAGTAGCTTTATTTTTTGGTCCGTATTTGTGTTCGTCTGCTGAAAATCCCATAATGCCTTCATAAAATTAATCTAAATATTTTAGGAAAGGCACTGGTTCAAGGAGCACAAGATGAAATTTTGGACATAATTGAGCTAATTAAAATTTTTGAGATTTTTAAAATCTCGTTTACTTTGATCACTTAACTGTATAATTTAATTCATATCTGATTAGTTCTAATGTTTCTGTTTTTTGTATTATCTTTTATTTTTATTTATTCATATTTTTTCATATTATTATACTCTATCTTATTGTTTTCTTTTTTTGTTTTACTTAAATCATTCTTTGTCAGACACACAAAACATGAACATTCTGGGACACCGGAACCATTCAGCTCTTGTTCTGTGTGCACATCTAGTCCAGTATTCCTAAAGTTGGACTCGCAGGGACTTACTGAAAGAACTGGGTGGGAATGTTCAATGGGGTGAGAATTTGTGCATATGTATATGCATAGTAATGTGTGTGTGTGTGTGTGTGTGTGTGTGTGTGTGTGTGTGTGTGTGTGTGTGTGCGCGTGTGTACATGTATACTTTGTTAATGTATAATTTCTTTTCGGTGCATATATGGTTGTTGTCCGGCTGGTAGCCTTTCATGTTCCAACCTGATTTTTAATTCATATATTTTGTTATAACGTGTATGTCTGATAAAAAAAAATATATATATATAATAATTTTTGTTACCAAAAAATCAAAAATCGTTTAAAGCGACTCCCCTTGACGGGTATTTTGCGCCTGGAACCACTAGTTGTATTGGGAATCAAATGCATGAAGGCCATGTACACACGTAGCTGGGTATTTTTAAAAACGAAAATTTCCCCCCCTCCGTTTATTAAAAAAAATGTATCCAGACATAACCGAACATCTGCGTTTTCAATAAGCCTCCAAATCTGTAGATGGCATTATTTCCCCAAATCCTACCCAATGGTAATGATGGGGTAAATCACCGACCGCAATGTTGTCCGTCGCCTGTGCTCTTGGAGCCGTAGTTGGGCTTCTAAAATTAAACATGTATAAAGCGCCTGCACAATAATTAACGCTATCACAGCTTTCAAGGCACTACTCCGATCCATTACTCTTTGTCCGTGCTTCTGCTCTGGCTTCTGCAGTAAACAAAGGTCGCACGTTTGACGTCAGAGCAGATTTGTTGTCATTTTGGCGCCGGTTGTGATGTTCGAAAACCCAAAACTCTGGTTATCTCTGTCTGCACGCAAATGCATAAACGGAGTTTTCAAAAATCTTCACTTTGCCCGGAGTTTTTTTAAACATTCGTTTTTGATGCGTTGTCATGCGGATGACAGGTCAAAACGTAGGAAAATATCTTCGATTTAGTAGATACCCGGCTACGTGCGGACAAGGTCTAAGTTGGATAATCATTTCGCACAGCCCTAATACAGAAGATCCAACAAAAGGGAAAAAAAAATCATGTATCGTGAACATGTCAACATTTCTCTCAGTAAATGTACTTCTAATGGGGCTATTGACATGAAATTTTCACCAGATGTTGGTAGCAACCCAAGTAATCCACACATACAAAGAAATCAAAACAGATAAGTTCATAAAAGTTATGTGTAATAAAGTGGAATGACACAGAGAGAAAGTATTAAACACGCTAACTGAAATGTATTTAATACTGAGTAGAAAAGCCTTTGTTGGTAATGACAGCTTCAAGATGCCTCCTACATGGAGAAACTAGTCACATGCATCATTCAGATGTGATTTTGGCCCATTCTTTCACACAAACCTCAAATCTTCAAATCTTTTTTTTTTTTTTCCAGATTTTATTATTCAGTGATGCACATTTTTTGGAAACTCTGACCTGGATTCAATCACTGGCTCGTGTGAAAGTCACAATTGAAATAGAAAGCAACTTTTCTATGAATTTATAATTCATGCAGCAAAGTTAAACCAGACCTTGAGCGGCTGAATGTTTGTTCTTGAGATGGTGTTTGCGTTTGTCGTATGTACAGAGTGCTGATTAATGCTCTGTAAAGGGTGGCTCTGCAGTGCTGAGGGAAGAGCTGCTACCTGTGAGAGGAAGATGCTGTTTTTCTGACAGAAAAACAGAAGAAGATGCCGAGACTCTAAAACTCAAGCTTTATTTGACAGCTAATGGGGCAAAAATGGAGGTGAGGTGCCAGATGCTGTGATTTAGATACCATCACATAACTGACTGTGTAAAACTATCAGACTTTGAAGAAAGAGCTGAATATCGTTTTATTCTTCTGCACCCTTTTACTACTACCATCCCAACTCCAAGTTACAGCAACGTGTAAAGTGTAAAAGAAAAAACGAAACTGCAGACCGTCTTGCGATGGATCATGCTGTCATAGGCCTTCACTGTGATCTCAACTGCATGTAAATTACATTTTTGACTGCATATTCCACAGTTGTGATGATATCACGGAGCCAAAATCTCCACATATATAAATATATATATATATATATATATATATATATATAAATACTCACCTGGCTAAGTTCTCAAAAATGCTTCTGTCATTGTTCCCGCTTTGGTGGGTATCTCCAGGATCTGGTATCTGGGAATATGCCATGAGTACAGACACAGTTTCATGAACACACACACACACACACACACACCCCCACATAGATTGGGTTTTCATGTCTTGTGGGGACATTCCATAGACTTGCATTCATTCCCTTACCCCTTTCCCTGACCTTAACCCTCAACGCTACATACCTAACCCTAACCCTAACCTTATCCACACCCTCACCTTCACCCCTAACCCTAAAATAGTCCTCATAAGGATGTAGAAATCTGGTATTGCATTACATATGGGGACATTTTGTCCCCACGAGTGTAGGTAAACATGGACCATACGCTGGAAGAGAAAAAAAGAAATGAAAACAGCACACAAACAGGATAAGTGATGTTTTTAATTTGCATATTAGCATCAGTATACACTTAGTCTACATGTCTTATCTGGCGCATGTTCCAAAGTTAAGCCAGGGGAACAATTACCAGAGTTACATCACCTTCTTTTAACATTCGGAAGTCGTTTGGGAACTGAAGACACTATCTGTTGCAGTTTTGATGGTAGAATTTTTTTCCTCATTCTTGTTTGAAATAACACTGAAGCTGCTAAACAGTCTGGGGTCTTCAGTGCTGTCATCTTATCCTTCAAAATGGGAGACAGGTATGGACTGCAGGCAGGCCAGTCTCGCACTCGCACTCTTTGACGCAGAAGACACGCTCTTACACACGCTGAATATGTCAGAGTGTTTTCTCGCTAAAAGATCCAGTGATGTTCCTTAAAAAGTTATCTAGATGGCAACATATTTTGCTCTAAAATGCATATGTTTGCTCTGCCAATAATGGTGCCTTTATTGGTGGGCAAGTTACCACGCCTTTAGCATTACCCCCCCCCCCAAGCCATGACGGACGCTAACTTGCAAGAACAGGGCCTAAATCATCTCAAAAAATGATTTGAAACATGGCATTGCCATATCATGACACACTTTTGTACTGTGCATCAGTCCACCTCCAGTAGCATTACAGTATACTGTTGATACTGCACATGGCTTTGGCTAGGCACAGTACAGTCTGAACTCGCATTCATAGATGCAGGGACCAGCTATGTTCACTATGTTCAAGTATTCAAAATCCATTTTCAACTTTAAACTATTTCTACTTTCTGACCCCTGGAATGTCCGCCTCCACATTATACCATTATCTGACACATAATAACCTGGTTAGCAGTGGAATATTCGAAACAAACATTTTTTTTGTTGTTTTTTCTTTGTTTTTTTTTTTTTCTTTCAACCATCAAATAGTTACATTGCCACTGTCCCTACCTTTCTGGAATGTGTTGTAGACATAAAAATTTAAATTGGTGAATATTTACATAAATCTACAAAGTGGATGAGGTATTTGTTAACATTTCCACAACATACCTCACAACAAATTGTATCTATATGGGGTTGACCTGTTTACCTGGTCTATCGCAGATGCTCAGCCCGTAGTGTTTTCCTGTGTCTTGCCCATTACTCTCTGGATAAGCTCTCAAATTATGAATAAATACCGAGAAGGTTGCAAGAGTTCATTTTCAGTTCAACTTCACATTGAAAAGTGCTGAAAATGACAAGATTGCAAGAATCTTTTAATATCAATTTGTGCATAGTCAAACAGTTCCTCTCTTCTGGAGACGGTAAATAGAACATTTCATATTTATTGTGGAGTATTTATTAACATGGCATCCGCTGGATATAAAAGTGCTGCACTAAATTTGACATTAGTCTTCTCTTATATGCAACACACATACAGGCACTCCTGCACTGTGTGGTTGCACACGTAAACACACACACACACACACACACACTCTTTGTCTCTCTCTCACTGTCACACACACCCTTGCATACATCCTCATACAGACTTTAGCTCTTTCTCTTGCGAACACACACACATGCTCTTGCTTTCTCTTAGGCAACCATACACACAAACACACACACATACACACCAGCAGACACACATACACTCACACTTCTTTGGCTGGTTGCAATTCCTGGTAGACTCAGTCAGCTCGCCGCGGCTCTTGCGTTATTCGCTGCAGCCGCATTAATTATTTATTTCTCAGAGTAATATGCTCTTTGAGAGGACAGCAGAAAGCTACTTTTTCAGGTGTTGGCAATGTCTTCACTCTGAGAGGAAAAATAACAGTCTCTGCAGAGTGAATCATTCGATGGCTGTGTATTACTTGCAGCGTGTGCTCTCCTGGGGCAGAGCTACTTTCGTGAGGGATGGAGACGATTCTCGGGTCTGCCGCAATTTTTAACATTTTTTTCCCCCAGTAGAAGAAGAGTCGGCAGACTGTTCATGCTCTCTTTATCTTAACCGAGCGGTGTTTGGCTGTTAACTGATGCGACTTTGAGCTCAATCTCTTGAAGTCACTTCTGGAAAAAAAAAATAAAATGAATTCAAAACAAAAGTGAGACCACCTTGATGAAAATTTTATTTTGAAAACATACCACCATAGCTCAAGCGATGTGTCTGTGTAGCTATGCAGCTTATGAAAGTTACTCAGTGAACAGTACGGCGATGAGCCAAAACATTACGACCACCTGCAAAATATGCCATTGGTCTTTCGCTAGCTGCTGAAACAGTGCCATTTATGTGGTGCCTACATGAATGCCCAGACCTAGAGCATCACATTCATTCACCTGCTTATCTTCTACTCACAGTGTATCTTGGTGCCTTCTCTTCCGCTAGTAAATGAGAAAATGGGATTCATAGCACAAGGCAACCTTTCTCTATCGCCCCATGGTCTAATTCCCATTGTAGGCACTTTTTTTATGCGATGGACAGCGGTTAAAGTGGGTAGCCTATCTTTACCATTTTGCAAATACAAAGCCCCTTGCACCAACGAGTGCAATTTACAATGTGTTATGTCTCATTCCTCCCTTAATCATCATAAACATTAGCTGAAACTTGTGCCACAGTCACCCTTCTGTCAGTTTGGACCAGATGGGTTAGTATCTTTTTGGGATAGTATTCCTCGTGCTCAGTGATCAATCTTGAGCACCCAACCCCCGTCAGTGGTGCAAGCTTTGTGCCTCCTTGGGCCACTGTCAATAGGACTTCTCCACAGCTGAGTGGACACACCGTACAAGCTTAGCTGCTTCAAAGATGGTCTTACCTGGACATCTGGCTTTAAGGATTTGGCCCAAATTAAAGTTAATCCAGTCCCAATTTTTCTTCGTCCAATGTATAGACTGCAAGATCCAACTGTTCACTGACCTCAACGTTTTTTTGTAGAAAGATAATTCGGATCATTCGCTTCATCTGTGAGCGATCAAAAAATTTTTCTCATCGGTGTATATGGTGGGTCGCTATTTCTGTTTTCCCATAATATGGTAGTGCTGCAATTGATGTGCTTACATAAGAGCCCAATATTATACATCTTTAGTAAACTGAATTAGAATGTACATAAATGATACACAACACCAGAATGCACTTTCTATATAATGGTTTTATGTGATATCTTCTACTGAATGCTGATAAAATCCCAAACCTTAAACTGATATACAGTGATACAACTCTAGACAGATGGTTCTGATGTTCTGTGTGATGTTCATAGGACAGCAGTGGCCCGCTTCTTAATTGGATTTCCCCTCTGGAAAAGTATACATGAATAAATGCTGAAATACATGTAACTCTCAAAAAAAAAAAATAAATATTGGCAGGAGTCCCTTCCAAGACCTTACTGTTTCACCAACTCAAACCAAATGAGTTTGAATTTGAGTCAACTGGATTGAATTCCAGTTGACTTTAATGCAGATATGTACATTTCAAAACTTGAAGCAAATGTTGCTTTATTGAATGTGTCATATCCAAGATGGGTCAAAAACTTTTTTTTTTCTTTTTTACAGTTTTTAGTATCCATGAGAGAAAAAGCCGGAAATGAAATATCTGAGAGAGTGTAAATTGAGGTCCAGACATGTTTGAACATTAATAAATGAGCATTAAACTCAGCAAACTCATGGATATGGCCTTGAATAATGATAATATAGTCTTTATTTTGCACGATTCACACATATAAATTCCACAATACAGGAGAAGCGTCGACAAGTCCTGGTTACTTATAACTTTTTCACTTTTCAATCAAATTTACCTGAAATTCATCAGCTCGTCACAGACTTTTCACAAAAGATATTCACTGACCTGAGCACATTAAAACAAGGACCTTCTTAAATCTGTCTTAAACATCGGCCAACCTGAGGCTTACACAACAATCTGGTGAACCGAATATGCTAAGAAATGCCAGAGTGAGTAGGTTTCTAATCATAAAATTCTAAGAACAGCTAAGGTACCGTGACAGTGCCTATTACTATTATCAGCAACACTAACTGCAAAAATGCAAGAACCAAAATTAAGACAAGAATATATTGCAAATCTAATCTAGCTTGGCTATGTAATGACAGAATATGTAATGACAGAATATGTAAGTTATGAACAGATGGGTGAGATATTAATTGAAAAATCAACATCAACAGTTATAGTCACGTGTTGGGCCTTCACATGCTGCCAAATCAGTTAAACATGACTTGGCATCGACTCTACAAGTGTAAAACTTTTCTAGAGAGCTGGAGCTGGAACTTTTCTCAGAGAGATATTCTCTTATTTGGTGTCCTGATGATGGTGATGGAGAGTGCCGTCTCACACACTGTTACAAAACCTACCACATGATTTCCGTTCGTTTGAGATCTGGTGACTGTGAAGGCAGTGACATATGCTTAGGAATATATTCATACTCATAAAAATATTCCATGACCCCTGGTGCCCTGTGGAGCTTTAGTCATTGTTACCCTGGAGGAGACCGCTCTCATCATGTTCGGAATGCTTTGTCATAGGATATAAAGGTGATCACACAGAATAATCCTGCATCGATTTTCAGTAACCCTTCAGCCTTTAAGGAGATTTGTGGATCCAAACCATCACAGGAATATCAACAGAAGCATCTGCATTCATTAGTTTCATGCACCCATTTCTTTAAGCTTATTTTCCTTTAATTTGTCTTCTGGCTGTATATAAATTGCATTTAGACAAGTTTATATTTGATAAAATTGCAATTGATCCCGATCAAAATGGTTTTGTTGAGCATAATTGTTTTGCCAAGTGGCAACAGTCATGGAAACCATGCAGAATAGTCAAGCACACTGAGGTGAGATATGGAGGCCTGTTGTATCTTATTTTATGAGGCACCGTCCTTCACCACATAAATGGCATCATTAGAGTTCCACGATGCCATAGTCCCCTCAAATGCGCCGTGTCCCACACACAACTAAGAACGACTGGAAAAATTTTGTCATTTGAAGTCGGGATGGACTGGCAGTGCTTTTTGACGGATTTTCCTTGAAACCATAATTGTGATATTCCTGTGACCTGGAAAAATACCATCGATGTGTATAATTTCTGACAGATGGAACAATAAAAACTGCCATAAAACATTGATATATGTCCAGATATATAGTATTTGCTGGCTGGAGCCCAAACTGGAGTGAATCCCATGTCATAAAAAGATTTTCAAAAATGTGAGCCAGTTTTTTTGGGGTTTTTTTTTGTTCGTTTTTCTCCTCCATAGGATTAAGAATGTTCTTTACATTCCCAAGAACTTAACCCTTTGAGCGCTGAATACATTTTCCAGGAATTAAAAATGTAATTATCCTGAGCTGTTGAAAACCCATCATGCGTCAACTTGTTTAAAAGAGCTCCCCTACGGGAGCTCTTTTAAACAAGTTGCCGCATGATAGGTTTTCAACAGCATCTGGTTTTGATCTCACGCTATTGGTCAACTATGGTTGCCTATGGCGCTCAAAGGGTTAAATGTATGATTCCAGTTACCAGTTAGTGCATATAAAATGTCAGGGGTCCCTAATTCTGGCCCACAAATTCAAATCCATCCCTGACTTTCTCTTTTTCAGACGATTAATTGAACAGTAATACATAAATTGCCACTGATTGGTCAGATTGGCATCACAACTAACAGGTAAAGGGAGGGTGGAAAACCAGCAGCTCTTGGCCCTCAAGGACCGATATTTTTGGAGCCCTTTACTTTGGTAAAGGGTTTTTTTTTTTCTTTTTTTGTTCATTTTGAGAGATTATTTTGATAGCAAAAATGAATTTACACACGAACAAAGCAGAAAAACTTTGTGGGAAAGAAGGTGCAAGGAAGCGGGAAGATTTTTTTTTCCCCATTTTTCTGAATGTATGAAAAATAAAATCACCTCTGATAAATTTAAGTTGTGAATAAGTCGCTTTAATGCAGAGGAAAATCAGCTGCACTAAGAGCCTGAAACCCCAGTGGCTATTACTGCCGCGAGAAACTATCTCCTCTTATCCACAGGAATGTAAAAATGCATAAGATTCATCATCAGTGTGTCTTTGGGAAAAAAAAAAAAAAAAAACAGCTGTAGCCTGAATGTAATTTGTTGTCTCGTCGATATCTGGAGAACAGCATCCACAGCTGTGCTCCTGCACAGTAAAAGATATCTCATTGCATAGCATTTCATTACTGCATACGTTACCCACATCACTTTATCCTTTCCACATTATAATGAGTAACAGTCAGGAATGTGTATTCAAACATTTGCTTCCAAAGTTGCATTGATTTATTTTTCTATATAATAGTTCCATAGTTTATACAGGATCTGACGGCAGCTGGGTAACGGTTTGGTGACTCATGCATGTTTCTCAGACACATTGATGAAAGTGTGGCTTTAGCCTGAAGTGAGGGAAAATAATACCTCACCTTTTTTTTTTTTCTTCTTCTTCTTCTTGGTTTTTAAAGAGTTGGTCAGGCATAATACTAAAGCCAACTGGGTGTTTCCAGCCTCACATACCTGGCCAAAATGAATGTCTGTGCCATAGAAATTTAACTCCAATAGCCAGATCTTGATGCAGTGTTCAAGGATTTTGCAAGAAGAGCCCAATTACAAAATGATTGACACAATACGCAAATGTGACCATGGGGCAGAGAAGTATTGCTGGCTAACGGTACCACATAAAGTTACATTTTCTAAGTCAACATATCAGAGCAATTAATCCGATGGACTAAAATCTCCACGGACTGGCCGTATACAAATTTTGATATAACAATCGCCCAAATCGGACTTTGCAACATGTTGGAAGTAAACCTTGCTTCACGGAAGTCCAATGCTTTGAGCTTTAATGTACAAAATTGCCAGTATATTGTTCAAGGCACCTCTGAACTTGATTCTCTCGTCAAGAGAAAGTTTTATTCCCGAGCAATCTGACCAGTGTTTCAGGTACTGCGGATGCAAAACAAGCCGCAGCAGTTGTCAAAAATATGTGCTGACGCTCCTTGAGGGAGAACAAACTGACATGAGCATTATGATTGATCAACTAAAATTACAGGCTTTTGGCAAGTGCCTGCATTTTACTGAAACATTTCAGATTAATAGAGTGGATTTTTATTCAGGCAATTATAATACTTTAGCTGACTGAGAGTTTGTCATAATATCAGAGCGAAAAAAAAAAGAAAGAAAATAGTATTAGCATGCTTTGTTGCATCAGTTTGCTTATTTTCCGTTGTAATTGCTATACCAACCATCCAGAGTGGTAACAAAATGAAATGTTTAGCTCAGCCATAAACATTAGTGTAATTGAAGCTCATACCTAATTAATTTCCAACTCATAAGGGCATAGTGTCCCACTAAAAGAGAGACATCAGAGATATGTATTTTAATATGCACCATGCAGGATTTGGCTGATAAATAATACAAGAGGGGTATAAGATGGGTGAATGTTTTGCACCTGGTTTGCACCTGTAAAAATGGGAATAAGGGAGAAATCTATTCGGGAATTCATTTTACGGTCACTGCATCCAGATTTGCTTAAAGCGGAAACATTGACCTTTGATTCTTGGTAATTACCCAGGGCTGAAAGCCCAATGGTGGTGTTAAACAGTATATGAATTAAAACATGAAGCTAGAATACAAATTCATGTAATCGAATATCATTATCTTGTAATGTTCAATCCCACAAATTCAGGGAGATGAGAAAACAAATGTACATTTAAATAATCATCCACAATAGCAAAAGTGCTCCAAATAGCAATGAATCCTGGGGAGTCAAGAGATTAGCTAGTAATTATTTTATACTAATGACAAAGCTAACTCTCCAGAGCCTAAAACGTTTCCAATAAAGATCTATACAACAGATTGGCAGCACAGAAAGGTTATTTCACGGTTCATTTTTTTCTGACTCTTCCCAGGCAGTAGGAGAATGTTATTACAGATCGGTTGAGATGATCGTGATGCAATTTCTAGAGTAACAACTTCTTTGCTCCCTGCTCTGTTCTGAAAAATCAATCAGGCCGAAGCAACCATCTGCTTTCTGTTTGACCAAGGTTGAAGGGGGGGAAACGTCACTCACTGGTAGCAATTTGTGTTTGCAGGACACCTTTATACCGTAAGTGGTTTGTTCATTGGGATCCATTCTCGTGGTAATAGCCACAGAAAAGGCTTAACACTCAAGCCCTGTGGCAGCTAGGCGCCAAACCTTGAGAAGGCCAAGCAGCCTGTCTCTAGCTACCTTAAATATTTCATCCACCATTACACAGAGCAGCTATTGCAGTGGGGAAAACAAAATCTAAGAACTGAGGGTATAAAATTGTAAACCAAGTTTTCAGGTTTAAAAAAGAAATGTCTTCACACAAGAACTGTGAGCTCTACGGACTGCTGCGCGGCACTATTTCTGTTAACTGGCAAGTTGTAGTCATTGTGTTGTGGAGTGATGCCACCGTGACATACAGATTAAATTTAAGTGAAATGATTTGTCATAATTTCCAACTATTGGACTCTTACCTGCATTCTTGCATTTGACTATATTCTAGTATTTACATTCCCTGAGTTCACAGTACAACTCAAGCAGGTAACAAAAAAAAAGAATGCTTAAGCCATTTTTTTTCAACAACTTTTTATTTATCTGACATGTACATAAATCAATGTTTTATTTATTTTACATATCCATAAATCCCCTCCATGACAGAATCTCCCCCACCATCCCAAACACCCCAACCTGGGGCATCCCATGGACCACCCAACTACAAAACTCCAATAAGAAAAAATAAATAAAGCCTAAAATTAGAAATAAATCAAATGTATGGAGTACCCCTGTTCAAAACCCTAGGAGCTTATTCTTGAATTGCACAGCTGTTATGTGCCCACATCTCCAAAGTGGAGGATTTCGTGTTGTTAATTCAAGCAATAGACAACTCAAGTAACACAAACTCGCGAAAGTATGTCAACCATTTCTTATTAATAAGATCCTGAGATGCCAACTGTCCTTGGACTAAAATTTTTTGGCGGCTGTGAGACCACTTCACAACAGCTTGCGCTGTCTGTCAGTTAATCCTAACTGTGAATTGTCGCTGAAAAGCAATAAGGCCGGGCTTCATACTATGATCTTATCTTGCAGTTCAGACGAAGTTTGCTCCACCCAGTTTTTATGTCAATAACTAGCAATATACTGTGGCATACGTCCTGAAGTGCGTAACACTTTTTTTTTCTTTTCCAAATGACAATGTCTTAAAAAGAAAGCTGGACGTTTTATAGTTGAAATATCTTATCAAAGAAAGTGATCAAGTTATGTGGTAGACATTTTCTTCTGTAATCAAACAGCAGTTGCAATCATTTGAACACAACACAAATGGTCATTTTAGGATCATCAAATGTACTTATCGCAATGCTTCCTGGCTGTTTTTATTATGCCCTGGCCTCAAAAGAGCAGGGGGCATTATGTTAATGCCCCTTCTGACCAGGCGACCGTGCGTAAACTTCTCATTTCCCTGCAAGAACTAAAGAATGCTTCGTCCGATGCATCTCATTTCTAGGTGGTGTATGGGGGGTGAATAGAGGAAGGTCGTTTTCAAATTACAGCGCAGTGTGATATCCAATATGGCCACTACAGCAGCCATCTTGATTTCAGTTTCCACGCAGTAACAAATGCCTGATCTGATCCACCTCATTTCAGATCCACCTGATCTGATCCACCAACTAACGCCTGATCCACCTCATTTCTTTTTGGTGTATGGGGGTTGGGCAGAGGAAGATTCCTTTCGAAAACCAGCACAGTGAATATCCAATATGGCTGCCACGGCAGCCATCTTCATTTCAGTTTCCACGCAATAACTAAAGAACTCCTAATCTTCATTCGAAAACCAGTTTTCTTTTAACATGTTCAACTTTCAGTATTATTCACTCTCACTGTTCACCATGCTAAACTAGCAACCTATTCAATCTTTACCCCAATTAAACATACGGGCCGGGGCATATGCCACCCCGTTGCTCTTGTTAATTGAATAATGTCTCATTTATTTGCTACTGTTTCTAAAATGAAAGCATGAAAAAATAAATAGTCCTTTCCCCTGCCTCACCTTGTGTTTTTCACTCAATGCTGTGAAGTGCGGAAATTGTAAGTGCCAGCACTGGCATGGATAAAAGCTGGCAGTTAGAAATTCAGGTGTAACTCAAGTGGTGTGATTTACACTTTTTTCAGTGTATTCTGCCTCTTGGGTGAGGCTGTTAGCTATAATTGTGTTTGATATATTGCCTTTTTAATCATATGTATTTATTTCGATCCAGATGGACATAATTATCATTGTCTCACAGTCATCTTATTTAAAGTTTACTTTGTGTTGCCTTTGCAACAAAAATGGATGTAGTTCCTGACGGTCAAGGTTTGTTTTGTTATGTATATTTTGTCAGTTAATGATTGGTTTTAACTTGATAATTCATTCTAAGTGTTACTATGAAAATCTATATGGGTACAGTTATTTATTTGGTTTCTTATGTTGTGAAGTGACTGCAACTTGTTACAGCATAAGGACGGGCATCTGGTTTGGTATTGCACCTGGCCTGTCAGTGCTAGTTTTAGATAACGGTCTGATAGAACGAGCGATTTCATCACCCTGGGAGTAGTCTTTCAAGCCACACTATCTTTCCGCAATCTTCAGTCGGCGGAAGCCTTTGGATGTTACGGAAGCCAACATGTCTTGTGTGAGAGACTATGTCAAAACACTTTTCGTTGCATCTGTAGAATCTGCTCCAGAGCTCATGACACAGGCGAAGATCTGCACTTGATGGCATGGTTCAGAAGCCTCTGACAATGACCTTCCTTCACTAGCCATAATTTATTATGCATGCGCAAACTAAGGAATTTGTGTAGCTTCAAAATCTGCTGCACCTGGAGAATTTGTACCGCATCCAAATTTCCGAACCACAAGCACAAAAGCAGCTACACGGGTTATACCTATTATTTTTAATGTTAATTACAGTTTGTGTATGCAGTGTTTGATAGCTAGCAAGCTAGCCCCATCAAGCCACAGTCATTTGGGGCCAGCTAGCTATTGTCTTAACCCTTTGAGCGCCGTAGGCAGCTATAGTTGCCCAATGGTGTAAAATATCAAGACCAGGTGCTGTTGAAAACCTGTCATGTGGTCCCCTGCGTGAGCACTTTTAAACAAGTTGACACATGATAGGTTTTCAACAGCTCAGGATAATTACATTTTTATTTCCTTGAAAATGTATTCTGCTCTCGAAGGGTTAAAACGCTAAAACGCAAACAAAGCCGGTGGAAAGCTGGAGGCCTGAAATTGTTCCTGTGTGCTTCGTACGTATATATCAGTCAGCAAGCCTTTTGATATTGCGTGGTACAAATCTTGTCGGTGGTGCAGATTGATTTGCTTGTGTATTTTGAATTACGAGTAGGAAAGTAGGGTTATTATTGGTGAGTTTCACACCACTCTGTCAAGTGTGGATCTGTGTCTGCATAATGAATGTGGATATTACTCATGCGACAAATAGTACTGTGACAGACTACCCTGGGAGAGGAAAACATTGGTTGTTCACTGGAAGCCTCAGCTGGTTAATGGGCAGTTGACCTATTTAGTTATGTCTGCAATGTCCAGACTCATATCTTCACTAACATAAATAATGGTTAAAACTGACTCATGGTTAAAACTGACTGGGTCAGTTTTGAGTGTTCTTAGTAGGACCTTACACCCCTTGTTCTAACCTCAAGACCACAGAACCACATAAAAACATGTCATAATCAATATTTTGCATTGTTGGAATAGCGCTCTTGTTGTTGTGCATATCTGTTATATGAGGTTTAAACCAGCCAATAAAAATAAAAATTCCGTAACATCATGAATGTTTTATTATTAGGGACAGAAAAGGGGGGGAAAATTGCATTTCCTCAGACAGAGATACTTGTTGCTTCAGTTGGGTTGAAAATTCAGTTTTGAGTCAATGACCATCCCACAATACTCTAAACACTTCACAGACTTTTAATTGTGGTTTTTAAGAGCCCTCTTTTGAGTGGTTGGAAGTGCTCTGAAGTCCGACTGAAGCTTCTTTAAAATTTCAGAGCAAATAATTCATAAAATCAGCACGTCTGAAATGCCTAAACATTTCAGAGATATCAAGACTAATAACAACAAGGTACAACTCGACCCAAAGTGTTTATTGCTATTCCTCCGCCTGCCATGGTTTCATACGCCTTAAAAGTTGACCTTCGACCCAATGATCTCCAAAACCTTATCAGTTCAGCTGCCCTCTGTGGGAAGTTACCATTTCTGATTTGTTGAAACTCTATTGGCTTCCTCAGAAGATATAGCGCAGACAAGAGACTTGCGACGGACACGCGTACAGGCAAAAAAAAAGAACAGATAAAACTATTTTTCCCACCCACTGTGTGCGGCAGAGGAATAACAACACACAACCTCGGAAATCGTTTCATCGTATTGCTTTTCAGTCATTCTGTTGCTGTAATACTGCTTCTCATCTAGATTTTTTGGCTGCTGTATCGCTCACGAGGCAATTGTTCCCACTTTTGTGGAAGCTTGTGAAGTTTTAGGCCTGCCCAGCTGTGCTTGTGAACTGTACTTGAAACGAGTGAAAAGACTGAACGCACTGAGAAGAAGATAAATCAGAGCGATGCAAACTCAGGTGTAATTAAATCACTTCACAGTTCTCCCCGTACGTGATGTCCGGAGTCAGCCAGATTTGAGGAGTGAAAATTAAGGAAAGCGGGGGTTTCTGAACACGGTTCTGTCATTTGTTATGCGGCCCACACCCTGCAGGTGGA
The DNA here is from genome assembly GCA_029721435.1 of Gymnothorax reevesii. NCBI lineage: Eukaryota > Metazoa > Chordata > Actinopteri > Anguilliformes > Muraenidae > Gymnothorax > Gymnothorax reevesii. Next base: position 26,068,715 of record CM056589.1, read on the forward strand.
CTGAGTCGATCGTCACATGCGGCGGCCTCCAGCGTATCTCCTCAATTCCAATCTTCTTTTCGCTCTCATTGGACGTGCGAAGAGCCTCAGAACAGGCATAGCGCAGCCCTGGAACCAGTCCAAGCAAAGCTGCTGCTTTTGTCAGAGACTGCTGAAGCTGCACGTGCTCATATCTCTTCATTTCCAACAGGCGAACCTCGTAAAACAGACATACCTCAGTTTTGATTGATTTTTTTAACAACATGCACAATAAAACATTACATTATTGCACATACGGTATTGCCAGAGAGCTTTGAATGCAATTCGCTCCTTAACTATGTAATTAAATGCGAAGTGAGGTCTTAAATGTCTTAGTAGCAGCGCATACATAGCATGTGTGTGTGTGTGTGTGTGTGTAAATATATGTGTATCTTTTACTCCTATTTCTTCAGTGTTTATTTACTGGGTAAATTTATTGATGTAATTGTCAATCAAGGAAAAAAGACTGATATCCCTAGTTCACTGTACATGGAGTTCAACACAAATTAAAGACAGCTTCCTGCATAAAAAGTTCTTATTTTTTTACCCTAATATCCTGAAATTCGGAGCATAAAAAGGACAACACTGGTCTCAATACAGAATGTACCTCAGAGTCATTAGTTTATTGTGTTGTATTTTGAGATCAAGTTCAAGATGATCCAGAAATACTATATTGTTTGCCGAATACAGGCATACTGTATTCAGGAGTGTAAATCCAGGTATGACTAACTCCATCTAACATTGCTGCAGAGAATGAAACCATGGCAACATGCATGATCGCTACAGCCTATTTCAGGTGCTAAAAATATTATTAATTTCACAGAACTGAGGGTGCTTTGGGAAGCCACTGCGAAGCCAACACTTTCAAGGAAAAGCTGCAACCAATTATCGGACGAGCATCTGCTGGATTTCGCCTTTCATTTTACAGGAATCCGAAATGCACAATTAGCATAGCGATGTACTACATGTATCCGTAAAATCAATTCTCCATATATTAAATATACACTTGCTGTTGCCAGACAAAATTCAAAATATGATGTAATAATGACCTATTATCAAACAACGCTCATGAATTCCTAATGGATTACCTTCAAATTTAAGGCTGTCAAATTATTTTTTCCAAAGGGACAACCAGGGGCATTGTGACCCAACCCCAGAAAGCTTACTCATCGTATGCAGGAGCTTCGCAATGAAAAACTGGACTTTCTCTTGCATGTTTAGGTGCTCGGCTGCAATTAGCGTGGACTAGAGGAATGACAAACTATTTTTCTGCTGAAATTTTGAACTGCGAGAAGGTTTCAGAAAAAAATGAGATGCAACGGAAGCAAATTCAGCCAATGTCACTTGATGAGGGGCAGGTGGACCAATCAGATTTGGGTCCATGAGATGCAGTGCAATCTGCTGATAGCACTATTAAACTCCAAGTGACCTTACCGGAGTAAGGGACAAGAGGAGAGGAAAGGAGGGAGGGAGAGAAGGCCAGACACACTGGAGCTAATCTCCCGTTCGTATCTTTTGTGCACATTAAAGGGATTAAATCAGATAATGGGATCTCTGCAGTCCTCTCTCACTCACTACAGCACTCATCAAATGGATTGTGTTCTTATTTTATTTTTTTTTTTTGCTTTTGTGCATTTCTGGGTCCCACCTCTGCCTTCTGCACAACCAGACTGCCATGACCACAACCTCACCGCATTCTCCTGTTCCAACCTTGGGGAGGCAATAGTCAGTCAGTCAGGAGAAAATATGAATGATCAGGATAATCTCCAAACTCAGAAAAGAAAGAGTTTGACACTTTTCTTTTCTTTTTCAGGATTGTCAAGAACTTGCAGCTCCTACATGTCAGCTCACATTGCCACTTCTTATTGTTCTTAGTGAACTCAAATGCCTCACCGTATGTCATGAGAACGAATGAATAAATAAAAAACTAAAATTCCAAAATTGTGCTTATTTATTTATTTATTCATTTATTTTGCATGACTCATGTGTTGAGGCATTTGAAATTAATAGAAAGTTGTAATGTGTCATTAGAGACCAGCCAAACCAATTTACCATGAGCCACGCGGCCTGACTGCCCCCGTTCCCCGGTGGGGAATTAAAGTTATGAAAGCCATCACAAGGCTCCAATCTGCTTTAATCTTCAGGCGTATAATAAGCTCACGTTTCATATGAGGAAATGGCCTCTTGGCTGCATTGAGCTCTTCAACACAAGATAATCCAAGAGTTGTTTTAAATCTTGAATGGGAATCTGAAAGGTCTGGTAGTTGCAGAGTCGTCGTTCGGCTATGTACGGGGTCCTTACCTTCAGTCACAGCCAGCAAACAAGTTGTACTGTTCACAACCTGTTCCTTTGTCATTCCTGCTTCCAGCAGGCACTTTGCTGGCTTTAATTTGCTTAATTACATTTACATTAATCTGACAGATGATTTCATTCAAAGTGCTGCTCAATAACAGAAACGATCACACATGTCTCATAAAGTACATTCCTGACAAAGGATCAGTTGTCCAAAGTCATGAATGTTGAGTCCAGTCCACAGAGTAAGTGTAAATTAAGCCAGTGAAGTTATGGTACATCACAGCTGAATTCTCATCATTACCAAATATTACCTGAGGGCACCTTCAAAAGCAGGGTAATGTAAAGCATTCAGTACAGTGCGGGGCTCTTTTTAAAGACATAGAACTTCACACATTCAGGCATGGCTGACTCCAGCGAGAAACATTTCATGGTGTTACACTTCATTTTGTAAGCCAGAGTTGGGACAAATCATGCGGCAAAGTGGGAGAGCTATTCCCCCCTGAGCCACCAATGGGGGGGGGGATTGGAGGGGCAGCACGGAAGCTTTATCTGGAATCGAGCTTTTCTGAAGGTACATTTTACTGCGTGCCCAATGATCTGCAAGCTGGGAGAGGATTCTCCAAAGGAGGAAGGGTCTCGGCCAAACAGAATATCCAATGCCTGAGAGGGAAGAGCCGCACTGGCACATGCAGAAATGAAGAGAATATAAGTGGTCAAGGGTGAAATTGGATCACAGCACAAGCTCCCACAGAATTTAATAAAGTGTCCAATTTGAGAAATCACTGCCCAGAAGCCTCTAGCCACACAGGGAAACAATCCAAAAAAAGAGAAAAAGAAAAGATTTGAACCCTCCTGGATTTTTTTTTTTTTTTCGTTTCTATTTTCTCGGATGTTTTTATTGACACTCTCTCGTGAGACCTGTGCTGGAGTCTGTGGGTTAAAGTGAATACAGCAGCCATTGTGAGGATGGATTAACAAACGGAAGGAATCTGAAACCTGCTTCTCTAGTGAATGTTATTCCTCCCAGACGCGCTTTAAAATGGAAAGTACACAAACGCACCAACACCTCTGAGAGAGTAATGTTTTCATTCATCTTTTGAACGACCTATCACCAGTAAATTTGGCTAAAAATCCAGCTCTGGCTAATGTCAGACTCGTTAATAATACATCTTTTTGCGTTTAGGATAACATTGAGAGTCATTCTTGAGGTTTTTAAGCAGTTTCCTAGAACTGTCTTTTCACCAAAATAACGAATCTTTGCTTGTTGCGTTGCCTGATTGAAAGGTAGTCAATTGATGATAATTTCTTGTATTAAGTCTATCCATAGTTTCTGTCTGTGCATTTGTGTTTGACATTTACTATTTCAGTTGATGGTTCACATAAATGAATATTTTAGTCTGTTATAAATACTCTGTTTAATTGCTCATGACCAATTTTATTTCTTACGGAGACAAACATGCATTTTTTTTCCCTGTGTTTACACGCTTGTTTATCTTCACAGATAGAAATGAAACCTCTCAATTTTGATACTAGATTTGGCAGCCCTCATTAATATAAAAAAGTGTTAAATCGAAGTGTAGAGTCAGGAGAAGTCTATCAAAAATGTGTTAAAACGTGAAATTGACAGTAATCAGCTGCTGTCACGGGGTTCAGGAAAGTTTAGCGTGATTATCTCATCAGAAGTTGATGACTGGATTGAACACGCGATGTGCACTTGGTTATTATTCCTGTGGCTGGGCTCTGTCATCTGTCCATCTCCCCAACACACACATTTCAATGGGGCGACCGTTCCCCTCAACATACAATGCAGACAGTAATGACTACATCATTTTTTACTCATTTATTTATTTATACCAGTGGTTCTCAAGTTCGGTCCTGGCGCCCCCCTGTGTATGCTGGTTTTTGTTCCGACTACAATTGCAATCTGTAGATTTTAACAAACTGATGATTAGTTTTAATTAGGTGCATTTATGCAAATATCCACATTGAGATATATTGTAAATATTGGCAGAGGGAAACAATTTAACCAAACATTTAATCAACATAAATAATCAAAAGGTTCCTCATTGGTGAAACTCTTGACACATGGTGGCAAAACCTGACAATTTACTTGGCAAACCAGTCACACCAGTTGTGTTTCCTGTTGATTTTATTTGGTTCAGGCAGGTTATTTGGGAAAAACTCAAAACACCTGTAGTCAAAAACCTAATTTGGAGCTTATTGATTTTCTCAGAGTCTAATTTGATCTGTGTAAAAATGTTTTCACCTGAAAATCCTAGCAATATTGAAAATTAAGCACAATATGTTCAAGGGTTTTTATTTTTCGTACCAGAATGGATATGTCCATCCAAATGTGACTTAAGATGGTAAATTACTGCTCAAAACATGGAATGCTGCTAATTTAGACAAAGTAACAGCTTTTTAAAATCCTAGAATTGCAATTGTAGTTGGAACAAAAACCAGCATACACAGGGGGGCGCCAGGACCGAACTTGAGAACCACTGATTTATACAGAGGGCAGATTGGAGCGAAAAGAACAATTCATATGAAGGAGAAATTTCTGAAATTTCAAGGACTCTGTGAGGGATCATAAACATAATAATGCCGTATTAACACTGGGCAGGGCAGCTTGTGTGGTTTTCCCTCCTGAAAAGCTTGTCTTTTTAACGAATGGCTTTTTTTAGTTGCTGTTTCTCTTTCCAGTGTTGATTGCCCACTCATACATCTCAGCACTCCAGTATTGATTCACTACAGCACAGACCAGCACGGGTGCTCCGTCACTGTAAGCGTATGAGGTCATCACGCTGCAAATGACAGGTCTAACTTGCAGTGGCCAGACTCACAAAGACCTACAGCAGTGATTGGCCAGGCTATTGTTTTTCTCTGGCTCGAAATATTGGTTGTGTTATTAAGTCTTGCCTGTGGTATATGATTTACAAGCTCAAAAAGCCTCAGTAAATCTGGCCCACTGTGGCAGGCGAAATATGTAGTTTCAAGTTTGCCAGCAGGAGTCACTAGCGAGCAATTCAACATTTTAATTGCGGCTACATGTTTGCGCTCCCATCACGATATGTTAATGGTACATTCTTTTACGGGGATCCAACTAGCAGTGGTTCAGTGGATGGTATGCGCAAGTATACAGAATTTTTTCTGCTAATTTACAGTATAATCACCTATCTGCCGAAAAGCCATTGAGATACATAAAAGCGTTTGCCTGTCTGCCTGATGTAGCATACCCACTTCTCCAGGGACCAGGGACTACAACAACAGTCATTGACTCAAAAAATGCTGAGGGCTACACTGTGGCTAGTAATTTTTAAGCAAACAACCAAGACTGGTAAACAAAGTGATAAAATTACAGCAATTGGTCAACGGTATTACCATTTTAGTAAGCCACAAAGAATTTCTGCCCTAACACCAGAGAAAGGCCTAGAGGATTTTGCCTTTGTGATCCTGAATAGTAACAATAACCCTGCACTGATTCATGCCAAATGCTTTTCCAGCTAAGTCACTTGGTAAAGCGCTGTCTGCCATCCACCTACATTAAGAGTCAGTGGTACTGTTGACATTCTGTCGACAATGAACAACAGTTAAAGTAAAATTAAAACCAAGAGCGATGACTTATGAAAGATCTTTCACCCGTATTCATGTGAAAACTACACAACACAACACCACATTATTTGCTGTTTAACCACATTTAAAAAAAAATGTTTATATCAATTTTTTTTTCTTGCAATATGTTTCAAAAAAAGAGGACAGTTAGGTATTTTGGTAACACTTTAATTGAAGGTATCGTCATAAGAGTGACATGACACAGTCATGAACTCATCATAAGCATTAAATCAATGTCATAAACGTTGTCATTCGGTTTTTGAGATGACAAGTTGACATTGTTTGAGTTGTCTTCATTATGACAACTTCGTCATAAGAGTAAAATGACACTGTCATAACTGTTACATGACATATGTAAAAGTTATGACAGTGTCATGTCACTCTTATGACGGTACCTTCAAGTAAAGTGTAACCGGTATTTCTCACTTTTTCATGCTGCCATTCCTTGTCACAACACTTAATGAGTGTTTAAGACTGAAGAAACCTACTAATACATTGTTTTAGGAGTAAGTTTGTCTCATTCTTCCTGCAACCAAGTCTTATGGTGTTCAACAGTACAGGGTCTTTGTTCTCACATTTTCCTTTACCAAATGTACCACATGTACTCTAATGAGACAGGTCGGGACTGCAGGCAGGCCAGTCCAGGACCTGCACCCTGTTCTTCTGCGGCCATGCCTTTGTAATGTGTGCAGAATGCAACTTTGTATTGTCTTCTTGAAATATGAATTGGCATCCTTGAAAAATATATTGACTTGAAGGCAGCATATGTTACTCAAAATTTCAGGGCTTTTTTCTTCATGAATGGTACCTTCAAAGAAATGCAAGTTACTCTTGCTTTGGACAGAAACACAACCCTCCATCATGGCACAGCATGGCTTTTGGGCTTATTGCCGGAAACAGTCTGGATGCTCCCCTTCTTTCAGAGGCCACACCATCCATTTCCGCCCAGAAAAACCTGCCTGACCACAGAACATATTTCTACTGCGTGATGGTCCATCGCAGATGCCTTCGAGCCCAGAGAAGTTGATGACACTTAACGCAAGGCTTCCTTTTTTTTTTTTTTTTTTTGCGCAGCACAGTTGTAATTGCCATTGGACGGTTTGATACTGTGCTCATTTTGTTATATTACTAATTGATAAATGACAGTTCTTGATGCAGTGCTGTTCGAGCAATTGAAGATCGCAGGAATTCCAACACATTCTCATCCGGACTCATCATATATTGATGTCACCTGACCAAGCGTTGATTTACGAGGCAAAAGGAAGCTTTTGGCGTCATTATTTGAGGGGTAGGGTTAGGGTTCGGGTTAGAGATTAGGGGGTAGGGTTTGTTTTAAACTGGCATCAATAAAGGACGCTAAAAGCGACCATTTGCCTCGTATATCCACGCTTGGTCAGGTAGCATCTATATATGACGCGTCAGGATGAGACTGGGCTCAGTGTTCTGCGTAGGCTTGCGCCTTTGCCAGTGTGTGTGTGTGTGTGTGTGTGTATACCCACACACATACACAGTACTTTATATACTAATAAGGTAATACAAAGCAATATAAATTCTTGTTTGCATGCGCTGTCTTGTTTATCTGCTAAAATTATTTCCTGATAATTGAGTCGCATTCATTTCCATGAAGGATGCAAATGCACGTGATAATTCATATGGTCGCAATTGTTTTCCGATGCGCTGAGATGCAGGCTTTCGTACGTGTCTCAAAGGGGGGGTTAAATACGCTTTCTATTCACAGAAAAACAAGCCCCTCTGAAGCAGCGCTCTTGTGTTGATGTGCAGTTTGCAATTATTTACCATAATTTAATGTGTTATTCATTTGCTCGAAGGATGAAATTGCACGGCAGTTCATATGGTAGTATTTGTTCAGGAACATTGTAATTCTCACTTTCAAAACACGTCCCCATCAAAAGGTGCAATACGCTTTGTTATCATGGAATAACAAGCCCCCATAGGATAAGCCCGCTGACACTGTAGAGTTTATTTAGGTTTGTAAAGCAAAGGCTTTAATAGATAATGTGGGAGTTCAGTATTTATCAGTGTGAGTCTGAACACAGGAAGTGAAATAGGGGAGTTGAGCTACGGTAAATGCATCATCACAGCTGGTGAACACCCTCATTAAGGGGACAAACCCATTTTTCTGCAAGCGTTAAAATGGCAAGAATGTGATTTTGAGGGGCAGTTTGTCCTTCCTGGGAAGGGGGTTTACTGAAGGGTCAAATTCTCAATTCTTTGCCACGATTTTAATACGTAGAACAAATATTTGTCGTCCCCTGACAGCCCCGCACTTAACCACCTGAATTTTAAATGAGTTTCCCTCCGGCTTGTTTGTCACAGTTTAGTGAACAGATTGGAGCAAAAATGCCTCCACTCTGATCAGCAACCTTTCCAAAATCTTTGAGAATTTAAATGAATATGGTAAGCTACACAGGGACAGATAATGTCATTTACTCCCATGCGCACGCGCAAACACTCACAAAGACACATGCACACTCACGCTAAGTTTGCATGTTTTGTGAGGACATTCTATAGACTTGCATTCATTCCCGAACCCCTTATCCTGACCTGAACCATAAACATAACATACCTAGTGCAAACAGTAGTACACCATATGGAGACCAAAAATGTCCTCATAAGGATGAAGAAATCTGGTGTTCGATCATCCTTGGGGATACTTGGTCCCCACAAGAGGTAGGACTTCCTGCTCACACACACACACGTGCATGCATGCACACACAGGCAGACGCACACACACCCACACACCAAAAATAAGTTCTCAAAACAAAACTGAGAAATATGATTTGAAACTATTTGAATAGTAATGAGCAAAACCGTGTGAATATGCTTGTAGAAATGTAAATGCATTCAGTGTTTCCCATAACCGCTGCGTATGAGCATGGCAAAAATATCTGCCTTCTGTTTTTTTTTGCTCAGAACATCCTTCCTAGGGAGGCTGGCTAGCTGAAATTCCAGTGAAAAGACATGCACTTTTTTTTTTTTGTTTAAATCATCAGTTGCACAGTGATACTCTCTTGCAGCATTAAAAATCTCACTGCTAAGCCTCTCCATTGTTATCACTGAGAAGCCTCTAAATGGAGGATCTCTTGCCAAGGAAAAGTCAACAGGGACAATTTGTTCTGTTTAACAAAATTAAACTTGAATTGGATTCAATTAAATGAGGCCAAATCAGCTCTGTAACCTCTTAAGGCCAACTTTAGCAAGAACTATTTCTGTAAATGCCTTCCCTCGAAATTGGGGAAAAAAATCTACAAATAAAGGTCAGTCACAAATGGCGGTTTTCTTTTTAATTAGCCCGAGCCTAATGGTTTATTACGACACTCAGAAGCCTGAAGTCCATTATACGGTTCTGTGGAGTCATTGATTTCAGTATAGAAATAATAATCCATCCATTATCAACACCACTTCCTCCTAACTTGGGTCTCGGAGGAGCTGGAGCCTATGGGCGAAAGGCAGGGACACACCCTGGTACAGCTCACCAATCCATAGCAGGGAGCACGCACCATTCGCTCACTCACTCACTCACACGTACAGGCAATTTTGGACTCTCCGATTAGTTAGACATGCACATTTTTTGACTTTGGGAGGAAAGCGGAGGAAACCCAGTCAAACACAGGGAGAAGAAGCAAACTCCACACAGGAAGGCCCCAGACCGGAATAAATCCCTCAGCAGTCTAACTGCGAGGCAGCAGTGCTGCCAAGAGCTCCATCGTGCTGCTGCTGATGATGATGATGATGAATGATCCCCTGATAAATGGAAAATAAAATTTGCAATATTTGGCCAAAACCTCTGGACTGATAGGAAACTAATGTATTACACATTGTCTGATTGGGTCATCCTTTCAAACTTGAGTTTTGATACTAGTCAACATAATGAATAAGTAAAGTACTCGTGCATCTTTGGGGGGGCGATTTGCAACAACACATCCAAAATGCAATGCGACAAGAGCCAATAACCTTTCGCGCAAGCTGAATATAATTTACTTCTGATCGAGTAGTGTTAACTGCCTGTGAACAGCATGTCCATCAGTCTATCATCATGGGCTATCTCAACTTCAAAGCGCCCACAGAACCCTCCCCCGGATAAGTTTAAATCCGAGTCCATCTCACCATATGGCAACAGTGCAGTCCAACATACCACAGCAAAGGAAAATACAATGAGCAAATATTAAGTCTTTTCTTGCTAATTATTTCTTCACTGTTCACTTTCAGATCAGGTATTTGCAATGGCTGGTGTTGAAGTAACTGCAAAGGGGAAACGCTTCCTGACAGATTGGCTCTCGAGATTTGTTGAGTGGATTATTGTTCGACATACAGCATGTTCGATGCTTAAGTTGGCCAGATATTAAATATATGCAAGAACGGAATGCGATGAATTGTGATCATACTAGAATAGCCTCCCTGCGCCCAACCAACTCCATTTCAGATAAGAAATTGGAGGTAATATGATTTACAAGCTTGACATTCTGTTACAATGATAATGAATGTCCGTACATATTTGTATGGGAAATAAATTGGCTTTGATATAATTATTTTGATCTAATTTGCTACTATAAAAAACAACAGTAGTGCTGAAAGCTATTGGTATTGTGTTAGAGATGAATTTTAACATCTATAGTGACTTAAAAAGCCTGCTATTTCAATGAAATTGGGCACAGAACAGAAAAGTAAAAACTTTGAGATTTTAATTATGGCTTCACCGTAGTTTTTTTTTTTAAATGCCTCATCATGAAATGGATGGGTTTAAAGCAACGAGTATTGGCCTGCCACGCGTTCATCCATCCATACGTCCATCACGCTTCTTTTCTGGACCAGAACTCCTGAACCATTCAATATTTCACAATGAAATTTATTTTGGTTAATATATCTCATTGTGTAGATGCACCTTTCATACTGCCGTCCATCCTCCTATCCGTCTGTCTGTCCCCCCACCACAATCCGTTCGTAGGCCAAATATTAGCCATCCCTTTCTTTCGCCAGCTAGGACTCTCAAATTGTTCAGTGTTTCTCAACGAAATTTTATATGTGGCAACATCTTTTTGCGTCAATGTATCTTTTCATACTTTTGTCAGTCTTTCTGTTTGTCTCTGTCTCTCTGCAGTGTTTTTGTTTCCAGGGTGGATATCAGTCGTCTCTTGACAGGGGATCTGAGTGTCTCATGCTTGCTAGGCAGTGTTGTATTTTTATTATTTTTATCTACAATGGTTGTGATTGTGGCCTCTTAGTTAATAAATTAATTGAAGTCAGTGAGGTGGAGACTAGTACTGTCCTAATGGAGAAGGTAATATGAAGGCAAAAAAAAAGGCAAAAATATTACAATTAAATTCAGAAAAGTCGTGCATCGCATCCATACTTCAATACGATGACCCAAAGAAGAAAATAAATAAATAAGAAAATAAATTATTACTTTTTCTTTAAGCTGATGCACATTTTCTAAAGTCATGAACATTATATTTCATGTCATCCTCCAAGCGAGCCTTTTAACACAATAGTCATAGTTCCTTAAACGTATATTGATGACATTTAAAACATCACAAATGAACACCCATTAATAATGAACGGTGATTAATTGAAGTCGTATTTGCTGATGAACTTCCCATTTCCGTGGGAACGATGTTTTTAATTATGAAAAAGAAAAACACCCCAGAAAATATGAAAAGCTGTCTATCTGCTTATCGACAGGATGGAGGTAGAGCTGCGTAATCATAATAATGATTTCAGCTCCAAGACTTCAAATATTTCCTGTGAACGACAGAATGTCCTTTGATGCAAAATATATGAAAATTCAGAAAAACAGCCCGCAATTATAATGAACTACCTTAATTGAAACACAAAAAGCACATAAGCCGATACACGAATACCAGTGGCTTCTTTGGTGGAATTAAATATTCAGTGATTATGTAAAAGATCACTTTCAAGCTGTTCGCGGTTCTGCCGCATATTCAGAGAGAGACTGGATCTGCAAGTCAATAAATACAGTTGCTATCAGAAAGAATTAATTTGATGACCGCAGACATTATACAATAGCATTCATAAGATTAGAAAGAAAAAAATGATACAACGAAACATAAATCGCAAGCCGTCAACAGTCCAGGTTTTAGTTTCAACCTTTTGGTTTGATTCTACTTTTAGCTTTTTTAGCTTTAACAAGATCGCTTTATAATAAGATGCATGTTGTTAGGATTGGAGCGGAAATCTTTTGTGCAGTGCATCGGCAGGAAGAGGACTGAGCAGCTCTTTGCAAGAAAATTTTCTTTTTTGGCTTTTTGTTTTGTGTTTAAGAAGTGCAGGAAGTGGCAGGTTTGTCCTCGAGGATTGGGTACGGCACTTCCTGGAACCAGCCAGAGCAGGGTGACAGTTATAGGAACAAACAGTGCTCTCCAGAGCTTGGTGTGATGCTTTCAGGAAGTGACAGGGGCCGATGGGGTGGGGGAGTTGGTGTAGGGTTTGGGGGGGCGGGGGGGGGGGGGACTCGACCGAGCAGAGGAGACCCCCTGGGAGAGCACAGATTCAAACGAGCGGGTTTCAGTGACAGTGACATCGAGTGTATGAAACAAGGCGGCTGGCCCGTCACAGGCTCCAGTACCAGGCTGAGACGTGGCCGCAGGGGTTGTGAATCCAGCGGGACCTGCCTCACGCCGTTTATTACACAGCCTGACGGGACCGGTGCGAACGCTCCTGCATGTGCGCACGAAAGTGCCGCGCTGCCGTCACGCTGCTGCCGCTGCATGCTCCTGCTGCAGCGCCTTCCAATCGTGCTGCTGTGGGCTGTTGCCAGGGTTACAAGAGAAATCATGTCACAAAATAATTACCCACAGAATAACGATATTCAAATAAAAGTTATCAAGTGTTTTCAAGCCATGAAAAAGTCAAGAAAAGAAACATTACAGAAGTATATTATTTGATAACTGGGTAAAAAAATAAACACACAAAGAAGCTCTGCTTTTGACTTGAGAGGTGAAGGGTGAATTAGATGAGAGAGATGGGAGAATCATATTTGATGTCTTTAAGGTTATGATACGATCAAAATTTCACAGCCGTTGGCAAAAAAAAGTCGGGAAAAAAGATCAGTGATATATATTTCCATAAACTCATTGAAGTAAAAATGAAGAAAGGCTGCACAACCATTTTTTCAGAAGAAACAGAATAGTGGATGATAATAGTGTTTGGTGCATATATTTTCGACTAATACGCCACAGGAAGTTAACACTATGGGTGAACTTAGCACTATTTAACAGTATTGCCCTGTTATGCATTTGATCACACCGGAGCAGTAGAGATGGGGTTCATATTTTTTAGCAGAAGTAGATAAGTGTGTAACATTTCAAGAATAATAGAAAGCAGAAAACTGTCTTTATTCATGCTTGGCCAAGACTGCTCCAGAATGATATTTTGCCCAGTGCACTGACCCACAATGCACCAGGATGGTGATGTTTCTTGTTGATGGCAGTTTCTCGGTTGTGTTTACTGGGGGATAAATACCAAAGAAGAAGGAGCAAAGATGTTTGCCAAGATGTCCCATAAAGTTTTCATGCCATTATAAGCAATCAAAAACAGTATAATTTATATTTCCATACTCTTTATCACATGAAGCCAGAAGATTAGTGTTGTTAAATTAGGTTTAGGAGAACAAAGGCTCAAAATATAAGAACATTTATATATTGCTTTGGAGGAGTGAAATTTCATGGTGTATAAACCTCACTTCCCCACATATAAAGGGAAAAATTTGTTTTGTTAAGTACAGGGGTAGAATTGCAGCTTGTGTTGCAAGGCGGGAGCCATTTAAATGAAAAGTGTTTTGAAATGTAATTTGCCATTCCCAACATAAATGTGCCGACCAGGATAAACTGATTGCAATTTAATTGCCTGTGTGAAGCTATACTTCAATGAGCAATGTGACAGTTTATGTCAGTAATGGAGGAACATTTCCTGCATCAGTGGCTTCAGGTTATTTTTGCGTTGACACAAAATTAAATCTCTGGTGTTTCTGAGTCACTGTTTTAAATGCGCCTCAATCTCAATAAAGCAGGGAGGTAACTTGGTTAAATATGTTCTCCTTAAAAATAATTCAATAAATATGTGCATTAAAGCTGCTTATGGACTGCGGAAAACCCAATGTGTATCACGATTTAAATAAATGGCGCTTACTGGTACTCTTCACGTTTCTATTTTACTGCTTTTCAGACATCATTATTTTGTGCTGTCTGGTACATGCAGATACCAGAACTGGGGATAGGCGGGGCTCGTATTAGCCAATGGGATGAAGATATGGCAAAATCCAGACTCTATCCAAGCTACTGTAAAGGATTTACATGACCTGCAAATTACGGCACCATTACGATTTTCTTTCTGCCTTAAATGTGTTTGACTTCACTGTAACCTCAAAGGCTCTTTGAAGGCCGAACATAGAAAGGCCTAGAGCCGTATGGACAGGTGACTTTTTGATAAAAAACAAAACAGCATGGAAAAACATAAAAAATAATGAAGCACGAAACCACAGTAATGGTTGTTTGAGACCTCCGTCTACAAAAGGAAGACTAATAATGACTTAAAGAAAGAAAATGTCACCACAGGAAATTTTACTGTAGTGCTGCTGGGCTCACCTGCTGTGCTCCCATCAGGACAGACATGTGTCCTCCTGCACGAGCCCCCAATTTACCAAGTAATCAGAGAGAGAGAGAGAGAGAGAGAGAGAGTGCATCGGGATTCTCTAAAATAGGAGACTTTTTCCCATTCCACTTTTCCTTAACCTCCCTTCAAGATGTAACATAACTGAAGTGAAAGTTACAGAGAGATTTTAAAAGTACTGAGGGCATGTGCTTCCCCTAAATACTGTAGATCTGAGCTCAACAGGACTGATTCACACTCCAATTCACTTTGGGATCGAATGATGCTTCCAGACACTACAGCCACAAATGATTGTGGACCATATTCAATATTCCTTTTTTTTTCCAAGGTTAGTCCAGTGTTTATTTGCCGCAAGGACGCAACTAAAGAGCTACTTGCTTTCTTTCCGTCATAAAATAGACAATTTAGATGTTTCGATGGGTGGTATGAGTTCCAATGCTTGAAAATGTATCCAATTATTACAGCATTTATTTATCTTTGTCGCAGTGTTGCTGGACTCAACTGTTGTGCTCCCACCAGGGTGAGTGAACTTCCATCTGAATGAGAGCGATAGATAGAGGCAGGAAAATGGTGTTTGAAAGATGAAGCAAAAGAGTGTGTACCACACTGGAGGTTTGCACTCCAACCAAAGGAAAGTGTAACTCGTATTAAGAAATCTTAGTGAGCTGATATTTAGTTGAGTCAATCGCGCTGACTTACGGATGGAGGAAAAACCTACAAGATAAATGCTCTCCAGAAACTGGGTTGGAGGCCACTATCTTATATGGGGCAGACTGCTGGTGAATCAGCAGTCTTCGAGCTGGAGGTCAGAAGCCCTGGACCATAAAGCCTGGAGGCTCTGTTGGTTTTTGTTTTCTCGTTGTTATAAGGGCAGGAGTGAAAGCTCACAGCTCAGGAACTTGGGTGTCCAGTAAAAAGGATCGAGCCTCCAAGCCGTTCAATGACCTTCTGAACGAGGACGACTAAAGTTTATAACTGACATTGTGCACGCTAAGTTTTAGAAACTGAATGCTAAACCTTTGTTAATGTCAATGTTAAGTGCACATTTAAATTCCAATTCCGCACCTACATTCTACTACATTCTGCCACTGGCAGACGCAGGTCTTTATCACATGATGGCTTTTGCTGCTTTACATTGCAAAAACTTGCCCTGAATTTGCAATGTCAAGCAAAAGTATGCAAAACTGTTGGCCTAAACCACAGCCTCTCAGAGCAGTAACATACCCCAGCGCCTATCCATCCACTTCATCCATTATACATCATCTAACCTGTATTGGGCATGAGGGGGGTCTTAGCCTGACATTGCAGGAGTCTTATCAAAAACATCCTATGGACATATTTGGGCACCAATTCAGCTGATGTGAATGTCTGTCGAACTGTGGGGGGAAACAAGAGAACTGGAGAGAAGCCCACAGATTCTAACTTAAGACCTTCTTGCCATGAGGCAATGGTGCCACTCACTGAATCCTGCCACTTTAATCCCAGAATCCAAAGTCCAGTTCAAATAAACCCCAGTGTCTTGTGCTTGGTCAACTAAATCAGAGAAATGACAGGATGTGTCATAGCCAGTTGGCCATGAGGGTGGTGTAAAATTAGACATTGCGTTTCCTTGGAAAGTGCCTCATTAAGAACTTGCTTTGTTGAATATGTGCCTGAAGTCTGTCTATACCTGCTATGTAAGCCATATTCCTGTGAGTGAATGAATGAATGAATGAATGAATGAATGAAATTCTAAAGAAAGTGGGACCAGGCTATGCATCTCAGAGGGCTTATTGATGACTCAAACTTTCACAGATGGACATCATTTGTACGCGGTCAAAAGAAGATAAAAAAGATTAGTACTTGTTCTAGGTTCTTCAGTACTGTCCATTTGGATTTCATTATGACCATAATTCAAGCTTCAGCCAATTAGCCGCCCAATGAGGTCTGTATTTAATGAACTGAGCTTTCTTTGGTATTGACTGGAAAAGCTTACAAACCTGGGAGTTGATCCCCAGGAAGAGAGCAGGGAAACTCAGGTGAAGTCAGAGGTGTTTGTATGATGTCCGATCTTCCTGATCATACGTAACAGAGTTGCCATTAGGTACGTTCTCCATGCTGCAAAAAACAATTAGCTGACAAAATTACAAAAAAGTAAGGCAGAACATTTTTGAGCATGCCAAACTAGAAGTCCCAGTGTTTGCACAAACTCATTTTTCAAAGAACTTGGAACAGGAAGTTGAGCCAACTCAAAAATGCTCTGCAGCTGGGTGCAACTTTGTATCCCCCCCCCAATTCAATAGCTGAAGTTTTTTGCTGCACTTCTCAGTGGGTCTAGTGACATTAGATGCAGGATCAGGAATAAAAACTTGGTAGATTATGGTAATTTTCTGAACATGATTGGTTACCACTGCCATAGCGGACCCATTATGTAAGACTTCACAAGTAGGCCATTGGAATGCTCTTTTCGTAATGCAGTAAGCAAATGGGGTCCATAGTTTTATGAAAGCCTTGGGGCTCTGGCCTTGTAAATGACTTGTTCTGTAGAGTATTAACCGATGACAGAGGGAGGGGACTGAAATTCATGGTTGGTATAATCGCATTATAAAAATGCTTTGTCTGCAGGCAACTCAGGAAAATGATTTCATTTGACCGCCTTTCTATTTGTCACACATATTTCATTCTGGCGGTGCTAAAACTCTCCATTCAGTAGATTCATTAACCTCAATCTAGCAGTTTCCTGGATATTTTCCAGCGTATTAATATTTGATCTCAGTCAAGTCGACTTAATATATGCTGTAATGTTAAGGTGGCCGTTTGCTGCGGTGCTGTCTGAGATTAGCCACAGAGGGAAAACTGCGCCATTCGCGAGGCACACGACTCTTTTTGGCGAAGTTCATAGCGATATTTCCTTTCTCTGAAGCGTTTGAGAGCCACGGTATTGACTGTGTGATTAAACTCTACGGCTGCTGCTCTTAAGATGTTTGCCGTACGGCAGATATGATTTGGTTTGATTGACAGGCAGGAACTGCAGTGCAGTAAACACGTCTCTACCAGCACAATCCCCTCTACTCCGACTCTCCATAGTATTTATAAATCCTCTGATGTTCCCCTCTGAACATCTCCAGCTTTACTAAGGGAATGGACAAAGTAAGATTTCTGTTTGCAATTAGGTTAATGTCTTTTTTTCCCCCTTCCTACATGTCATTTTTTGGGTTAGTCAGGCTTTGTTCAATACTTGCACATGTGTTATGCCTTTTGCAAGAGATGCTAATCTTCTGCATACATAATCAATCACAATATTTACATTTCTGTCTTACCTGCAAGCAATTGTCAGATAATACTGATATAGAGCTTATGAAGGAATGGCTTGCCCTGGGAGCATTCAGTCACAAAGTTCTTAAGTACATTTCTTCGGGAAGTGAAGCGTTTCATGCAGGTGATTTGAGAATAAATCGAATATTTCATTGTTGAACTCCAAGGACTTCTCTCACATTATCGTAAAAGCAGGTCAGGCCATTGAAGAAAGCAATAATACCGGGGTATGTGATTGGCTGGGTGCACATGGGATTCACAAACACGTTTAAATACGTACCATTATTTAAAGGACAACAAGCAGGCAGATTTTCACATTTTCAAAGCAGTTGAAAAAAACAAAGAGTGGGACGTGTCTTTTTTTCAGGATTTTTCCACTATTCAATAATTTGTATGGGCGCAAGCGGACATCGCAGCAAGAGATGAAAAAACCGGCAGATTTTCAAATTAGTTCACTTTTATGAGCACATGTATCCAACCATATCAAAATGAAATTCTGAGGCAGTCAAGACACGAATGCAATTTGTTAAAAGCTTGGCCCTGAAACACATTTAATAGTTTTTAAAATCTTCAGATTTTTTTCCCCCTCGTCATCCGTTTGATTCTGCTGTTTTCTCGTACCCATGTTTTACTCAATTTATTTATAAATTTTTTCTTTGCCAGTTTGAAGTCAGAATTAATTTCCTAACAACGAGGGGAGGCAGAGAAAGGAAGGCTGGATTCGGCCCTGGGGCCCAGCAGGTGATAATTATAAACCGACATGTAGCTCCTCCTGTCTGTCTGCTGTTATTCAATTCTACTTTCCTCAAATTCATCTTCAGCACAACATGGGAGGGAAGTATATGACTGTAACTATTGAAAATGCGATTTCTTTTGTGCTCTCGCTGAAGCCATGGCATGTGTCTAGAATTTTCAATATTGTCTACACAGCCCTGACTAAATGTAAAAAAAAAATGAGGAGTGATTCATTATTAATTTCTGTAGAGAGAATTTGAGATTAAAATCTGTGGTCGAGTGAGTGCATTGACCCTAACTGCTCATGCTCTCTATGTGCTAATTTTGGAAAGATGGGACAAGAATTGATAATATTGACTGTAATTATTTCAAACTTTTGATTTGGGTTAAAAACCTCTTCCACGGTGTTGCCATCGGAGAGAGCCTGTCACTGCTCTCACCTCGTCTTAAAGTTCATTGCATCTCCAAACCAGCTCTCATTTAGGTTTCCGATTTACCAACTAAGAATTTAATTGTTTAGTTGCGAGAATCAATCCGTATCCATTTCCCCTCAGTTTGCATAATTGTTCATTGTGAAAATGATCAAGCATTTTCTTATCCACATTAATGGTAGACTCAATGTGAAATGTCAATATCTTACGAAGCTTCTGAATTCTTACAACTCTCAAATTATTTTTCTGTGTTTGCATCCGATTGGCTTGATACGAGGAATAAAACCTTTTTTATTCCCCATCCATGCCATATCACTATTAAATATATTGTCAATGTAGCTCTTCAGTGATCTGATATTTCTTAATACTTTCGTAATAATCACGGGTTTATATATTGGTCTTCATTATTAGTAAATTAATAGAATGATTATTAGTCAAATGAACAAGTCATTTGAATATCCTGTAACGTTGACATTACCGCTATGGGGACTTTGGGCTTCAGGAAGTTAATAATTGATGGCGTCCGGGTTGATTATGTATATGTTAAGAGGCTGGTGTAAGAGTGAAAACGGGGCCACCCAGTAATCCATGATACATATTAAAATTCATATAATGCAGTCTGGGTACACGTGTATTAGCATCAGTTACAGAAACCGACCACCATTGCATCCTAAAATTTTTATTGTGCTCAAGTACAGGAGAGGAACAGCCAAGTTCATACAGCTGTCAGAACTAAAGAAATATGACAGACTGCATTTGTCAAAATGACTCCCTCCAAGCGCATTTCCTCCAATGTCGTTTTGTTGTCTTCCATAAATTGAAAATCTTTTTCAAGAACTGTATCTTAAATGAGGTTACCTTTACTGACAGAGAAACTGAACAACTGGAAGAGTAAGAAAAAGATGTGGAATAAATAGAAATAACCAGAGTTTGCGGAATTTTTGAGCAGCTGTGAAGGTGTGTCTACGCTTTTCACATGTGTGCAGCCTCTGTGTTAACAGAAATTCAGACGGGCATTTCTGCTGACAAGTTCAGCATCTTTAGCATTAGCATTCTGGGTTCGTTCACGGAATGTTCTGTTTTACAAGGGTGTGGCTTGTCAAGCCATTGTTTTGCGTATGAAGTATTCCTTTTTTAAGTAGGTTTTTCACAGTATTCTCCATTTAATCGTTTTAGAGCTTCGCTGGTTCCTTCGCTTTGACGGATGGGCTTTGGCATATCTACAGCCATCAATGTTTTTCTCCTCCCTTTTTTCCAGGACAATGCTTCACAAAAGGTGCGCAATCACCCTGGAAGATAGTGTCTCTGTTTCAGCTGACATACCAATTCTTGCTCCGTGAAAGGATTATCTTCAGAGAAATCCTAAAGTTCAGGCCTCTTTCCCTTGAGTAAAGTTCTTATTCCAGGTGATCACAGATCCACTTGTTAGTTACGCTAAGTAAATCTCTGGGTTCGAATGGGCTCTCCCCCTCTCCACCCTCTCTCTCATAAAATGTTTATTTAATGTATTTAAATGTAACTATATGCAAGAAAATTTTGACTAATTTTGGGGCAGGCAAAATCTGTTTTTTTTTTTTCCTTGGGGTGTTGACCAATAAACTTTCAATATGACAGGGAAACAAAGAAGTCATTAACTATAGGATATATACTGTATGTATATTTAGGATATTTACGCCCATATATGAGGAAAACTGTAATAAATTACTACGTTTTTTTTTTTTTTTTTACACTTCATCCCTGAGCCAAAGGTAACTGGGAAATAGGCTGAATTGGGCAATTCAGCTTACTTTTTCAGCCGAATTACTTCAGTATACTGAATATCAAACAGCAGAAATGGTTCTGTAAAAATGTGAAAAAAGGCAAGTGGAGATGGATAAGAGTTTGCCAAGGACCTATAATGTAGTTGAAGTTCCGCTGTGCAAAGCATTAAATTTTGTAGAAGAAAAAGGCATTTGTTTCATGAATATTTTCAAAATACAGCATAGAAATCATGCCAAATTCTGCCCAGTTGTATTTTAAACACAGCCCAAAGTCCTCTTAAAATCCATGCATGTACAATGTACATTAGCTCTGAACTTTGCCGCTCCCCAAATTTCAATGTGTATGCATATCTATGTGTGTCGATGCATGCAGATGTGTCTGGGTGTGCGCATATGGTTTGGATAACTGCGGGGCATCTGATTTTTAAGCTCAGCCGTTCTACCTCATATGCATAATGGCAAGATCCAAGCGCTTCGATTTTTTTCCAAGCATTCGAGTTCAGGACCGCCGCGGACAATGGCCTGTTCATCATCCGATATCACTCAAAACATCCCCCGCCGTTTCATGGCAAGATCAACACGATTCTAGGGTGAGTAAAGACTGAAATATTGAACCTCCTAATGCTTTACAACCCACGCGAACATGCTGCCGCAAACCGGTCCTTCGGCCTCCCGCTAATATCCGCTTCCTGGATGACACACCAGAGGTGCGTTTCAAATTCTTCATATTGCAGCAGTTGTCCAAACAGACACAAAAGTGAAATGTGCCCGCTGTCATTTCTGTGATATTTCTGTATTATTGGTGCGATACCCAGAGCTACCATGGAAGGTAACCCAGTCCACATTTATGTGAGGTCAAATTCTTTATATGAAGAACTTTTTTTTTTCGGATTCTGTCTGCTTCCTCAAGGGCTTTTTGTGTCTTCCGTTGGGATTGCACAGCACGCATTTGTCATGGTGTCATTAAAATTCCAACGGTCACATCACACATCAGAAAAGTCACTCAGGCCAAGCAATCCCAAATCACGATGCAATAAAAGGCAGCTGTCTCGCAGATCAATGAAGATAGAGAAATTGTGCTTTGCTATCTCAGGTCGCAAGGTTTCGTGACACGTCTGCCACTTTTGGCCAGAAGGCAGAAGAGGAAGAGATCATCAGTACTGGGCACTGTTACTCATCCAGACCACACACAGTGACACACACTGCAATATGGGCGAAAATGATAAATCAAATCTGTGTGTATGTGAGCAACGGTAAATAACATGATAAATGAGGCACACTGTCAACACTGCACATGTGCAAGCGCAATTAGTGGTTACGAGATGGCGTAAGAGATGTTGAAAATCCTAATTATGGATGATAAATATTTCAAAGGCCTTACTTAAGTGTGACATACTTATTTATGAATGCGTGAACAGTAAATAATGTCTAAATAATGGTTTGAATGTCAGATTGGCCACCACCCTGAACACCTATAAAAAAGAATCGCTGGTAAAGCCATAAGATCATATGCCATCATGTCCTATTGCTGTCATTACCACTTCTCCAGAGTCAACAAAAGGGCAGGTTGCCATGCAGTTTCTCTCTTCCTTAGAGAGTAGGGAGGATTTAGATGGCATAGGGCAGGGATACTCATTCTTTTCCAGAATGAGCCACAGTGGGTGCAGGCTTTCGCTCTGTCCAACCTGTCCCACACCTGATTCTACTAATGAACCCTTAAAGCTTTTGCCATAGACCCTTGATAAGTAGAATCAGGTGTGTAACTGCATGGTTAGAATGAAAGCCTGCACCCACTGCGGCTCATTCTGGAAAAGAGTGAGTATCCCTGGCATAGGGAGTCGTTGACCTATGCTCACTCAGACCGAATTTTAGCAGACAAAGAGAACTGGTAGCCTGCGCTGCAGACGTCTTATGTAGTTTGCTTTGCTCACCCACCAATGTCTGTGCCCTCAAGCTGAGTTTTGAGTTCACAGAAACTCTAAAATATCTGGAGCGAGATAATTACATATGCACATACTGTTGTGGGAGCTTGGGAGTGAAGCGAACCACATAAGACGTCTGTAACGGAGGCGAACCAACACCAACATGTTGAAAATTTTCTAAAGGAAGATTTTTTCCAAGTTTCTTCGGTGTTGAAGTTTTCCCGAACGCAAGTTCTTTAGCTGCAGAGCAGCACGCTATGGTCGGCGCATCGGTAGGTAGACGGTTCACGAGGGGTCGGCCAACATCATTGTAAAGTCGCTTGATTTCCTTTATGGTCTCATCCAGTCAGCTTTTTATTTCTGATAAATTTTCTAATAAATAATACCATTCCGTACAGTACACAAACAGTTTGCTTCAGAAATATACAGCAGTATTTTGCAGAAAGAACACGACTAATAATTGAAGGAAAATCAAGTTGGTTTTTCCATATACACGCATTTTCTCTTTCTTTGATTCGATTTTTATTTAAAATAAAAAGAAATGTCGGTTACATTTTACCTGAAGGTAAAGGTAACGTTTATGACTGTTGTCATTGAGTTTCATTCGGTTTTTGTAATGAGAAGTTGACTTTGTTTGGGTTGTCTTGACTCGTGAACGTTTATGACATTGACATAATGTTTATGATATGTTCATGACTGAGTCATGTAACAGTTTTGACAGTGTCATGTTGCTCTTATGACAACACCTTCAAGTAAAGTGTTACCCAAATGTCATTATCGGCCAATTTTTAAGGGGTTTCTGTACCTGCAATTTTTGTTATCAATATTTCAAAGGGGAAACCTAAAAGGACAGTGGTAAAAGAAGGCACTCTTCTCCTCCCCCTTACTCATCATTCTGTACCTGGCCATTCAACCAATCCACTCCCATTGTTATCTTTTGAATGTCCCTCCACCCCCCCTCTGTTGATCTTTCATTTTTTTCTCTGGCATTTGTCCTTTTGTATCCAATCAGTTCAATCCTAATTTTAAAGAACAGCCCACCTTGTTTCAGTATAAATCTGTGAGCCTCCATCTTTCCAGCCTCTTTTCATGCTGGTACCAGACAGAGCCACAGACTTCAACAGTTGGTTTCATTGGTATGATTCACCATTTGTTCACAATCGTAACAGTAAAATGAACTTGTTAAAATACTTTTTGTCGTAATCTCTCAGTTCTACGACAGGACTATCATATAGCAAGCATTCTGAATGGCTTATTTCACCTTATGCCATTACGTCATGGAACACAAAACCTTGCTCGAGTGCACAGATGTTGGTGCGTGAGCAAAGCAAACAACATAAGACGTCAACAACAAATTCTATATAACAGGGAAAAGGAGTCTATTTGTATTGGATGTAAGCTGAAGTCCAAAAAATTCAGAAACTATTCCTAATAAGTTTTCACTATTAGGGAAATCTTTGCTCTCAACTTAGCTCCTGTCTTCACGATGGATTCTCTGCTTAACGAGCTTAAACATTTTGTCCCTTGTAGGTGAACTTAGTCATGTTTCTTGACATAGTTTGCTATCTGCTGCTTATCTACAGGTGATAAGTGTTCCTGTTTGCTCTCACTGTTTTAACTAATGATTGCTACACACCGCATCTCCATCTTCCTGACAAACTCATCAGCAGATCTACTTTAGCTGCATAGGGACCTGTTAGGACAGTTCCCAGCACACCTGCACCAAAGGCTGGACACACTGGCTCTATCAGTGCTCGGCTTTCAGAATTCTGGCCTCAAATAGTAAAATCTAGTTAGTCACATTTCAGACATTTTCAGAGAAATGGGGAAAAACGTATCAAACCCGATAAATAAGGCCACGCATTTCCCAGTTTTTTTTTTTTTTTTTGGTGCTTTTTGGAAACCGGTGCATTATTTCTATACAGTTCCAGTGTGAAATGATGTGGAAAAAGCCAGTTAGTCCGAAGTTACATCAAAATCATTTTCTGCAAAAAGATGACTTACTAGCTTTTTCCACTGAATGGCGGAATTGGGTCCTTGCGTTAATTCTGATTTGAAGCCGCAGAACCAAGTTCCAAGACCTCTGAGTACTGACTAAATTGAGTAAAAGTACATTTTACCTCTAAGTGCCACATCAATAACTTGAAAACTAACCTCTAAGTTTATTTTGTCGACAAAAATCTGAAATATCCAGCTGAGTTTCTCTTTAGCTGACAACAAGCCACCAAGCTTCTGCCCAATAGAGTTGCAGGGTTTGAGAGGATTTCCACAGCACAACACAAGCATACTTTTCAGCAACAGGAAAGTGTCTATTGACTTCTCTCAGGATTCCTGCTTTTCTCCCAAACTTACAAGATGTTTTTGATATTCATTTCATCCTTTCTAGTTCATTATTTGAGTCAGATAATCTTGTTTTATTTTGTTTTTTTCTTCCCACAATTAAATGCTATTCTTGGCAGTTTATTAATTTCATATATTTTTTCCCCCATAAGCCTATGGTACCCTCCAATTCTGGTGGCCTTTCCCACATGATTCACCCCATCCCAAATAACTTTTCACTCCTACAGTTTGGAGACCCTGATTTGATCCAAATTACAGGGGAATAAATCTCACTCCTTATATTTATTACTTTGGAAAAATCATTAATTTCCTCACTACTGTGGGCATAACACCACCCAATTGTTTTGCTGTGAAGGTAGAACAGCCCATTTACCTGATATGCATGAAATATCATGATGCCAGAACTACCGCTCAGAACTGATACCATCCCAGTGAAATCTAATTAGCACACATTAGGTGTGATGAAGAAGTTCCAAGACTTCACTTCCATTCTGAAGATCAAAGTGCATCCATCGGAATTACAAGCTGTCACCATCCAGTGCCATCACCCCCAGCTGCTACGCACTAGTTCCAGTACTCCTGCAATTTCAGGGGCAAAGATGGAAGTCTTCAACCATTATGCAACTGTGTAAATATGACAGGGGCTAAGACTGGTGGAGCAACAAAGGTTTCAGGGTTGATTGATTGATTGATTTATTTGGCCAAAGGTTCTTCGAAAAATTATTTTTGATTCATTTATTTATTTATTTATTTTAATCAGGACAGGGATCAAGAGATACACCAGTCTTTGAATTTGTTTGCAGTATATAGGTGCAGCAAAATGGCTGGTTCATGGAGTAGATCACCAATAATCTGTGCAAACCTTAGTGAAACTTACTGCATTAATACAGATACCTACAACAAGAAATTATCAAACTTTTTGATCGTAGGAGACCAAGCACATACTTCAGGGGTACATTTGCAGACGTGAGGGCTAATTTCAATTTGAAGAGTTGGAGGAGTGAGACTATACAATTAAAAGAGTGATTGGAGTCTCCGCCACAGACGTACAGATTTTTTTTTTTTGAGTTTATTATTCAATTGCCTGCTGATATTTGTGCTGGAAGATTTTGTTTTATTTTTATTTGTAAAGTGTTCTCAGAAGTCTGATTTTATCCAAGAGTTCTGTCTACTGATGAATATAAGTTGTAGCGAGAGTGAGGAGTGGTCAGGTGAGCAACAACACCTCTGTCAAGAGAAAAAAGCCGAAGCTGCTTTATTTTGCATTAGGAAGCGCGTTAACCCAAGAACGGGATGCGATAATCACACGCCGTCAACCGTGGACCTCGTAAATTAAAGGGAACGTGGCCTTAATGGCAAATCAACATGAGCAGTTGCAGTGTGTGAATTATGTGTTAATTACAAGGCAAGATTTGTGTGACTGCCCACTACGAAGTAATACATTTAATTTTATGCATAATGAGCCCAGCACAATTTACGGACTACTCTGCATCAATTTGAGGGGATAGTGTAAAGCATTAAGCTAACTTGAGAAACAATTATTAAGCTATTTTAAGAAATCACTGATTACCCATGAATGAAGGTAAAGGCTTTTTGGCAAACATCAGTATGCATAGTCTGATGCTTTCTTTTGGGAGAAATCCGTTGATTCTTGCTCATAGCACCTCTTGTCCCCTCACGGAAAAGTTGTTGTTCTCACACACCAGAGATTCAAGTTACTCATATAGTTGATAGCTTCGGCCACACTTGTCATAGTCTGTGATGACAACATGCGAATTAACATCCTGCTCACGCAAAAAAAAAAAAAAAAAAGAGCTTCATTCTGTCATTTGCCTGTAACTGTCTGTAGTTATGGTTTAGCATGTTTGTATTAACCATAGATCGCAGACAAAAACTGTAAACCACTCAAAGGTTTAGCTGCAATAGCTTTATCTTCAACACATGAAGACCCAAAGAACAGGTGGAAGAAAATGATGTCCGTTATAGTTAATAACCAATTGCTTCCATCAAGTTTCTTAAACAAAATTATTTTGTGAGTCACACAGGTATTAGGACATCTTAAACACCGAAAAAAATTTAGACCAAGGGCTCTAATTTCTTGGCGCAGCGCAGAGTGCCGTAGCGTGGCGCAGCCCATGCAGTGGTAATTTCGTCTGGCACAGCCCGTGCAGTGGTAATTTCATGCGGTACAACACCGTGCGCAGCCACTTTGGCAATTTGGTAGACAGACGTACGCCGAGATGAGTGTGGCGGAGTAGTACGGGGAGGTGTCACATATTCATCAAGACGCAGTGAAAATTTTGTTGAAAAAGTCTCCACTGGAGTTGCGCAGAAAGCTCGCCAGCTCCAACCTGGTTTACTTTCTGTGCAGTGGTAATTTGGCTGACCAGCGCACTATGGGCACAGCCGCACACGTCACCGAAATCTCACAGGTAGGTTTCCAGAATGTCAGGCACATTTCTCAGCAATAAATAATTACAGTAAGCACTATTTAATGTATCTATTTGAATAAGGACATAAATTATAGTTTCTATATCAATTGTCCTGATATCTGATAACAGGCGGCTGGCAACATGGCAACATGACCTGGCTTAATCAACGCAGCTAAATCTGTAATGCAAATTAACGACTTCACATCTTTCTCAGCCCACCACAAACTGCCTATATATATATATATATATAATGCTTGCGTTCTATGCTCAGTAAAGCTGCTTGCACACTGGACGCGAAACTTTTTTGCACGACTGATTACAGTCAAAGTCAATGCAAAGACATGATAGTCGGACAGGGTTTTAATATAGCTCCGTATCTGAAAGTCATAACAGTTCTGATTTTTCCGAGTATTCCAGGAATTATTAGACGTGCAAACTTGGCCATGTTTGTGTTCAACCTTTGCAAAATGCAAATTGATAGCTATCCTTCAGTTGAAGATAGACAACAGTCTTTCTTTTGAAAATACGTCAGATGGATCGAACAGATTCAGGCTTTATTTCCACAGAAGAGATAAAATAGTGCTTGCAATCAGAGAGCAAATCAATTCCATGACCATAGACATCGTGAATAAATTATTGCATTCGATCAAGACTGTCAGACGCGAAATGCAAAAAACGCCATGTCCGGCAGCCAGCAAAAAGTAAAAGTGTTGATATGAGAACAGATTCATAACGAAATAAAGAATAAAAATATATCACCAACAAACAGAACATCCAAAAAAGATGACACAAATAAATAAATCGGGATGTTAATTGAATGTTCTGCTGTTAAAATGTTTCTTTTTATTCTTTATTTCGTTATCAGTCTGTTCTAATTGTCCTCTCTTTTTTTTTTGGCTGTCAGACAGGGAGACATTGTACATTGTCCCGCACCAATGTCGACTCACTTTATTGCGCAGAGCTTAAACAGAAACATTGATTGAAATTCTCGGTACTCATCTTGAAGAACTGAGGCCTCTTATCAAAACATTAACGTTTAAGAGTCAGTAGATTTGAAGAAATTAAAAACAATAATCGACTGCTGGACACGGAGATATATTAAAACCCTGTCAGGCTTTCGGACACGAGACACTGCGTTCAACGCAATCTGTCGTGCGAAAAATTTGTTTAGTGTCCAGTGTGCAAGCAGCTTAATACTAGGCTATTATAATTGTCACTCAGGTTTTATCGTTTTTTGTGGGGGAAAGGAATACAGCCTGATTGCTATGATGTCGTACTGAGTTAAGATCACATATTGAAAATAAACGTGTAAAGTATGTTGCATTGTTGTCCATGCATGTTAATTCCAAAATTTTAAGCAGCAGCAGGGTGTAATAATAGGAACACGCTATCCATCGTTTCTCTTCCCAATGAGCAACCACCGTATTTCATTCCAACTTCATAAGTTTGAATGATCTGACTTAGTTTTGTTTTGAAATTCCATTCAAGTTCACTAATGGTAATAATTCCCAAATGCCCAAGCTAGCCAGCTAACTCATATTCGTAATGCTTAATATAGACGTAAGTGGTGCAGAAAACATGCCTGAAGCAGCGAAGTAAAATGCAACATTAGCACATCATGCAGATATAGGACAGAGGCTTCTATATTCCAACACATTAAAGGTGAGGAGAGGAGCTCATTTGATTGGTGAAGATTTGACTCGGCTGTGTTATACCCAAACATGCCTTCTTTTCCACTTGCGCAGGGAGGAGGGACAGAGGCGGGACAGAGGAGTATTTGCGGGCACGAAATTGCAACATATGCCCGGACACACCCCGAATGGGGGGTGTGCCGCCCCAGCGCCACTCCTGGTCTACGAATTTAGAGCCCCATGATCAAAGTGAAAATATTACGTCAATTTGTTACATGTAATTGTAAATAATTTTTTAATTATAATTCCTCAGCTAATTTTTAGTTTAACTTTTATGAAACCAACCTTATTGGACGCAATGAAACCTCATTTCAATAGGTAAGATGAAATAGAATTCTCTTTTCATATGAATAGCAGCCCATTATGACGTTTTTTTAGGACATGACCGAGTCAAAAGAAGGTCACACCAGCTCTGAGGGTTTGGTCCTTCTGCATAACACAAGAGGTTCCTCCCTTGAGCATTCTTGGAGGACCAACACTTGCAAAAAGCTGTTGTTTAATATTACCTAACTTTTTTCACCATCATTCTACTTGCTGTAGATGATGTTCCTTAGAATAAATGCTCTCAGTTGCTCGGTGATCTCTGCATGCCTTTTATTGTTTGCTTTGTTATTCTAAAGTGTTGCTATGCAGATGGATATCACGCTCCGGTATGTTTCAATCAGTTCAATTTAAAATGTAATGGTATACAAAGGTCCTGTTCCTGGCAAGATATTTACTCATTCAGAGAGCCCTTCTGAAGAAAACAATTCATTTATTCCGGAGCACGTCCCAATTTTACATTTATTGCATAGCCCAGCCAAGACTCTACTTTTTGGATTGCTTGCAAAAACCCATTTTAGGAGGGTTTATAAAATGCATCTTGACATTTTAATTCAGGATGAGTGAAGCCATGTCAGAGGAGGAGGGTGTGCTGTTGCCCAGGCGGGGTGAATTGTGGGAAATCTGAGGACGTCATGATCTTCACAAAGTAAGAAGTCAAAAACATAGCAAAACAACAGTATTTTCTCTTCCAATAAATAGATCTCAGTTGCAATGGAGTTTACAGAATCCAAATAAGTAAAAACTGGAGTCTCGATGTCTAGTTGGGTGGGGAGTTTGCGACATTAACAGACAAGCGTAAACCCCAATATGGTTTTTATTTTGCTTAGACGTTGCCAGGCCTCATTCTGTTCGGTGGGAAAACTGTATCTTTTCGATCAAATGTAGCCTTGTTTTCACCTGAATTTATTGACAGACTTTTGGCGACTTTTCATCATGCAGGAAACTGAATGTTCTGATGAACGTTTTTGAATCATTTTGATCCCAGTTAGATGCTAGAAGCAAGGGCTTAATTAAGGCCAGAGGGTTAAACTAAGAAGCAAGTTCAACAGTTGCTAGGCCTCTTTTGTGTGAGCTGGCGTGACAAACCCTACACTCGCAATCTGCAGTACTGTAAGTTACCATGGCAGGTTAAAAGAGAGCCACCTTCATGACATTGAATAGACCTACTTCAGGCTCAGTGCACCTGCAAAGCTTCTGATCTCACTTTGTAGTATACCTCTCAGGGCTACTAAGTGCACTAAAATAGTAAACTCTTCCTTGAATACTGTAAGCTTCATTGTAACACAAAGAGTCAGCTATTTGCCTCAGCTCAGAATCATAGTAATGTGGCCAGTCTTGGGCCACTGTGTGGTTTTATTATTTTCATTTTTATCATAAACTGTTGACATAATCCTTTCTGGTGAGCAGCTGTAGCGGGAATATTCATAGGCATTTAGCCACACAGGCGCGCGCGCATACTCAACCACACAATCATCCATTCTCACACACAAAATGAGTTCAATTGAGTTGTATAAGAACATGACGCATGAAATACATTTTGAATAAATCTGTTTAATCATGGCTGAGTAAACTCCAGTCCTGCAGGTCCAAAAGTCTTCAACACCCTTACACTGGAGTAGGCAATGATAAACAGCCCTGGGGCAGCTGTCTCACACTTAATGGAAGGAATGTAATTTCCATGTGTAATGACCTGTTGTATCCTACATAACCCACCCAAACACACAAAAACCAGCCTGTACACTCCACATACCATAACCATCAGCGCTGCACTTGGCAACACAATGGCGTATGAGAGAACACTGCGCTCTTTCATCTCTGTTGATTTGTTTTGAGGGGTCCAGACCTTGCCAGTTCATTTTCCCATTACCTATTAAGTATTCCTTTCACAGCCTTCATCATTTAAGCCACAAGCCTTTGTATGGCCAGGGAAAGAAAAATGTCTTGGCCAGTTTGCCAATAGCCCAGGGCATAGAGAGTGAAGGATGACATATCCAATATCCTGAGACTGACAGCAGCGAAAGCTCTTGCTCGACCATAAGGGAAAAGAATGGTGCGCTCATAGCCACTAGGGGATTATAGGGTAGACGAGGCCCAAGATCTTGGGAAAATATTAGTGTGATTTCACAATTTCACTATCCATCCAGCCAAAGATAAAAGTGTAATAATAATAATAAGAAGAAGAAGAATTCTTGACAACAACAATAATAATAATAATAATTATTATTATTGCTGTTGTTGTTATGAAGAAACGGATGAAGAGGATGATGATGACGATGACGACGAAGAACAGCGAAAAAAAAAAAGAATGAGAGTTGAGTTGGCAAACAATCTTACCGTATCAATATCAAGACATACAAACTAATTTTCCGGAAAAGCTGGGACACTGTGTGAAATATAAATAAAAACAGAATGCCATGATTTGCACCTCATTTAACCCTCAAGCAACCAAGTAGGGTCATTTATGACCCCAGACGTACATTTTTATGTGCTGTTTTAATATTTCATATCAGAAAAATGTTTCCTTCAATGAGTCTGTCAATCTGTTCCTCCAACAAATTTTCATAAATTTTCAGAGGAATCGGCCTATTGCTTTGTCAAAGACAGCTGAAAGATATATGGGGTCATTTATGATTTTGTTGACAAAAAAGCACTCCAAGGCCTCATACCTCATTCAAAGCAAATATTATTATTTTTATCATGATTACATTTTATTGAGGTAGAAAATGCGTACTCCGAGGGGCCACAAACCATCCATCAAATGACAAAAAACACTCAATCCGCTGATCGGGCAAATACATCAATTTTTAATCTAAAAATTATTTTTAGTTTCATTGTACTCTGCTCAGATGAGATCAAATTTTAGCAATTTCGTCCTTGGACCAATAATGATGCAGATTTTGGTGCAGATTGCACCGTTAGTTTTTTGGGTGAAGTTTGTGACGGACAGATAGACTTGGCAAGGGTACATACAGCTGCAAACCATGTTATTATATTATGAATAAAAATTGACCATTGCCATAAATCTATGATAGTACGGTCAAAAAACTTGTATTTTCGGGGGTCATAAATGACCCCGCAAAACAACATTTTTCCTGGCATTCAAAAAAAATTAATCAAAATGCTTAATTTTTAGGATTTGATCATTTACTTATATCTGTCATACATAAATGAAGCTGTCTGGATGTGATGAACATAAAAATAGTCATTAAAACTAAGTATTTTTGCATAAAACACAACAGGATCATTTATGACCCCACTCGGTCATTTCAGTTGCTAAAAATACTCGGTCGCTTGAAGGTTAAACCCTACATTTAACTGAAAATGGTTCAAAGACAATATATCAAATGTTGAAACTGAGAAAATTATTACTTTTAGAAACACATTTACTCATTTTGAATTTGATGCCAGCAACAAGTTTCAAACTAGTAGGGCCAGGGGCAACAAAAGACTTGAAATGTTTTCTAATGCTAAAAAATTTCACCAGATGGAACATCTCACTGGTAACTACATTAATTAGCAATGGATCAGTGACATGAATGGGTATTAAAAGAGCATCTCAAAGAGGCTGAGTCTGTCAGAAGATGGTGAGGGCTTCACCACTCTGTGACAGACTGCACGGGAAAATTGTTTAGCAATTCAAGAATTAAATTGTAAAGAAACTGTGGATTTAATCATCAGTGGAATGATATATCATAAAATTATTCAGAGAATCCAGAGAATGCTCTGTATACAAGGGGCAAGGCCAAAATACAATATTTGACTGGCCATGATTTTCAGGCCTTCAGGTGGCACTGCATTAAAAACAAACTGGATTCTGAAGTGGAAATCGATGCATGGGCTCAGGAACACGTATGAAAACCATTCTTGGCGAGCACAATTTGTTTCTGCATCCACAAGTACAAGTTAAATTTTATTATGTAAAGAAAAAAACCATAAATAAACATGATCCAGAAACTCTGCTGCCTTCTCTGGGCCAAAGCTCATTTATGATGGCCTGAGACAAAGTGGAAAACTATCCTGTGCTCTGACCAATCAAAATCTGATTAAAAATTTTTTTTTGTAAATTACGGATCCCTTGTCCACTAGGCCAAGGAGAAGAGGGAAAATTAGGCTTTTTATCAAGCAAAAAGTTCAAAAGCCAGCATCAATGAGAGTATGGCAGTGCATTAGTGCACATGGCATGGGTCATTTGCACATATGTGAAGACAGCAGTATACTGCACTGTATATATGGATGTTGGAGCAATATATGCAGCCATCCAGCCATATTTTTCTGGTATGGTTGTGCTTATTTCATCAAGAGAATGCCAAACCACATTATGTATGTGTTACAACATCATTGATCCTTGGTAAAAGAGGATGAGCGCTAAACTGACCTGCCTGCAGTCCAGACAGGTCAACCATGAAAGTTGGTACATTTTTAAACGACAAATATCACAAAATAGTCTGAAAAAGTGTTGAGAAGCTGAAATCTCCTCAGTTCCAAAACACAGGGTGTTGTTAAAAGAAGAGGTGGTTTAATACAGTGGTAAACATGGCCCGGTCCCAACTTTTTGAAACATGTTGGTGGCATCAAATTCAAAATGGACAGATATTTAAAAAAAAAAAAGGATTTCTCAGTTTCAACATTTGACATATTGCCTTTGTACTATGTTCAATTTATTATAGATTTTAAATTACACAAGTACTTGCCAATCATTTTAGTTTGCTTCTATTTACATTTTAACAACTTCGCAACTTTTCTGGAAACGAGGTAGGATGCATTCACGTTAAATCCTGTAAATTAAAAATAAATACATTAGTTGACAAAATATTTTTCTTGAAAATGCTTTTACTTTAATGCTAAAATTGATTCTCATATTTCTCCATGACAATGCATCGCAATAATGGACATTTATTTATTTATTTATCTGTTTATTCATCGTTTAACCCTTGGAGACCCAGCTTTTACAAAACTAAACACGACTGCTCTGATATGCTCAAAGTTTTTATCAAACTCTGAGTTAACCATAGCATTTCATGGTATGAAATAGTAAAATTAAATGTTGCTTATACATTTCGGCACAAGTTTTGTGCATTTATTTGCATTAAATTTAAGCAGATTCTACATATTGGCTGCAAATATTCAGAGATACATCAGTTTGAATCAGATTTTTTTTGCTGAAAACCCTGATTAGTTGAATCTAGTGTGCAACTGCTTGGTTAGAATGAAAGCCTGCACCTACACCGGCCCCTTCTCGATATGACTGAGGACCCCCAAGGTAATCGAAAAGCGCAGAAAAATCCGTATTCGGGCAGAGGAGTCAATAAGCATAACACGGAAATTTGCACATGAGGGCGCAAATGAGTAAATAACATTCAGCACACTGTATTTTTATTAAACTACTAAGAACAAAGATGGCGTACCAGACTTTGACTCAACAGTGACTAACTTGTGAAGTCATGCCGAAATTCATTGGGGTGAGCAAGCACTTAAAATATTAATAATAATTAATAATAATGATGATTTTCCCTGACATTTGACTCCGTGGCTGTTGTATGTTGCTGAGCCAAGCTCAGCGTATAATTTACTGTGTTTAGCCATTCCTCTCCTCAGCCAAGCCTGCTGTCAGTGGGCAGAGCAGATAGAGACTCATGCTGGGAATCAGTCTGTCTGTCCACCTGTGATACTGAGTAAGAACACAGCCTGAAGACCTTCATCTCCCGCCGGGTTTCTAAGGGCCCAGCTGCCTCAGATAATACTGATGAAATCACTCCTACTGCCTCTCATGGGTCAATTCCTGCCTCTTATAATGACCCGAACCCAAATAATTCAGAATTTTAGCCATTCTATAGGCTGCAAAACTGCAATGTTACTGTCTGTTTTCTCCACTGAATTGCATTTCTGTGTGTGGATCGAATTAACAAAAAAAAATGTAATTTTATATATATATATATATTTATTTATTAATATATGTGTGTGTGTGTGTGTGTGTGTGTGTGTGTGTGTGTGTGTCCCAGTGATTGGTCTTGACCTGCTATAAATCATTTCACTAATTGAACATCAAACATAAAGCGAACTTTGAAAAACTCATCACTAACAGGTGTTGCCAGTTCTGCTCATTAAGGTATGACAAGAAATACAATGCAGCATTCGGTAGTATTATCATTATTATTTAAACGATGATTGAAGTAAGGGTCAGACCATTCTCAATTTTAAGCGCATGCCCTGTGCGCAACTTATGTTCAGCTCCTGAGCTGCCACTGGACAGAGTACTACAAAGCTTCACTTTTTATAAGGCACGTGGTAAGAGATGCACAGTCAAATTAAAAAGAGAATAATCTACTTATCTTAATAATATTGAAAATTTTTGGAATTCTCAACTGATGAATTGACAAATTCCCTCCCTTTTTTTAAACAACTGAATCGAAGTCAAAATGTCGAACTGATTCGGGTCTCAGAAGAAGAAGCAAGCCACAGATGCACGTGATCGGGAACTCCCACAGCTGAGCTGGTGCGATCTCGTCATAATCCTGCGACCGCCATTGCAGAAATATGTAAGTATGATCTGTAATTATCACTGCAAGTGGTGGTTTGTTTAATGCATATTAGATTTTGATTTTTTTTTTGACAAAATAGTCAAAATTTGGGTGTTTCCGAAGTTTTGACTGTCACAGAGAGGCACTTTACATTCGTACAAAACTACACCCACTCTTTCGGCAGACTGCATCTCTTATATTCTGTTCCACAGCAGTGAATCAGCTCACTGCGCAGACCAGAGGTGAAAATACTCACAGGTGGATTCAGCAGCTCATGGCGATCCTGATTCGCAGCACTCTTGTTCTTTGAAAGATTATTTGAATAGTTTGTTTCCAAAACACAATCAATCCATTTACTCATTTTGAGTAAATCAGGTCTTTCCATTATTAGATGCCTCTTGCATTTTATAGAAAAACACAAACTTTGACGATTAAGAAATACGCCTTATAGTATGCATTTCTGAAAATGGATTTTTGCACCATGCGTAAGAAGCACAGGGCTATCGCTCAAGGGTATTATCTCAATTTTATTATTGTAAAAATTGTTTTCTAATTTTTTTTTGGAACTTATTGCATCTTGGAAACAAACTGTTCTTTTATTGCCATTGCTTGCATACACAGAGTCCTACACAGAACGTGTCATTTATATCAGCACTTTAATTATAAATGTCCCATTGTAGTAAGCATTTGTTTATATATGATACAGACAACTGTGGCTGCAATCAGAGACTGCAAACTCCCCAAAAACCTATTGGAATGACTCTAACCACCACTGAGTTGGTTAAACATATGGTTATCCCTCTCTGGCTTTCTATCTTGGCTTTGGGCATACAAGCAAAGTGAATTATGTATGGCTCAGTACTTGTTAACTTGTCTTTCCAAGACAGTTATCTCTTGGCATTGTGTAGTCCAAACCTCTAATGATGGTGGGTACCTTACTTGACTGCCAGGATTCACTGTCAAGCATTCTGATGAAATCTGAAAAAGAGAGATGATAACAGGGTAAATGAATAAACATTGAAATATGTATTTGATATTATAAACTGCTTTACACATGGCTCCACCCTCTGGGCAGGGTGTGTTCTTGCTTCTTTCCAAGTACATTCTGGGATAGGCTACTCGCGTAAAGCCCCTCATCTCCCAACATTGACAAGGACGTTGGAGAGGTGGGTATGTTCATGTGCCAAGAATAAGTGAACGAAATCTGTCGCAGGATCTGCAGTTTGAGAACCATCACTTGAGCTTCATTTCAATCAGGTCAATGTGTCATGATTTAGAAGCTTTGAGACCTCTTTTTGTTGTTCTCGTCCCGGACGATATCGTTTTGCTCCCAATCGGATTCCTGGGCCAGCTGGCATTAATTGGGAGCGTTGCCCGGACTCTATTTAAGCTCCAGTTTCGTCTCGCTTCCTTTGCTAGAGTGTCAGTATCTTATTTGCGCCTTGGCCGGTAAGGTCTCGAGACAGAATTGAAGCACCTATTACTAAAACCCCATAAGTCACACTTGACTTGACTTGTGGGGTTTTAGTAATCAGTGCTTCAATTCTGATTAGGACTTAGTTGCATATTTGAGGCCTAGTTATTGTAACAGAGGGAATCTTTGTTTTATTTTTTCCCTTTTCTTTTAGTATCTTCGAGCTCGCCTATTTTTCTACCTCGGACGGCGTCAGGTCCACTGGTAGCGCGAGTCTCGTATTTTCAGTCTGTTTTAAGTCTCTCAGCATGCTGCAATTTTTTGCCCTTTATTTCTGGCCACTGCTTTTGGCGTCCAAATCTTAACAGCCATCACACAATGGTCCAGGCTTGAAAAAAAGAAAACGCAGAGTGGCCAGGCAGAGTGGGAGGACTGGCAGCGGCGGAATCCCTGGGTGCGGGCAAAAAGTGGCCGGAGTACCAGTCTGGTGTCAAAGCCCAGGAATTACTCAGAAGGGAGAAGGAACACCCAAGGCGAGGAATTTTAGGACTGGGGAAGGCCAAAACAGAAGGCGGGGGCGACAGAGGCAAAATATTGGGCAGAGTCTGGAACTGGGAAACCCTGAGGTACAGGACTGAATGTTGGCAAGTAGCTCTGCACACAGAGGCACATCTAACAACCTGCCAGTGAAGCAAGGAAACAGCAGAAGCTAAATAAACAAGGATGGAGGGGAGACAAGAAACAGGTGTGCGAAAGGGCATGAGGAATGCGCAGAGGGCAAACAAGGAAATGAGAGAATTAACCAATGATCTCAAACCCACAAGCAGGAGTGCCAGACACACTAAGGCACAGTGAAACTGGGGCACAAGACGTGACAATATATGTTAGCCATGAATCAAACGATCGCAACAGAGGAATGAATCATATTTCTTCAGCTCCCAGAACATTGGATCATTGGGGAAATAGTGTCTAGCGCAAAAATTCATTTCAACTTATCTTCCAACAATACTTTGACTGAAAATGACATTGCCCAGAAGGGACCACCAACTAGATAAATGTAACTTACAAAATCAATTGAAAAGCAAACATTCTTGTCAGAATGTAATGTTTCTAGGCAACCTTAGACTTTCCAGAAGTCCCTCCCTGCTTTGTTAGGTTGGTATTCAGTTGTTCTGAATTCTCCACAAGTCTTACAGGAATTTGGGGTGATTTGAGGTCTGTAGGACAACTGAAGATTTTACGAGTTGGGCACATGTGATGTCTCCCTTTTTTCTGTGCCTTTCAATTCATGCTCTCTGTTTAAGTTTGTTTGTATGTACAGCCTACACTGAATGTTCCTTTCACCAGTAGAGATTGTTCCTTAGAAAGGATATACACTCAGTAGATTTGCATCAACACAATCCCAACAACACAGCTCAATCGAGGAAGGGAGACAGTCGCTCTACCGGTCAATGTCTGTCTCAATTTTATTCCAGACATGTTTATTTCATTTTTAAATGGGGGAAATGTCAATATGGACTAAACTGAGAAGCAGTCAGTTAGAATGGGAGCTTTCTGAATAATTTCTGAATAAGCTTTCACCCTGAGTATTTGATCTAAAAACACCTTCAAAAAGCTTTGTTTTTTAAAAAAAAGCACTCATATAAATTCCAGAATGGCGATACACATGAGTTGACCTCTTTCCTGGTGTGGATATTCTTTGGCATTTGAAGAAAAAGAGAGCGTATGTCCCCAGTGTTGGCCATCTGAGAGACTCAGAGATGCCATTCAACACTTAAGCCTGCCGCGATGCTCCATTTCATTAATCCGTCTCTCCTTCTGTCAGCTGGTAATCTCACCAGCATCTGTATCTGTGTTGGTGCGATTACACCTGTCCCATTGAGTTAGCTCTAATCACTGCTAATACCATTGCTTTAAAACTTATTGATGGTTTAATTCCTTTAATCGCGCAACGGGAACATCAGGTCATCAGGAAGGAGTCAAAGTAGAGTTGTTTTGTCTCGTGATTTATTTACTTTTTTAGGATGTATGGAATTGTAATAGAGAGGATTATTTTCTCTTGGGACACCTGGCAGTTTATGTACAAACTGACTGGTGGCCTTTCTGCTGATAAGAAAATCTTATGGATGAAGACACTGGTCATACTAATACCGTGGAAGAGTTCAACAATCCAGGCTCTCATGTGAAAATTCAGTCTAAGAAGCATATGTTGCTTGAAGGCTGTGTTTTTTTAACTTCTAGCTGGTTCTCATTGGTTGACCAGCTGTTTGTCGCGGCCTATAGTCAACTCATCCACCTGTTTGGCCACCAGTTGACATCACCAGCTTTTTCAGCAATCGTCAGAGCTAAAGAGCAATAGGCAAGAAAGATTGAAAAAAAAAATTCTGCTTGAATTACTTTATACAGCCAGCTGGCTTTACATGGATCTCAAAGCCAGAAAAAGAAGTGTCAGTACAGTTCATTGCTTGGGAGTGCCCAAGGTTTTTCAGATCCAATCCAAAGACAGCTACATGCCTTATGCTGAAATATTGTTTTTGTGGTCAGTGAATCCCCCCTTTTCCAAAAGTTTCATTACTCTGGTATAGGAAATTATATGCCTGCCGTGGAAGTACAGTGATACATTTATAATTATGGCCCCCAAAAATTGTCTCACAATGAAGGAAAACTTCACAGAATTTACACAAAAGTGGTGGGGGGTAGTTAAGTTGAATCATGAATCACATGACTTACCCTCAATCTTAACTTCCATTAAAATGGTCTTTGAGCATTATTTCATGACAGCTGTCCTCTGCTGAGGTTTCGTGACACAACAATTGCTTAAACGCAGTATCCTTCAAAACAAACCACATCTTACTTTGAATCTTGGCCTCTGGAGGCAGGGAAAATAATACTAATTCCAGTCCTGATGTCTTTGTGGGACGTGGTTTCCCCACGATGTGAAGACATCCATAAAAAATCCATTATGTCATGGATTTCTCTGGCCTGGTCTTCCACAGAGGCTTCGATGATCCATCAAACAGCAGAGACATTGTCCTCACCCTATTTTTACTGCTCAATCCACCGAGAAGGCCTTCAAATTCGATCTTTAATCCTTCAGAGTGAGGGAAAAAAGGTCCCTCTGAGGCTTTTAACGTCCAGATGTGAATTTAAACGTAATGGCCAGGTAGTAAAAGAGAACCATCGATATCTAAATACATAAATCACTTATCGCTTTAGTGCTGCTCTTCCGTGTTCGCAGAGGTATTGAAACGCCCGCATCATTTTGGATACTTTTGGCTCTGCGCTCCAGCGACCCGGATTCAAAATGTAACTACGGATATGATATTGGAAAGCTGACCGTCAGTTTTAATTTAAGGCTGTTTACATTTGCATTGGGTGAGTCGTGTGCTTGAATTAAGAGTTCTTTGCATATATTTGAACGTCGCATTACAGATAACTAATAAAT
The DNA here is from genome assembly GCA_029721435.1 of Gymnothorax reevesii. Classification (NCBI taxonomy): domain Eukaryota; kingdom Metazoa; phylum Chordata; class Actinopteri; order Anguilliformes; family Muraenidae; genus Gymnothorax; species Gymnothorax reevesii. Next base: position 26,109,593 of record CM056589.1, read on the forward strand.
CTGACGCTCAGTAATGTTATTATGTTGAAGCAGTATCAGATTCATATTGTGTCATCCACAATCTGATATACTATGAGTTACCCTCCACCCTGTTTATCTTGCTTAATTGAAGCTGTGGCAGTTGTGTTATTACACAGAAATACCAATGTTTAGAACACCTATGCATATTATTAGTTTCCCAGTATACAGCACAGAATCCACAGCATAGTCACCACTGAAATGAAGTAGCAAATGAATACATTTAAGCTCACTGCCGTGTAATTTATTGATTTGCTAGCTGGAGCAGTGTGGTGGGTTAGAGGGCAGCACTGCTGCTTCATAGAAAGAAGGTTGTGGGTTTGAATAGGGCCTGGGACCTCTCTGTGTTGTTTGTGGTGTGTGCGCCCGACGATGGATCAGCGAGCTGTCCTGAGTGTGTTTCTCTCGGACTGTCAGCAGGGACGGGCTCCAGCTCCAGCTCCGCCATGACCCTAGTGACGAAGAATCGGCATAGATAATGGATGGATGATTGGGTCCGCCAGCTGAATTGGTGTTTTTGTGAGTGCAGACCTTGCCGCATCCCCTATTAAATAGAGTCACTTCTAGGGCTGGTGAAAATGCTAGTTTTTTTTTTTGTTCCAGTATCTCTGATTGAAACAGATGGGATCATATGCTCAATATCCTAAGCATGTTCTTATCTATTTGCGGCCATTCTGTCTCAGTTGTACAGTTGCCCTCAAATTGTGCGATACACCAGACCAGTAGCTCTCAGATTGGGTCCTGAGGGACCTCTGTGCTTGACAGTATTTATTCCAACCGCGGAAGCAATCCCAGAATTTTCACAAGCTGTTTATTTGCTCAATGAGTTGCTTTTTATGTTCAGAGGGATTTTTCACCTTCTGAAACCACATTATGACAGAAATGACTTTGCAATCGATGAACAATAAAGCTGATGCTCATTCAGTGTTAATGTTGCCATTTTCCAAGTAACTGCTATTGAAAAATGATAACGTTATTTAACTAATCAAATTCGAGACTGTGAGAAAATCCATTTAATTAGGTTTTTGTGAATGTGTTTTAGTTGTTTCAGAATGTTTTTCCAAACCTGGTTTGACACATTTCACTCTGCTTAGTATTTGAATTCATCATAATCTAATAAATGTTCAGTTTTAGAGACCGTGCAGATCTATCCACAATTTAACCAATTTCAGAACTGCACTAAGCAGGATAATCAAGTCATTCCCAGCAATTGAAGCACCTATTACTAAAACCCCATAAGTCACACTTGACTTGACTTGACTTGACTTGTGGGGTTTTAGTATTCAGTGCTTCAATTTTATTCCTGGTTCAGTATGTTGTGAATTGTCGAATGGAGACTTTGTTGGAATTAAACTGTCTTTGCGTTTTAGAATTGAATGACGATTCTAACATAGCACCATCCACCACAAAATAAAATAACATTTTTCCCATTCTTGTTGGTGAATATAGAATCCATGCTTTGAAAGGAAAAGAGAGAAACAATTTATCAACCTGATTACGTTCAACAGAACCAGCAGTGTGCAAAACCGTCAGCATCTACAGCCAATTTCAGCAGTTTAGTTGTTGACGCTGTCCATTTAACTGATGTGGTACAAATCCTTTCCGAGCAGGTGGACTGAAAGCCTTACACATGGCCCTTCAGGTTTGGCTTTATACACTGAGCTCTCTGCCCTGTACCATAGAACCACCCTGAAAACGGCTTTACATGCGTTCTGTCGCTGAGGTGTGAAAGATTATGGCTAAGACACCTAAGGCAATGGCAAACTTAAAAAAAAAAACAAGCCAGAAATGTATATTTAATGAGTTTGTGGCTAGTCCCAAAAGACAACTTGAGTCGTGCTGCCAGCATATGACCTACATGGCATTCAACATTTCTAACTAACGCTCCACCCCCATAAAGAGGTTTATTTAAACCAGCAGAGATCCCCGTTGCTCCCCCCAATTTCTCTCTGCTCACTCAGGCATAAACTCAGTGGGAATACTGGGGAGGGGAGTTGGAGGGGGGGCTCAACAAGGCAATTAATGAGAATGAGGGCTCAGATAAACCTCAATGTTCGAATGAAGGTAAGACAGGCTGGTAGCTTCTCCCTACGGAATTATGACTTGAAATAGTATTTTGTTAACATTTGGCCTGAATTCAGAATAAAATGTAGGATGATTTCATCTCAGAACTGGAGGACTATGAAGGGCAGGTGGCATAATGGACAGTGATGGATAGATTACACCGGCTCCTCTGACAGGCTGGCTCTCATGACAAGACAACTGACCTGAATCTCCTGCATTTAAGCTCTGCTTCATGTTTTACTAATATGTTTCCTGTGAGGACACTAATTTGTTCTATTGACTCAGGTATCGTCTGAGCCAGTGCCGTGCGTCAGAGATTTTGGAGGAACTCTCCAGAAGCCTCACCTTTTGACAAAATTGCGCTCAAGCTGTTCCCATTTAAGGTCCCCTGATTTACAGACCAGACTATTGATTTACTGAATAATGGAAACCAATACATGGCCCATAATGATTAACGAATGATAAAGTCAAACTGTTTGTCTTTGGGCTACATAATGGATGTGATATTGTAAGGATGAAAATAATCTGAATAACTGAAAAAAATTCAAAAACTTCCTACAACTTCCATCACTCTTTTTTTTTTGCGGCTTAATTAATCATAAGATTGCACGTGATTTCTTCAGAATGATATAAGCATTCAAAAGAATACATTTAAAGCAGAGGAAATTTTAAGCATAATGAACCATTCCAAACTAATGAGTAAAAATGTAAATTACAATGAGACTCACCGACCAATTTATACATTTCTGTGCTTCATGGGCTAAATGAGTTCAGAATCTTAAAGAAACAAATCACCGTTTTACATTGTCATTTATGAGATGAGGAAAAGGGCTCATGACTTTGTGATGCAATGCACAATAATTCTATCAATATAAATCGGACAGTCATTCTACCAAATAGTCTAAGCAACTGTCGCTATTCAGGGAAAGTAAGCTGCTGCAGGTTTACGTAATAGAAGGATGAAATGACTGAAGGCCTTTAATAATGTTGATGGATTTCTATTGCCCCAAGCCAAACCATTTGATGCACAAAATTTGATATAAGGATTCTTTGAGCAAGAACAATATAATGACACGACACAATATCTCAATATCTGACCAAAAACATTTACAATCACAACATCTGCAACTCCGTTCACTTCAGAGAGACATTCACTCATATGAACTAGAAAAGCGCTCGGAGAGCGCAGACCTCCTCCAAGCACAACATTTCCCTCCATATTGCGACTTCCACCATAGATATTAGTCTTACATTTATTTTATCTTCATTTTTAGATTCCTTGACCATGAAAACATGGCAATTTGATTCATAATGCTATATCAATATTAGTTCCACAGCGTCTTGGCTGTTTAAAGATGTCTGTTGCATGTTTCTAGCTTCATTTTTTTTTTTTTTATGATGCAACATTTCCCCTCATGTTGTGATTTACACATAAACATTAGTCCTACATTTATTTCATTATTATATTCTTTCAGATTCCCTGACCAAGAAAACATACCATTAGCAACTGAATTCATAATGATATCAATATTAGTTCAGTAGTTATTCACGAAAATCAAATTTTCTGTAATAGTGGTTTTCTTCTGGATCTAGTTCCCTGGCTTTTGAAGATACAGTAAATCCGGTGACACCCTCCTAATTCTGCAATATCCTGGTTATATAATGGTGTTTGTCGCATGTTTGTAGCTTCATTTGTTCTCTTCCTATAATGAAAGTTCCGAAGGTCCCCTACTTTCGTATTCTGGATCATAGTATCATAGTATTCGGAATTATTCCATTTTCAGGATCAGTCTTTGATGTTTTGTAGAACATGTTTGAAACTCGTTCTGTATTTTCTTTCCAAGTGCCCCAACCATTTTTGGTAGAGTTATATGCATAAATGTTGAAAATGGCCCTATCTACCAACGTTAAAGAATCCTTAAAAAAATTCCTGGATCCAGACGGAGATCCGGATCACTTCCAAAATCTGATCATTTCTTCCTTATACCAATCTGTACAATCCCTGCAAATTTAATCAAAATCTGGCCATAACTTTTTGAGTAATTTTGGAAACCAACAGACAAACCGACAAACTAACAAACAAACAAACAAACCCAGGCAAAAACATAACCTCCTTGGCGGAGGTAATGAAGGGGATCAGATCCATGGCAAGTTCTCAGCCATGGACCAGTTTCCATTGAATTAAAGTTATTGCTCACTGGAGACTTTTATGCTAAAGCAAGAGAATAATAATTTGTGACAGTCCAGGGCAAATGGTGGCTATTTGTGGATATAAAGCTTTTCTTTCAAAGCTGCCATGGTGAAAACACAATGAAAAGTCGAGGTCATGAAGATGAAAGGTCTCTTTTAATACCCGGGCAAGTGACTTGATTTCAGTAAATACTGACACTAACACGTGTAGCACTGGGCATACAGAGAGACTAATGGGAGCTGTCCTTTGGCAAAAGGCACCCCATGCCTCCAGCAGTGTGACATCTCTGACAGTCAAGGAAGCTAAAAGAAAGATAATTATTAAACCTGCTTCTGAGCTCTTTAAATATGATGACAGATATTGTCAGACCTGCCAAAGATGAATAACTCGTAACTGACAATATATCTTCGCAGGGATTGATAATTTTCTGCGTTATATATGATATATGACACTACCTGAATGTGAGGGTGAAATAATGACTTTATGTCACGGTTTCCGGAAGCCTTTGGGACATTTTGTATTTTGTCCGTGCGATACAATCCTGCGACTCAATCTAAAATACGCTGATTCCATCGTATTAAAGAAAATTGTCCCGGTACCTCTGAAAATTCATAAAATGAAATGTCTGCTTTTGTATCAGCTTTATTGATGCTCTTTTGATTAGATGATGCCACCTCCACTCAGTCTTCACCTGGGTTGGGGATAAGTATATATACAGGAGTTTTTAATGAAAACAGAACTGACAAAATAAGAGAAACGCATCATCTTTTTAATCTTTTTCTTTGAATAGTGCTATCCCCCCCCCCCCCCCCCCCCCCCCCCCCCCACCTCCCTCATTTTCCTCCAGAACAGCTTGTATTCTTCACTGCATAAATTGAAGACCTTGCAGCGAAAAGCTCTGAAATCACAAAATGTCTATTTTGAGAAAAATACCGCCTGAAAATATAACGGATCGACATAAATTGCCAATTACAATTAAAAAAAAAAAAAACTTTAGCACAACAGCCCTTGAAATTTGAAGTTTTTGAGTTTGACCTTTTTTTTGGGGGGGGGGGGGTGTTTGTTCTGAGCTAGGGCCTAAATACATCTCATCCAAAAGCTAGAAAAGAAACAGTGTCCGGTGCAGTATTTTTCAAAATGAAATATAGAAAAAAAAAAAAAAAAATTGGTGGCAGGCTGAGATGGTCACCGACTATTTTTTTGTTTTCATGGCTTTATATATATTATGCTCTATATACTTACTGTTCTTAGAATTCAATTTCTTTTCCACAAGATCTTTGCATGACACCAACACTATGTAATGACATTTCAAAATGAATTAATGAATTAAAAATTTTTCAATATGCTGGATACATACATACTGTATTAAATCGAATAGGTAGAATGAATTTTTAAGAGGTAAATGAAAACCACATTTTTTTGCAGAATGATAACGGTGATGCTCATACACGTGTAATAATATTCTATCCTGATCCCTTATGATGGTTATAATTGCTGTCTGTTCACACTTTGTTATGCTAATTGTTTTTGCCGGTTTCACAGAAGTGACAACAGATGCAGGTGTCTCAATAAACGTGTCAGAACAACAATATGGCGCATATGTGGCCTGCCATCTGATGAGGAACCAGACTTAGCGAAAAGAACGAAAAGATATATGTGGCAAATGAAAGCAATTCCAAAAATATCAGTCTTATGGAGAACTTTTTTTTGTTGAGATGGATTCAATTATGAAATGATCTAATTCAGCAGTTAGTTAGTTGTTAGTGTTGTAGTTCGGTATCCATCTGCAACTGTCAAAGATCAGTGGTTGCCGCTTTTTTGCCGTTCTTATTTTTCAGCATTTATGATAATTTTAGATGCAGTTACTCCCGTCATCAAAAACATTTTTGGCTGAGGCATCTTTGAATGGTGCACCGACTATACGACATCTTTTAGATTTCTATTTCTCATCCTCATCAATACCCTCATCTTTACAGACTGAGCAACCAAAGCCCTGCTAGTTAGATCCCTTTACAGCAGACATATAACATTAGCATATAACCTGCTTTTGAAATTGTGGTTTAGTAACTTCAAAGTTACAGCCAGTATTTTTATTGCACACCCCTGCTATTTACCCTGAATTAATTCTGTAGGCATGGAGGTCACATTCTTCCATGATACTCACCATAAACAGAGAAGAGCCAATGAATGTCCTTGAAAATAATTTTATCCCAAAATGGACAATTTAAAAAGAAAAAGAATAAATAAGAGATTTATATATGTAAACAGTTTCAAAAAGAAAACCATCAAAAAATGAATTTATTCTGGCTGGATGAATGTCACTCCAAGGAAGTTGGAGGAGGTTATGTGATCATTTACCGTTTGTCTCCTGGTTGGTTCCTTGGTTTGTTTGTAAGCAGGATTACACATAAAATTAGAGATGGATTTTCCTCAAATTTGGTGGGATGATTAAGTATTGCTCAAGAAAGAGGCGATTAAATTTTGGGTGGTAAAGGTCAGAGGTCAAGGTCAAGGGCATGCAAAAGGTCAAAACACCTTAAAAACATATTTGCGCGAAGACTACAGGACTGTATAAACACAGGGGTTGCAAGCTAATACTGGCAAAAAGTTCATTGGCAGAGGCGCAACTCTAGTTTTCTATTTCATCATAATCAACAAACATACAGAAAAGGAGAAAAAAAAACTCCTGGTGTTACTGTGGTGCAACATTCTTGATCTGGTATGTAATGGCCCCAATACAATTTGTAAACGGCATTCTAGGTGGAAAAAAAATATGTTCAGTGCATCACAGCATGATTTACAAAAATTATAAAATTCTCTCCCATCACTGATGCTCCCACACACATGCACACAGATGTAACCTGCATTTCAAGTCTTTTTGCCAGATATTTGAACACATATGAAAAGGAGAGAGCTGTTTCCAACTTGCAGCCAGTTGCAGACTAAACTTCCTCACTGAAACAAACTGAAGACCTGCCGACACAGTGTATTTTAAGGACTGACGACTGGAATGTTTTCGCAAATTTTTAAAATGAAGCACATTGACAAATCATTTATAAATCATGAAGTATAGCCAGGCATAACTGGAATCTGTAATCATCAGCAACTGGTGCACCAAGACTCAAATTTGGTGGGATGATTAAATATTGCTCAAGGAAGTGGCGAATCAATTTTGGGTGGTCAAGGTCAGAGGTCAAGGTCAAGGGCATGCAAAAGGTCAAAACACCTTAAACACATATTTGCGCGAAGACTACAGGACTGTGTAAACACAGGGGTTGCATTTTAAGGACTGGAGACTGGAATGTCTTCGCAAATTTTTAAACTAAAGCACATTGACAAATCATTTATAAATCATGAAGTATAGCCAGGCATAACTGGTATCTGTAATCATCAGCAACTGGTGTACCAAGACTCAAAACATTGTTCTGCTGATTGTGTGAACATCATATTTCATGTCATTGTAGCAAATGCTTTTAGGAAGATAAGATAGATATACTTTATTGAACCCCGTGGGGTAATTTGTCTTCTGTGTTTAACCCATCCTATAGTTCGGAGCAGTGGGCAGCCACAGAGCAGTGCCTGGGGACCAACTGCAGTTCTAAAGCCAGTTCCTTGGTCAGGGGTACTGGTTGGAGTGTTCCTATGAGGCATGTTTTGGAGGTGGTGGGGGGGGACCAGAGTACCTAGAGGAAACCCACGCCAACATGGGGAGAATATGCAAACTCCACACAGAACGGCCCCAGGCCAGAGTCGAACACACAACCTTCTTACTGTGCTTCCAGGCAGTGTGACTAAAATTCTATCGTGATTGTGATATTTTTTGAATGTTTTCTTCTTAGCTTGCATTCCTGCCAATAAAAAGAGTAAGATAAAAAAAGAGAGTATATGAATATATGCGTTTACACCCAATTATACTGGTGATGTGAAGTACAGGTACTTTGCATCACAGTCCTGAGTCTCCAGAGATGAGGAGAATGGTACAAAATTTTCACGTGAAAGTTAAAGAGGATTATTGGCCTGTTATTAACGCTGAGCAATAAGCAATTGAAAGATACGCATTCATGGGTATTTCTTCTTGAATGCTCCAGGCAGTATTATGAAGGGCAGTTTGGGAATCCCTGAAGCTTTGGCATTGCCTTGTAAAAAAAAGAAAAAAGAAAAAACTAATGTCTAAAATTAAACAACAAACATGTTTTGTTTTCAGATGTATGCAGTGTAAATGGCCAGGGAATGTGTCATGCAGTAACCACATTATAATTTTGCAAGGGTTTGGAAAAAAAAAGAAAAAAAATGACACTTTTGACAGGCTAACTCATAGTTTAGTAAATGCCAGGGAGTTTTGTCGATGACATATTTCCGGCATAACAAATGAGCGATTGTGCGTGCAATAGCATTTAGATTACCCACAGTACAAAGTGATAAATTTCCTCGAGGGTTCTAGTCACAATTACAAACCATAACGTAGTATAAATTCACTGTCATGTGAAACTTCTGCGGGTAAAAAGTTATTCAAGACGATGTCATTAAAATTCACAAGGCTCACCCTGTAAAGTTATGACAGCGCGTTTAAGCCGCACGAGCGTTTTTATGCAGCATAAGCAGGCGTGCGGTCTGATGGGCTGCGCTGAAAAGGCCCCTCGCAATGAGTTATTAATAATGTAGGGGCTAGAAGGAGTCTGCACTCAGCAGATTTCATTAACTCCTGGCTGTACAAGCACCGGCCGAGTGACACAGGATGTCGTAGCTCTCACCAAAGTGGAGGCTGAAGCAGCGGACTGCCGCACAACTTCTACAGCATGTGACAGCTCCCAAGAATGCACCTCTCTCAGTTCATGCCATTTTCCATTTTCAATGGACACCTCTCGCTACGATATCCATTTTCACATAGCCCTTTCACTAACTGTAAAAGAACGTGAAACTCTGCTAGGTAAAACTGCTAACATCTGTGCTACTTAAAAAACTTTAAGTTGAGTGAAGGTAAGGAAAGCGGAAATGTGACGTGTATTTTCGTGTACACTGAACTTAAAATTCCAGACAATATAAACTTGGCAATTAGGTTTTTATGTCAGTAAATTAAATACAGATTGGCTTTCTTTCCTTTTAGTTCACCAGTGCTGAGAATGACCTCAATCTCCATACCCACTGCCTCTTATCCTGGCTGAAACCAAATCAACTGGCATTTCATATGGTATTCTTTACCAGCTCTTCTGATTAGCAGGGCTTCTGTTAACATGCTGTAATTAAGTCTTAAATTGTGCAAATGTTACCTTAGCTGTCGTCAGCATCTTTTTTTATTATTATTTATTTAAATCTAAGCAGTAGTACTCGCGCAAAGTGAAGTATAATGGACAGAGAAGATGGTTTGCAGATGCAGAAGATGGTTACAAGTTCAAAAAAGCCAGCAGTAACCAGCCCCTGCCCTGGTGATTTACCATCCTGTAGGTTTTCAGCTCAACCCTGACTTGGCACACTTGGCAACTAATTCTTAACTGAACAGGCTCTTAAGTGAGCAGTGTTTTGTGAGGGTTAGGGTGAAAACCTACAGAATGGTAGATATCAAGGAGCAGGGCTGATTGCTTGAATGGCTATGCTGTGTATATCTAACTGCATAAATGTGCGTATGCCATGTCTGAAAGAAAAAGACAAGAGCAGATTGCTTTGGATATGTAACGCGGCATTTGAAGCCTGCATATAATATTTCCACAGGTCACTCCTGTTAGATTGCAGTCTTTCTCCAGGTTTAATTCCCCCAAGATCGCTGAGAGGTGTTTTTCAGGAACCTTCTATCTCGTGGTTTAAGTCTCTAAGTGCCATTAGATAATAATTTTTGTCCTCTTGTGTGGAGAAATGCTGTGAGGTTTGAGTAAAACAAACCAAATACTGTACATCAGTATGCAATGTAAACAGTGTCCTTTTGCTATGCCCATTGACTAGACATTTATTTGTGAGTTCAACCGTTTAATTCATAATCGTATCATTTTGCAGTTGAGGACACCTGTTTATTCGCTTCCCATTGTGCAATTTACCATGTGTTTTGTTTACCATATGGCTGGACATTGTAATATGTACGGGGGTCTGAGAGGATAGGTGAAATTCAGATTGGGAGCCTGAATGCTTACCTTATTGCTTGTGAATGGAACAAGAGCCAGACATAAAATTGTTATTACCCAGTCCTGAATTTGTTTCCCAAGTGGAGGATTGCCATGCATAAGAAATATAATGAACCAAATTATATCATGAAATATTCAACAGTGAAATTAGAGGCATGTTAAGTGACAAAAAAAAATTGATAATAAATCCTCAAAGGGATGAAATTATTTTTATTCTGTAAGCCAACTAGCCTGTAAACCATTGATTCCACATAAATATAGTGATATTTTGGTGTCAAGGCTCTGTCCCTGACACACCCTACCGAGCTTGAGGAGACGAGAGTTGGGAGGACGGGGGAAAACTCCGAGCCCAATGGTGGATGCTGAGGTGCAGCGGGAAACTTATGCAGCAGCAGGCAACTGATGCAGCGCAGCAGCAGGCAGGAGTTAAAATGGCCCACACTCCAGAATGGCAGAGCAGCGTCTGATATACACGGGAGAGGCTACGGGAATGCGGGCATGTCTTGAGTTGTCTGCCAGAACTAGCTCCGCAATCTATACCCCAATAATACTAATTATAATAATACACCTGACATTGTTCAACCCAGAAATCAAGGTTAAAGGGCACCTTTATACTTTTATTTGTCCGATACAAATATACCAAAACAAACATTTACATATGTTTTATTTGTAATAGTTTTAACAAATCATATTCAAAAATTACAACAAACCACCTCATTCTAGCATCAATTCTTCTTTCTCTTTAAAATCAAGGGAAAGGCATAGCGCGTGCCATTAACCACTCTGACGCCACGCACTTCAGTGTTTCACGTTAGAATGACAGAAATGTATGATTTTTCGATGGAATTCACTTTAGTGCCACACTTCGCATTGTTTGGTTTCTTTTTTTTTTTTTCTTCTTTACATGTTTTTTTTTTTACATTTTTTTTACAAAAGCGGTTTCATCTGGAAATTGTGTACAGCATGCTATTCAAATGGGCTTCCATGATACAATGTTATAATATCAAGTAAAAAATAAAATTTGAACAGAACTTTGAAATAAAGTGCAGTGAGATTCAGACTGTCGTATATTACACAGCACGGAAAAATAGTTTTCCTCGTCAAACGCTAAACGAGATTCTCTCCAAGGATCATGTTGGATTAACAAAGTCCTTCTGCGTTCCTTGTGTTCTTCAGATTCATGGTCATATCTTGTTTCCTGGGGTAAACGGAAGGACAATCTAAGAGTGCACATCATAAGGGGACTCATTCGACAAAGACACAATAGCCCCAAAATCTGGCTTGCCATTCAATTACTTTGTCATTCAGTTATTTCAACACAAACTGAAAATTCAGTACACACACAATTCTCGTTTATAATTTTTGAATGTTACCATCTTTAACCACCAAAGTCGTAACAGGAGTCTTTCATAAGAAAGGGACGAGTGGGAACATTTCCTTGAATTTAACGGTAAAAAGACGGAAGCCACGGAACTGCAAGATCATGAATGGCTTTTTGATGTTTCCGGCCAATTAATTACATCTCGGGTTTTGAACGAAACTCATTGAGGAGCAAGATCACAAACCAACAGCGTGTTTCATCAGCTAAATATAACCATCCTATCCTGATGTCCTCTACCAATCATCGTTATTTGAAAAAATGGATCTCCAAAATGGCGACCACAAATTAAAAAGTCTAAAAAACTTGACGTTTGAAGTGTTGAGTACCCTGATGTTCATTTGCACCGACAAATGTTGATTGCACCCTGGCCCATGGGAGAAGCAACATTGAAAAATGATGGCGTAGAGGATTTTAAAGCAATACCATCCAGTCATTTGGTTAATTCAAAGCCCTAGAGACAATTCCACACACGAGATACAGAAGGGAAGATAGATCGACTACGGGCAATAGACCTCCAGCAGTTATCACTGCGAAGCTGTGCTTTGCGTTCATTTTAACCTCAGACTCACTCATACACACAGAGACAGTTTCTCATGTGTACGACCCAAGGGAGGACAAGATAACTACGTAGCTCATGCACTTTCAGAGATGGCGCAATCACACTGAACCTTTTCTACTTCTGTAATGAGTCATCCAGTATTCGATCGTGACATTCAAAGAAAAAAAACATCCTGGTGACTATGTCTTGTCAATCTTAATCAGTAATTTATTTTATAAGCAAACATGATTCACTTATACAACAAATATTAGTTATGAGATCATTCAACTTAGGAACCATACAAAACGAATAAATAATTATTAGAAATTGAGTCTGTGCTGCTTATGCCTTGAACTTTCATTATTTGACTTTGCTCCCTATTTTTTGTTTGACATTTTTCTTAAACAAAAATAAATAAATTAAGTCTACATCAAGGGGGTGAAACAAATGTCCAGTTTTCTATGTTTAGAATTTAATATTTCACAAGAAAAACCTTTCCACTTTTTTCTTTTCTTTTTTTTTTTTTTTACAAGTGCCAAATGCATATCAACAAGATGTATTGAATGTTTTCAGTTCCACAATTATTACCTCTACAACTACGCAAGAAGATCTCTATTTGCAAATAGAGAGGATTTCACAGAAAGTGTTTGACTTGGATTACAGCTGATTCACATTTATTGTACTGTTGCTATAACTAGTTCTGTTTACTAAAATTGTGATAACAGTCTTCTACTGTGTGGCTTGGGTCTATTTTTGGCCAAAAGTTAAAAGGAAAATTTCCCACAAAAATTCCAGGTTTAAGTAAAAAAAAAAAAAAAAGATAAAAATAAAAAATCTACCCAGTGCCATAATGCTTAGAAAGTTACAAATGGCATAATTCATGACAGTTTGCTGCTGCTTCCATGGTGAAACTAGGTTTTAAATATTGGTTGTGACATTGGTGCTCCGAAGAGTTATTCCGTGATTCACTTGTTTCGACTGAATAAAGCATCCTTGGAAATGACTCATATTCCTCACTATCTGACTGACTCATTGAGCAACTGGCTCCCATGGCAGTCTATGGCAGTACCTCACCTTACCACTAGTGGGCAAAAAGACCGGCCCATTGCCAAATGTTCACAGCTGGCAAATAGTGGTTGTTCAGTTCTGGCTTCTTTAAAAAGAAAAAAATAGAGGCGAGGAGAGAACATAACACAAAATGGCCTCTACTGGTAGAACAAACCTGTAAGACCAACGCAACATAAAGAAAACCATTAATTAGTACATTTACAGAGACAAAGGCTTTGTAGGAACAGAAAAAGCATACTATTATGTGCAATGCTAGTATCTGTACATTTACATAGAAATTCTTTATAATTCTCTGTAATTAGTTTATTTGTCCTTTAATAGTTTGAATTATTACAGCAAAAAAAAAAAAACAAAAAAAAATATGCTCTGTCCAGCATATTCCACAAAGAATTCCTTCCATGGTTTTTCTTTTCCGTTTTACCAAAAACAAAAAAAAAAGTGTTGCGGCACGCGCAAGAATGACACAGCAAAATGTGCTGCAAATACACCAGATAGGAAGAAAATTTAAAAAGCAAGTATAGATACAGAAGTACAATAAAAAATAGTTTTTAATTGTTCGTTTTTTTTTTTTCTTGCCGTTGTCGATATTTTCTTCTTGTTCAGTCAAAACACTCGACCACAGGCGGACAGTTTGTAATTCCTTTGGGACGTCCGGAGAGAAAGTGTTTAACAGAACAAAGGCATGGGGAAGAGGGCGGGTCCCTCTCTGGGGGCTCGCTTCTCGCTCCTGTTCCCTGGAGGTGAATAAACGAAAGACAGAGGACATCGACTGCATCTTTGCAAAGTTCCAAAAAAAAGGCTCGACACCTCTCTGTTTATTTTGCGGCAACTGGCTGGGGAAAACACGGCGAGTGCGGTCAATAAGGGCGAGTAAGAAGAACGTCGGATTTGTTCGAGCAACTGCTCTCCTCTCAAGTGCAGATAAACCACGAAGTCACGGGCCGTCAAAACGAGTCATACTCCTTGTTTCGATCAGGGCAGGAATGGCATTAAAGTTCTGAGAACACCGAGGAGGAACTAAACAAAAAATAAATTCAGAACTTAAAAACTGTCAACCACTGCAATCGCTTGACCAGGATCAGTGACCATTGGAACGGAAGGGCCTCCTATAGGCTGGTGACCAGGTGGGAAGGTTCCGGAGGAGGGTCCTCAGGCGACGAGTCTTCCTTGTTGGGAGGCACGATAAACCCATCGCTGCTGCCCCGGCCCATTTGGTAGTATGAGTGCAGCTCGTGGATGTGGTTCCTGGATCCCAGGTTGGGCATGCTTTTGTAGTACACCTCATCCGCGTCGGGGTTTTTGCTGGCTGGGGAGAGCTCGCCGTCGACCTCATCTTGGTTGGTGCTGCCAGTGTCGGTGTCGGGGGAACCAGCGAGGACGGGCATGCTGGTGTAGAGGGAGTCTCGCTGGGGCGACTGAGACTGGGACTGGGCGTCTTCCGTCTGTTCGTTGGTGAGCAGGGGGAAGAAGCTCTCGCTGGTCTCCTGGGGTATCCTCCTCCGGGAAAAATGGTGGGGCTGGTGGTGGTTCTCCGTAGGCAGGCCGCGTGGAGGGAGCAGGGGGGCGTTGGACTCCTCCCGGATTAGCTCCAAGCCCAAGGCCTCCTCGCGGGTGAAGGGGGCCGGGTTGTCGAGGACGACCGGTTCGTCGACCTTGCCGATGGACGCCGCGCCACTGCCGCCAATTCCGCCGCCGCCTCCGCCGCTGCTGCCGCTTCCGACGTTGTTGACCAGCTTGTTCATGAGGTTGCGGTTCTGCTCGCTGGAACCCGAGCGCTCGTGATTGTTCAGGTAGGACGGGATGTAGTTGGAGGTCAGTTCTTTCAGGATCTTCTTCTCCAGCGTGGTCTCCTTGTGGTTGTAGCTGCCGCGGTCGATGATCTGCACGCAGTCGCCCAGGTACTCGCCACTCGTCGCCATGCTGTAGCTGTTGCCGTGGTTACCATTCAGTGGTAGAGTATCCATGACACTTGAGTCCCTGGCATTGTTCAGAATTCCCTCTGAGGAAACAGTGTGAAAGGGATTATGAACACACCCTCAAACGCCATGCTCACGGAACAAATACTGTCGAAGAAATGTAACTGTCATCAATTATGATAATCTCTAACTTTTCATGAATGCATTGATTAATGACATTTTCACTGGGCCACAAAACTAAATCACATTACAGCTTATCATTAAATGTGCCTTGTACTAATTATTAGCTTCCATTAGCTTGATCTTCATAAATACTATATATACATATTATTATATACAACGTGTCAGGAGTAAACATTATGCACATTAAGTTTAAATCGTGTCCTTACCTCATTACCTGATTATCTCTATTATAACGACATACACATTATAACTCTTCACAACAATGACATTTAACGATGTACAATGCACATTAAAAATGCATACAATACAGCATAATCAAACCATTCTTGATTGTTGTAATTTTGTAATGTTTTTGATAGCAACCGCAGTTCTTCATTTGTATCAGCAATCAGATAATCAGAGAATGGTTTAACGTTTATAAAATTGAAAACATCAGCAACGACAGATTTACGTATAGTATACTATCACACTGAAATAAAATGGACAACGAAAGACGACATGAAATGGATGCAGAGTGATAACTCGACGAACATACAAACAGAACTGAGAGGACAAACAAAAAGAAATACTTATTCATGCCAGTGCATGGATGAGTAAGAAAGCATTTGATTATAGACCTCAGCCATTAAGCATTGTGGGCCCTTATTTAACAGAGCTTTCAGCATTATCCAGAACTTAGTTCCATTTATTTCGCAAAAGAACAGCAAAATCGCTGCTTTTGCTTAGTTTTAGTGACTTTGCCACAAGCTTTTCACTTGCTGTGATAAATATGGGCCATTGTTCAGATGGCAGAAAAATAAACCCAATTAAAAATAAATAAACAAATGCATAAAACATTCAGATAGACTTTCTGTTCTCTCTCATGCAGAGAAAGCGGACTCCCAATTGGAAAATCTGACTGATTCGTTTCAAATCAATTATTCAAATTATGTATTTTCCCTGTCTTAAGGGGCAAAAAGCAATTGAAAATGCACATTTCTCACAAAAAAATATTGACAAAAGCTCATGGAATATTCATATTTTTACTAGGCCAAGGCCGAGCAATTTTAAACCACGTGCCATTTATATCAGCAGGCTCGGTTGGAAAAGAATAAAAAAAAGGATCAAGCTTCTCGTCATTCAATGAAGCTTATAGCCCTTTATTGAGGCGAAAAATATGGAATAGTATGCAAAATGTGCAATATCGTAATCAGGATGTTATGCTGATGATATGACTGCGCTTGGCTAATGCACCTCTGGAGTGGGTATTCAGAGCTGTAATCTTTAAAAAAACGATGCAACCAAACCGTATCATGTCAAATAATGAAAGCATATTCAATTATCGAAGTAAACGAAACCAAACCTGTGCATCATTTGGACAAACTTAATGATCGAATTTGGAATTTAGATGCATTTTCACTGGGATGGAGGATGAGGAAAAGGAATGACCTGTCAGTTATCTCTCCCCTTTATCGGCATAGAGTGAGAAGAAAGCAAGCTGAAGACAATTACATTTGATATGCAATGTTTAGCTTTACTCCCATACTTGTCTCTCTGTAGGGTGCTGAGTGACAGCGTGGAGGGAGAGAAGAGAAAACAGAAGAGACAGGCTCAGAATGACACATTATAGAAGGACAAGTAACAGAGCACAACATACAGGAGAGAGCAATGTTAGCGGTTAGCTTTTGGACAATAAGGCCTGTCCCACCCCCCACTAAAAGTGTTCCTTACAGTGAATGTTGTCCAATAGTCTGATTTACTGGAGAAAGCAGTGGAAGATTCTAGCAGGTTCTTCTGCACATTTCATTTCTGAAACTTCACTGGGTGGGTTTAACAGGGACGAATTTAGCCTTGTCCCGGACTAAATTACATTTCGAGCCGAGATTCACGGTCCAAATTTAGTTCGAGAACCAGCCCATATGTTTGTACATCTGGTTTCATTACAAGGGCACAACTTCACGCCTTCAAGTAAAGACAGTGAAGTTCATTGTATATTCATTTTTTTTTCTGTAAGCAAGATAATATATACTGTGTATAGAATTAAACAGCAAATCACCTGAGCAAAGTTTTGCTCATGCAAGCACATAAAGTAGAAACTACTCTAATTAGACTGCACAAAGGACTTAAGCGAGTCAATGTGTGTATCAGAGAAAGAGCTATCAAGTCAACACAATTGGAGGCTATAAACTTTCATTAGAGACTCATTTCCCCATAGTAGGAACTAATTTGGCTTTCTGGAGTGAGACCATTACAGGGGACTAAAGCCAAACTATTAACTATGTAAAATGAAACAATCCGTACACAACAGACATAATCTCGAACCTATTTACAGTCATAAAACAGCAAATAGAAGAAATCAAGTTTATTTCAGTTTCAGATTGCACATGAGCCAAGATTGTGTTCAGAAAATAAGGTCTGTGCGCAATCAAGATCAGACAGAACGCTAAATTTGCAATACGAATGAATGCAAAAACTACGCTGTTTCCACACAAACCCATCTAGGAAAATTATACAAAGTACTTGCAAAGATTTTTCAAAGTATTAATGCTTCTAAAAGATTAAAGTGCAGACCGTAAATAATTGGGGAAAGTGATTATGCAAAAGCACTGGCATTCCTATTTATGATATGTGAACACCTGTTAATTACAATACCACTTCATCCTCCAGTGCAATTCACACCTTCTGAAAATCCAATACACTATACACTAAATTAAAGTCAAAACGCGAAAAAAAAGAGACACTGTCCAAGGATGCAGGCAATACAAAATTTCCTTTGTCCTTCACACTCACTATAAACTATTCTCTTGGTCTCCATGCTGGCAAAGTGTCCATGTTACATGTCTGTTGGTGTCCATGTTTCAAAGCGAAACATAAATGCTATGTATTTCTGGTCTGTCTATGGAAATGGATCATAATAACATGGGAAATAATCCATTAGAGTTCTCTAATTTGTGCAGCAAGCTCGAAGAGACGTTTAGTTTGGATACGTTCATTGCTTTGAACATACTAAAGTGTATCATTGACCAATGTAGCTGTAAAATATATGATATAAAAATTTTTAAAACAAAAAGTGAATTAGGAAGAGGGAGTCACTCTCAAAATGTATTCATTTCTAAATAAACAAGACATTACAAAAATCATGGCAAACTAGCACGTCATGGAAACAGACTCTTGGACAGACCATTGACTGAGAGGACTTACCATATGTTCGCGCAGATAAAACCCTGAAACAATGACTACATCGAACGAACGTACACTAAGACAGACGAAAAACACAAGCTCACAAGCAGAACAGTCCCTTACAGGCAGCTAAGCAATCAAAGGAAACAGTGGATATATCTGGCTCCCAGGAGGAATCTAAGACAATGTCAGATATGATGGATTTGACTTGAGTCTCTGATTTGAATGTAAGACACTGGAATTTTACGGCGATATGCCACATGCACATTGTTTCAGTGATAAAATAATACTTGAATAATGGCGAAATACTACAGGCAAATAGTGTCAGAAAACAATAACATAGAGCAGTTGTTAATTATGTATGACTTCATAGGTCAGGGTGTGCAATACTTTTAGCAGAAGAATTGTTAACTATGACTAATGATGAAGCACTGAGGTAACGAGTTGCCCCGTGCAAAATCTGCAGCTTTAAGTGAATTAAAAATTAAAGTGGATAAAAAATAACAATCGCACGGTTACGGTAATGGTTTCCCTTTGCAATTAATTCATTTGCCGCTGCTTTTCAAATCCAGATCATACATAATTAAACAGGAGTCATGTATTTACAAACGGCTTTCCGACAGGGCGAATGAAGAGCTCAATGACAGAATAAGTCAGATCTGAAGCAGTGTCTTAGCTGGGTAGCCATGATAATCCTTGTCCAGACCACATCCTTTGAGACACAGCTGTTGGGGAAACCAATGCCTGTGTTAAGGCCAGATCAAACACGGTTGTCAAAAGGGTTGAGGAGCGGGGTGGTTTGGGGCGGTTTGGGGGTTTTCTGGGAGTTTTGGGGAGGGTAGGTAGGTGGGTGGGTGGGATGGGGGTGGGAATAAAAGGCTAGCACACCTTGCGTGTTGTACATGCTCACAGAGGGGTTGTTATAGACGGCCGACTCCCCAAGCAATGTGTTATAGGGATTGTTAGTGCCATGGGGACGCAGTAGAGCATTAGTTATAAGATGGTTAGCCATGGCTCCTGCAGCAGCCAAGATAGAAACAGAGAAAGAAAAAAAAACACACACATATCAATCAGGCAAAATGCATCGCTGAAATAAAACGGCAACGATCAATCCTCCACGTGTGGGCGGCAGCAAGCTGAACAAACTGAAGGGTACACGACCGTATTTTCACCGTAATATACGGACAAGTGCACACAGCGATTTTTGATGATTTCACATTCTTTTCTAGATTTTCTCTCTCTCTTTTTTTTTTAAAGTGTACATTCCATAGCAACACAACCACGATGCTCGCATCCGCGCCTTCACATTCAAATGGATAATGGAAGCAGCCTGATGCAACAGTATGCAGGTACGCACAACGTGACATTATAATACATTCAAGACACACAAACAGGAATTAAAAATTTGGCTTTACCGACCCACCCCCCACCCCTTCACCCCGCAAGGCAGCCATCATAAATTCTTCTTCAAATAGCACATCAGACTTTTCAAACATAGCGTCTCTGTTCTGAAGTTCAATTTGCTGGTATAATTTTTCTCTGCTTCTTTAATGAGAGAAGGTTTGTCCAATTTTAAGCTCCATGTAGCAGACTGTCAGAAGACTTACCTTTTCATCTAGTGAATGGTGCAAAACCCTCCCCATTTACTGAAAATATATCGACTTGGGCTAAAGCATAAATCTAGAAGACACACTCATACGGAACTGCAAGAAAAAAAAAAAAAAACCACTCTTGCCTTTCATGCTTGACCTAAGGGTGAACCAATGTTATTAACTGACTGTCCAGTTCTAATTGGTTTCAGAGGATGCAAAATGTTCACCATGTATAGGTGTTTTTGATGAATATACGTTCAAAGATGTGTCCTGATACAGATAGGTAATTGATTTTTTGCAAATTACAGACATCACCTCATAACTGACTTCCTACTCCTGCTTTGGAAATAAACTGACTTGAGTTTCGCTTTGAAAATGCTCTGTTCCTGAGCAAAAATTAATCAAAAACATTTTGAAAAATATGAACACACTTCACAGCGACTAATGCAGTGCAAGTGAATGAATAAAAATCACTGGCTTTACTGCAATCATTCTGGCCAAAAACATGGATGTGATTGGTGGGCAGCATGTTGCACCAGGTTGATATTTTGGACAGGGTCTTATTTTTGGTTTCCGAACTGATGGTGATAACAGGACAGGTGGAAGCCATTTGACTCCTGTGCGAACAGCAGCTTCCACAGGTTCCAGTTCAGAACAATTAAACATTGTTCACTCTGAGTTGGAGGGAAGTACAAGGCTTTCTGATAGGCTTATTTCAAAAGTGCCTTCTTTCTTTTGATTTCCCAAATTGGCAGTTTCTCCACTGCCCATTTTCCTAGATGGACTGTAGACTGCTTACCACTTTTCCCTTTTCCACCCTGACTTTGGTCTGCAGCATTACAATTTTATCTTTCATTAGTATTCATTAGGGAAACGCATCATTAGGCTCCTAAAGGTACTGAATTTTATTTCATTCTTTTTATAGTGGTGATTTCATTTTGGACCGGGGTCAGTTTTTGGACTGTGTTAGAGTTTTTGACAGTCGGCTGTCTCTTATGACATCTATCCTTGCAGTGTTCAGCCATTTGCATGTGAACCTACACACACACACACACACACACACACACACACACACACACACATATGGCTACCCCCATCGGTGAGAGGGACTTCTTCATACCGCCTTGCTTAACAGCATAATTATTGAGATGCTGATGTGCGCATTCTCCAAAGAATCAATCTGTCATCCGAACAGCTAATTAGTGTCCGTGAGTGTGTGGAGCAGACCGATATAGCAACTGAGGTGCCCTGGGCCACTTCCATCAAGCCAAGCAACTGTTAGGAGAGCTCCTTACGCAAAATTTTTGACCTCGCTTGTCTTTATCATTTTTTTGCAAACATTATCGAAAAATGAGCAAGAGTGTACCCAGACATCCGGGGGCTTCTCATACCCACATAGTCCAAAACGCCATCTGGAGTGAGGTATTCGGCTACCTGTCCTTAAATTGTCTGCGTTTGTTTGATAAAAGGTTTCTGAGCCCGCCAGGCCATTCAAAGTTAGCCATATGTATCAGTTTATGCACAATGTTAAAACAAATGCACCGTTTAAATTCAGTGCATCTCTCAGTGCGTCCCTCAGTTTGAAGTGGATTAAAATCAAGGATCAGAGAATTTGAGTGCTTTGAAGGCTGTTAATTGAGAATTTTAGTGATGGAAGAACCCTTTTTTGAATAAATTACACCTGCCTGGTACTGTTTTTACGAGGATTTGGCCATAACTTTTAGCCTGATCGGCGATTGACAGCTATCTAATATTCTGCGGGGAAAAAAACCTAAAGGTTGATTCCCAGGAAGAACCCTCTATCAACACCCTAGCTTTGTGTTTCAGCTGACGCTGTCAATTCTGCAGTTGGGAAGCCCCATCTTAAAATGCATTACCGGTACTCGGGCATAAATAAACAAAAATAAATTAATAATGAAGCATAATAAAAAGTGTGTACCAGGCAGCTGTCAGGGAAATGTAAGCCCACGGATGAGGCAACTAGCTGCAAGGCGCCAGGCCGTCGCTGCTGAACTCTTTAAATGCTCATTAATGTGCCGACAAGAAAAAGAAACCGTGTCACCGTCCTGCCATTTCGGGAGCTCCGCCGTTACCTCTGTTCAGGGACGCTGAGCTGTTTATGTCTCCCGTGATGAAGGAAGACTCGGACTGCTTCCGGACCGTGTCGTTCCACATTCGACGTATCCGACTCTGGGGGGAGGAAGAGATCCCCATCCATGAGAACACAGATTAAATTGATATACCTCCATTCCATACTTTATATGTGAAAGTGACCCAAGTCTCGAGACATTTTTCTTAAATTTGAACAATATCTGCGAAATTGTGAAGAAACACAACAGCTGCTGCCATTAATCATGAATTTGAGGTGTGATTCAGTTCGCGCCCATATCGCTGGCCCCATAATAAAATAAATAACACTTTCTTTAACAAGTTAAGTAGCAAATGTTTCCTGAATTTTACTCCGTGACTGTACTGGCATGACTCAATAGAGCAGGTCTCGATGGTGTCTAATCCAGATACCCTCCTTAGACCTGAAAATGGCACAGTGCCAGTGGGAAAATTCTCAGCGGCGAGGATATGGTTACACATCAACACCGCGCACTGATGAGAGGGCTTATTCTGACAACATGTCTGAGGCCGCTCACCACTCTCTGACCTTCTCCGATTTGACATTTTTGAGATGTTTTTTTTTTTTTATATAACAGAGTGGGACGTGTCATTCCCTCGACGAAGACGACGCGCTCTGTCATTGGCTGCAGCCCTATTGAAAATCCAGTCACTGCATCGTCGGTATCCTCCGTAAGGTTACTGCAAAATAATTTGCATTTGTAAACGTGTGGCAGTTGCCCAAGTTCTTTAAAATGTGTCAAAATGATGCTCTTGAGTGTGAGCTGTCACACACAGTTTTAGGAACATGTTGCAACAAGGCATAATTCAGGATATTTTGAAAGTGCTAAAATTTGAAATGACAGCCAAAATGACAGTCCATTACCACGTACTTTACCAACTTCATTTATTGACCCCGTGATTTTTGACTATCAATTACAATCATTTTTAAATCATGCCATTTTAAATAAATAAAGATGCTATTTGCTGTCAGCAGGCAACCTTTAATTAGATATATTTCACTCCTGGATTGGCTGTGAAATGCACAGTAATATGCTGTATACAGAGCAGAGATTGACTGCGAATACTAATGGTCTGCATTTCACAATGGGTCAATTTGTGAAAGATAAACGGATTTTAGGACAGAAAATCCTCCCAGAAAACCAAAATTCTATCAAGCATGGGTCGTCTATACAGTTTTCCCATCCCAACAGATCTTCCTCTCAACCAAGAGGACCAGAATGAGAGGTGTTCACTTTTTTGAGCATTTCATCGCCCGGAAGCATAGTAAAGCAAGGAAAAATATTTGTATCCAAAATAGGTCTGTAATTGACATAAGTCTGAAACCGACAAACAGATAAAGAATGAACGTGAGAGAGAGAGAAAATAAGAGAAAAGAGAGAACAAGGGAGAAAAGATAAAGGGAGAGGAGAGAGAATGAGGGTGAGATGGAGAGATAAAAATAACGGATGGAGAGAGACAAATAGAGCGAAGTGATAATGAGAAACAGAGGATGAGGGAGAGAGAGAGAGCGACAGAGAGAGGCGCCCCCTACCTGTGACCCTGTGGAATAGCGTCCAGGTGTACGGGAGGTAGTGCTTTTTCCAGACGTGATGGATGTCTCCACGCTCTTCCCACTGCAGCAGTGTGTGCGGAGGCATTTCCCGTACTCCTTCCGCACCTACAGAGGCACAGACAAGGACTCCATTAAATCTCCCCCTCTCGGCTTTTCGAACAAGGCAATCAGAGATAGCAGACCTGGCCCCAGCCACGGGCTGACAGACAGAGTGACAGACGCACCCAGACATGATCATAGCTTAACCTGGCCCCCTAGGGGAGGGGCCAGGTAATAATACTTTCAAAAGTTTCCAAATTGATTTTGACTTGCATTACTCAGTTCGCTAAAGGGTCATTCTGACCCCAGTCTTGTAAATAGTGCATTGGCGGCACATTAGCTCCTGGAGATTTTAATTAAGGATTTATCATTCGGATGATCCTCCGCTTTGCTGTTTATGGTAGTATCGTATAAACAATAATAACATTTGGCATTAAGGGTGCTATTACCAGACAGCCTTAAAGTATGACAACCCAAATTAAACTGAGGTAAAAATTGGGGTAGGACACTGCCTTTTTACCTCTGAGTTAGGAATTAAACCCAAAATAGCGCGGGTGCATATCCAGTAGTCTGGATAGATAAGCATTAAAAATTCTGCTTAAATTTTTGATGTCGCTCAGGATGAGATGTTCAATGGCAGTAATATACAGTAGTTTGTAATGCATCCCTTTCTAGAATGCAGCCTGATACGTATTTTACATGATTTATCTGCTGGATTTATGGTAGATAATCGTAGAGACTTACAGATTAATCTTTGGTATTGAGACTTCCTCAAAAATGTGGCAACCTCCTTGACCATTTGAGCTTTTAGATCAAAAATAAAGAGTGTAATTAGAGAGTTCATGACTGAAAATTCCACTGCCAATGTGACAATTGGTTCTTGCATTTTCAAACAATGGAGGCCGAGCGAACTTTCCCACGTATTTTAAATAATGGTTTTACCACAAAATGGGCATTTTATAGTTTGTTTTTCCCCAGTGACATAACAAAACCATGGAGGACACTTACCACCATCAAAACAAATTAATTTCTCAGTGCAACTAGAACTTGCATATTTGGTTGATAAAAAATCTCGGCATTACACTAAGTACCATTGCATTTTCACCTGGCACTATTTCATTACTAACTTAGCTACTCGTTTTATTATTATACACTTTTAAAATAATTTTTGATATTATTTTTATGGGACTTCTACAGAAAGTTAAGCACACTTGGAAAAATTACACACTTCTGAGTTAGAATAATACGAAATTTCACAACATTGTACATTAATATTCAGATCAATGCTGTACACTATACTGTATACGGCACTGTACGCATGGTCTCCTGTTTTAATCACAATATAAGCGATGTACAGCTAACAGAGAGACCGTTAATGTTACTTCATAAATATGTATGCTTTCCCCTACCGTGAATATTTTGAGTATTCCAACTGAACCCCACAAGTTGAATTATACTCGGTCTGCGATACAAAGAAGAGCCTTTGTCCCTTAATCATACTCATTTAATTGAAAATAATTGTGTCCTGCTCTTGCTGACACAGGAAAGCTGGTTTTTTATGCAATAATGTCGGCAATAAATTTTCCTTAATGGAATAAGAGGCTGTTTGCTGCAGGTTCCAGTGCATCTGATGGTTCTATCTCCCGTTCCCTGAAGAACAAAGACGCAGCATGTGTCCTGGAAGAACCTGATAACCCACTTTCCTTTACGGGCTTATTTTTTCATAACAGCAGTACACGCGACCGTCAGACCGCGTTCATTCACCCCTACATCGTCCCACAGAGCAGCGCATCCCAAAGCATTTTCCCCAACAGCGTAATTCACAAATGTACAGAATTTACGCCTCTCTCAACAGTGAGTGACATACTAACGTTGCTGTTACATGAAAACAGTAGGCCTAAATAGATTTTTGATATTACATTTTGATATTTTGATTTATCAAGCTTGATAAATTTTAACCCCATAAAACCTAGAGGCGCATAAAATGGGTCTCTCAAATGCAGCAGCTATATTCAAACCTGTGGAACTTCAGGCCTATTTTAAATCCTGGAGGAGATCTTAAGGTTTCAAGTGATCTCAAATATGTCCTGCTGAATTATGGGGAAATGTGCATAAAATGAGGTTCAGGATCTAGATATTTTACATTTGATGTCATGCTGTGGCCATAAATATATGGTGCACTGCAACCAGCAGATACAGAATTTGTATGCAACATTGTCCTTTAATATGAATAAAAATTCTTTTTCTGAGTTTTAACCTGCACATAGAAAAACCTAAGTGAAATGTTAAGGGGTTAATGACATTTTAATTTACAGTGAGGTCTGAAAGTTTGAGGACAATTGTACAATTTCATAGAGCCGTGACTCCAGCAGGACTCACTCAATATGGCTTTAAATGACCCCAAATCAAAGCTATCAATCAGAATTATATTTTGAGGGCAATTCGATCCATACGAGCTTAACCAGTGGGAATTTTAGGACCTTACATTTGTGTATTAGTCCAAAAAACATACAGGTCTCACTGTCTTTGTGAATGGGATTGGAGCTTACCCCTATTCATTTAGCCTTGTTTTGAGGAAAATAAGTAAAGAAATAAAGAGATTTTTCACACGGTAGACTTGACTTAACGACAGCACACTGGTTGTGTAATACTGTCGCAGAAATATATACCGGTGTGTGTATCTGAACATTCAGGCCAAACATTTGTCCCCTTTAACTCTATAAAGCATCTTTGTAACAGCCCTTCAGAGAAAAGTGCTACCCAAATAAAATTGTGTTGAATGCGCATGACTGAAATTCACAATAGACCAACAAACAACAACCCCACTCCCTCAAATGTCTGTTTCCTAGACAGACTTCCAAGGCCCCAACATAAGTACTAAAACAGATCGTTTTCTGTTCCACAAAGCACAGAAACACTTGTTTCTCTAATTCATAGTGAATGCCCAGCCTGATGACCTCACCTTCTTCTGTAGGATGCAGTGGAATATGAAGATAAACATCCCCTGCAGGGAGTTGAATATGGTGAAGAGGTACGCCATGATGACTGTGCTCTCGTTGATGTACATCAGCCCAAAGGCCCAGGTCAGCCCGAGAAGACACAGCAAAGCGATTGCACCGATCACCCATGACCTACAAAATGAAAAGCCCAGTTAGCTAGCCAGTTAAATTGACAACACCGTTGACTATCTTAGTGAAAAATCACAAGCTAGAAAGATAGACTGTTATTTCAAAACGTTTCAAGCCCACAATTCAATTTAAAACTGTAATCTTCTCCTGACTCAAATCGAGTACTTAGAATTTGACTCGACTCAACTTTTGTGGACTTCAACAATAGGCACAACCATTTTTCTCCAGTCTAAAACATTTTTTTCTCTATTCAAAGAGACATGAATTGCAGCCCTGAGGAAAATCAATGCAGATGGCCTCTTTATATCTTGACATTCAAGGCGACAGGGTGCTATTTTCCAAGTTGCGTTTATTTTTCTCAAGTAAGAGTGCAGTGGAAGTGATATTTATGTGCACCCCCCTGTGCAGTGGAAACTTTATTTTTAAAAAATACATTACGATTTGTCATTTCCCTCAAAAGGTCAGTCCGTCTTCCCCATCTCAGTTGCTGTGAGACCAATTTATCTGATGAACTGACTTGACAGCAATCAGCGAGAGAGAAAGGAAGAGAGAAAGGGAGAGAGAGACTGACAAAAAGACAAAATGCTAAGATAGAGACGGAGAGATGGAGAGGAGGGGGAGCTGTAGATACTTTTTGCCTATTCTCAGTCATCTTAAGCAAACCTGTGGGATTTGTTGACCCTTTGTGGAAACTGAAGGTTTAGTAGGCTCTCATTTCCCTCTGTTCAGAAACTTCCGAATGGAGCCGCAGTTAATGCTCCAGGAAACCCAAGACAGACGCAACAAACTCCTCAGAGACGTGACTAAGACTCCGGCTGATAAAGAGCCAGTCCCCTTCAATCACTCCGTCAGTGGAGAGTGGGCGATAGCCCTGATTACTGCCTTTTCCAGGTTTAAAATAATGTTTAAAAGACTTTTCGTTCAATAGAGTTAGCATCCAGCTACAGGTATAATATTGTTAATGACTGCTAAAGCATACGCCGCTGCAGCACAGACCAGTAGCAACTGACACAAATATGACACCAGGAAACACTTGTATAAAAATGGATGTATCTCCAAAGCATAAGGGAGAGACCATCCTCGAGGTTTAATTTATATTTTTGTGATAAATGGCATGGTTGTGTGCTTTTGACTGCCAAAAGATGTGGAAAACATGTAAATAATGCATTTTTTAAAAGCCTATATACTGAGAATTCAGAACGATAAACATGTGTAACAATCTGTGCTATAGATTTCAAGGGGAAAAAACACAAAATCAAACAATTATATTTTTTTGAAAAAGGATTACATTTCACAGTTCCACGGTATTCAGTAAAGAGATACATAATAAACAAATGTATATTTTATTCTTCTTTTCTTTCTCAGTCAACCAGCTTTCATCTGTCACTTTTACAATATACATATTTTTAAAAATAACTTGGCTTATTTTATTACACCCATTAGAACATTGCTGATGTATTGTCATTAACATACAGCACCTCACTAATGGGGCATCAAAGGATATGGCTATTTGAAATAGATGTTTTAAAGAACTGGATAATATAACTTCATTTGTCATTCAAAATAATCACATCCCTTCAGTTCCTTGCCATCAAAAATGACCTTAACCATTATCTGATGCCTCTTGCTGTGCACCCAGTCCATTTATGTATGGAAAACTTCTGGCCGCAATGACGTTGGCCAGGTGCCGTGCAATTAAATCTCCATTTGTATTAATGCTTCTTCTTCTTTGGTCATCAGAGAAAGTGGATTCATGCTGCTTCCATTATGCAAAGCCCTTAAATACACAGAGAAAAGAAACAGTGACCTTAGCTAAACCTAATGAGAAGGTCAAACGAGAATTGGCCTGTTGCGCTGGTACGTGATTGTCACGCTTCATAAGGACTGCGATTCGGAACCCTCTGTTTTCCTTCACTGTGAAATTACTTATGGCTACATTCCCTGCTGTGGAGTGGAAGCCCACATTAAGACTGTACACTCTGGTTGTGTTTACCCCATAATCCTCCAGGAGCTTCTGACTAATGCCATGTCAGCAGAACACCAGCATTTTGGCTGAGAAATGAGAGATAATATACATATGTTCTTGAAAAACAGGATCTACTTCGGGATAGGCCTTTTGATGAATTGGCGGTCTCCCCGGGGTGTATTCAGACGTCATGCTCCACGCATTTTGGGATAGGTTCTAACGACCCATCCCCATGACTGATGGTGAATAATTTGTATAGGTAATGAATGGATGGATTCTTAATGATAGGCCGCACTGCCTAGCATTACTTCCAGAAGATCTCAGCACATGTACTGAGAAAAACTCTGGTCTATAAGTTTTGTGTTTCCCAGGGCCAGGACAGAAGAAGGCCAATGCCAGTTCTGTTACACTCTATCCCCTGTCTGCATTCGCCCCTCCACACCTTCAACCTGAAAAGCCTTCTTTACATCTCTGGTGTCTCACCCCTCACTTTGAGGTCTATTCCCCGTTTCCTTCCCTCTGCTGAAACTTCTTCCTCTTTTCTCCATCCCCGTTTTCCTGCTTTTCTCATTACTTTTCCAATTCCCCGAAGCAGTCCATCGCTGGCTGAAGCCTGGCTTTTCCACCAAGCGTGAACACAGCACTAATTTTTAAAGATGTCAAATCGCCAGTATTTCTACTGCATTACATCGCACTCAATCGACCTGAAAAGCAAAGTGGATAATGCGCGATACAGGTATTAGCAGCGGATATAGCAAATTTACTTCTCAAAAAAAAAAAAAAAAACAAAGATTATGAATCCGCGCTAAATGGGGCATATGTCTATGAACATTCTCTCTGCTCGGGAGAGGAATACTTTTTATAGATGTACTTATCTTTTGAAAATACCAAAGAGCTTATAAAATTAAGAAAATGTAGTGAGGATCAATAAGGATTTGGACGGATACACAATTCCAGAGGGCTATACATTCTATATTTAAGTTTGGAATCAACAACAACAACAACAACAAAAAGTGTTTTTGTGAAATGAATCGATATTTTCATTCAACAGAGTCAAGTTTTGTTCTGAGAGACAAAACAAATAAATGTACCTGGGAATAGTGGCTTTAGAATTGCATCATAAAATACAATTTCGACCAGCAATCGTGATATGTAACAGAAATGCCGAGGCTTCAGTTGTTTATCAAAGTAAACGCTGCTTTAGTGCATAACAATGTCCATTTCTTTTAAAAAAGCCAAAAATGTGTAGGCGCGTCCACACTTCTGAATGGAACTGTACGTGCACTTCGATTACAGCTTGCAGTTTGCACAGCTTACTTTCATTGGCAATGTGACAGTTCTTACATCCACATGTGACCACGCAAGAATTATAGCCCCTTAAACCTATGTCACGGGCCAGACACTGAGGGACCTCTCTGCAAGATGGAGTTTGGACGAGTTCCATGCTCGAGTGTAACATTTTTATTGGTCTAGTAATTAAGAATGCAGAACAAGGTAGATCCATATGGGGAACCCATTATTAATTTAACATGGCTGTATGGAAGCACATTATAACAGTTGCTCTGAGAGTGCCAGAAGATGAATAAATGCTCACATGAATACGTAATTTTTTTTAAAAAACAGATCTCAATATCCCCCCGTCTTTCAGCTCTTCTGGCTTCCTTCGATATGCGAGGCATACATTGTGTTTTGCAGTGCTGTGTTGAAACATTTAAGAAAATTAAATTAGGTGCGACCGAGAAGATCGACTCTCATTAAACCGCAAATACTTTAATGCTTCAAATGAGGCGCAATTACATCTAATCGCCCTTGTGAGCCTCGCTTCTGACTTAATGCATTAGGTTCAGCACGCCTGCGTCTGAGCGAATGTCCGCCTCAATTAAAGGTCCCGTATGATGGAATTTTTATTTTCCCGGTTCGGTCCACAGGCTCAGAGGTCACCAAAGTGGTCTCCCCCCCCCAGTTTAGGCACAAGACACTCCTTTTCCATTTCAAAGTCGGATACATGCTGTTTGAAAACCCTGTTGTCTACATCACAAACTGACCTGCTCTGCATAGTTCATACCCAGCAGCTGTGTCGTAGTCCCTTGTCCCCTCCCACAGTCACACTCGACCTCCACACCTCTTTTTTCCTAAAAGCACTTCTTTTTTGCCCCTCCAATCCCTCTCAATACAGCCTCAATGTTTGTTTATATCACATCTAGTAAAGATGCCCAAGGCTCTACCTAGCTTTGCACGAGTGTGCCATCATCAGTGCAATAGGAAGCGCAAGCCTGTATTACCTCTGCAAATTGCAAAGGACACAGTCATGCAGTTTTCCCTCCAAAAAAAAAAACAACACATCATAATTTGTAATTAGACTAAAAATTTATTAAGCCTAACCATTACTAAAAGTAGGTAACCATCTTATATGTAGCCACATGTGCACATGCAAAAGAAAAAAGCCAAGTGATCTTTCTCCCCAAACCCTTGATCCAAGCGACCTTTATCCCCAGGCCAAAAGAACTGATTACAGTCGAACAGCAGTGTGTAAATGAAGCACCAAGTATGCACTCTTCCTACAGGTAATGAAGGAGGAACCATCCGGAACAATCAAGATGTCGTCCCCCTGAATCTCCCTGAGCCCAGTGGGTTCGATAAGAGGGGGGTGATGCTGAAAATTCCCGGGGAACCAAGGTGATGAAACAATAGACTTTACGCAGTACAGAGACCAAGTTGGAATTATTTACCACAACTTTAAGACGCCCTGGCTCAATTTTATTTTCAACAACAAAGTTCTAGATGAACACTTGCGCTAGCTGGTCATTTTACATCAGTCTGTTTTCTGAGGGATGTCCAGTACAATGCCTGTTTTGCTAAAAATCTATGAATGAAATGGTGCCCCATTACGTGAGTTCATGAGGAAACCGCAAAACTGGAAGCTGCAGCCAAGTCTGATTTTTGTTCATTTTGTCTCCCCGACCAAAGGGGGGAGAAGGGACATATTGTTTTTGTCCAGTTTCCCGTGTGCATGTGCGTGTGCGTGCATGTCCGTATCCCCACTATTTCCAGACCATAACTCCGAAATCATTAAATATATTTCTATGTAAATTTCCAAACATTTGCATCAGGTCGTGCAAATTTGCCTTTTGTTATTTTGAAGTTATTAAGTTTTCTAGTCTCTTCCTAAATATTTGTGAACATCAATTAGGGGCAGCTGCGTTGAAAAAACAATCTCTAGTATTTAAAACAAATGCGACTGCATTTCGCACTTGGTTGTTTATTTCAGTGCCGTCCTCACAGCTTTCCCACATTACTTTAAGTGCTTATTGTGTAATTCACTATTAAACAAATTTATGTAAATTTAGACGCTGTCGCTAGTTCACCCAGGTCATTGTGAAGCATCAGCTGGGTTTTTGGTAGGATGGATGGGATCTGGTACTTTTTCTCTTTGGTTTTAATGTCTGCAAGATGGAACCTGGGTAGTCATTAGCAATGATGTACGTAGCGGTCGGCGACAAAAGCGACAAGTCAAAAGGTCTCAAACTGACATTGAAGTACTGAACAAATTAAAACATAATGATTTTCTTCTATTTCAACGTTAGTTTTAATGACCTTGTTAATTAAAGTGACATGTTACAGCGCCTTACTTAACTAACTGATATAATTGCCCGATGTTATTTTGGCTCCAAACAGTACATTATCATGTGCTTGGAGAGGTGCTTACTTCACCACACTGCAAAAAATGATATGATAAAAACACTACGTGAGATGAATTTACATATTTTAAGACTTTATTTCTATGAACATTTTTCTTAGTAAAACAAAACACTATTTCTTGTTTTGAGGCTTTGTTTGCAGTGCGGCACCAGTCAGATTAAATGTTGTCTTTATTAGATTTTCAACATCATTAGTGATTGTATTCAATCGCACTGTGTCCTAACAACTTAATCAGGGAAAACGAAAGATACTTTTTGTTTCGTATAAAAAAAAATCCTGATCATTGAACTCTTCCGTCTTCAATTCATTTTTTGAGAGCACCAATAGGCACCATAGAGTAACACGTGAATCCCTCAGCCTGTACCACTAGAATCATTATCAACTGTTCATTGTATAAGGGAGTGGCTGTTCCATTCTCCAACCAATTGGAGCAGAGCTCTTTATCAGAAAGGGTCCACCCACTCAATACATTATGTTCTTTAAAGGGAAGAGCATTTCAGACAGCAAATGGGATGAAAATTGAATATTTTCAGGTGCTTTCTGCTAAAAAAGGTTCATAAAACTCCCTTCCAGACATACATGAATACAATAACTTAAAAAGTGAGAGCAACCACTGTTTAAGGTATATAAAAGCTTCATGAATCTGAATAGCATGTAATCCCCTCATCCATGGATAAAGCCCAAAGATCAGGAGAAACACATCCTATTTGTAGAGATCAAGTAGGGATCGCAGAAGGTTTTCACATCAAACCTAATACGCCACACCAGATTTTTGTAATTACAAGCTGAAAAACACGTCCAGCTGCTGAGGGAGGAGTGATTCGTCCAAGTTAGACTGAAACCCTACAGTATGGTAGATTTCCAGGAACTGGCTTGGTTACCATTGCCCTTTCAAGGTAGACTGTAGATGAAGGGGGAGGGGAAGTGGGTTAACAAAACATTCATACTTGGGGCATATTTCAGTATGTAGAAAGCTTCAAATACCTAGCAATTTTGTGAAGTCACACTAGATGTGAAGTCATTACTGGTAACTATGAGTGCAAAGCTACCTCTATAGCCTTAGAGGCACCGGGGCACATTACTGCAATTTCAGAGGATGGAACTGTACATGAGGCCGGCTGTACAAAACTGCTGAAAAGCACTGCTCAGTCACTTTAATGTGAGCAGCGTATTCTCCCGGGCAGATATTTCATTCGCTTAAACTGCAATTTTCTGAGTGAGGTGCAGGTGCCGGCTGTAATCATCGTACATACATTCCAATAAATACCGATATGCCTGGCATCGCTCTCGGCAGCAAGGGCCAGGTGCAGAGGAATAAGTGATTTATTACGCTAATGACGAGAACACATAAACGATCCCTTATCAATCCAAATGGACTACTGAGGATGGCAATTAACCAAAGCGCTTGGCTACGGTGGAGGAGGCAAAACAGGATAAGAAAGCGCCGAAACGGTCTACTTCTCAAGGCCGGAGAAGCATTACGATAAAATTTGTTACGAGCACTTAAATTTGTGGGAACTCCAGGGATATACAATAAAGGAGGCATCCGTATGAACAGCCATTTTTTTTGTTGTTATGTGCTTACAGTTAGACCTTTAACATGCCTTTTCTGTCAACGCATTTATTACTTCCATATAAACACTGATGATTAATTAAACATGTCTCACATATCGCTCGCAACACAATCCTCACACCCAATTAAGGCAGTCTACACTGTGAAACTCTAAACCCCATTAACAGAAACAGGACTAAGCTGAAAAAAGAAAAGAGAAAAGGTTTTGTTTTCATTGCATTCCCAAAGGTATTGCGCTTTATTTTTCTGCAAAAACTATTGTAAGATGCTCATTCCTGTTCAAACCTACTCAAGTCGCAAACACTGTGAATCAATCACATCTGTTGGCCAAATGGTCAGGATCCACTGATCATAAGTGCAATACAGTTGGTCATTTCTGGTGACGACTTATCACACCTACCTGGCATAGTCATCAATTATAGAACAGCAACCGGGAGTTGAATTGTAGAACTGTTTCATACAAAGAGACTGTAATCAACTCAACAGATAGCTATTGTTTTTGGAAAGATGGGAGTTGTTTAAGTAATTAATGCAAACAACTGGTCTGGCCAGTTTCAATGTTTTTCATATGAGTAAGAAACCTACATTAGGGAGGTTTGGGGTTCATTTTGACTCCTCTGAACCCAGAGTGCTCTACATATATTTCTGACCACTGCCATTTCACTGGAAATAAACACCAGTTTCGTACTAAGATCGTAATTGTCCCTTCCTTGTCCCTGACGCTACAGACATGCTGAACCTACTGGTGGAGCTAATCACATTCCTCACCACATTCCTCAGATGAACTCTGTGCCAGTGATTCAGCACTATAGCTTTTGTTTACAAAGCAGCCCAATTGTACCACACCAAAGTAGACAGGTCAGGCCTGCACACCAACAGGTTGGACGACACCTGATTCACAAAGATCATTAGAGCGTGTTAAATGAAATGACCAACTAACTGGTGTGATAGAAAGAGGCACCCCTCCTCTCCTCCCTTCTGCATCATTCTGTCTCTCTACCTGGCTCTTCCCACAATCCACTTCCACTGTTATCTTTTGAATGTCCCACCAAACCGCCCTCTGTAGATCATTCATTGGTTTCCACTTCCATTTGTGTTTTGTATCCAATCAGTTCAAGCTTTATAGTAAAGAACAGCCCGCTTTCTCTCAGGATAAATCTCTGGGCCTCCATCTTTAAGGTCTCTTGCCATGCTGGTACTAGACAGAGCCACAGACTTCAGAAGTTGGTTTTCATTTGTATGGTTCACCACTTGTTCACAATTTTACCAGTACAATACACTTGATAAAAGACTATTGGCTTTAATCTCCCAATTCTACAATACTGGCCATGATGGTTGTTTTGTTCTAATAATTGGTTCCATTATTAGTTTAGCAAGTGCTAAAACAGTTTTCTCCAGCCAAGTGACCCAGTAAATCGGGGACATAGTGCGCAACACAACGGTTTGCTTGGAAACAAATATGAAGGAGGCTAATGTGCTGGGAAATGTTGGAAATTCTGTCCCACGGGAATGCTCCCTTCGCTGTGAGATGCTGGAGCTAATTGGGCCTCACGCTCCAAGTCTCCCATCCAGTCTCGATAGGAATGAAGCCCATTTCACACCAGATCACCGGACTCATTCATATCCCAGAACAGTGCCTTAACCGAGGTCAGAGCTTAGGGCCCATCCTCACACTTCAGCAGCACCCCCGCAGATACCAGACCGCAGGTCCCATCCATACATTAGATCAGAGCCTAAACAGATACCAGCCCACAGGTTAGAAAGGTCCATTAGAACAGGACCTTAAAGGTCCCCTATTATGTTACCAGGAGCACAGATTACAAGCTTATTACAAGCCATTTCAAAATTTTTTCCTCTTGACATCACATGGGGAAGTAACCAACCAGAAGCAAGAAGGCCAGGTCACCTTCAACCAGGCAGTCAATCAGATTTCATGATTCTGGGTGGTCAATCCCCCTTGTGATGGCAGGTAGGGGAGACTTTGAACCAGCTCATAATGGCGAATTGGCTGTGCGCCTGGGGGCATAATAGGGGACATTGAACAAATACCAGACCATAGCACTCATCCAAGCAGTAGAATCGTGTCTTAACAGATAATTAGCCTTTGAGTCCATCCATGCTCTAGAACCATAGACTGTATAAAAAGATGGACGCAGCACCCGGGCTTGAAAAGTGAGGTCAATGTGAAAATCGCTAAAAATTGCATTCTATTTGATGGCCAGCAGATGGCGATGTCAGTGTTCGCAGAAAAAAGTTCAATGCTATAGAAGTGTATGAGAAAATGACCCCACTTTCCCACCTGATTTATTATTTCTATAATGATTTTCCACATTATTTTATGGTACCTATCACAAGTTTAAAGTCTCTTTCGACATACAATGATGTTTATTTTTGAAAATTATGGTCCCAAATAGTCTAGAATAAAGGATAAAGCCAGAATATGCTTTAGGGGCATTGCTACCCTCTGGTTCTCTTCAGATACGGTTACATCCACCCATGGAACCACCCCTCGCTCCTCCCTGGATCTTCAATTCACGGTCTCGTCCAAAAGGAATCGCATCCGGTCCCAAAATGACAAAAAGGCGCTATTCAAAGTGCCAAAATCGAGGCTTCCGAAATGGTATGCTGAAACCAATGGGTGACGTCACGATTCCTTTGCCCATCTTTTTATATAGTCTATGACTAGAACACGGCCTGAATAGATACCAGCCCAAAGGTTAGAATGGTGCATTAGAAAAGGACCTCAACAGATACCAAACAATAGCACCCATCCTAGCATTAGAGCAGTGTCTCAACAGATAACAAACCATAGGTTCCATCCATGTATAAGAAAATGCCTCAACAAATATAAGATCATAGGGCTCATTCAGACAGGGTCATAACACATTCCCCCAGCAGCACATAAAGAGCCATTCCACGAGAGAATGACATTCGGTGCGCAGTTGACCCCTCTGGAATTGAATGAAACCTGGCATTGGTCAAGGTAGATAGGGGCGTCTGACGGAAAAAGCCACATTTTTTGGTCCGTATCTCACTTTGCCTGCAGGTGGCACCACATGGAACCATTAGAGTGGCTTAGTTTTGCTGTCTACACCACATTTTACATCAATGTTCATGCCTTAAGGATACACAATACCAGATATGTTGTTTTTTTACCATGACCTGTGACACTTCAAGCCTGGATAAACATCAGCACCATAAACATCAGCACCACATCAGCGCCAAACTGGGTAACTACGTTATTGAGGCGGAATTATTTGAGAAATAACAGCAAAAATTGAAAATGGGAGTGGGAATAAAAAAAATATCCCGGATGTAAACCAATCTAGAATAGTTTATTTTGTGTTTACTCACAACAAGACTATCATTTTCAGTGAATAGTACTTTGGTATTTTGCTGTGTTAGTGCAATATATAGCCAGAAAGACGGTCAAAATAGATGGTACATATTCATATTTTCTCAGTAACCCAGATATGTACTATGGAGGTAAATACTGTTTGTTGTGCTTTTGGAATGCTTTTTTCAGGAACACCAAGCATTTGTTTGGTAGTATCTACACTTTCAAGCTAGACAGAGCCAAAGTTAGAGGAAAACGCTAAATGGACCATTTCATAGCAGATTGTGCCTGTGTTTAGGTGGCATTTTTTTGTTTACCGAGCAAGATAGAGATTTGAAATTCTCTGGATACACAGTCCCTTTAGGGTAAATTACAGCATTTGTAAAATCTCAATGGTAGTATTTTCAGATGAT
Source organism: Gymnothorax reevesii (assembly GCA_029721435.1). Lineage (NCBI taxonomy): Eukaryota > Metazoa > Chordata > Actinopteri > Anguilliformes > Muraenidae > Gymnothorax > Gymnothorax reevesii. The sequence continues at coordinate 26,147,650 of CM056589.1, forward strand.
ATTTAACATTTAATTTGGAAAATTGTTGCGCAAAAGCACAACAAACAACATTTACCACCATAGAACATATCTAGGTTACTGAGAAAATACATTCCAAACATGCACCAAAAATTAATTTTGACCATCTTTCTGGCCATATATTGCACATACACATATATTGTGACTAAGCACATAATAAAGCATTCTAGATTGGTATATGTCTGGGATATTATTTTATTCCCATTTCCATTTTCAATTTTTATTGTTATTTCACAAATAATTCCAGCTCAATAATGTAGTTACCCAGCTTGGCGCTGCTGTGGTGCTGACGTCTAACCGGACTTGAAGTGTCACAGGTCATGATAAAAGTATAACATATTTGGTATTGTGTACCCTTAGGTCATGATAGTTCATATAAATTGTGGTGTCACAGCAAAACTAAGCCACTTTAGTGGCTGCTGGGTGGCACCACCGGCAGGCGAAGTAATATACAGACCTAAAAAATCTGGCCTTTTCCGTGAGACACCCATATCTACGAAAGTGCCAAGTTTCCTTGAATTTGAGCAGTTGACCCCGCTGAAATTAATCAAAAAGTGCCATTTTCTCATTGGAATGGCTCCTAACTGCTACGAACAGCAAGACAATCAGCTCCCTCCACGCTATTATTGTGACGATATTTTAAATTAAAACATAAAACAGTATTTCGCTTACACCCAATAATAGAAGGAAAAAATACCTGACAAAGCCAAAGTAACTGACAAGGGTAAGACAATAAATTGGGGGGGCAGAGAGAAACAAAGAAACAAGGTAAACAACAAATTTGCGAGTTACTTTGGGACTGTGGATTCCGCACTGCCAGCTGCAGGAGAAGGCCTCCATTAATTATTGTGGCAGTGAGCGGGAGAAAGGAAACCGCGTAAACATCGCCCGGCAACAGGGCGTCGGGAGCACCTGCAGAGCAGCGTCTGTCCTGATGGCTGAGGAGATTCCCCATCTCACTAGTCCAAAAATACCGCAAGACAACCAGCATCAATTAGAGCTGTCTATTTCTACTCAGTGACTAATAACAACATGGGATATTCAGTTGTTTCAACAGCAAAGTTTTTTCTGGCCTGGTCCATTAGGGTGAGAACGCTAGCATGGCATATTGTGGGGAGACTGCCAATTGAAGACGTCTTTAATTGTTTACACTTACAGTATATAGCTAATGGCTGCCTGTAATGTTTAGGTCTTGCCAAATACAAGGGCTCCTGCAGTAAAATCTTAGTATACAGAGCACTTTTTTCAATTCACTATGGATATATATACATAGACTCTCATCTGGAGAGGTGAGGTTCCGGAAAACTCTGCCATTGGGTCCTTAACCCCTAACTGCTCCAGGGGCTTTACCCCCATCTCTCTCCACCCCTCCTCACCTGCAGTTGTTCTATTTGGCATTTCTCTCAGGGCATCCTTGAGAAAGAGACACCTACTCTCAATGGAACTTCCCTGGTTCAAAAAAGCTTAAAACAGAGAAATTCAATTGAAATAATTTCCGTTTTACCCACAAGCAAGAATATTCATCATCTACACATTGATTCAAAATTATGACTAAACAGTACTGCACATTTATGCTTAATTTCATTTCTATTTTTATTTTTTCCAATGCAAACAGATTTGCTATTAATCACAGCAATTTTTGAAGCTGTGTTTGTGAGAAGAAAATTAGCTATGTAAAAATGAAAAACTGCACTTCCCCTTAATTGGGAGGTTCTGAAAGTACATCCATGGAGCACAGGAAATCTTGTTGAGAATTATTTATTTATTTACCTTGCCTGGAGGCATTTATTCTGTCTATCCACAATGCCAATGACTCCTTCCCCGAATCTCTGAGTGACCAATTCAAACAAATACCACATTTCCATGTGGGACACACACATGAATTTACACTGAAAGAAAGAAATAAAACAGAACAAAAAACAAAAACCTAATGCTCGCATTACTCGGACAGCAACTGAGTTACAGCGGAGACCGACTGACATCTTTTACACCCGATACACTGCATCCCTTTCCCTAATTACATTTGGCCTGCTGCGCTAAGTCGCTCGCTTTCCTGCCATCTTAGTCACTCGAGCAGCGAGGAGGCTCCGGCGGCCATCCATAAAAAAAAGGAAAAATAAATAAATAAATGAAAGAAAAACTGTGAGCATCAATGACACTCAAGGTGTGCTAAACGCTTGCAGCCTCTCACAGCAGGCAGCCTTTGAATAAAGCAGACTGAAGAGCTCCACCAGCATTGCTTTGATCGCACTAGTCCTCGCTCACAAACCCTCATTTCGACATGTCAGCAACGGCCGTGATGCAAAACTGCAGTATGAAACATATTGCAGCTAAATAATGAAAGCATCTGGTTAATTCATTTTAAACCCCCTCGAGTAACGGTGCTAAAATTTAGGAAACTTTTCAAGTCCTTTCGAAACAGATTGAATGAAATTTTAATGGAGGGCGTGGTTTGTTAGATCTAATCAGGGAGCATGCACTACTGGCCAAAATATTTGGAACACCAGGCAATTTTCAGAATTTGTCTGGTTTTTGTCATCGAATAGTGAATTTTGAGCAACCAAGGCACACAAAATGCCAAAAGGGCACTTGTATTGATTAAAAATGCTGCTTGCTAACTATTGTAATTCTTGAAATTTAACTTGCTGTGGGATGAACTTGACCGGGCAGTCAGAGAAGTGCTCCCATCAAGTTTAAAAGAGCTCCTGAAGGTCTCACCCCTGCTTCTGCCCCTGACTGAGAGGAGCGTCAGAAATTCAGGTCTTCTGCTGCCGGATAGCTCACTCGGTTAAGGCACTGCGTTGTAGTGCAGAAGTGACTATCATGTCGCGGGTTCGAGCCCCGGTCGTACCAATCTGCAGTGGTCAGCAGCTTTTTCAGAGTAGCGCACAATTGGCTTTAGCGCTACAGGGTTTCAAATTGGGAAGGGACTGTCAGAAATGGGAAATTAAATAAACAGCTTTGTTCATTGCTCAAGCGCCTCCTGTTGGCCAGACGGGCGCTCGTCAGGAAGACCCTAAGCCTGGTCATGTCCGGGTATCCTCTGCCCTCCTCCTGAACTTGCTAAGATTCAACCAATGAGTGTATAAGAAGCAGTGGCTGACAGGCACGTGCTTCGGAGGAGAGCCGTGAACTGTCTTCACTCTCCTGAAATGGCAGCAAGGGGTAACAAACAAGCAAGCCTTGTACATAGTTCACCAATTGGGCATATTAGATTCTGGTGGGATTGGAGGTGCCAAATTTATGAAAAAGAAAAAATAAAAAAAAATTTAAAAAAAAGAAAGTCAGGTCTTCTTTCAAAATGAATGTAGCCTTAAGACTCACTTGTTTAGACCGTTTCTGACCTGATCGCCCCCCCTCCCCTGCTGTTATTTACTTAAAGAAACTAACAAAAAAACCCTTTACTGCTTGTCTCCATTGGCTTTGTTTCTTTTTCCTGTGTGCTACTGCCTTCTGTATAGTCTTTGCTCTACATGTTCATGACCTCAGGTGACTAATGCTTGATGTGAATTGTATCTTGTCCAGTCTGTTGCGCTACTGTGTCAGTGACATTACTGTATGCTCTTCCCGTAAGTCGCTTTGGATAAAACTGTCTGCTAAATAAATGTAATGTAATCATAACTCTTTCTGTCAGTTATGCAGGCACGTGAATATATAAATATCCTCCAATAAATTCAGGTCATGAAAACATAGTGATTTCACTGATGATTCACTGATTCACTGATATCACTGATGAGGCAAATCAAATAAAAATAGAAGATTCCAGCTGTTAGAGGGGGTGACCTCCTAAAATGGTGGTTCTCCGTACTGTTCTTGCAGACCCCCTGTATACGCTGGTTTTTGTTCCAACCAAAACTGTGATCACAAATTTCAACAGCAATTTTTTTTTTAGTTAAATTTTTTTTCATGATCATTTAGCCAATCTGTTCAAAAATAATCATAATTAACTGATGAAATGTATCAACTGGCTTCCGATTGGCTGAAATGTTGACACATGGTCACTAAAAAACAGCCAGTTGGTAGTTAATGACATATTAAACCACAAGGCAAATGATAATGAGCCAAGCCTGCAATGTGTAAAATGGGAAGAGAGTTAAGCATCTTAATTAGTGAATTAATGGGATCCTAATTACATTTCTGAACTTTTTTCTCCTCTTTTAACTAATTCAAAGTCAATTGATTCTTTAATTTTATCAGTTAAAAATTTCCCCACTCTCTGTGCTACAAAAAAACATTCACAATAAAACACAATTTGAATATGAAAGTCTCCTGTGTGGGCACATAGATATGACAATATCACAAAAAAGTGGAAAATAATACTAATAAATATTAAAAATGCTATTAAAAAATAATGCCTCAATATTCTAGGATGTTAAGTGTGGTTGGAACAAAAAAAGAACACACCCAGTAGGTCCCCAAGACTGACCTGGAGAATTAATGTATGGGAAAAAAAAAATCTGACCCCTTTTTCTATACCACACTATTAAGACAAGTATGCAAGGTAACATTAGCAAACCAAGAAACAAAACAAATCAAAATCACCCCGCGCGGAAATCACTAGATTTCCAGTGTCAAAAGAGGTGGTGAGGAGAGATATTACGCACAGCACTCAATACAAATGTAATAATTACTTTGCAGCTGAAAATCGGATCTTTCCAGGGACATTTCTCAAAAAAAGAGTAAATAAAACCGTCAGAATGACAGCTGGAGAGTGGGAAGATGGAAGAAAAGATAAAACTGACAGTTGAACAGGAAAAAAGAAACTAAAATGCAATATTAGAGCAATAATTTAGGCCCTATGCCATGCTGTATGAACAGTTATTTACCTTTTTTCTTTCTGTTCTGGAAACACACAGAGATGAAAAAGTATTTCGGCCGTAATACGCATGTAAAAGTATGAACTTTCCATACAGTTTTTTTTACACTCCATCTGTAAATCTGTTTAAATTAAAGAGGAGAGTCCGCCTTTTCACTTCCATCAAGAGAGAACCACGAATGACCTACTGCCATTTACAGTTGATTTAAGGTCCAAGCACTAACAAAAATCACTGTATGCTTGATACTTTAACCTTAGATTGTTGCTACTTGCAATAATATCAAAGATCCTTTTCATCCTATTTATTTTTTATTTCTTCAAACTGTGAATGTTCTTCAATGCCAAAACCATTTCTGTTCAATTTAGACCTGTACTCCAACACTTCAGGAGAGTTCAGTCAGTGTGTTCTAACCTACGGGGTTTGCTATTCCAGCAAACCCTTCTGCTCAATCTATATTCAAGGGGCCACACTCTCTGGTCACTGCATTACAGCAGTACAAAAAGCCCACAGGCATCAGAATGACTGAAGGTCAAAGGTTGCACAAGGTTGCTGGTGTCTGAGGAGATGACAGCTTGACATCTCCAGGCAACAGCGCAGCTGACGGCCCGCACTGGCATTGAGAGGACACTATTTCAGTCCGAGAGCAGCGTCAGACACTGAAGTCCAAGGTCTTCGCAGGTTGAAACAGCTGTCCACTGAAAGCTGCCGTGAATCTTAATGTCTGCGCCTGTTAACAGTCCTGAATTTAGGACACCAGAAGTCTGTTCCACAAAGCAGGAACTACAAACTTAGCTGGATAACAGCTCCGAAACCTGGGGCACTTCGTTTTCTTCGGTCCATGTTCTAAATTTAGGTGGGGTCTGGGTCATACAAGAGTCACCACTATTTATCTAGCTAACTCAGTAATGCCGCTTTGTGGAACTGGTTTGGTGGTCCAACGCATTTACAGTCTGCTCAAAAAAGTACCATCTTCTCATATACTCAATACCAGGCATATTATGATGCAAGGCTACTGGATGACTCACAAGTCAGCCCTGTCTACCAGTAGAGGGTAACTGCGAAAGTGTCAACATATATCCTCTTCGCTTCTTTTGCCAGAACTACCATCACTTGCTACTGCATGACATGTCATAGAGAGCAAGGGTCTGAAATATCTCTCTGACTTCAACAGCAGACCTTCAGCAGGCCTTTAGTGAGGATCAGAGAGCAGCAGACTGTTTTCACTGAGCAGAGATGCTTCAGGAAAGCGGCGATTGCTGGACTGAGAGAGCCTCTCTTCTGCAGGAAGACGCCAATTACGGCTTGTGGGTCGCAACACTTTTTCATCCAGGACCGGTGTCAGTTTCACTGGATTAGCGATGTACATCCTTTATTCTCTGAGAGAGAAAAGCTCATGCGTGTCAACAGTAGATGCTTCAGCAGTTGCAGTGGGTCAGAGAAGTTCAAAAGCTGAAAATATGCAACTCTACAAAAATACGAAAACAAATATTTTTGCGACTTTTCACCTTGTGGTCATTTGTCATGTTTTATTCAGAATTAAGGATTTATGAGTCTGGAAGGGGGGGAAAAATCAGGCTTATCCGACATGATGACTGTTGAGAGAATAATTTAGTTATTTTCTCTCTCTTTTTGTGCCCTGCCTGAATTTAAAATGCTCTCTCCGAGCTGCAACCACTTACAGCCGGAGAAAAACCGGAAGCTAGTATGTTAGCAAATTTTCTCAGATCAATGTGAAATTCAGTAGTCTTTTTTTCCCTGCATGCTATCCTCTGTCTTGCCCAAATGGATGGTCCTCTCTAATCTAATGAATGATTCATCTGCAGTATGTGCTTATTATATAGACTCTTCCATTGCGTATTGATTTCTACATTCAGCAATTTATCCTGTGACTCTAAAGCACTTCAAAACAGAAATGGTCTCAGTGGCTTCCGGTAGACAGCAATGTCCGTGCAGGGGACCACCAGCCATTTGCTGACAGTTCATGGCATTACATTGAAAATGTAATAGTTTCACATTTGCACTGCAGCTCTTTGCTGTGGATATACGGGGCGCAGCACGCCAAGATATCAGTGATAAGCAACATGAATAGCAATTTACTGAAGCAAAAATGAGTGTGTAGATATACTGAGCAGAGAGAGAGTCCTGTAAACAGCACATGAATTATACTCATACACTTTGGTTATTAGCTAGAATTGGGAATCAGGTTAGAGCACATATCTGTATAGATTATGACAAACAAGTGAGCAAGGATTTAATTATGGGTACTATTTACTCCTAGGTTGAAATCCAGTAAAATTCAAGAAAATGTGCTCCATTTTTAAGACCGAATGCCATTACCACATGCCTCTACCAAACTCTGCATCACGTACAAACTTCCTAATTAAAAGGCAGTCCTGCACAACTGCCAGAGGCTAAGAAGGTAATTAGGTTCCATATTACCATAAGCAACATGCTATCAGTCAGACAAGCTATGCTATGGAGTCACACTCTATAATGATGAGAGACTGGCCTACCCACAAAAATACCTTGCTGAAGGTCAATTCAAGGTCAGAGAGAAGGTGATCTTCAAACCAAGTCTAATACTGGGCTGATTCTGTATTCAGCCTGAACAGGTTTGGTGTCTTCATAACGTCACATGACCTATGCTGCAGCTAAAATTAGCAATGATGAACAATTATACAGGCAAAAAAAAAAAAAAAAAACACATCTCCACGGTATTATGAACGACTTTCGGGGATAGTGCGCCCAAAAAGAGCCAAGAGCGATAGGATGGATAGATGATCTTCAGCTAAAATGAGGAAAGGACTGTCTGAATTGATTATAAATGACTGTGTGTTGCACTAATGATGACACACATACCTTTATTAACAACACTGTGCAACCATGGATGCCACATAATGTATTTCATCAATTTGGATTGGGCCCAGATCATCCATTCAAGCCACTCACAGTGCATACATGCAAAATAAATGTGAAGGATTCATGAACACCATGTATGGTGACACACGGCCATCTGCCCAAGCATGAATTCTGGCATGTTTTTTTATTGTATTTCTCAATGCTGGAGCAACATATATAGGAGTGTTGTAGCAAACAAACGCTGAGAATTCCCCAAGCAATACTTGTTTTCACCAAGACATCAGAATCTTTCACTCAAATTTCATCAGATTTTACCACTTTTTTACGTCCCTCTTGGTTTTATTCTCAGAATTTCTGTGTACTTCATCTGACAGCACAAATAAGATGCTGACTTCAGTGAATCGGGTGCAGGTATTCTGTTAAAAAGCCTATCCCTTCAAGCCCAAGCCAAGTCAAATGTGGGCGGATGTAAGCTTGTTTTCTCAGCAATGACTATGCTGTCAGAGCAAATCACTGACAAACACTAATAAGAGACTCCTGCATGGAAGTAGACGGATATTAGGCATATTAAATAGGCAAGGAAGCTGACATTTACACTGGAGGGAAATCATTATTTATATAATCATTTATTTGACAGATAAGTTCACATTTTCTCCTGTTTGTCTGTATTCTCTGCTGAACATTCCAGCTTTAACTAGCCTGAGATGGTCAAGCTGGTGGAGGCTATGCACCGGATAGTTTTAAGTGGTCAACCAGCTCTTCACTAGCTGAATGCTGCTTAGTCAATGGACTTCACTGGCTAGAATAGGTTCTGACCACCTTTGTCCAGCTATGTCAACCAGCTTTAACCACTTTTGAACAGCTAATGTAGAAATTTAAGCAGTCTTAAACCAGCCTAAAGGGGTCTTCAGGGTAAAAATTTCTATTTTTTTCCCCCCGAAAATTTCAATAATTTTGATCTTCACATTTAATAAATAAAGGAATGCAACGAGATGCCAGTAAACACCAAGAATCTATGTTTTTCCTCTGTTTTGATTGTTACTTGTGAGTTTACATGCAAATTACCGAAAATCAACATCAACTGATTTCAACATTGTGGCATTCATAACATCATTAATATTCATCTGATGGACTTGAAATTTGTACTGAAGTTGTAACTGTTTGACATCTATGAAATGACATAGGATTTTCTAGACAGGTGCATCCCTAGGGGGTAAATTTTGAAAATGAATTAAGTTGATGATAGCGATTTTCTTTATGGTTACATAAGAGAGCTTATTAAATATTCATAAATGTTCCAAACAAAAAAAAAAAGTCATTTCGTAGAACTGTCTTAAACCTTTCACTTGAGACTAATTAAAGTAAAACCTGATCATGGGTTATTGAAATAGTGCCACAGAATATTTTCAGATTTTGTCATTAAAGTGCCATTTCCATGGCAACCATATACATTTTTATCAAAATACTACATTTTTTGAGGTTAAAATCATGTTGAGTATGTTTATTTTGTATGTTTTTACATTATTATGGTTATTTCTACACTTTACCCTGAAGACCCCTGAAGGTTTTGTTAACACTCCCAACCTGTTGGAGAAGAAAAATGGACGACTGATGAAAAATAAGTGTAGAGAGAGCCTTACTTTATGTTGTCCAAACACCCAGAGTCTGGCTTCAAAATGGCAGTGTGGTGGAACATTTTGTAGAGCGCTATTCCCAGGAAGATCACGTTGAGCTGGAACACACAAATGCAATTAAATCTGCAGGGGTGACATTGACGTTCTCATCAGGACTATTTATTAATTTAAATGTGCCTTATTTTCATTCTTGCACAGATGTGGAAAAGGAACACTTGGGAAGTCAAAGATGATCACAGTCCAACATCTGTCATTCCAGCCTACCGAACGGTCATTAACTGCGGGACAATAGAAAGTAAACAGATCTATGAATCAAACTAGACTGGAATCAGACACGATACAATAAAACCAAAGTAGCGTTTCATCATTTTCATGCCCCTCAAGTCCATATTTCCACAAAAAGAAAAAAACCCACTCAATTTCAAATTTATTCAATGGAGAATCCCATGCTGCTCACAACAGGAAATATCACAATGTTTCTGTTCTTTAGAATGCAACAAGACCGGCTACGCGCTTAAGAATAAGTAAAGCCAGCCCTCACGTCAATTTCTGAGTCTTCTTAATTGTGTCTCCCGCAATCCAGCTATCTTTTCGCAGGTTTCACTTATTAGTTTCATGATTTAATTATTGCCGCCTGCTCTCCCTCCAGTCTCCACCCCCACCTGTTTCTCATTGTCAATTTTTTTGGGCCATATTTAAGTTCCTGGTCTGCGTCTTTTCCCACTGGATTGTTTCTCTTCATTGTGCACTAATCCTGTTCTACCTTAATAGCTCTATAACCTCCATTTTCAGTGAAGTCTAAGCGGAAAACCAAGTAACCATTTTATTAGGGATATCGTACCCTCGCCCTAGTCTTCAGAGTGGTGAGTCCGCTGGTCTCACCGAACCTTGGAGAGACTTCTCCAGCATGCCCTTTACTCGCAGATTGCTTTCCCGTTACAGATCTCAAACCTGTCTCTGACCTCGGCATCAACATCCCCTTTGATCCTATTCGTTCGACACCCGACTCGGGCTGTTCCTGACCGCTCTTCTACCAGAGCCTTCTAAGGTCATATTTCTGTTTGCGCCAGCAGCGATTTGATATCATTATTTAAGGTGGCTGGGGGCTTTTCTGTGAATCTAGGCTTGGTTCCTTCTATGAAATTCAAAATAACATATGCAGCTTGCGCAATAAAATTATCAGTACTAAACGGTCTGAAGTTGACTCATGGGCACTCTGTTATAGATTAAATATTACTGGCCATTTTACTTTGTACTGTATGACAAACCCGGCCACCTGACTTGCTAATCAATGCAGTGAACTCATTATGCACTTGACATAAAATAAACAAACACACTGATTGGTTAAAATTAGAGAGGCAGTAACATGATACGACCCTTCTCACCCCATAATATAGCCTGATTTGTGATGCCGCTCCAGACAAATTTTTTTTTTTTTTTTACATTTTCCCAGGAATGAGAAGCATCTGTCCTCATAATGTTAGGTTAATTAGAGAAGCATTAATGTAATGCATTTCCAGCTCTCCTCTGTGCCACTTAAACAGCACAGGACTGTGCTGCCCTACTCTAATGGACATCTATTTTTACCAGCACATACCTGCACACTGTTAGCTGAGACATTGCATTATCCACAGCAGAACAAAAAAAGCTCAATACAAAAACAGTATACTGGTGAGACGCATGCTGTTGATGAACAGTGTAAAACAGACGTGAAAAACTGTGAGCATGTGCGTGAGCGTGTGCATGCGTGTGTGTGTGCATGTGTGAGTGTGTGTGCGTGTATGGGGGGGCATTTTTTATGCCAGCGAACTATTCTAAAACGCCTTAACTGCGTCGCCTACGCCTGCATAAAAGACTGATAAATACGCGTGCGTACAGGCACGCGTATTGCGAGTACACCAAATAATGAAGGGGTGACGGGTGAGAAGTGTCATGCCACGTGCGAACGCAGCGGATGTACAAATAATTATTTACATAATGATGATGCATTTTGAGCTTAACAGCTGCTTCGCTTCACAATACAAGCAGTCCATGTATGACCAAGAGAAATCGATGACACAGTTTAGGCTACTTCACTCTTCACGTACACATTTTAAGGCGTCTGAAGCGATGTCTTTAGTACAACAGTGACACATGCGCTAACGCCTATAACGTGTGCATGCCTTTAACGGGACTGTACCATTGCTTAGGTGCATCATTTTCTCCATCAGACTGGTTCAGAGTCTTACCAGAGGCTACTAACAGGTCCACGTAGACCTACCTTTTGTCAGTTTGATATTTTGTTTTGTTTAATGAGAGTTTATTCCTGTTTTTATTCATGTATTTTGCCATACCACGATTCAATCTGCTCCAGCCGTGTGGCTGAAGCTAAGCAGGTGTCGTCTTGGTTAGTACTTGGATGGGAGACCACCTGGGAAAACCAAGTTGCTGCTGGAAGAGGTGTTGGTGGCCAATAGGTTACAATCTTCCCTCTGGTGGAATAATCCCCAATGCCCCAGCGCAGTGACGGGGACACTGTACTGAAGGAGATGCCGTCTTTCGGATGAGACGTTAAACCGAGGTCGTGACTCACCGTGGTCATTAAAGATCCTATGACACTCTTCGATAAGAGTAGGGGTTCCCTGGTGTCATGACTAAAGTCCCGACCTGGCTCTTTCGACCTGCCTCCAAATCATCCCCTGATCTAATTGGCTGTTCAAATTGCCCTCTCCCTCCCTAATTCTACCCCCAGGGCTCCCTTGAAAAAAAGATTTCAATCTCAATGGGACTTCCCTGGTCAAATAAGGGTTAAATTTTAAAATTTAAATTTACAATTCCGGCAAGCAGACCGGAAGACCCACTGCTCAAATGTTGTCAATTTTTTCGTCTGAAGTTTTCATTGAATTAGCCTATGAAGGCTATTTAATATTTTCTAACACAAAATCATGAAAGTGTCCTTGACAGATAAAAATACCAAAGCTTAATGTTAAGGCCATTCCATTAAATTATTTCTTTCTGGAAAATAAATGTTTTTGTCAGGTTTTGATAGCGGAAGAAAGGGGATGAGGTGTGTCCGACTACTAGCTATGTTCACAGAAATAGTAATTAGTAATTTCTTCAAATCTTCTGAATCTTTGAGACATTAAAAGTAAATGTTTTGATAAGACGGCTCAGTTCTTCAAGATGAGCACCGAGAATCTCTACCAATGTTTCTGTTTAAGCTCAGCTCAATGTAGTGAGTCGACATTGGCGCTGGACTTAGTGTCCCACAGTCATAAAAGTTCTAATTTTTCGAGTATCCCAGCAATTATTAGAAGTATAAATGTTGCAATGTTTCTACGACCTTTATAAAATGCAAATTGTAGCTATCAACTTTTCTTGGTCATTTTTTTTCGTCTAGACAACTAGTCTGTTCGGTCTCTCTTTCGAAAATTTCTCAGATGGATCGAACTGATTCACACTTTATATCCACACCAGAGGTAAAATAATTCTTGTAGTCAGTGAGCAAATCAATTCCATGACCTTTGACATTGTGAATTAAATATCACATGCACAATCAAGACTGTCGGACGCGAAATGCAAAATACTCCATGTCCGGTAGCCAGCAGAAAGTAATAGTATTGATATGAGAGCAGATTTATAAAGAAATAAAGAACATATCACCAACAAACAGAACATCCAAAGGGGAATGCAATCAATTTATTCGGGCCATTTTTTAAAATGCAACGAAGTCCGTACAATGCCTGTCAGACATTAAATGCAAAATACTCTGTGTCCGAGTGCCGATTAGAGGACAATTAGAACAGATTGATGATGAAATAAAGAATTAAAAAAAACATTTTAACAACAAACAGAACATCCAATAAACACTGCATTTATTTATTTACGGGCCATCTTTTTTTGGATGTTCTGTGCAAGCTCTAATGGGTAGCATTTTGATATAGCCTATGACATTATTCTATTTTGTCTCTGTCTCTCTTTCTCTTAAGGTTTGAATGACATCGAATTGATATTTAATGATAGCAAGGATGAAAGGGATAATTCAAATAATATCAGCTCAGCCTACTTAAAAATAAAAATATCCTGACAGCTCTGATGGGGCTTGGGGTTCATCTATAAGTTATGCTTTCTTATAAACAACCCCGTATAAACCTGAGACTATGTGTAACAGCTGATCGGTGCAGATATGCTGCAGAACATAGAAAATGAATCAGGTCCTGATGATCCAGTGTACCTCGTGCGTAAATGCGTCCAGCCTCTTCCTCAGTTTCGCACCTGAGCAATTGTACAGTCCCTGATACACCTCAACATCCCATTATAGGCATGCACACATTATAGGCATTAGCGCGTGTGTCACTGTTGTACTAAAGCGAGTGCTTCAGCCGCCTTAACGGGTGCACGTGTAGCCTGAAATAGCCTAAACTGTGCCATCGATCTCTCTTGGTAATACACGGACGGCTTGAATTGTGAAGCGTAGCAGCTGTTAAACTCAAAATTCCTCATCATAAAGTAAAGAATTATTTGTACATGGAGACGAGCGTGCACACAGGCGTCCGCTGCGTTCACGCGTGGCATGGCACGAATGACCCCTTGCTATATAATTTCCACAAACACTACACAGCATGCATGTACGCTCATGTAGATTTGTACTTAACAGTCACGAGTGGTCTTCATGTCACGTATTTGAGGCATAATTAGCCCGTCATGTAGGCATATGTGCAACAACACGTGAGCAGCGTCTGCGCGACGCTTACGTGACGCTCATCTGTCCGTTGAAAGTGAATGGAATTTACACGCGCACGTCAGAGGTTTGATGTCATCGCACAGGCACTGTACACGTGTTTTAGTGTAGTTTGCTGGCATAAAATTCCCCCCATAGTGCATGTGGTCCTTGTTTAACTACACTTGTGGGGACAAACTGTCCCCATAAGTAATGGAAAACCAAATTCCTTCATCCTTTTTCAGGCCCCCATGAGGAAATTGAGCTATTTTAGAGTTAGGGGTTAAGTTCAGGGTTGGGATATGGTCAGGGTTAGGTTAAGGTTAGGGTTAGGGATGTACTGTTGAGGGTTAAGGCCATGGAAAGGGGTTAGGGAACGAATGCAAGTCTATGGAATGTACCCACAAGACATGAAAACCAAACATGTGTGTGTTTGTGTGTGTGTGCGGAAGCATGCCCAAATGCATCCGCCAGCCTATCTGTCGAAAATAATGTAGTATGCATGTGCGACCAAGATAAATTTCTTTCAGATACTTGACACTGAATACTAAAAATATTCAGGCCAGTGCCAAACCAACTTTTAATAAATAAGTAAGTCAGTAACTAAGTACATAAATTCGTGCAATAATTCTGCTTTTCAAATGCAATTTCCAACGAGCAGATTCACAAAAAATATTTCATTTCTTTATTTATTTATGTTTATAGATTTTTTTAAACCAAGCATGACAATGAATTCAGTTTCAACTGAGAGACACACTGCAATCAATCGCAATCTTCAAGTGAATGATTTTTCTCTTGAATGCCAAAGAATATGTTTCCTGTTGAACAAGACCTGAAATCGCTGACTTCCGCCAGGTGTTATGGAATAAGCCATTAGAGAGTAAATAAGCACCAATCACTTTCCTACCTGAAGCACAGCGATTCAGATGTTCTCGGGATAGCCATATGCAAGGCTTTTGACTGCAATTTCCTGCTTCCAAGTGCATTCTACATGCCTAGAGTGAGACCCTAACGAGAAACTGTAATGCCCAGTCTGAAGAATTAATGGGGTGGGGGTGGGGGGGATAAATAATAATAAACTTGCAAATTTTTTGTAATGCATTTTCTGGTCAGTTTGTTCTGGGTTTCCCATAATGGCTTCAAACGTTGCTCACAATTATGCTTTCAATTGCTCATGGTGTCTGACTGATGCAAGTTTTACATCTGGCAACCATGGGTCTACCACATAGCACAAGTAAGAATATTCTGCCATCCTATGGGCATTCCCTTGCACTGGAATATGTCCTTAAGAGACAGGCGGGGCTAAACCCAAGTCTAATTCCGATTGGCTTACCATGATAATCAAAGTGGCCGGACCAATGAAACTCCAGATGAAATAAGTGTCTAGCCGGAGCCAGCACCTGGAATGAAGGACAGAAGAGAGGGGATGAGAGGAGCAGAGCATCATGGGATATTTTTCGGTACAGGAAGTAAGGCAGTGAGTATCAGAGGCCTCTGAACATTTTCACCCAAGGCAGGGAAGTATTACAGCGTTAGTTCATTTAAATGCTAAATTATGGAACCCGTCAGCCAAAGCACTTTCAGAGAACAAGATAATTACTTCTTGGAGGCAAGAGAGAAAAAAACAGCCCTTTGGAAATATTTTATCTTGTTCATGTCTTCAAAAAAAAAAAAAAAAGCAAGCATATGCTAACACACGCAGCCAGATATATATTCACCTACAAATATCTACTCCCACTCTTAGGCATGGGCACACACATGTATAAACGCACCCACACACACACACACGCACACACACAAGTGCATGTGCACGTGCACGGAAAGACACACACACACACACTCATCCACACACATATGCGCACAGACACACATCTACATCTACTACTTCGATAAAACAACGTGTGAGAAAACTTCTATTCTGAGCTCATTACTTCCCCAAGTTGCGGGAGCGGCGTTGGAATGTACTAGAACCCCATCAATGAAGCTGATTCATGACCAGTGGCTAAATTATTAATAATTTCATTTCCTGTGCATTAAACAGACTTCCATCTTCTGCCTCAGGAAACGTATTGTCCCACTTCATGGCCATTCATGGTGACAGAGTGACATAACTGAGGTGGCACTGTTAACACCACATAAATCAAAACTTTCTCAAAGTGACTCGTGGGAGGATTTCTAACAATTTAAGTAAAAATTGCGACGGCGCAGGTCAGATGATATACTCTGTAAGGAACAATGAAATGAGGCTGAATTGAAAAATGCTCAGCAGTCTTGTCTTTGACACTTTACCCTGATGCTTCATCTGTGCGCCATTGGACCGTGCTATTATAATCAGCAAGGCCAGCAGCTTGAGTATCAGGCTAGTCCACCAGCTGAACAAAATATAACCAATTTTATCTAGTCAAAGACCAGATTCAACCAGGCATGGACAAGCTATGACCACTATCACCAGCTCAAAGTGCACAGAACTGTTTAAACCATCTTACAATTCTAGCAGGTCTTTGCTGTATTCCTGCATTTCAGTCAAAAGCAAGGAGACAGCTTACTTTCGAGTAATAATTCAAAAACAGCCCCCTTAATTAATTGTGTATTAAAGCATTACCAAAACATTATCAACATTGGTCCGCCTGTTATGAAAATCAAACAAACACCCTCACAAGTCACTTGAAGACTGGCACTTAAAATAAGACAGGAAATTCTCTGTAGCATTAATTGATGTTCAAAGAGCATTTATATACGGTGATTAGTGTCTACTTTAGGGCAGCCATTGTAAAAAATTCATTATTGCTAATGAGAAGCTCCAGAACGCAATCGATTGATGTTTATGGCATTAATAGCATTGTTTGAGGATAATGCATGGAGGGCCAGAGGCAAAATGACTGCCTGTGACATTCGGAGATGCCTGTGCCAACCTCCAACCTCCCTGACACATCAAAAACACAAGCCCACTAACACACACACACTCACACACACGTGCTTGCATTTATATCTTTGTGAAGACATTACATAGACTTCCATTCATTCTTCCTGTGTCTCCACAGCCTTTCCCTAATCTTAACAATAAGAAACATGCCTAACCCAAACCCTTACCCTAACCTTAGAAGTAGAGGTAAGCCTAGTGGCCCATCGGGCCGGTGTTTAACCCCGGTTTCCATGGCATGAAGCGATTAGGAGTGTTACTACCCCCCTGGATGGGATGCCAGTCCATCACAGGTACTTCCCCCAGCTCTTAGACAAGTTTCCCTGCCTATTTGCTGGTACCCATTTAGACACCTGTGTGGAGTGAGGCTTGGAGTGTGGGAGTAAAGTGTTTTGCCCAAGAACACACCGGGGGTTGAACTCAGGACCTTACGATCTCAAGTCAAGCCTACTTGACCACTGCGCTGCAGCCTCTCCCAACCCCAAACCTTAACCTATCCATAATTCTAACCTTACCCCAAACCTAAACTAATAAGTCACAATTCCCCAATAATGTCCCCACTCTGCTGGGAAAAAGCATGCTTTTTGGCTCTCACTTTTTGTGTGGCATTACAGCCTTTCCCTACTCTTAACCATAACCAACGAGTGTGTAACCCAAAGAACACCCTGATCTTGAGAATCTGCTGTTGTAGTTGTGAGGACCGGCCAAAATGTCCTCACTTCAAAATAATGCCCACACTCTGTTGGTAACAAATGAGCTTTGGTCCACATTATGTTCAAGAACAAGCACAAATACACACACACACACACACACACACAGCTTCTACCCCCTTTCTCACCAAAGAAACATCATATAGGGCCCACCGCCCAAAAAGGAAACATGGAGAAAAAAGCCTTACATTTTAAATCGCATGTAAAATGATTCCTCAGACTGACAAAATGTTTTGAGTCGGGCTAAAACCAGACCAGCTGTCACTCTGCACTTCCTTACTCGCAGTAGGGTGCCTCTCTCAGAGGGAGTTATGGCCATTATGCCCTGTCCCGCACTGGTAATCATGTAGACTAAGCATTGGAGACGCCTCTGTCTCTCTTTGACCACCTGAACAACAGATTTCACTGACTGCTCTATTTTCAAAATTCCCAGTCAATACTCAATACTCCATTGCAGTAAATTACCAGCAGTAAAAGACACTTCAGCGATAAAGTGTTCACTTAAGCATAATCTAATCACGTAGTTGAGATCTCACACCTAACAGCTTAAAAAGAACACTTAAAAAACTTGTTTAAGGTGAGAGTGTCAGGGGGCTGAGGCGGGGCATTGTAGCGACACCCCTGCCCCCCCGCTCCAACACACCGTTCCCCTGTGTCAGCCTATTTTTGGACACTACTCGTTCTCACCGAGACAGGCTTCATATCACTTCCTCTGTCTCATTACAGCAGAATAGGAAACGTGAAGGGCGATGATGCACTGCAGGAAAGACGAGCGAAACTGAGGTAATTGTCTCTTCAACGGTTCTAAAGTAGAAGACAATGGCTAATTTTTTCTCTTTTTTTTGGAATAGGAATTAGTCACGCCAGACGAGCGACAATATTGATGCGAAGCGCAGCTATCGAAAGCCACCTGAGCGGGGTGTAAAACGGTCCAAGCGAGCGCACCTGCAAACAGAGAAGCGCTCATACTCACCAGCTGGGCTCGTTCTAGTTTAGTCAACAAGGGACAGCGAGACGGTGATGATCGCACACTTAAACTCGTCTCCGCGTGGGTGCCGTTCCCCGCACCCACACGTGGCCTTTCGAGAGCCGGGCGGCAATTTCTCTGCGTCTTTTCCCGCTCAAGAGCCTCTTTTGTTTTGCGGCCTTTATTATCGCGGGGCCGGAGTTTAAAGATTGGTTTGGACGACATGCTGCGATAAACGGCTTCTTTGAAGGAGCTCGTCTGCCGTCACGCTTGGCCCTCGGGGAGAGTTTGACAACAACCGCTCTCTGTACAAACTCCAGTTTGACAATTAATGTGTAGCTTAATTTGCAGGTTCAATTCCCATGGACGACTCTAGTGTTGTGCCCATGAATAAGATAGTTAACCTCAATTGTTTTAGAATACCTGATGCTCAGTTTTATAATTGTGTATTGTAAAAAAAAGCTAAAGCTGTGTAATGCAAGTCACAAAGGACGAAAGGAGAGCAATGTAAGTCACATTGGTTAGAAGGATTATACTGTTGATTAGACTGGTTAAAAAGGTGAGTGCTATAAGTCAAGAAAAAACAAAACCATCTCTTATGTGCTTGTGAGGTGGTGTAATCGTATTGCGTGCAAAATTTAGAGGTGAGCGAGTCCTGTGAATCCTACTCGCTGTCTGGTGGCTGGACTTTGCGTGGATTTACACTGTTTACACTGGTCTCTAAGCTTTATGTCAACTTGACAGACTTAGCCATGCTAATCTAGTATTTCTGATAAACGGCACATTCAAAAGATATTTTTGGTTGATGGGCACTGGCACTGGTTGATGTATATTTTTGTGGGCAAAGTTGCGAGAGATTGGATAATTTGCCATCACAATAAGAACTCTTGCTATCTCTACTCTGTCATTCAGAGGTAATATTGCTAAAACAAACAAACAAAACAAAATACTTTATAGCACAATTCCTTTCCAAAAAGATGCTTCATGTAAACACCATTTGCCAAGAGCTATAATGCACCTAACAAACAGCATTATGATTTTGGCAAGTTCAAGAGTAAAAAAACTGCAAGAGTCACTACAAAACAGCATCGGATACAAGCCCAGTAATACTGTGCTGAGTGGTTAGCACTGGTGCTTTGCTAGTTGAAGGCTCTGGGTCAAAAAAGCCAGGCCAGATTCTCACATTACTGAGCTCATAGGCTCCCCCCGTGTTCATATTGGTTAGCACCGGGTACTCCACTTTCCTCCTACTAAAGATGACTTGCTGCTCACAGTCAACAGGCAAGAGAATCATTCTCCCTCGAAAACTCTGCCAGCCACACTTACAGAAAAATCATCACGCAAAGGAATAAAATATACTCACACTCTGTCAGTCCCGTAGCTCTGGTAGTCGACTGCGGCGGACACGCCGACAATGAGGGCTGGAACTCCGTAGCCCACCAGGTAGAAGTACTTCCTGCGCGAGTGCTCGCTCTCAAACACCTCCACCAACATGATGTACAGCTGGACGCCTTCCAGAAACATCCACGTGAAGGCCGCCAAGAAGAAGAAATGCAGGAGAGCGGCAAACACGGCACAGGCGATCTGCGGACGAGGGCGAGAGTCACATTTCTGCTGTCATTTTACCCTTCCCCCCCCCGCAGAGGTGCTGGGTAAAGCTCTTGAGAAAGGTTATTACCCGACGCCTCATTGGCTGCTATCCAGCATACAGTGAGTGGATGCGGTTTGGGCTCATTGCATAGCCTCATGGGAGTTCTTATACCTCAGCAGCATAATTTTGCTCATTTGCTTCACCAATCTATTGAAAATATACACTTTAATTTAAAAATATACATTTGACTGAAACATCTCAAATGAAACAAAATTGAAAGATTTAAATAAATCAAAGCTACTAAAAGCCAACTTCTGTTGCCAAAACTAGGGGTCATTAATGGAAGTTAGCAAATGGTAAATTTAGCACCGATATTAGGAGGGATTTTTTTTTTTTTTTGCATACGGAGTGTTGT
This sequence comes from Gymnothorax reevesii, assembly GCA_029721435.1. Lineage (NCBI taxonomy): Eukaryota > Metazoa > Chordata > Actinopteri > Anguilliformes > Muraenidae > Gymnothorax > Gymnothorax reevesii. The sequence goes on from CM056589.1 coordinate 26,168,280, forward strand.
GTTCCGGGGTTCTGGCCTTTGGCCAGAACAGTATTATTCATGGTTTTAACAGTTTCATGTATCAAGATTCCATAGTTTCATAGTCATAGTTCATGTTCATAGCCATAGTTTTAACAGTTTCTTGTTTCAGGATTTTACATTTCAAGTTTCATTCCATGTCCATGTTTTTACTTTTCCATGTTTTTGTTTTTGCCAGGTCTGCCATGCCACTCCACCGCTTGTCTGCGTTCCGCCCCGTGCCTTCGTTGTTGCACATTTCTGAGCTATGGTTGGCTTTGGTATTTCCCCTTCCTTCCATGCTGTGCTGGATTCGGGCCTCTCTAAGCTTTATTGACAATTAACTGTTTTTAAGTTACTAACATTTAGCAGAGGGGAGCTTGGGAAGGGGCACGAAGTGGGCAGACTTGGAGAACCGGTCAACTATGGTGAGGACAGTGGTGTTTCCATGGGAGACGGGCAGGCCAGTGACGAAGTCCAGAGCTATGTGGGACCAGGGACGGTGAGGAATGGGCAGTGGTTGGAGCAGACCAGAGGGAGGTGCGTGGGAGGACTTGGCGCGGGAACAGACTGAGCAGGCAGAAACGAACCCCCGGACCTCTGCTGCCATCTTGGGCCACCAGAAACGGCGCTGGATAAACCGCAGGGTCCGGCCGACCCCAGGATGGCACGACAGGTTGGAGGAGTGGCCCCACTGGAGAACGCCCAGAACGGCGCAGCTACGCCCAGTGCCTGCCCTGCCAACTGCCTGTACGTCCCTGCAGCTGCCCGATCTGACGTTCTCCAGTGGGGCCACTCCTCCAACCTGTCGTGCCATCCTGGGGTCGGCCGGACCCTGCGGTTTATCCAGCGCCGTTTCTGGTGGCCCAAGATGGCAGCAGAGGTCCGGGGGTTCGTTTCTGCCTGCTCAGTCTGTTCCCGCGCCAAGTCCTCCCACGCACCTCCCTCTGGTCTGCTCCAACCACTGCCCATTCCTCACCGTCCCTGGTCCCACATAGCTCTGGACTTCGTCACTGGCCTGCCCGTCTCCCATGGAAACACCACTGTCCTCACCATAGTTGACCGGTTCTCCAAGTCTGCCCACTTCGTGCCCCTTCCCAAGCTCCCCTCTGCTAAATGTTAGTAACTTAAAAACAGTTAATTGTCAATAAAGCTTAGAGAGGCCCGAATCCAGCACAGCATGGAAGGAAGGGGAAATACCAAAGCCAACCATAGCTCAGAAATGTGCAACAACGAAGGCACGGGGCGGAACGCAGACAAGCGGTGGAGTGGCATGGCAGACCTGGCAAAAACAAAAACATGGAAAAGTAAAAACATGGACATGGAATGAAACTTGAAATGTAAAATCCTGAAACAAGAAACTGTTAAAACTATGGCTATGAACATGAACTATGACTATGAAACTATGGAATCTTGATACATGAAACTGTTAAAACCATGAATAATACTGTTCTGGCCAAAGGCCAGAACCCCGGAACACAACACGGAGAGTGGAATTGCTAGCCTGGTCTTGACACAGAGGCAGTGACTCCGGGAGTTTTCAAGACCAGGCCTAATACTGTGGTAGATACCATCACCTTAAGTACCCAAAGAGTAAGGTTCACTTTAGTGATATGAAAAAGGTAAGCCTAGTCAGGATTAATGGCCTGATCTCACCGCTCATGTTATATTATGTTATGTTATGCTATGCTACGTTATTTCATGTTACGGTCTGTTGCGTTACGTTATGTTCTTCTATGATATGCAATGTTATATCATGTTATGATATATTTAAGACAAACTTCAAATGACACTGCCTCATAAGTGGTTGCTTATCAGCACCTTTTGTCGAATGGGGACAGAGACTCACACCAGGAACATCATGCTGATTAAAATGTCCAGCTTTAATTCAATGCTAAATGCGTCAATTATGAGAACAATAAGGACCATATGTACTGATTAAGAGTTCATTAAACACTGCGCAGTGATTCCTTCTGCAATTAATACTTTTGTTTATGACCGCAATGGTGTTAAGAGGCTTTGACTGGAAATGCAAAGGCCCAAAAGAAATTAATCTGGATGTGCGCGATTTCGAAACTATTTCCATCACCCTGCAGTTAGCACCATAATAAACCTTCATTCACATGCCCGTGTATGGCTTCCTGACATACTGAGGACATTAAACAATGTTTACGAAACAAGGTTTATGAGCCAAATGTGTTTTTTGATTCTCAGTAAGGGAAAATAAATGTCATATTCTTCACTATTAATGTGAAAAAACAAGCTGAATATATGTCAACAATTAATATACATTAACAACAACTGCACTGTACAATGCTGATGCTCCGAACACTGTCCTTCAAAGGCATTTTCAATATCCAAAAAAAAAAAAAAAAAACAAACACACATGAATAGCTCTCTAAGAAAGGTATCGCTCGTATGGCATGTTTACAGCCCTTGGAAATTTGGTATTGATGCCACATAATGTAGCCTATATGATGTTCATATATGCATCCCTGGTGGTCATTCATCTCATATTATTCATGCTTTTCTCGGTGCTATTTCATACAAGCAAATAAAACCCAGAAGTATGAAGAAACCCATTTCTTTCGAAGGACGCGGACAAACAAACCATGCCACATAACGCATTTCGAACAGTTTGCAAGGGACACAGCTGTCTCCATGCCCAGATGCACTGTGCTGTTTCACCCACACAGAGTTTAGCAAAGATGCAAATGACAATGTTGTTAGACTTTGGTATTTTAACAAATACATTGCACTGCATACACTGTATGTAGCTGCAGCATTTATATTAAGCAACTTACACTTGATTTTACTATGCAGGGTGTAAATCTTCCTGGGACATTGTGGAGTGAAGAGCTTTATTCAAGTTCCCAGTTGTTGCTTCATTGCCGCAGAGTCCTCGTCTACCACAACCACGAAGCTTTTAATAGCCCATTAAAGGTGTATTTATAGTTATTTTTTCAACATTTAGTGCACTCTGACTCTGCACTTTGTCAGTCATAGTATATTGTTTGAGTCATGACTATGAAATCATCGCCCCCCTCTTCGACTCTGTTTGAGGATGCGAGCCAATCAGAGAAGGCCTCAGCCAGGTAGAGGACCTCCGTACTTGTCAATCATTATGCACGTTTAGAGTGTGCTACTAGAAATGCTTCTAGATTCTAAGCACTGGCTGCAGTCATGGCGGGAAGTTCAAATCTACTGATTTCCACAAAGCTACAAACGGCAGTAATGAGAAAGACTGCCCGGAGGCTGGCAAGTAGCGTTGAATTAGCTGCATAGCGTTATCAGACAATGTTACCCAGGAGCTAATGTTACCCTGGGCTTGCTAATATTAAACAAATGATCAATAGCACCTCCACTTCTGATGGGCAAAGGTAACAAATCATGCTAAACGCGACCATAGCCTGCAATGCTCCTTGCCAAAATTTGGTCAAAACTACTTTTCATTCATTTATTAATATTTAATTTCATTCAACAATTCACTTAGCAAATAAACTATGAGAGTGAGATGAAAAGTTCTGACTGAGCAAGACCTGTACTGCACTGCGTGTTTATTATTCTCAGGGGAGGGGAACGTCTTTGTGGCTAATCAAATTAGAGTCGACAGTAATGGCTCATATTACTGACTGTACACTTAAATACAAAAATAGTTTAATTTTGAAGCGGCTTAACAGTACTAAAACTGAACCGTGTGAATCTGTGTACCAGGATGCTAAATAAGCTATGGTACTGAAGCACCACAGAGGTTGTCGTTGTGCCAGGGATGCTGCAAGTATTCCAATAGAGCTGTGTCTATCACCTGCAACAGGTACAGGCTGTTGGTGCCTCGCTCATGCCTGAAAGAGCCAGAGCAGCTGAGCTAAAGGGAAGGGTGTTAAACAACACACTGTCTATTGCAACAAAGCCAGAGGAAATAAACTTCTTCCTCTGGGTTTCTGACATTTTTTGGGTAAGATTTATTCGGGTATTTCTCACTGCCAACCACTGAAAATGTGACGTAAACGATACATAGCAAGCCTCAACTTTGTCTACAATTCCAGGAAATGATGACTCAGTTGATACCTAGTAACTGAATGCTGTTTAGCAGTGTTAGCAGAGACAAGTCAAAAACAAAACAACTACAACTAGAAAAGCACTCAGAGAGCGCAGAACCTCCGCCAGGGGCCAGCAAAGCCAAAAGCACGGCGATTGGAACTCCGGCCCATTGGAAAGACTTGAAATCTTGAACTTTGGCGTATATCTCAGCATTACTTTGGCATAGATATGCCAAAATTTTATAACCTCTTCCTTGAGTTAATACCCACCTACGCTGAAAATTTTGTCAAAATCCGGCCATAAGTTTTTGAGTTATGTTGTACACAAACAAACCAACAAACAAACGGCACCGAAAACATATACCTCCTCGGCGGAGGTTAATAAAACAACATCCATTGCAATCGGTGAATTTTCCAAGAGCAAAAACATAACATTTTTTTTGTTTGTCATGATTGCAAGCCCCTACTGATTTTTAATTTTTTTTATCTGGACCCAAAGCCATAGGTTAACGATGGATCTGCGACGTCCCCCATGTTAGGCCCGGTCGTACCGGCTGATCTGCGCGGTTGATCCCCAGCAGGAAGAGCGACTCTGCGACGAACAGGCTGATGCAGAGGTTTTTGTGGATGGTGTTCCGGTCGCTCTGCAGGCCTCGGAAGAAGCAGAAGGTGAAGATGCAGATGAGCAGGCAGACCAGCGACAGCAGGATCCCCACATAAGTGATCACGTCCAGCAGCAGGTTGTGAATGGGCTCAGCATTCTGCGGTGCAGAGAAACGGGAGGGAGAGTTTTCAGGAACTACACTTCCCACAATACAGTGCACTGTCTGAATGAAAACAACAGATAAAAACAACTCTGGTAATGTTAATCCCAGAATGTGAATGGAATTGCAGTGCACCAAGTCTCCGGTGCCAAAAGCAAACTTCTCCATTGAAGCACATTCAAAGCTATGGACTAACCCTAATGAAATCACACCATTTTTGAGCCAAGTTTTACAAATTTAGTGCTTCTGAAATCTAACGCCACAGTCTTAATTGCTCTCTAGGGTCTGATTTTCATTATTTGTTCAATAATCTGTACAGAGGACAATTTTATTCCGAAAGCCTATTCACCCTTCACATTAAGCTAACAAGTGCAAATGTTCTAGTGTCGAACTGCCCCTCAGCCAAGAATAGGAGCATCCACAAACTAGCTTCAATCGCCACTGGGCTGCACCTACTGGAGTCCTCAGAACTAGAATGTGGTAGCCATCTCCATCTTATACACCATCGAGGTCTGATAACATTCGCAAGGAAGTGGGGTGGCGGTTGTTAAAGCTGGGAGTGATAGCAGTGATTGTTGCCTCATAAAAATGACGGGGGGGGAGCCCATCTTGTCCACTGAGTCACCTGACAAAAATAAAGTTGGCAAAATTTTCAATGCTACGGCTTGGCTGCGACATGCTAACCATACATCAGCCGCTTACTCTTAATGATGCCCACAATACCCAAGCCACTGCAGCTGACTGTATCCAGCGAGAGGCATGAAATACTAACAGTAAATACTAGTGTACTTACAGGAGCTGCGCGTCCCCCCCCCACCCCCTTTTTTTTTACGGTTGTAATTAAAGCAGATTTACTGCTAACCTTAATGAACAGTGCATTCGGCTCCATTAAATCTGGCACGTAAAAATAATTAAATCCCGCCACTCGGCGAGAGTGATCCACACAGCATGGGTGAGCAATGAAACAAGCCCTCGGTGGGAGATGCCGACAATCGCTATACCGCCATTTCGCATCGTAAACACGGAAAACATCATAAAGCGCACCGCCGGGCCATCCGTCCATCCATTACCCGATCCACTTATTCCTGGACAGGGTCGTAAGGGAGGTAGGGACAGGGAGCTGAAGCCTACCCCAGCATGCACTGAGAGAGAGGCAGGAATATACCCTGGGCAATTTGCCTTTATAGTTTGAACAGCCGTTCACACACCATAGACTCACACCACAACAACTAAGGGAAAATCTCCAAATAGACTGATATGAAGGTCTATGGACTGGACTGTGGGACAAAACCTGCGTAACCGAAAGAAGCCATTGGCCACCGTGACGCTAAATGAACAGATATCTAATCCAACCCCAGTTGTAAACTGTAATAAGCTTGAACAGCAGACACAAGACTGATGTGTTAATGTGTTCTTTATTTATCCTAGTATTCACCTTCTTATAAATACAGTCAGATTGTGAGCATAGCAAAGATACCTTTTAGATAGGTATGAAAAATGCACGGGCTATAACAATGTTGGGAGCAAATAAGTCCCCAATATATGCTTTGATAACACCATATAAACATGGAGAAAAAAAGAAACACGAGGCATAGCTTGTGGGGCTAATTCAAGCAGACAACCCAAGACATGCCCTCATTCTCCTAAACACATGCGTATTTGCCACTGCTCTGCCCATCTGTGAGATGAGCTGATTTATCTGCTGCCATTTAACATCATCTGCTGCCGCTACATCACTCTTTCCAGCAGCTAGTTAAAACCACACTTCCACCCCACCATCCATCTGAGGGCACAGGCTACCCCAGAGGTAAGGGGTCTCCTCACACTCCTTGCGATCTTCTTTTCAAGCTGAGTAGGGTGTTTCCGCTAAGATGACAAACTAATTTTATTAATTAGTGCAATTATCTATTTGTAGGTAAGGTGGCTGAATAAAATTAGTTGGTTTGAGTTTGTCTCCGCGGGAAAATCACATTCATATATCGCTATAGTACTGAAAATGAAAGACAAGGAAAAAAGCAAAAGGTCTTAAAACAGATATCTAGGTGCAAAGTCTCCCCTGTTCTTTGCATAAATGGCCACTTTCATCTAACGGCAGCATTTGTTCTCCAAAAAAGTGAATACATACCAAATCACATCGTATTTCTCTGTACCATTCTCCAAGCAGGTTAAACTTACAAACAAAAAGCACATCACATCATAAACCGTTTCAAAGATTTTAAAAAATAAATAAATAAACCACTTTTTAGACCCCGCTCAACGACTTTACGCAATTTAAATTGTAAATTGCACTGGTCTAGGAAAACATGCATTGTAGATTTAATTTTCCAGGTTACTTCCTCTGAACAAGATAATATAATTGCAATTCTGTTTACACTTCACTATTTCCTTTATCACTTATGCATCAGGAAACTCCCCAGTGATGCCACATAACATATTTATTTGCCTTCAAGCCAAAGAGTCATAACCTCAACAGAACTTCCCTCAGAAGCACTACATCAGACTTTTAGTGGCAGTCAGCAGATCCTTTACACACAGAACAGGAAGCCAAACTGCTGTGCTGTTGCGGGTGGTGTTCGACTGCGTGACATCGAGGATTAAGAGCGCAGGAGCTTGAATCTTCCCTCGAGAAAAGCTATGCGCCTGACTTGAATCAGTGAGTGCTTTTGGACCGCCCAGTAACAGAATGTTCCAGGCTGCCGAAGACTTTGTGTCACAGTGGAGTTAGGTTGCAGGTCTGAATCGGAATCCACCCCAGAGAAAGGTGATTTGCTTGACTTGAATCAGGGAGTCCATTTGGACTGAACTCTACTACAGTGTCCGTGAAACTGGGCTACAGGCTTTCCCATGACAGGCACTTCATTTTGCTACAGTAAAAAAAAAAGTAAGGAAAACCCCAGAAAACCCCAGATGGGGACATCGGCTTAGAAGAAGAATGTGATGTTGGTCCATGCAGGCAGGGCTACACCACTGAAGCTACTAAATTTGGTATCACCTGTATGTGAGCAGATAACTCACCGAGGCTACGATATGTCAAGTCCTTGTCACTCCTCGGTTCCTGGGATTAGGCTGCAGGTCAGGTGATTTGCTACCGGTGAATGCATCAACATATATTACCTATGCAAACGTCCATTGATAATTTTGAAATTGAGCGCACATGCTCCAGGACATGGCCAGTTCCCATCAAATACCTCCCGCCATTTTGGCTCCCTTGCTTCCCCCAAAGTCAGCCTTGTGGTCTACACAATGTTGGTCGCTGTGTCATACGACATTCCGCACCTTCATCGGATTCATCCATCACCCACGTACCCCTGTTGAGTTCATGCTTCCATAGCAGTGATGGATCTACTGCCTCCCAGGACCTGTGTTCTGGGGGGGAGGATGATCACCGTGACACCACCATCTGTGACCACTTCAAAACTCACCAGTCCGGAGGCTCCACTGCTGTAGACCAAACGGCTTTGGGTCTCACGCTGTTTCCTCCTCGTTTAGCCCCTTCAACTTTTCACTTAAGTTGTCGTACCATAGAACAATATCACAAACGTATTCTGTATGTGGCGGTTGCAGTGCTTTACTGAAGCTACATGACAGTTATACTGCGAGAAATATTCAAATCCAGGACGCCACGGCAATACATCAAATAGGAAATATGTAGATCTTGCACTTAAGACAAATATTTCCTTGCAATTCAGCAGGACATATTTGGGATAGTGAGAAATCTTGGTATCTCAACTAGAACTTAATGCGCAAAGATCCTCAGGTTTGAATACAGCAGCAGCACTAGACAAGGATTTACAGGGTTAAAGATCATTTATCAAACAATTGGTACCACTAAACTCATCATAATTCAGGGAAACATATTTTTCCGCATTATGCTCCTTCCATTGATTTGAGCTGAAGTGTCTAAGAAAACTCCACTTGGAAACGCCGTGCTTTTTAAACACCTGTAACAGAGAGTCCATGGGTAAGCGCATGAGTGAGAGCGGAGGGGGTTCTATGTAAACAAACAGGGATCCAAAACCGCCAAGGCAGAATTCGCGGTAATAACAAAACAAAACAAACGGTAAACAGAAACATACTTGCGGACGGGACCGAGGGGCACCGATAGTAAATACAGAAAGACGGGGAACAAAACAGGAAGTGGAAAACCTAACAAGGTGGCCGGCTCACAAAAGGAGTGTTGAGAACACTTCAAAACACTTAATTGAAAACAGCAATATAACAGGCGCCCCAAGCCAATGTAGCACATTTGCTGTGAGCAAATTTTCTAATTAAAAATTAAGAATATTCTCATGACGTCTTGGAGATGTTAAACCTCACAGAAGGGATCCCAAAATCCGGCCCTCTAATCCAAATTTAGCCCTGGATTTCTTTCTTTTTAACAAGACAGGGAATACCATTACTGACTCCTAGGTAAGACAAGGGTGGAAGACCAAAGCTGTTTAGCTCTCGAGGACCGTGATTGGTTAAATCCTCCTCTTCTCGTTGATGAGGTATGAGCAGGAGGGAATTACATAATGTAATCAATAATTCTGAGTCTCCAGATGGCGTTGTCAGAAAAAAAATTTGAACTAATGTTGCTGTGAGGCATTTATTGATTGCTAGAAAAACTCCACCTTTTCGAGACTTGTCTGGCGTATGTTGTATGCAGCGCCAATTTATGTTACAAATAAACTGTCTATCTACCGAAAAAAAAAGACTTTCAGACAGAAAAAAGAGGCGTGAAGCTGAATGTAATAAAATAGACTTATAGTTTCGATTCACTGGTGAGCCTCTGTGTTTTTTTTCATCCCGGCTTTTGAAACAACTTCATTACTTGTCGAGTTACAGAACTCAGACAGTACACAGAGGCTGAAAAAAGAACTTTTGAAGCTGGAGAAAAACTGACACAAACAGAATGACAGATATGCAAACGCGCTGACAACTTCCGATGTGTGCCGAACTGTCTCAAACAGTGACTTAATAAAAGCAGAAATACATTAAAAGGTAACGACGGAATCGCAAACACTGACTGTCTCTTTTAGAAATCAAGGGGGGCATAGAAAATATCAGTACCCCATCATTGTTTACATTTTCGCAGCGTCATTTGATGTTAGTTTCTGAGGAAATTATTCCAGAAAATTTGCTTCCATGACACGAGCTTAGGCTCTTGTCAGTTCCAGTGATGGCGTTTCTACAGGATCTTAAGAGCGACTGAGGAATTCAACGCAATTACTGATTATACAGAAAATTCTACATGTAAACGTGTTCATTCCAAAGACAACAGTGTCGAAAAAGGGATCAAATGTAATTTATCAGAGTCAAATATTCTCTGACAATGTTTGGCTTACAGTCTACCAAATTGTAAACTCGGGGCAAAATTGTTCAGCGGTATGTCTGAGTTTGACAAGTACAAGAGCTAAGAAAATAAAAGTAGAACACTATTCCAGTGATGCCTCTGGATAAAAACGTGAAAAACAGCGAGATTCCTCAATCGCCAATCGCCTACGGCATTAAGACAGACGTGGGATATACGGTTTCAGATCGAATACTCCACATCAACAGGAAGACAAACTTCTACAAAAAAAATGAGTGGAGTAAAAACTTTAATACCACTTAGGAATTAAAATAGCGTCTTTGGTCCACAATCACACTTATAAAAATATGTAACAAGACATTGCCGTCAACATTACCCGCCACCGTGGAATTCCATTTTTGAACTCATTTAAGGTCATGACTCCTGACAAACAGACAAAATATTTAATTCCTCTAGGTAGTTTAAGAAAAACGCGTGTCTCCACTTATCTGGATGGACGAACAGTCTGACGAAGGGATGAGTGCCACTGTAATAACCTCTGCTCCACTTTGTGGCGGCGTCTAATTAAAAGCTGGAATAAGGTTTACACAGCCAACGTGTGTTTAAGCACAATGGCATTGGAACTAGATATAAATCGGGCCAATAATTTTTATGGTTCAGAAATGCAGGTGATTTTTTAGTATTTTAGCAGTGAAAAATGGTGTGTAAAATATTTTCACGACCACCTTCTCTGTGTTTGTTCTGGCAGGGCAAAAATGGGGCCACGTCATTTGGGGGGGGGTTTAGTCTTGGCTCAAACGGTCAGTACCGCACGGCTTCTCTGTCCGATCCAGCCCTGCCACAGTGAGAACAATCATTTGCCACCCTGTAGGGATTTTGAGAAATAAATAAATAAAACCAAAACTGTCTGCAGTGAAATGCTGAAATTTCACCCCCAGTTCAGAGGGCAAACCACTGCTTAGAGCCAGAAAACAGAGAGAGAGAGAGAGAGTGATAGAAAAAGGGAGAGCTGGAACTCTTTTTACCAACACAGGGCAGAGGGAGAGATCGTATTTTTTATGTCTTATTCTGTTCCCCGAAGACTCCCTTTGGAAATCTTCACATCATAAAGCCTACAGCCTCTCAGATATACTGGACTGCAGAATCTCTGGGGCTGCAGTGAGAAGCACACATTTTATATATATGCGCACTGACAATATATCTGAACTATCGGAGCTGCGGCGAATCGTAATGTGCTTCGCCGGTAGCGTGTTAAACTGCTCGGCGAATTACATCAGATGTAGGCCCACCCCCCTCATCTACACACATGCTAGTTGACCTAGCATGGCCCTCTCTCTGAAGATAGTGCGAGACTCAGGTCTATCAGTCCACACACGCCTGAGGGGATTACACCTCCCGTAACACAGCCCCACAGGAGGCTCGACCGAGCGGAAACCAACCGCACGCGCCCAGTACCAGTCAGCCAATTAACCCACTTAAGTCTAAATTGCTCTCACTGTTTTCACTGTTTGTGGAAAAAAAAACAACAAAAAGCATTTTCCCATGCATAAATCCATACATGCAAAAAAATGTGGGTATAGCATGCGTGGTTTTTTCACAATAATGATCTTGCGCCGTCTGATTTTGAATGTAAATTAATTACAAAGTTGCAACTATTATTTTGTATGGCCACTCCACCGGATGGGTGTATTTTGCGATAGCCCCGATCCAACTGTCGGTCCGTCCATCGGCCCGTCCAAATTTTATTGCTCTCAGACAACTGTTTTTCTTGGATTCTTTTCATGTCTTTTGAGGGTCAATGCTGATACGATGAGGACGATGATTGGAAAATATTTAGTCAAATAACATGTCATTGACAAAGCTACCATGTGGGGGTATTACCACGCTTTGCGTGGCTATCGTGAAACTGGAAAACAGAGATGAAGGAAGAACACAGAAAAGGTCAAGAAAATAAAATAGGCCATCATTTCATTTCATGACCTCAACCGAGAAGCTTTCCGCTGAACTCGCCCAGTTGAGACCTCAAAGACAGGAACCTCGAAGTTAAAAAACAGGCTCCCAGTAGGACAGTAGGATGAGCACGTGTCCCTTCCTGTTCAGCTGGCTCGCAGTGGTCTCCCACCCAATCAGAAAGAAGCTTTTATGGCCCCAAGCTGTCCACAGCTGCCGAGGGGAAAGTGCATATTTGCACCCTGGGATTTCACAGCGTGGAGGGTCCCTGGGGTCGGGGTCTCCGGGCGGTTTGTGTGGGAGTGTGCACTGGGAGAGAGACCCTCGCGCCCCGCGGAACAGACGGTCACCGTATGGCCACAGAAATCGGACCTCCATCGGAGAGGGCAGCCCGACGAGGCAGGTGGAAACGATTTGCCGTCCCGATCCAGATGTTTCCGGACCACAGCCGGGAAAAGAAGGCGCTACCCTGGGGCCCGAGGCCTCCCTCGCATACGGCGTGACGCCGCGCGCTCGCGGATACGTTTTTGAAAATATGAAATATGCATGACGCAGGCAATGGTCAGATTATGGCTCCCTAACATTCAAAGAGCAAATATTCTCCCTCCTCCTTCCGCTTGAGCTCAGACATACTTTCTCCGCTTTTAAGTTCAAAAGGGGAGATAGCGATCGGTTTCCTGGGAATCCGGTTCGGTTATCGACTGCGGATGCCTGGAGGGAGGGTTCATTCACGATTTGGTGCCTCTTCACCAAGGAAGCATTCAATCCAGCTGAAGAGCATGCTATTTTCTGCTTCTCAACTACCGCTCAAGTAGAATTCATTTTCCTGGGATAAAATTATGGTTCGCCGAAAAGCCGCAGACAGGTCACAGAGTGAACAGGTTTCACAATGCATTTATTGAGAAAATAGAATGCGTAAAATATTAAACGATTACATTTTCTTTTAAGGTGAAATATAAAAGCAAAAACAAGTACATGCCTGCAAAGAATTACTTCTACGGTTTATGAGCTACTTATTTTATGTGATGCAGAACTTTGTAAAGAGTCCCAACAGTCCCAATGATCCCTTGTCACACAAATTGCAGTTGTTTTATAACATGTATAATGACATCATAATCGCACTCATATGTTCCACGCTGGATCATGAAAATGTAAAGAACAAAGGGTGGGGCTGTAAAATGTCCTCTTTCTTCAGTTGACTGCGGTTAACAGCGCATTAGGATTTCCAAACGTGCCAAGTTTTTACGATCTCAAGCGTCGCGTTTTTCTGCGGTTCAAGGGAATGCATCTGCTCAGTGGTGCGTAGAATAGGGAAAAGGTGATAATTAAGGGGAAGCGTAATTAATTCCTCTGATAAAAGCTATGCCTTTGGGCCGAGGATCAAGGCCAATAAAAACGGGGGCCACGTCAGAGTGAACAGGCAGCATTTTCAGACGTTGCTTATTGCTTGTTTGAGTGCTGATTAAGTTCATGTCCTCATCAGTATGATTGATGATCCATGTCCAGCTGAAGCCACACTTCCTGCCATCTCATTGGTCCATTTTTTAAACAAGACACTGAATGTATTGAGTTATACCAACTCGAATATCTCTGTCCGATGTAACTGAACGATCCTCAATTAGGGTTACTAACTGGCGCTCGCGCCATACGAGAAGCTTTTGTTCTTCCAGTCTGAGACAAACGCATAATTGCCTTTTTTCATTCATATTCATAAATCATCTGACGTGTGCCTTTTCAAAGCAACACGAACACGTAATTTTTACAGATCCATTGAAACTCTCTGTTTCAATGCGTGCTTTGTTAGCCAATGAATATAAATCATGTTTTTTATGAAAGCTAACACGGAGGTGGCAGTGCAGTACAATGGTTGGCTAACAGGGTTAGCTAACTGGGCTTCGCCACTCCGTCTGATTCCCAGGTGGTGCTCAGTCACCAATCCTTAGAGTAAGGCACTTGACCTGAATTACAGTTATCCGAATCCCCAGCTGTAAGAATAGTTCGTATGTGAAGAAATAAAAAAGCAATCTGCATTGGCGGCTATGCGTCAGGCCGTCTGCTAAACGAATACATTGTAAAAGCGGCCCTTATTTTCATCAAAATGCCAAAGACAGGCCCTTTACCCTGAGGTAATTCATCACCACTGCATGACATATTATTGGAAAAAAAGGGAATGTAGACACATTAGCGGGTATTATGTTTCATTCGTGGGAATGATAGAGGTGCCGGTGAACACCAGTGTGCTGAAGCGCGCGGTGGATAGTTTTTTAGAGCCTCACAAACCCGCGCAGCCCACCGATCCTCAGGCTCTAGAAACTCTCGCATAATTGCTTCCTCTAGTCGTTTCCGTATGGCGCGTCGTGTTGACAATGACCAAAAAAAAAAGAAAAAGGTTTATTCACTGGCTTGGTTTACTAAGACATTTAGCACTCTCAGAACCTTTCACCACATTCGGAACTTAAAACACAAGCAAAAACTGCAGCAAAACAAATACTGTGGCCAATCATTGGTCATGCTAATGGTCTTGAAAGTGCCAAAAGATTTTGTGCGTGCAGAAGCAAGAAAGGTCTATAAATCAGGTCCTGGGTCTGTGTGCATCTGCAGCCCAAATGCTCGCATGGGGAAAGAATGCACTATATGTATTTATCACATGTTTTTATGTGATTTGAAAGCTCGCATAAACATACTGTGCAGCGCCTTAGCAACAGGCTTTCCACACTTCCTGGTAGCGCTGGCTCTGGTCTGCGAATATGATCCAGCTGGGACAGGCTTTGCACACAATACCTCCATTCCGTAAGTGCCAGCAGGGACTTTCGATTGTCCCAGGACGGAGAGCTTTAACTGGGCTGCTTCCAGCCCTGAGCTGGGGCACGGTCCGTCTCTGGAGAGCTAGCCGCGATGGCAGGCCTTCCCGTCTCATTCAACAGGAGGCCGAGCCTGCACTGTGCAGCGGGAGTTCACACATCTTTTATCCCGCCGCTACATATGTCAAGCTGTCGCGGACATGGTGGAGGCCACCGAGGGACCGAGATACATAAATCTATGTCACCGCGCGGTCTTTACGGCACTTGTGGATTACGCGCGGCGTGGTGTTAATAATTTCGCTAATAGCTGTGACTCTTTCACCTCGCTTAAGATAAATCTCCCGCCAGCCAGATGCAAAAGATAACAGCGTGACAACTCTGGATGAGTGGGACGTTTGGGATGCAGTAAAATGGTGACATAATCAAATATAGATGTTCTGATACCAGACAAATAATGTGGGACTGGCAATTAACTATCAGTTCAATCATTCCACATGAACCAACAGAAAATTGATAATAGGCAGAGGTGAGAGTCAGATTAAAAGCGATTTAAAGCCAACATGCCAGCCAAATGAACAGTCTGTCTATTGACATTTTAGGATGCAATGATTCTAGATTAATTATCATGCTATCAGCATTAATATGTCTGAATTGGTCTTCGCTTAAATTACAAACGAACAAATAGCAAGCTAGATAGTAACATTCCTTGGTTTGATCTCATTGGTGAGGTGTTCAATTCGGTCACAAGCCAGAGGCCATAGCGGACTTTTTTTAAAATTCTCAGTATGCAGATAGTAGTAGGCTTGCAAATAAAACCACTTTCTTCTGAACGGCCCGTCTAGCGGAGACATTTTCATCCCCAATCACACGTTTTTGTTGCGAATAAAAATCAGCCGGCCGTCGGGCAGAACGTTCGGGGAGTTTCGCGCCCGTCGGTCGTGAATGGAGATTCAAAGCAAATCCTCCCTTTGAAAAACAACCTCTGCTTTTTTTTTTTCTTCCAAGATTCCCATCAATGTTCCATCATGCCTGTTATCCATCTGGGAGTCCTTTTTTTAGCGAATCTGCCAAACAACTGCATCTATCTTAGCCCGCTGAGGATCCGACAAACTGAAAAGCTCGCATTTATAGCAAGTGCTACATTCAGTAATTTGCATACCGTGCTATTTGACGGAAAGAAGCGCGTGTCTTTCACCTGGAGGAAAGAACTTCCAAAACCTTCCTCTCTGTAGTTAATCACAAAGAACCTTGTCATTAACCCTGAGCATCAAACTAAATAAGTGCAACTTCTGACAACACTTACCAAGCAAAATGCAAATTAAGTGTGAAAAATGTAACAGTAATCACTCCCGAGAAAGCATGACTCCAGTCATATTGTAACTCATATTAGCTCTAATTAAAAGCCTTGCTGCTAATGTTTTGATGACCAGGGGCCAATTTCACATACAAAATATGCTCAGCTCTGGATTAATCTGCATTTCTACTTTGAATCTCCATTCTAAGACTAATTTAGTCTCAGACCAGGCTTCATTCATCTAAGCCTGCTAAACTGGCCTAGACCACAGGACATCCTTAATATATGGACTGAAAACAGCCTTGGGAAGATTGTGTAATTCTGAAAACATGTCCTTGGAATCCTAAATAAAGAAGACAAATTAAAGAAAGAGTAAAATTGGCCCCATTTTTTAATAAATAATCGGGGAACAGAAGCTTCCAGTTAATTGGGGAACAGAAGCGTACGGCTAATTGCGGAACAGAGGCGTATGGCTAATTGGAGAACAGTTGCAAATGGGTAATTGGGGAACAGAGGCGTAAGGCTACTTGGGGAACAGTGGCGAATGGATAATAGCGGAACGGAGGCGTATAGCTAATTGCAAAGCAGAAGGGTTTGGTTAATTGCAGCGGCAGTTTACCTTCACTTCCACATGGGCCATGAGGACGGCAAAGTTGGTGAGGTGTGTACAGGAACACGTGGTGTGGGTTCTGTTGGTGCCGAGCAACCGGCAGTCTTGGGTGGACCAGTATCCCGTCATGGTCCGCTTTGAGTAGCTCCAGAAAGAACAGTTTGGGTTGAAATTTTCATCGGACTGCTGTTAAAGAGTGGGGGAAGGAACAGACGAAAACTGAAGGGGCTGAACACTGAAAGCAGAAAGGCTGAAACAAAAGGATCAACCGAATCAGTTATCAATAACAATGTAAGCTGATCGTTCATAACTGGGCCCAGCTCATTCTGCAGAGAACAGTCAAAGTCACGTGATTCCTTCTGCCACAAGACATTTAAATATAATAAGAGCAGATAACAGAGTTTAGTTCTATGACAGAAAGAAAAATAAGTCCTGGTATCCAACAGAGGGAATTATGGCCCCCGTTTGAAAAAAGAAATATCCCTTGATAGCTCAAACCACTCAGCTGTGATCCATGCATAGAAAAGAAAACCTCAAAATCCACAGGAAATTGTTCGCATTTAACCTCTGATTCTTAGCATGCCATTGCAGGGCCTCTCGTGACTGTCGTTATTCAAATTTCCAGAAAAGCCGGGCAATATATCACACTGTGTCCTTTCCAGTCCACTATCGCATCACTCAGAGTGAAATATCAACATCCTCGCCCTTAGATTTCCTCCACACAGAACAAATGGACCCTCTCTCGCATAATAACCGACGCACATTCTGACCACGTTCACCACTTACTCTGTATTTTAGCAGGTAGGTCTACAGTAAATACAATACATAAAACAGGAAGCACAGGCATCTGCGCTGTTTGCAGGCAGTACGGTCGAGTTAAATGTGATATACGCAAATGACTGGAGGAAAAAAATCATTTCACTATTAAAGAGGCTTTTCTTACATGCCCCAAATCTCTCGTCTCTTTAGCCGATGATTGTCTTCTGGTTTATGTACAAATTTCAGCAAAAAAAAAATAAACATTCTCTCATTCTGACCAAACAGTCAACATGAACACTGATTCACTCAGTATACTCATGCACTCAGATCTTGATATTGTGAATAATTTTTTTTTTTTTTGTCTTCTAAAGCTGTCAGCCTCCACTCTGCCTTTGGGGGAGGGAAACCGTCGATTATTCTGGAAAGCAGACCGCGCATTAAACTGAAGCCGTGGTATAAAAGAGTGAAGGCCTCAGTAGAATACAGATGAGGGTTTCCCCATGGAGGCAGCGGCACTTTTGACCCAGGCTACGACATTACCCATTTGGTTTGAAAGCCTCAGGCTATTGCTTTTCAGCTTCAGCACAGCGCAGTTCCCTCTACATATCATCCGCAGGTCGCGCGAGGTCGCCTCACCTGCATAGCTTCTCTGACAGACTTTGTTCTGAGACTAGATTGGAGAATTTAAACAGAGGCGTGCGTGCGGGTGATAGAGCAGCGAAGACAGCCAGGACTCAAGGCGAGGGTCGCTGCTCTAGTGGAGGGCAGATGTGTGAGTCTGTGTGTGTGTGTGTGTGTGCATTACCTATGTGAGTTTGTGAGTTGTGTGCGCGAGCGAAAGAGTATTAATTGTACAGCAAATTCCTTTGTTTCCGAGAATTTCCCCCCACGATACCCACAGGTGATAAGGTAATCAAACTAAAACAGGCTGAATACAAATTAGCTAGTCTGCAGTACCACCAGTCAAAATGCCTCTGTCCCTGGCACAGCGTTCTTACAAAGGGGAATTGATGTCATACTTGCATTATGCGATATGGTCGAGACGCAGAATCCCCAACAGCTGTACTACCGTACAAAAGAGGACTGGAAGATATTATAAAAGATGCACAGGAATGACTGGACACCTAGCGAAGTTACAATCACCCATCCATATTCTTCACATTTTTGAAGGGAATTATGGGTAATAACCAGGTTTAACATTTTTGCATTATGAATCTGCAAGGGTAGGCACAAAAACAAAATGGCGTTGACTCATTCTAGCTCAGAAATCAACAAAAATTGTACAAACTGGAAGGTTTCTGCGCAAAGCGACTGTTCATTTTATTCCTCACTGGTTCTTAAACTTTTTTTAAATCCTGAGACCCAAGGTACAAATACTTTTTGGAAAGAGGAAGCGAATGGCAAATTTAGAAGCTTACAGGGACCCATCAAATGCACTTACCAGCAAAGCCTTGTGGACAAAAGACCCACTCCAGGATCCAACTCTTACACTCCCGTGACCCATTCTGGGCCCAAACACACAGTTTAAGAGTCTCTGACCTTGCATTTTACCTGTAAGTGTTTGATGGTGAATTTGACCGGGTCTGACAAGTAGACCTTGCTGCTCTCCTTGTTGATGGCGGCTGTGATGACGGGGGAATTGACGATGACAGAGTAGTTTGTAGACATGGCCTCTCCCCCCAGCTTCATGCTGGCGTTCTCCGTGGACAAGTAGGCTCCCAGGTGCTTGTACAAAACAAACGCGATCCGTATCTCTCCTGCGAAATGAGTGACAAAAGTCAGTAAAGAAGCCAAAGCCTAAGCAATAAAGTTTTCACACCAAAAAGTTAGAGCTTTTATTCTTGCGTTGTCGCTCATACAACAGACCTTGGCAACGGTTGTGATATGTCATGTTTTATGGAGAAATACTGGACCGCAGAGACACAAGATGCTTTGTAGTCATGCTGTAGTGCATTACCAACAGGGTAGAAAGATGTTTTTGGAAGTTTTTCAGTCTTGCTTGTTTTGGAAAATGCACTTTTTGAGCGTGACATAACTGTCACACACCACTTGAATAAAATTAAACAACAGCTTCATCTTCCACAATAGCAAACATTTTCCCTTGGATCACTTCATACAGGTTTCAGCCTTATGTGGAAAACAGACGCCAGACAAGGACTGGTAAATGGATAGAATGTGTCTAACAGCCTCATCCAACACCCCACATTTGAAAACAACACACATCAGATGTATGGGTTCACAGTCATGCGCTGGCATACAAAACATATACAGATTTGTCAAAGGCGTATCTTGGATAGTGACAACTGTGTAGTGCAGATGTGGCCCAGGCGTTGTCAAAAACATCCTTTATCTAATTGTTGGCGTCAGTGCTTCATTCATTATGCCTCCTTAATCCCTAATCAGTATAGCATATTCTTTCTGTACACAGTTCAGTGTTACATAGGCTCTTGTAAAAGCACACATGGTCCCTAATAAACTCATAATACAGGGGATGGGCAAAATATCAGAAGCACGTCCGAAAAGTGGTTTTAATTTCAAAGTCTCAAACCATAATTACAAAAGGATCTGCACAGGTCATTCCTATTAATTCAAATGTTAATTAGCAGCATTCAACTGCTTAGAGGAGGTGTAGCCAGCAGTATTTTGGTAAGTAAGTCTCCAAAGCAAGAGGAGGATACTAACAGCCAAAATAATTTTTCGACAAATTATGAATGAAATTATCTTGAGCTGTTGAATACCTAACATGTGGCAATGATGATAGGTTTTCAACAGCTTTGATTTTGATATCTTACATCGATGAGCAACAATAGCTGCATTTAGCACTTTCAGGGTTAAATCAACGACACAAAAGAACTGCAACTCCACGTCAAACCTCTCCGACAAGGACGGACAGAAACTTGGTTGGATCGTTGCTAGCAACCAATTACCGAATTGGGTAACACAGCTCTGAATACAAGTACAGAATTTGGTCACACTTTATTTGAAGTGTTGCTCATAAAGGCTTTATAGAGCATGTATAATGCCTTCTTATATGAGACATAATGTCTTCATAAATCATACATAATCATACATAAGCAAACGTCATGATTTGTGAAGGGTGAAATAACACATCCTTCTTCAGCATGTGATGCCAGATGTGATATAACTGACAATGTCACTTAGCTAGTGGCTAATTGCGATAAAGGGTGACACTGTCAGCTAAGTGACATTGTCATTGTCACATCTGGCACCACATGTTGAATAAGGATGTGTTATTTCACCCTTTACAAAGCATGGCATTCGCTTATGTATGATTTATGAAGACATTGTCTCATTTATAGAGCATTATACATGCTCTATAAAGCCTTTATGAGGAACACTTCAAATAAAGTGTGACCCAGAAATGAATCACTGTAAATCTGAACCAGCTTCAATAAAGACACCATATCGTGAGTTTCAAAAAACTGGTATTTATGGAGGTGTTTCAGTGTATCTGACCAACACGGTAGATTCTTTGTTTGTTAAAGTTTATTATTGACATTTTTCTGTGTGTAAGGATAAGACAACTGGAAAACTGAGCGAAACTGGAAGACAACTGAGAGAGCTGCTCATGTGACCGAAGCTTTTCGGCCCACTATAGAGGAGATAAGGAAAATACATGAAAAATAAACAGCAGCTGTGGTGCGGCCTTGGTGTTTAATGAAGTGAATGTGACTGCGATAACCAATCAGCATCCAAGCACAGATGAGAAGTAGGCACTGCTGGCGAGACAATCGTCCTTTTCTGTGAAATCCTCACAAGCAGCTGGAAAACCTTGAACAGGCCAGCTTTTTATTTTTTATTATTTTTCACCAGCCCTAACTCCACCTAATATCTTTTTTGTTTCATAATTCAAAACCCACCATTTCTTCCGTGTTGCCGCAAGGTGCGCTCTGACAGCCGAATAGAGTTCCCCTGCTCGTCGCCCTGAGGGAACACCAGCTCATCCAAATTTCCGTCTGTGCTCAAACGGGCCACTTCCAGCTCTGAAAGAAAATTTAAAGATGTCAAGATTAAAGATATCACCGCTATCATTTAGAGTAAAACTATCATCTCCGGTCTAAAAGAAACAGCAATACCGAGGCACAGTGGAACTGCTTTATGGCCAGAATGAGATTAGGTGCTGCACACTGTGCTGGTGACCAAGTATCTCTACATTACCTCTTCTCTTGTAGCTGAGGGATATTTACAATATTTCAGCCATTCTAATGTGTCTATTTCCTTTTATTGTTAATAACTGATTTAAAAGAAAAAAATGTTCAGACAAAAATCCATTTATTCATTCATTCGTTCACACACCCCATTGCAAATTTCCCATTGGAGGCACACTGCCAGGTCGCTAGGCAACCTTCTTGTTTCTGCCTTGAATTACAAAATAAATGCGGTATATGCAATCAGAGAAACGTATATAAACAGTTCAGAAATGTACTGATATCATGGGGCCATGCATAGCGGGCACCAGCAGCCCCTGTCTAACCTCCCGGGACCAAAAACACAGTTCAATTCCACCCAATAAAACTGGGGAATTAGACAGAAAGCAGATGTTGCAGGTGGTCACGGATCTAGGGACAGTGCATTCATTTACAACATTGACTTTTTTTCAGCCCGAATTAAAAACATCTGGAAAGAATATGGAGATTTCCCCATGGTGCGCTGCTACGTAAAATGTATACTTAAGCTAGGCCATGTATGTAAGCTAAAAAAAAAAAAAAAATCGAATAACTATGTATAATTCAATGCAAAATTTTGCCTCTGGGTGGTTACATATCAGCCTGTCCCACTGCAGGAGAATTGCTCTGATTCACTTCTCCATTTTCAATCCCTCTGATAAAAGAACATGCTAGAACCTCAGACCATCTTCTGAAAGCCTGCATAATTCAATCGCTCGGTTTGTCAATAAAAAAATTTGAAAGCACTGGATAAAGTAAACCCTCAGAGGAGTAGGTCTCTAAATTGCAACATTCTTTAGCGTGTATCGATCCGAGGACTGCTTTACAGGCACAGATTACCCGTTTATCTCTTTAAGAGCGCATTTGAGCAGCACCACTTAGACAAAATGTAAAGTCTGAGGTCTCTACTCAACCTCCAACCTAAAAACATTTTTATTTAAAATTAGGGTTTCAAAATCAGGTCCTGCTGAGCTTGAAAGCTTAAAGGCAAAAAAAAACCAAAAAAACAAGATCAACGGCCCTGTTGCTCACCGGCCCAATAATTGCTCAGTATTCCTTAGAGAGGCTTTTCAGAGAGTCAATGGTGTATGAATACGGTGCACTAAAATATATGAAGTGAAGTTGGCCTCCGGTTTCATTGCAGATTGTTGATAAAGATTTTTCCCATTATAAGTAAATGGGGAAAATGGAATGAGAAAAAAAAAATTGTCCAAAAAAAAAAAATTTTCGAAACTGACAATCTTGGTAGCCATTGTTCCAAAGAAGCTCCATACCAAACTTGAGGATTTTTAAAGATTTTGCTAACGGATGAGGATCACAACCATGATCACTACTACGACGTTGAACGCCGCCTGATCACAACAGCTCACGGCCTCTTGGCCATTGATCCAAAAAAAGGTGTGTTGATCTGACAGGCAATCAAAAACCTTCCTGGAGCATAACTGCCACTGAAATACAGCAGACACTAGCCCAATCTTCTGGAGATTATGATCACAGATGTTAGACCCTTAAAAAAAGACCAAAATAAATTGAAGGAACGGAGGATTATGGCCGATAATTCTTATGAATCTTGATAATTCGCATATGTGAGTATGTGGGATGACCGCTCATGGAGCACAAAGAGGGCCTTGTTTGGTTGTGGGCTTGAGAATCACAGCTGTTGTGTGGGACTGGACATGCAAAATGCACTCGAAAACTTCAGGAGAGGAGATCAGCCGGAGTGGAAACACATGACGGCCATTTAACATCACAAGATTTCACGGGTCCCGGCTAAATGAAGCGGACTTTTGATCTGGAGGTAGGGCGCCTAGTTAAGACCAACGACTCCAAAGGACAAATTTTGGCAAGCGACCACTGTGTCTAGGCTGCATTCTACTTCATTTTCACATTCTCAAATAAAGATAAAGAAGCTCTGGTTGGCTAAAGATGAGTTAAATTAAAGTTTTCCTCGTCATAAATGCCCTTAAAAATATCAGTGTCTTTATCTGAGCTCAGCCGTGCTTTGGTGCCGCTATTTCAAACTTCAAATGATGTCAACATTTTCAGAGCTCATACTCAGGCTTGTCCCACTCAAATAGCGCACTGTTACAGATTAATACTGAACTGCACTTTGTTGTAACCTCACTACTTTGAGCAGAGGTTAACAACCATGTTTTTATAGATCTACCATCTTGTAGGTTTTCACTCAATCCCCAACATAGCTCAACACTTTGAACAGCTAGAGACATTCATGATAGGCCATTTGTTCAGGTGTGCAAAATTAGAGTAAAGAAAGACCTTTCAGGGTGGTACTGTGTATCTCCAGGAACTGGGTCAGACAGCCCTGATATACTGGTGGTTTGCTTTGTTAGGGTTGGATTGACAATCAAAAGGATGGTAGATCTCCAGGAGCACAGTTAGCTACCGGGTTTGACAACACTTCATGCAAATGACAAGGACACATCAACCTCGCCCACCTCCTACATAACTGTACAGTAGGCAGAGCCGGGCTGAAACAGTGAGCGTGATTACACTTTGAAAAGGACAAGATCTCAGCCTTGCTTTGGTTCTACTCCTCTGCACCATGGGTAACACCAAACCCCCCCTCAAATGTGTGGGCACGTCAAACAAACGCAACACAATAAAGTCATTTTCCAGAAATTTCCCACAGCCCACTGATCTGCAGCTCTAAGCCAAGAATGTCTTCATCAGAAACATCAACAGTTGTTTTTGACCATTTTGTGTGGCTTCACATGATTTAAGACTGCCTTTATGCCCCGAGATTAGTCCAAAGACACATTCAAATAGCACGGTAATCTGGGAGAAAAGGAAAAATATATGCCTTTTTACGACTGAATGAGATAGAAATTGATAAAGAAAATGACAAGAATGCTGGTTTATTTGTC
Source organism: Gymnothorax reevesii (assembly GCA_029721435.1). Lineage (NCBI taxonomy): Eukaryota > Metazoa > Chordata > Actinopteri > Anguilliformes > Muraenidae > Gymnothorax > Gymnothorax reevesii. The sequence continues at coordinate 26,192,860 of CM056589.1, forward strand.
CGCAACACATTAGTCTTTTCACTTGACCTAGTTTCATTATGTAGAGCTGAATTCATAAGAAGAAAATGAAAACTAAACAATATCAATAAAAGGTCACAATGGTGTAAGGCAGCACCATTACTGAATGAGAAAATGGGTGATAAACCCATGAAAATGAACAATCACCTTGAAGGCAGTTTCGTTTTGCAACTGCAAGATGCCTAACAAATAGAAATGCCAATGCACTGATGAGTCAACTAGGCCAGCAATTCAAAAGTGGCAGAGGAAATGTCAGAGACGCCTGATCAACGTCAATGAAGCTCCATAAATTCATTATAAGTAAAAAAAAAAAAAAAAAGGTGGGGGGGAGGGGTGGGGGTGGGAAAGCCGGGTTTCATCAGATATGCAAGATCCAGCCATCATATTTGACTGCCGATGGGTATGTAATAAGTCATTCTGCTATCTGAGCTAATCTGTAAACACTCAGACACATACACACGCGCATAATTCCCTCATTTCCTGTTAGAATTTGCTGCTCATTGTACACAAGTCTTGCCACAATAATTGGTTCCCAGTATCAAGCTATTAATTCAGAAAGTAGCCGACCATACAATGAATCTTTTTAGCCACAGAGGAATTTTTACTAAATCTATTATGGGACCAAATTGGCACAATAAATGGTACTTGTTCAATTAGCACTTATAGCTTTGCAAACTGCTGAAGAGAGGTGAAATGAGACAATGACCTGAGGCCTTACTTGGGGGGATGGAGAGGGGGGGGGGACACATGGCATGAGTAGAGCCTTGTATATGTCTCTGGATAATACAAATACACAAAACAGTCAGGGAGGCTACATATATCAGCTGGGCAGTGCATGTTCTCCCATAGGAACCTGTGCTTAACGTTTAGCGTAGCATACGTCAGAGATAGCCCCTCATCTGAAAATAGAGGAGGCACAAAAATCCCTTGAAACTTATAAGTCTTGATCCATTTTTTTTTTGGTCATTTTCTCTTATTCACAAATTTTCAAGTGATTTGAATAATCCATTGGCAGGCAAACACGGTTTAGAACTGAATGCAATGTTGAGGCAATTCAGAAAGGCAGCAATTTCACCAACAAAGCAGGGTAGGTTTTACGAAAATAATAGGCAACTCCGTTATTTGTTATTTTTACCTTTGCTCGTGGCATATCTAGCAATGCAGGCTACCTAACATGCGCTTGATCATTCAAAGTAAAAAAACTGAAGACCACAAAGGAAAAATGACCAGAGTCCAAATTTAGCATTTTTGTATATTTAATATATTATATGTTTTTTGCATATTTTTTTGGTGCTTTGTTTCCAAGATCGTTTTAAATTTAATTCACAATTTCTCCACAACGGGAAAATGTGACTGATCATTTTTCCATTGTGGTCTTCAATTATGCGCCCACAATTTCGAATGTTGTTGAGTACATTGCACCCATTTTCCGCAGCAAAATCTCACACCACCCCAGGGAGAACTGGCTCCACCTGATAGTGTTGCGTGTTGTCACATTGTTAATCAAGAAAACATGATTGAAACCAGGTAAATATTAAACAATAGTTAAAATATATATTTTTGTACCTCCTATTTTCAGCTCGGCAGCCGTGACTGGTATACACTAAAACCAGGGCTTTATTAAAATGAAAGCAGAATCACTGTATCACATTTGCAGAAATGAAAGCAGAGACAGGCCAGGCCTTCTCCTTTTCATGGGCACCTTTCCACCTTTGATGTCGCTATCGGCAAATCTATATCCTCTAACTCCTGTGTACTTTCCTATGCATATCACTGAGCTGTTTGGTTTGACTTAACACACAAACAGGAAACACATCAGAGCTGCAGACTTTTCCTAAAGGAGCTGAAGTCATCAAAGAGCATTTTGGCTCTCATAATAAAACGCAAGTGATAATTGCTTAAGGGAACACTGTCACAGGTTACACTAATCTTTTCATTTTAAAGCTTAATTACTGTGGTTGTGCTGAAGCACTCAAAGATTAGCATTCGGAGTTTGTTTAGGCTCCAGTAAAGAGCAACCATACCACAACACCGTTAGTTGTCACTTTCAGGGATCTTACATCCTACAATTCACAGCTCCGACGCTGACATCTTGAGCATTCCAACCTGCCTGCATGCACATTGGAAACGGATGAAATTCTTAAAACTGCACCCAGAGAGAAAAGCCCTCACAGGGAATTGAGCCCTCAAAAACTTTTCCAATGATATGCAGGCGCCACTTGATAAAAGCCAGACCGTAAAGGAGTCATGTAACTCCATAACGGTTTCAAGGACATTCATGTATGACTGATTTAGAATGCAACGGTAAAGCGTATGGGCACTCGGGCTCAGAGCGTTTACTGACAAGTGGGGCCATTCACAAATCCGCAAAAAAATACCCTACTCCTCAATCGACAGGCTACCATTTAAAGAGGGTAGCAAATATGCACCTGGGCCCAGACAGCTCCATGTCCAATTGGTGTAGCAGCAAGTTCAAGATGATAGACACAGTTTTGAAAAAAAGTGTTTTAGGCATATTCTAACATGGCCTTAACACTGGCAAGCCTCGTGTGAAACGTAACATGCGATAACATTTTGATAAGAATGCTTTTTTTTCTTGAGATATCGCGTTGAAAAGCTAGATTTGCAAATTTGGGCTCTAGATAGGCCACTGCTTAATTCTCTTCAAGCGACGTAGTGCGTAAAACACAGTGCTAACCGGACTCAAGGGAATGAGTACGAAAGTATAAAAAGGATGAAATAAACATCATCCTCACAAGAAAATGGTGTGCAGGCACCTCTAAGAATAAGCTTTCTAAAATTTTGAGTAGGCCTATCTGAATCCCCAGCAGTTATTAATCATTTCTCGTAATATGGTGCAGTGTGACCACATCTAACTGCAGTTTCTGCAAATTGATTTTCTTGATAGCCCTAAGCAATCACATTAAGGAAGTTCAATGGGCAATTCCACCAACCGTCTGAGAAGTGGCCAGGGAAGCCTTTTCATCCAATAAATTGCACCTCTTTACAATCATTTTGTCAGCTGTTTTTTTTTCTTCCCCCTCCCACCAGTTTGTACTGTGCCTTAAGACACTACAAGAAGTAAAACCTCAAACAATAACAACAACAACACCGCCACCGCCACCTCCGCCAACAACAACAACGACAACAACAATAGCATGCATTATTATCAACACCAACAAAAACAACTATAACATCAACAATAATAAAAACAACAGCTAAAACATCAACACCAATAATAACATCTGTAAAATCAACCAAAACAAAACTAACACTGTAACTAAAACAACCACTATAACATCAACACCAACAATAACAACATCTACGGCATCAACAGTAACAACATCTATGACATCAACACCAACAAAAACAATAGGATTAAACACAATGCAAACAACAGCAAGAACAATACCATCAACGCCAAGAAAAACAACAGCTATATCGTCAACAACAACAATAGCAACAACTATAACATAAACATCAACAAAACAACAATGGGACGGAACAGAGCACAAACAAAAACAAACAAGAATAACATCGACAGCAATAAAACGGTCACAACACACATACCAATTAAAACAACTATAAGACCATAAACAAAAACAATAGCAGCAAAAATACCACAGATAATCATAAAAAAAATCATAATCAACAAAACAAATAAAATCTACAACCAGAACTCCATCACTACTGCTACTAACTTTACTATCATTAGCACTGCTAATGCTTGTACTACCATCACTATTGCTAATACTCCAACGACTACTTCAACTGCTAATGCTTCTACTACCATCGCTACTGCCAATACTCCAAAGACTACTTCAACTGCTAATGCTGCTATTGCTATTACCATTACTACTGCTAATGCTTCTACTACCATCGCTACTGCCAATACTCCAAAGACTACTTCAACTGCTAATGCTGCTATTGCTATTACCATTACTACTGCTAATTCTTCTACTACCATCACTACTGCTAATACTGCAATGACTACTTCAACTACAAATGCTGCTTTTGCTATCACCATTACTACTGCTAATGCTTCTATTACCATCACTACTACTAATACTCCAATACTACTACTACTGTTAATGCTGCTATTACTACTGCTGGTACAACTTGAACAACTACACATGCTGCAACTACTACTACTGCAGTAATAATAATCGCTGCAACTATATTGCTGCTGCTACTACTACTACTAGACAAAGCCAGCTGTTATACTTCTGCTTTAATATTAAAACTTAAAACACGAACAGTTTATATTGCAAAGGAGGAGAATAAGTCCTTAAAGGAAATGAATCATACCTGATACTACAGCCCACCTAAAATGTGATCAGAAAGGCCAAGAAGCATTTTTTGTCCCTCGCCACCCCAACCCCCCCCCCCTATAGGTCCTGACATCATTATGACAACTTTGCACATCACACAAAAGACATATAAAACAAATTCCTTTGCCATAGCGCGGGTATTGAGCACAGCAGATTAAACAGCGCTTTTCAACAAGCAAAAATAAATAAAATTATCAGCAGTATCCTCTGTCTGGTCTCTGCTGAAAGAATGTCTTTTCGTTTCTACGCCTAACCGGAGATGGTGATGCTGGCGAAACCACAATTCCGCAACAACGAAAAGCAATCGCTATTTAATTGCTTATTTCACAATTAAATGCAATTTTGTCTCTGCTAACTACAATGAGTTTATAATTATTCAACCAAATCTATATTGCTGATAATGTCAAATGTGATTCATTTTATAGGCAGATATAAGCCAAATAAAAGACTTCATTTTTTTTTCACTATCCCAGCACTTTTGTTTCGACATTTTTTTCCTTCTGTGCAAACTAATCCGTTTTCCCTGGGGATTGGATGGGTGGGGGGAGGGTATAAAAAATAAGAGTGAAAGCACTACACTAAAAGGATGAACCCTCCCAAACCCAGAACCCTATCAAATGTAGGACGGTCATGTAAGTCCAGTTAAGAGACCTGCTATAAGTTTTTCTTAGCACAGCCCAGCTCCCAACTCAGTAATCAGGAGCTCTCAGTAAACAAATTCCCATGTCATACTCGCTCAGGCCCTCATAAAGATGCACAGGCTGTCACTTAGGGGGCGGTGTGCCAGACTCACGGATGTTTTCAGTCTTCTCCTGCACGATGTCAGTCTTGAGCAGGTTGTCAGCCAGCACGAAGGCCCCCTCCTCCACGGTGTCCAGGAGCATGGTGGCCGCCCTGAGCTGCTCGCTGGTGGGGAGGTCTCTCCACGCGGGCTGGGCATGGGGCTGGAGGAGGTTGTTCACGGTCTCTACCATGGCCTGAGAGAGAGAGAGAGAGAGAGAGAGAGAGAATATATTATTTATACATTAAAGTTCATCAGCTCACACTTTGATCTAACATGACTATCAGTTCATTATACCAAGCAGGTGCCAATTGTAGTTGAAGCCAAGTTGGCTTACGGGCCTGACTCTAGCGGTTAAGCACTGCAGTGATCTTACTGTCGCTGACCTTGACCTTCCAACCTGCAACGTACACGGCTCAGTAAAGCGTCTTAGCAGTGACGTCAAATACATGGAAGCGAAACTCAACATTTGCTCATTTTCAGAGACCCGCCAAATGCAAATGCTACCATAGCCTAGCAGGAAGCAGACACTATTCTCGGACGCAGTCTGAATACAAACCATTTGGGGCCATGCATTTCAGTTCAGAAGCAATGATAAGGATCACTTGGAACAGTCTATACCAATTTGTTTAGATTAGAATAAATGTATTATGATATTTGTGATGTTTTTTCGCACCTTCATTAATTAATGCTAACTGCTTCTTCCCCACGTTTGTTGCGAGCTCTACTTGTTGAACGTTGTATATCTGGTGCACACGATTCTATTTGCTGCACGTCTTGCCTTGGCATTATGACAGAGCTTATCTTGCCAATGAAGCAAATAGGAATTGAAATTGGAAGAGAGGAGAGAGCGAGAGAGAGAGAAGGAAGACTGAGAGGAGGAGAGACAACATGAAAAGAATGAGAGAGACTTCAGAGCTAAACGATAATCACGCACGAGCAGAACAGTAGTGTAAAACAGAAAGCAATAACACCCTGTGAACCTGCGTCAGTCCAATTAAACATCTAATATAAATCTCAATTTAGGCATGACTGAATGTAATTATATAATAAAGCACCAATCATGTACTGTAAAAATCTGTTTAAGGCAAATTATGATTTAAGTGCTGATGATAAGCAGCTCTGCCTCAGTTCTAGTGACAAAGCCAAGAGCTGCTACCAAAAACTCTGGTTAGGCTACATCGTAATGCAAGGTGACAGATTGACACTTGCTGCAATCGCATCTGGACCAGAGTAAACCAGCAACAAGGCCTGAGGTGCAGAACAGGAGCAAATTTGATGCACGGCCTGTTTTGCCGAAGTTCTTGAATCCCAAATGACGCAGCATTACGTTTGATTGAGTTTCCTGGTTTACATCATAATGGAAACTTAAACAATTGGCAGCCACTGTTTTGACCACGGACAAGGGCCAGCAAGTAGGCTTAAAAAAAAAAATCATAAAAAAAAAATAAGAGGTGCTGCCTTCCCAACATGCTTTGTCATAAATTCTACATGTGGTGAAGAAGACAGAGTGGTATGCTAACTATGCTAGATATGAGCACTGGCGTAGCTAAGCTTGCGAGGATTAAAAGAAAGCAGACTCCAACAGTGCGAAACGCAGACTGGTTTGACAGATGCAGCAGGATGGGGGATAAAGGGGTGCTTTCAGGAGATATCCCAGGTAGCGACTCTTTAGCATCTGTCACAACACAGGCTTAGCCGCGCAGTGCTGTGAGCCCGACACCCCTTAATTCCCCACCTCACCAGAGCAAGGTGCATAATTGCATGTGTCTGTTTTCAGTTTGCATTACAGGCTTTTAAAAGCGCTTCTCAGGATCCAAGACAGCCACCCAGAAGAAAGCACGCCATCCCGCTGACAGGGAATCAAAAGTCACTCTCAGAAAGAAAAAAGAAGAAAGAGAAAAGAATGAAGAAATCTAGGATGTTTCTGGAATGGGAAAAATGTAACCCTGGCATGAGATTGAGCTTAGCGTCGTGTCAGAGATGGTGGCATGTCAGTGGCGCTTTACTGTTCTGCGCACGAGAAAACTACTGTATCAACACCGACAAGTACGCAATGGAGTGACTCCTGTCAGTAGCCCTAACCTCCAAAAGCAATTTTCACGGTGCCGGTGATGTAGTTTAAGTACAAATTAATTTTTGTATGTACACCACATTGGACATTGCTCAATCAGATCACCGCATTTAAATACACAAATGTTTTGCATAATAAAAATGCCATATATATTCCTCTTCTAGACTGTGCAAAAGTCAGCACTCCTTATTTTTATCCTGCTGGATGAATTTTTTCAAATTTGATGATTCTGTGATAAGGTTTGGATTAAAATGAATTACAATATACATTTAGGTCAAAGGTATGATATTTTACTGTTATAATTAGCTAAAGCAACTTGTGCAGCAGATTTCTTTCACAAGTATGAATCATTCGGGTTATTGAAGACTGGACTCTAATGCATTCGGCACAGATGTGATGTCATGAGAACTTATGAATCATGCCAATGGGTGTAATATTTGATTTTAGGCTTCTCGTTTTCTTCCTCATAAAAGGGAATGCTGCAAGCCCTTCCCTGAATGGAAAAGTCATCATGAAACCAAATATCGAAATGTGTTGCTTTTGATCCATGAATGATGAAAGGCAATGCAAACGCGAACGCGGGTTTTCACAACGACTTCAGTAAAGCCAGAGACCAAACCCCAGACAGGGGGACGCGGCTCAATCCCGCTAATTTGGGATTAAAGGAGACCGGACCGGACGTAACACTAGCTGCTTAAATGTTCAAAAGAACGCTCGACACGGCTCCCGCTGCACACCCAAAATTGAAACACGAGACCTCAGCATGCGCGGCGAGCAGACACGCCTGTGTCCTGCTCCAAAACAGAATGCAAGACCATTTTGAGAAAGCTACGACACATGCGAAACGACTGCCTCGAGGCTTGGTATTCAGCTCACTGTGACTAAATAGGATAGAAAGATGGACTATAGCAAAGCTATGCAACCCTGCTCTTGAAGGTGCACCATCCTATAGATTTTTACTATGGCCCTAATATGGGGCAGCTTGCTGAGATTCAGCTGAATTTATTCTCTCTGAGATGAGCAAGGTCAGGTTTGGGGTGAAAACCTTCAGGATGGTACATCTGCATGAGTAGAGTCTGGCAGCCCTGACGTTGAGGGCCATCCCTACTATTATCCAATGGTGAAGGTCATGCACAAGACTTCAGTAGACCTCAAGAGATCTACTTAATACATCTCTCTGCAGTTGCTTCACGTTCTCAGAAACTCCACAAACTGAACCACCTGATTCTGCGTGTGAGAGTTTTTCTTTCTGGTAACGGCCATTTAAGGGGTCAAGCCTAGGTTCACTCAATTTAAGTACTTCTAAACACTAAAAACACATAAAATTGTGTCAACTGAAAAAAGCTCAGAATGTAATTTGATTTTAATCAAATTTAATACGTTTGTTTCCGTGAAAACCGTAGATTATTGGCGAAAAATGTGAAATCTTGCGGCAACAATATCTCAGAAACTATACCATATTTTCCTGTAATTCTTTTTTTTTTTATTTGAAGCTAATATCACCAGCGATACAATGACATATTCATTCTGGGTATTTTGAAGGGGAAAATATTTAGTAAAATTATTTGGTCATAGAATTTTAGAAATGGGTGGCAGAACCTGCCTGGCAGATGGATCAAAAATACAGCATGTATCTACCTACCCAAAAATGGCTAATTCATTGTATAGAACATAACACACTGATGCTATGGTGAAGAGCAATACCTTGAAAAATGTGAGTTTTATGCCCGCCAAGCTATGAAATTTTGAGATGCGAGAAAATAGCGTTTTATTCGCGAAACGAATGCCCTGGAAAAATCCGTTTAAAAGATAGTTTGTTGGTCTTAAAATCACCTTTTATGAATGTTTTGAAAGATTTTTTTACAAAATTAAAAAAAAAAAAAATTCAAGTCTGAACCTAGTCTTGACCCCTTAATGCATTTAATTTTACATCAAAAATATTTCAAATTATTCAATACAATAAGCCATTTGCCATAACGATAAATGTACAGTACATCTGCATAGGCATTCCTTTGAAGAAAACTTCAGAGGAAAATGATCAAAAGAAAAGCAAAAATCACACCATGATGATAACAATGATTATTACTATTTGTAGTAGTAGTAGTCACAGTAAGTCCTTAAAGTTGCATGATCTATTTGCTTGTCTCAAAGTCTTCTGTAAGGACATGTACAGCTTAATTATATGTAATTTGGATCTCTCATCATGTTATACATGCTGTAGGCGTAAGTGTGGAATCATTTCAGGATATTAGGCACAAACACAGTGCCTCGTCAAGGACTCAAATGCACAACCTTGGTTCAACTGCTCGAGCGCACATCACTATCATTACTGATGTCATGCCACACTGCCCCCACACACACACACACACACACACATACACTCTTCATTTTGGCACGCGCGCAGGAAAGTATCCGGGGAGCATTCTTAATCCAAAAAATAAGCAATCTGAAATTAGCCATGAAAAAGGAAAGAGGAGTTATATCCTCTTCAGGATGGATATGTTTCTGAAAATCGCAGCGGGATTTCGCTGAGCAAGGAAGAGCTGCTGCTGATGCAGTAATTTTTCAGCAGGGCTCAAATACTCTTCTTTTAAATCTCCCATCATGCCACAACATACAACAACAGGCGCCTGTGCATAGCTAACACCAGCTTTCAGAAACTTCCAGATACATATTTTTTACTTATACATTTCTGCATGAACATAATTTTGGACTGTAGTTCATGAGCATACATAAGTCATATCTCCGCATGGACAGCATATGGACAAAACATGTGCGGGGTTAAAAAAAAAAAAAAAAAGCAATAAATCAAAGGACCAATTATTCATTCAGCTGACATGGCTAAACTTTCTTCATTCTGAGCTTTTTAAAACCTCATTTTGCATCAAGACATGCACTTTATTCAACAAAATAGAATCACTATTTAATGACTATTCATATGTACTTTGCAGCATCTGGAAAGAGGAGAGCTTGCAGCCTTCATTTACATTAGAAATGAGTTCCATCCACTGCCTGGTACATGGTCTTTGTTTATTCACTGGGGTCAGTCAAACTCAAACACGACCTCTACCGAAAGGGGGGGAAAACTGCTCTTAACTGCTCTTAAATAATGACAAAACACGTTTCACAAAAATAATCACGCAAAGTGAGATTTAAAAAAATACCTGCGCAACAATTGCAATCAAATTTGGGTAATAAATAGCCCTCATAATTATGGCCGAAGTAGAGTGTCAGGTCCTACGAGATCTATGCCTCTAGTACAGAAATAAATGTCAGGTCTCATTTAGCACTTATATTTAACTCGCAATTAAATGTAAGTGTCACATTGTTTTAATGCAAACAATCAGTGTTCATTAATTGTGTTGAGCACAGAGCTCTGCAAACAGTGCGGGCAGAGACTGAAGGGCACTCAAACTGAACTCTGCATTAGAATTCAGGTGGAAACTAATCATACTCGGGACGCCACAGGATTATGGTAAAGACGGAAGAATAGTACTTAGCTCATGCACATCACACTGCGCAGTGACAGAAATAAAAAAAAAGAAGAAGAAGTTAAGTCAGTCTTAACAACTGAGCCAGTATGTGTGATAAGTGTGCTGATTTTGTATAGTATTTTTGATCCTAAAATTTCTTTTCCATTAGTTTTCAGCTTATCAAAGCTATATTTTCATGACTTGCTTAATATGCAGTTACCAATGTGTACAATACATTAAGCAATTGACTCACTAAGAATCCATGCCTCTGTGAAGAAGAGGTTTGAATTGTACCTCCCCATTCACCTGTGTTGCACCTAGGAGTATTGCAGAACAGAAGATACAATTTGTGTACATTGAGGAACCTTTCCAATACAAGGTGTCCATTATATGATTTATTTTCCTCAAAATCGTCCATTAATTATTTACCAAAAGTGTTGCATTAGTTTGGTCCTGTTTTTAGTTTGCCATGTGGCTCAAAGTCACGCTGATAAACTAGCTACATAATCTCACTCCAGAACTGCTGAGTTTGTTTACCCCGGTACAGACCCACCGCGACTAGCAGGTCGGCCCAATGGGAGAACGTCAGGTGCATTGTATTTAAAATGGTTTAGAAATAATAATTACACAAAAACCAAGCACTAAAATAACTAACATAAACAAACCCGTTTATTTACTGAGTGATATGTTATTGATTAATATACATATTATTATATTAATTTATTATAATATTATATATTATTGATTTATATTTTATTCATATATCAGGGTTTGTTCAAAACTTTGGATTTGAAATTCGTTGTTTATATTTATGTGAGTCTGTTGCTTTTTTAACGCTAGTGAAGTGAGAGGTAGATTTCAAACACCTCTTTTCATCACAGAGGCATGGGTTCTTGGTGAGTCAATTGTAAAGTGTGTTGTACACATTAGTAACTGCATATTAAGCCCTACAGTCAAATTTGCGAAAATATTGCTTAAAGACAAAATCTTGTCAAATTTTGTACGTGTGGCACAATCAAGACTTGATAAAGACTAGATTAAAGAGTGTTTAATTTCTCAAGCTAACAGCAACTCACTGCAAGCTAATGTTTTCTACATGAGAATAAATTTAAAGAAAAAAAACATTCAAAATCTCACTCCTGGCTAAAAAAAAAAAGTTATTTGTTTTATTTATTTATTTTTTTGTTTGCAGTGTGACTAGGAATTCTGGGTCTGTTACTACAGGTGTACAAGCCACACTTTTATATTAAACATAAGGGTCTTCTCCCTGTCTTATAATTGGCCCTTATAATAGTAGCCACCTTTAAACACCTCCAGAGATATCCCTGACACTGTTTAGGAGTGAGAGAAGTGCATTTTTTGTGAGGGAAGAAAAAAAAAAAACAAGTTTGGCACCTGCGAAGAATGGCTGTGCACAACTCTGTCTCGGAGTGGCTCGTGTTTCGGATGCTGAGCCGAGCTTTTGGGAAGCGATTAATATGTGATTTGGTAGATTCTCTCCCCTCTCCAATATCACAGGCAGGGGATTAGCTGCAAGGGCTCATGGGAAATAACTTCCCAATGATCCCAGGGAAAAAAACAAACTGCAGGGCCGTATTTATCAAAATCAACATTAAAACTTAAGCAAGCGCCTTCAGCTCTAGAAAGACACTGCTTGCAACGTGCAAAGTATTGCTAATCAGTCGGGCAGTGTACTTTGGGCTCTTTTCAGTGAGAGAGAGAGAGAGAGAGAGATAGGGGTAAGAGGATACAGTGGGTGATGAAATCAGAGTTGACGTCTGAGTTTTCTCGTAAATTTTTTTTTTACACGATTATTAAATATAATTATATTGTTATTAAAATTCATTTCAATAAGGCATCTTGAATTTAGATTGAGAGAGAAAGAGAAAGATATAAACAGAGAGAGAGAGCGCAAGAGAGATAAAAAGAAAGAGCGAGACAGCGAGCGAGAGCTTGCCTGAGTGTGTGTGGGTTGGTGGGCTGCCAGTCCAACACTCAATACACACCTTTGCAGTAGCACCTTACACCATATGAGCCTGCAGGCTTTCACAGCCAGTCAGGAAAGGGCTGCAGTAGCTGTCAGTGATAGCGACACTAATTGTAACAGTGTGACCTCTGCAGGTGAAAACACTGGTTTAAGAAGTGAAAATCAGGACCATTCAAATTCATGCTGACAGCGAGGCTTCGCTGGGGATTGGCCAACGGAACAAGTGGAAGATGAAGTTATCGATATGTATGAACTGACGCGTCGAGGCGCTTAGGGACAAAAAACACTCCATTGGCCATAAATGAGTCATAACATCTTCTACCCAAGCCACAGTCTTTTTTTCCAATGAAAACAGCCCCGAAATTGCTGTCCTTGAAATTATAGCATTAATAAGATCTAGCATTCAATCCATGGAAGAAATCTCACAGGGAGAGACTAACCAACCACTAATTCGCTGATTGAACAATAAATGTCATCAACAAGATATCAGACTCATAAACATGCGAACATACAATACAAATAAAGCATGGAGCTGGACACAGAATGCAGCATTATCGATCCACTAAACTTCTATCCACGTAGCAGAAGGATGGGAAGGATGGGAATGTATATTTGCTAAAGCGTGTGTGTGTGTGTGTATATATATAAGAGTTGTACAGCTCTTTCAAGGGGTATATGGCGTGATGTACCCTGCCTCTGAATCTATGTTCCCCAAGGCGAAGCCTCGGTTTTTAACGTTTTAATCTTACCGTTTTTATCTTACAGTGGCAACCTATATATTGTTCTTAAATCCATGTAAAAGTGACTCGGCGTCTCAGCCAAGCGAACGCTGTCGAAGCATTCAAAGTCCACACCTTCTCCTTTTTCTGTTAGGTATTCACGCAACATCGACGAAGATAAGGTGTTTGACTGTTTTGTATTTTGGGGGATCACTTTTGCGTGTTTCTCAAGAATGTCGTCGTCTGGGTGACTAGCGAAACGTTTCGATGCCATTTTGACAGCTGTCAAAAGCAGACGAAACGCGGTAAACAATTCAGATTTACTTTCCGTTACATCGGCAAAAAAGCGGTTGAATCGAATTGAGACTCACGGGGTACATGGAAAAGAATTAAACGTCTGTCAGCCAATCAAAATAAAGGATTTTAACGTTAGGTAAGATATATATATATATATATATATATATATATATATATATATATATATATATATATATATATATATATATATATAAAATTATGATCAATGTATGTATTAGTGCAGGAATGCTGTTAATTCTCATTTCAATTCTCTCATTTTTGTATATATTTACATTCTAATGTATGCCATTGTCCTTTCATTGTATCATCTGTATACATGGGTGTAGGGTGCGGTCATGGGGGTCAAAGATTGGGTCAATTGGGGGTCAGTTCGAGTAGAGCACACAGATGCACACCCTGCGCGCAAAAATCTCCGTCTTGACATCAAGAGGAGAGGAGCAGTGAGGAACTGCGTAATTCACATTCACTTCAGGTCGTATTTACCGAAAGGTCCAATATTAGTCGCGGGCACTGCATCTGTCACTGAAGGTTGGCACTGTGATTCGGCCCATCCTCCACTTGGGCACCTCCCAGTCAGATCCAGGTATTTGCTGTTGCCTAACACCCAGCTGATTCGGCGCTAAAGCTGGATATTCAATGGGAACCGCTGCTATGTCTCCAACAGCAAAATAAGAAATGCCAGACATTTTCCTCTGGGCTTAACAGTCTCCCTGTGAGCTCATCTTACATTATTGACCTATTCAATAAAGCCAACCAACAACTACTGGGTTTGCAGACCTGAAGGCCAGGGGAACAGGAGATATTACAGCGGCACATTGATTCTGGTCACCTTGAGTCTACTGCAAATGTTAATACCTCGCAATCATGTGAAACGGTAAGAGTATAATGCGATATATCGACAACCTACTGCCAGAAAAGGTTGGGACGGCATGGAAAATGCACGTAAAAACAGAAAGCAGTGATTTGCGAAATTTAATTTGACTTGTATTTCACTGCAGACAGTATGCAGCCAAGACATTTATGTCCGGTCAACTTAAATGAGGGTAACTAGTTCAGGCAGGAAACCCGGGAAGAGCTACATCAGCTGACAGCAGCCTGCTAAGCTACCAGCACGTCAGCATCAGCAGGCACACGATTGGAGGATACACATCACGAGGTCATGCAGCGGTCTATTTGAAAGACGTCAAGCTCACTTGCTTCCGCTGCTGTTTGCAATGACTTTTCATGCGATAAAACATGCTGTTTGGTTTTTTGCTTGCCGCCTCCACCCCAGCCTCCACCTGTTTGGTTCTGCTCACATCGGGGGGGATTTTGATTTCTGTTCATGACTATGTTCGTATGTTTGCTGTGCCTAGGTAGGACATTCCTCCAGAGCAGAACCGCCACCAAAATACAATGTAATGCTTATACCCATGAATAAATTGTTCTATTTTATTCAAACGTGAGTTCTCCAGACTGAATTTTATTTGTAAACATGCAACCGTTGCTAGCATTCAAGCCTGCAGAGACTTCTAGAAAAAAGCCAAGGGAGGTAATTCAGTAGAAGAAATGAGGAAGAAAATTTGACTAATACTGCAATTTGAAACAGCTCCTGTCAGCAGATGATTATAGAAATGAAGAAAGGGACCATCCAGACTGTTACCAGAAACAAGTCCTATAGCCACACTCTGTCATGGCATGGGGTTGTGTCACTGCCCTTGGAAAGGGCGACTTGCACTTCAGTGAAGGCTCCATTAATGCTGAAAAGTTCACTAAGACTTTGGAGCAACATATGCTGCCTTCAAGATGACATCTTCTCCAGGGAAGCCCATGCATATTATTAAGAAGAACACACAAAACCGCATACTGCACTCATTACAGAGGCTTGACTGCATAAGTAGAGGTTTTGTCTCCACTTGAGAGTGTGAGGTGCATTCTGAAACTCAAATGTCACTAAGACTGCATACCGCTGCACTCCTTAAGACTTGTTCGCAGGAAGAATTGCGCCAGAAAAGAATTTAATCACTTGGGGGGGGAATGGCAACATTAAAAAATTGTAAACAGTTTAATACTCCAACTTTTTTGAAATATGCAGGAAGATTAAAAACTGAAGTGTGTTTATTAAACAAAAAAAATAATGTAGCGAAACATTAAATAATGTGCTGCTGGATTGTAATACAGGTCGAAGATAAAATTACTGCAAATTTCTGCTTTCACTTTTTTTCATTTTGAGTTTACATACATACTTTTCCTTATTAAGGGTTGCACAAATAAAATGTTTGACTAGCAGTTTAGAATTTCCATATTTCATAGCTGGGAGGACACAGTTTTTAGTCCTGTCGTCTCTGCAGAAGGCCTAGAACAGTCAGAGTGTGTGGACTTGGCTTGCAGTTCTTCTTGGATCAGAGAGGGAACCCGAACCCTCTCAGAGTATTATTCCCAGTGTTACACGATGACGTACACACTAGAGTATACTCAGGGGGTCACCGAGGAGTACTGTAATGGTTCCCTTTTGCTACCATATGCAGGGGCCCGTGTGTGTGCTGGGAGAAACAGCCTATTGAGTGAAAGTCCTTGCTTGACACATACATGGTTGGACAAGCACACACTATCACACACAGACACACAGACACACACACACACACACACACACACACACACACTATCACACCCACACACACACGCATACACACTATCACACCCACACACACACGCATACACACTAACACACACAGACACACACACACACTATCACACCCACACACACACACGCATACACACTATCACACACAGACACACACACACACACACACACACACAATAACACCCACACACGCATACACACTATCACACACACACACACACACACACACACACACTATCACACACAGACACACACACACACACTCACACACACACACGCATACACACTATCACACACAGACACACACACACTATCACACCCACACATGCATACACACTATCACACACACACACACACACACACATACACACTATCACACACAGACACACACACACACACACACACACACACACACACACACACACACACTATCACACCCACACACGCATACACACTATCACACACAGACATACAGACACACACACAGAAATACATACACATGCGCGTGCACAAAAAAAAAAAACCACACACACACACACACACACACACACACACCCATGCACGCAGGCACGCACACACATGCACACACACGCACACACACACAAGAATGTCACAACAGTAAAATAAGAACCGCACATTCCAGAGGGAATAACAAGGCCCGAAGAAATCCATCCCAGCAGCGGATTCTGTGTAGTACAAACTGAAAGGATTACTGAAGACCAACCATCCTGTCTCCCTAACCACCAGGATATTAAACTCAAACTTTTTATATTAGAAAAATATGTTCTGTTCCCCTGCATTGGATATTCATTGAGGCTTCATTCTTACATCGAAGCTTATCTGATCACAGAGCAAAAAGCAGTCATTGTACCAGCGGCAATTGGTTTCATGGTGAAGCTGATGTTGATATTGAACTGAACCATATTCAAGACTGTGGAGACGAAAATTCTAAATAAGTGAAAACAGAGCAGTGCAGATATGCCCACGCATTTTCATGAATTACACAGATAACTAGCATTGTACTAGAGAACACACAATCGCCTTCCCAGCATTTCCAATGTACCCATCATTATCCAAATGAAAAATATGAAATAGAGTAACTGTTTAACCCTTAGAGCGCCGAATACATTTTCAAATAATTAAAAACGTAATTATCCTGAGCTTTTGAAAATCGATCATGTGGCAACTTGTTTAAAACAGCTCCCCTGTGGTGGTTTTCATGATAGGTTTTTAACAGCGACTGATTTTGATATCTTTATAGCACTCCTCGGGTTAATTCTGTTACAAATGTCATTTCTGAAACAAATAATCACCACAGGAGACCTTGGAACACTTTGGACCCTTAACTCACTGTAGCCTATCGAATGCAGTAAAGTTCAGCATCTCAGACTACCTGACTGCTACACACACTCTGATCTCCTTCTCTAACACTGTAATTATTTTTCTTTTTCACTAAACTCTCCTTCCATCTCTCTTTGTCAATCTCTCTCAGCCCCATTTCTCTCTCTTTCTCGCCGTCCACCTCCCTCAATCTCCCTCCATCTCTCTCAGTCACTCGTCCTCCATCTCTCTCTGTCCCTGGTATGCATGTTTCCGCAGACGCTGTGGGCGATGCAGTGGTGCAGTGGGTAGCGCTGTCGCCTCGCAGCCGGAGGGTGTTTGAGCGGGTTTTCTCTGGGTTTTCCAAACTCCTCCCACAGTCCAAAGACTTGAATGCGAGGGTAATCAGCGACTCTAAACTGTCACCCAGGTATGAGTGTGTGAGTGAATGATGTGTGGGCCCTGCGATGGATTGGCGGATTTGTGTGGTTAACTGTTATACACAGTCACACGACTTGCACAGATACACAAGAACGTACCCACACAGATACACGCACGCACACACACAAACACCCACACGCAAAATTCACTTGCCCTACATATAATCCTAATTTTAGATGATGATTATAATAATAATAATAATAAAAATAATAATGAGGGATGTACATCAATAAATATAAAAATACATTTATACTCAATTGTGATTGGTTGCTGGAGGTTCTAGGGGTGGGCATTATTTTCCTATTACTGCCCACCTATGAAGTGGTTCCATAAAGTTCATGCTTAACTCGCCACATTTGATTAACAAACAAACAAAAATTAACGTTATGTTACAAAGTAGTGAACATGGGAAAAAAAGGCTAAAAAAAAACAAAAAAAAACAGCCAACTTGTTTGCGCTTTCCAATATAGCTCGCCTATACCAAAACGAGCTTCAACTGTATCAAAGCCATGGAAGTTAACACTGAAGAAGAAAATAGTTTGTATCTAAAGATAATTTCCAAAGTTGCAAAATTCATGCCTTCTGATGCATATATCAGTGGCAACTGAGGTTTAAAAGCTATATACAACTCGATTGTGTATGGGTTGCATATAGGTTGATTAATTAAAAAATAATTGCTCAGCTATGTGGTTAGCGGGCCACTGCTTCTCATCGGGCCATACAACAGCATTTGAATGAGCAATTATTTTCATATACTGAGTAGTATATCGTTGTACATTGTTTGCATATCTTTTAGATCCTTGAAAGGCACCAGACCACAGTGCCAACTCATGCAATGAAGCCTCACAAGGGTGACCTGCTTTAACATTATTTCACAGATCTTCAGTTCGCTACAAGCCTTTTACATAAGTTCCCAAAAGAGGGATTTCATCACCAGTCCAGGCATCCGTGGGACACCTCCCAGCCTATTGTGGCATGTTTATCACATCATCCGGACACAAAAAACAACAACCCACAAGGGCTACATGACGAGGACTATTAAAACCAAATAATGAATTTTGCTGGTGTGGGCGAGCAGATATATTTATAGCACGGCCATATTAGCAGCGATGAGATTAACTACCAGAAGAAAAAAAAGAATTACATCAGCATGTCCGTGTTTTATTAGTACATGCAAAATCTCATCCCCCGAAAGACTGGCTCTCCATAAAATCGCACACTCCAATCACGAGGGGCCGCCCCACCGAAGCCGTACGCTGTGGTGTTCCCATTTGGGAAAAGTCAAATTTTGGAGACCTTTTTCAAAACACACGCTGCCTGACAATGCCAGTCATTTCCCTTGCTTTGCCTGGACCGTCTTTGCACTAGGAAACAGAGCCTGCAGTATTCCCCGGGCCCATTATGGGACCATTAGACTGACGTGAAAGCCTTTTTGTCGCGCGGCTCCCGGGACTGCCCGTCGCTGAATGGCGTACTGAGATAAATCATTCTGCCCCACTTGCTCTCAAAGAAATGCACACGTTTGTAAATGCCACTGGGGCCAGAGGCCGGCCAAGGCTCAGAGCGCCATTCTGCCCAACAATGCGTAAGCAGATATAATGCAATAACGTTATAATTACGGTTATTGTGCTGAAGCCTAAATTGCTGAAAGAAACAAACAGAAAGAATGCAAAAACAAACACGACTTGATTGATTGGTGTTAGCATGTGATGACAGTAGTTGTGGGAGCCTATGAGATTGCAGGGAGGGGGAGGGGGGGGGGGCAGCTGATTGGGCGATGAGGGCAGGGTGGTCTATGATGTAGTAAAAGGAGGCAGAGTTTGGAGGCAAGTGGAGCACTACAGCACTGCAGCAGATTCCAGAGAGAGCCCCTGTCTCGGCTACAGTATGAGGGCTCTGTAGCCTACAGGTGAAGCCTTCATTTGCCATTAATTGCAGCACTGGCACCATCAACACCAGTTGAATTATGATAGGCTATACACAAGAAGTGTAGCTTTGGCAATCAGGATGACAGCAAGCCTCGATGATTTGATTAGCTAGGCCACGCTAAACATGCTAACTTTATTAAGAAAAATCACACAAGTTGTGTCTTAATCCTTTAAAAAACGACATACATTTAAACCATGCCTTAATAAGAACATATCCTACGGTAAAGAGTTTATTGCCAGCTGTTATGTCTTATCACCCTAGTTCAACAGCAGCTAAACACGGAGGAAATCTGACTGATTACCAAAACCCTGCCTACCAGGACAATAAAGTAACAAATCAAGAACCACCATCTGCATCTCCCTGCAACAGCTGGCAGTGGCATAGTCAACAATTAAGATACTGTGCAACAGCACATTAAAACAACTGCACAATAGTAGGTCTTCATCAACATATTTGGCACAGACATAAGACTCTCCAGCCCAAAACATATGTAAGATTCATACAGGACACCATTTTGTTTCTCAGAAATTGTGGAAGCCTTATAAAGAAGTGTATGCGTGGTCATCTCATTTAGCCAATCTGAGTCTTCTTCAGCACCTACACTGTAGGCTCCTGGAGACTTAACACAGTTTGGACAAATTAAATTAGATTGAATTACTTTGTAAATATTAACATAAAATACAATGCTTGGTTAATTCCAAGCAATCACCTGATGGCATTAATTCCTTCAGTATTTTAAACTCTTAATTGCTTGAAAAACAAGGAAAAGAACAGAGCAGAAAATAATTAATGACTGTGTGGTTGAATGATAATTTTAACCCTGAAAGCGTTGCAATAAATTTTCAAAACATTACATTCAAATTATCTTGTGCTGTTGAAAACCGATCATGTGGCAATTTTTTTTTAAAAGCTATCCCGAACTGCCGGATAGCTCACTTGGTTAAGGGACTGCATTACGAAGCAGAGGCACGGGTTTGCGCCCCGGTCGATCCAACCGGCAGTGGTCGGCAGCTTTTTCAGAGTAGCACACAATTGGCCATTGTGCTACAGGGATACAAACTGGGAAGGGACTGCTGGGAAGGGTAATATTAAATGGTTGCTTCATTTGTTGCTGAAGGGCCTCCTGTTGGCGAGCCGGGCGCACGTCAGGAAGATTCTAAGCTTGTTCATGTTCCGGTATCCTCCGCTTTCCTTCTGAAATAGCGACGATTCAACCAATGAGTGTATTAGAAGCAGTGGCTGACAAGCGCGTGCTTCAAAGGAGAGCCGCGAACTGTCTTCACCCTACTGAGTCGCATAAAAGCAAGCAGGGCTGTACAGTGTGACATATATGTCACACATGCAAATGTGAAAATTGGTCCGGGCGATGAATGAACAAACTGTTGCAGCACCGGTGCGATGAGAGACAGCGGCGTTGTGTGTGTGCAAGAGCGAGAGGTGCCACCTCGCAAATGTACTTGGTAGTTGTAGTCTGTCATATGATTAAGAGACACAATCCCACCAGCCTATCCAACACCATTTCCCACAATTCCTCCGCTGGACACAGTCGTATGACTACACCAGTGACGTGCGGCCGGAGGTTAGTTAGGTGAGGCAGAATCCTCAACGTAAAGCGAACGATTACTCCCCTTTGCTTGATTAGAAATCAGACAATTAACTAATTTAGTGAGACTACTCGGCAGAATTAAGTTTCTGCGGCGTTATTACTTAGTACATCGAACCTGAGATGCTCACAAAACTGCGGATTTCCCACTTGTTTGCTGGAAGCCCTTAAGTTCTTATGTGGAGTTCAATGCTTGATCAATATGCAATACATTCCCCTTTAAATATGCATTTTTTAACCCCAATCAAAAAAATAGCGTGCTATCACTAGCAGGACCCCTCAGCCCGAGCATTATTTGAGCATGGACATCGTTTGTGTGTTGTAACACTAGAAAGTGAGTGTGAGAATACTGTATTATTTTGCTGCTGACCTGCTATCAGTGCTTGTGAAGTTCGAAGCACTTTCTCCCTGACGTGCTACCATTTCTATGTAAGTTAAGAACTTTTCTCAGCTGATGTGTCAGAGAAGTATCCACATTGTGACAAGACTCGACTAGCTAATGTCCGTGATCCGAGAGACGTGATGAAACCGGCTTCAAGTATCCACATTGTGACATGACTCAACTCATGTCCGTGATTCGAGAGACGTGGCGGGAGCAGCTGTAAGTATCCATACTGTGATATGACTGGACTTACGTATGTCTGTGTGATCGGTGAAGTTGTTTTGGTGTTATTTCGTGGAATGTGTTTTCAAGATGGTGGCCATATTGGATATCAGAGCGTGACCAAAATCGATAGGCTTCTGTAGTTCCACACCCCCAACATGCAACCCGAAAACAAAAGTGATCAGTGAGGTCGTTTTGGAGTTCTTGTGTGGAATGCGCTTTCAAGATGGCGACTGTGGCGGCCGTATTGGATATCGGAGCGCGTCCAAAATCGATAGGCTTCTGTAGTTCCACACCCCTAACATGCACTCCGAAAACAAAAGTGATTGGTGAAGTCGTGTTGGAGTTATTGCGCGGATTACAAAATTGTTGACAGACAGACGGACGGACGCCGTGCGTGATGACAATACCCCTAGCCCTTTCGGGCTGAGGGATAAAAATGGGGCATTTATTTTTAGTCTTCTTTCATAATCCGATGAACACAAGGTAAAAAAATTATCGAGAGAGCTGAGATTTTTTCTATTGTATTTCCATCCTTGCTGTCTTGAATCGAAGCGTTTACGTCAATGAATCTTTTTGTCGTCATCACCCATCAGTATACAGGCTTCCAACAGGCTTGGATTTAATAGTTTTGATCGTCAATCAGGCATAGTGCGTGGGAACAGGTTGACAAAATCCAGCATTAAAAGGTTAGGCCACTGCCTCACATCACCGCACGTCTCAGGGATACACTAATAAATAACAGCATGTATAAACAGTATTAAAATATGTTTATATAATCAGTGTGCACAGAATGCATAAATACTTAAATAAGTAGTAAAAATATCAAATAGTGACTTTTTATGTTAATGCAAATTACTTAAAATTGTATGAATCTAAATAAACTACTTCAATTTACAAAGAGATTAATAATATTTTATGTGTCTTTAAATGATAAACTGCCATACTTGTGGTTGGTTTAAGAGATGGATGCTTTTACTGTATTGCAAGTTTTTGCCTTGTGCTACAAGACTATGAACCTCTGTAGCTCCAGTGCTATGAGCAGAAAAAGTTAATGTACAGCCCTGGAAAGTCTTGTATATAGCTCCCCAATTGGGCATTCCAGATTCAGGTGGGACTGGAGATGCTAAATAAATAAAATTATTAATTTAAAAAAAGCTCTCTTGTGGGAGCTCTTTTAAACAAGTTGCCACATGATAGGTTTTTAACAGCTTTGAATTTGAGATCTTACATCATTGAGTAACATGTGGTATATCAATGGGCTCCATTTGTATTTGGCACTCTAAGGGTTAATATTAGGTGCCAAACTTCACCGTTTGCTAAAGAAGTTTTTCAAAAAGAGAAAGGCCACCACACTCTTTTAATAAACATCTAGGAACCCAATACTTTTGGTTCAGTTGAAGCAAACCTTACGCCCATTCAGCTGCACTGCCAATTAGCAGGAGAGTAATTACCATGCCATGGACTGTGGTTATCTGATCACAGATTTCAGTAACTCTGACGTCGCGTTGCTTCGCTGCAATTCCATCACCGAAGTCCAGCTGATTTGCATCAAATCAAATTTCATGGTTGGAGTGACTGCTTTTATAAATCAATAATGACAAAAATCTCCAGTGTAATCAAGAGGAACTTCAGAAAATAAATAAATAAGTAGATAGACAGGTTCAGTTGTGTTTTTCAGCGTGTCGAGGTGCCGCGCATGCTAATCAATCCAGCATTTCACAGAGTGTTAGCAAACGTGCTAACATTTGCTGATGTCGAGTCTTCGCAAAATAATAACAAAATTAACCAGATAATGAAGAACTCGAGAAAGGGCAAAGCCAAACAAACTGGGTGCCAGGCATAATGGACGTCCTGAGATCATGATCGCATTAGCACTTCTGCATGGTTAATATCTATCAAGTCTTTCAAAGTTGATTTCAAATGCATGAAATGATGGCTGTTTACTATCGAAGCAATAAAGTCTACTTTCAATTCATTCTTCATCACAATTTTTTCCGCAGAAATCCTCATCAGTAAAGACAATCTGGAAACCACTCAAACCTGGGAACAATTTCAGAATGGATATTAATAACTTTGGACGGGTCAGCGCAGTGCAGGATGCGAAAGTGTGGAAATTTAGATCCGCCCAGACAACCTAGACATCCGAGACCTGCTCTCTCAGAACGAATGCCAGTTATTTCAGGGACAGAAGATGGCGTAGAATGCTGGGTCCTACATCGTTTCTGACATGCACTTGCAATGTGTAACAGAAAAGTACTAAATCTCTATGAACCTGTGTTATCCGTTGAATACAAAGTTGCTGCAACTTTAGAAATGACTGCTAAAGAAATTATAACAATTTCCACGATAAGCTGCGCACTCCCACTGTCGCACAAAACACGGGGATGATTGATTGATGGTTTAACAACACTTTCAACGCTTCTCTTCAAAGTTATACCGCGCCAGTCTTAGTACTCTTGTCAAAGCCTTGTAAGGGCTACAAACACCATCCACTCACGCACTCAGACCGATGGGAAATTTTAAGTCTCCAATTAGCACAACAGGCATATTTTTGGACTGCGGGAGGAAATTTGGGTGCCCGGAGGAGACAAACATGAACACGTGGAAAACATGCAAACTCCACGCAGAAAGGCCCCTTGACTGTCTTTTTGTGGGGCCACAGCCCTGCCTGCTACACTGTGGTGCCCTCTCAGGGCACAGGGGAAGCACAGATCGGAGGTGGAATTACCAGGACGAAGATGCGGCAGGATCTCTCCCTCTTCTGCAGCTGTGGGGAAAGAACAGAGGGTAAAAATCAGCGAACAGCTTACTTTCTGTACACTTATATGAGGACTGGAATGCATAAATGAACATGTGCCGTGTGAAACGTTCATTAATCAACAGATTCACGTCAACTTGCGTCACACATTTCTCCCCCAGTAAACTAATGTAAATTTGCAGCAAGACTTATGTATTTTAAAATAATTACTTTCTCTCTCTCTCTCTCTCTCTCTCTCTCTCTCTTTCTTGCTCTCACTGTTCTTAATGAGTCAAAACTGGAAAAATATACAAGAATAACCACTGCTGGAATGAAAAACAGGTTAAGAATTTTGCCAATGACAATTTCTATAAGAGAGTTTATTTAATCCTCCTTGATGAATTTTCCACAAAGGCTATCATCATTATATTGGCGCATTATTAATCTAACGCGTGAGCTTTTGAATGAGCTAAATGGTCGTTCGTGAAATTCTCCAGATTGCTCACCGGTTGAACGCATTTCATGGGATATTAATCAATTTCAAGAAATAAAAACAAAACCAAAACATTCTTGTTTCATTAACCCTTTCCCTCCTGAGTAAGCAGAACACGTGTGGGTTGTTTAAAGTAGTCTTAAGTATGTATACTTTATCCCTACGATGACACATTTCTCCTTAGTGGTCTTGTTCACTGGGAAGGTGGGGGTCACAGAATGTTTTATGAATATGAGTCATATGCTGGGGCCTTGGCAGTCTCCAGATCTCCACCCAGTTGAACACCTACGGGACACTTTGGACTGGAAGTGCAGACAGCACTCCCCACCGATATCATAAAAATGTAAAACTCAGAAATATCTACTCTCTAATTTTGTAAAACAAGGAAATAAACGGTATTTCAGACTTTTAGAATTGATGGCAAAACGAACCAAAACTGTACTGCATTGACCCAACATGCTAATAAGGCCATATGTTAATTTTCCCGTTAATTTGTCACCTTCTTTCTCTGATCCTGGATAGTTGGTCACTTGCCCCATCCACCTGTAATCATGTGACGAAATGCCCTTTCCATCATAAAAAAAGAAAATAAAAATTGAACCCATTGAACTGGGTTTCCAGAGTGAAAGGGTTAACTTACACATGCAATAATCTACCGAACATATGGGCCTCAAAAAATCAGGACACATCTGTCGAGCATACAATTACAATAAAAATGAATTTAGAAATCCTTTTGGACAAGAAATAAACATATCATTAGCCCCGTGTGGGTCTTGACAGGAATCTTACACGCCCCAGAGTGTCTCTAATTTGCAGCACACTTTAGAGGGAAGCGCTTGCGTCAAATCTGGGCCAAGCTAACAGGATGTAGCCCCATTAGCGTCAGCCTTTGATCAGATGAGTGGCACGATTCTCGGCGTTTGCCATTGAAGCCCGCCCTTTGTCTCTCAGTTCAGAGCGTCATACGCATTCTGAGAGGAATTTCTGTCCCTCGCCAGCCCCTGAAATAATTGAACTGAAAAGTAAACGGAGCTCCTGGACACAGGCAGAAAGACAGAACCATCTGCATCCAGAGAGTGACCCATGCAGAGAGAACAAACAGGAACTGCCCACAGCGCATTATGTCACCAAAATATTTCATCCCCTTTTGAAGATTTAATCCACAAATATCGAAAGCTCGCAAAATTAGAAAAAAAAAAGCACTGTGTACACTGTGTTGTTACACAGCTGTGCAGATGTTTCTAGGCCTCAAGCAGAATACTTATGCAAATGTTGTCTCAGAGTTGATTAGCAGCACAGTTTGACAGAGAATTATTATCGTATCCGAGCCACGCACACACAATATGCATCTCTCCTCTATTGGTGGTGCCCTGAATTGATTAAAGAGAACTATCTGCAGAATCAAACTGCCGTTTCATGAAAAGGAATTCGATTTCTCCATTCTAACTAACTGAAAGAGCTGGGTGTCAATAAGGCCGAGGCACATCATTGACTGGAAGAGAAGGGTTTGGTTCTCCACTTACAGGAAACAGTTCAGAACACTTAGCTCTACAGCTGAGTGCTCAGCATGCTAAACATGAACTGACTATAGTTTTTGACGAGACCTACTTTATAATTAGCCAGAAAGTTCTGGCACAGCCATTCCAGAGACCGAACGGAAGATTAACACACTGAAGGCAACTGTATCAACTAAACCTTATTAAAAACTTTTGCTTCAGAGCGGTGAAACGTTAGACTTTTTAAGAAATTGAAACAAAAAGAAAAAAAAATACTGCATATACTATATATTGATTTGAGATGTCAAACACTGGCACAACTCAATAGAAAAAAAAAAACAAACATTTGAATTAAAATAATATATTATTCCATTCATGTGTGCATGTGTGCGCATGGCATGCGCGCTTGCGCTCGTGCATGTATGTGTAAGTGTGTCGACATGTTTGTATGCTTGCATATGTTCACATAAAGAGTAGTGGCGTAACGATACGGCGATACAGTATCGTATCGCGATGCAAAGTCGGCGATACAATGCATCGATTTGAATGAGGTGTATCGCGATATTCAAACGATACGCAAAATGTCTAGATAAATTTAGTTCAAAACGTAACCATTTTGTCAAATTCTATCTTATAAATGAGTGTAATTAATTATCCTCACGAAATACATTAGACAATCAAACTATAAAACGTAACTTACTTCAGTACAGTAGGCCTACTGTTAGTCGGTCATTCTCAGCCATCCATCAAATGAGTGCAGTACAGACACGAAAATATGATGATCACAATTTAATATTAGTTTAAGATGCTGTGTGACAATACGTTTCAACATATTTCGTTGTGTAATTGAATTTAAAATTTCCATAAACTATCAGAAACTATGCCACATGGGTTTAATAAAATAAAATGTTTATATCTGTGTCTGCCATGGATATTGTTAGACCATGGAAATAAGTTTCATTTTGTAACTTGTTTTGAATGTTTTCAGAATTTGACAACTTCAGACCTGCCAACCTTGAAGAAAATTTATGAGTACAACCTGACCCCCCCCCCCATCACCTCTCACCCTACTGGTAAATAAAATTGCATAGAGATACTATTTACTTCAAACAGCCAGCAAATTTATTGTCAGAACAGCAGTGAAAATGAATTTGAAATGTAGTTCTTTGCTTTTCTTAGTTACACATAAAATAACTGCTTAATCCATAGTCAATAATAACTCAAAATGTTGCCTGAAAAGCAAGTCAACAGAGGACATTCATTGCAAATCAATCAATTAATTAATTAAATAAATGGGCAAAAATACCAAAACAAATACAACTTGCCTTGCATTAAACACTTGCACTGTTTAACTCTCCATCATTCTCATCTTATGGCCCTTTTCCACTACACGGTACCGGCTCTACTCTACTCGCCTTTTTTGCTTTTCCATTAGAAAAAAGTACCTACTGGTACCACCTTTTCTGGTACCTGCTCTCCCGGGGTTCCAAAAAAGCCAACCGGGTACTAGGTACTAAAAAGTGATGTGACACACTAAGGCCTACTGATTGGTCAGTGTATCGTCACTGCGAAAGACGACTCTGTCGTCGACCTCTCATTCAAGTTAGATTGAGGAGTTTTAAGATTAGCACAGTTATAATAATCATCGAATTATACCGTTATAGGCATCTTGTTCGATACACCGTGCGTTGCCTTACCTTTCAAACACGGTTTCGCTTATTCATCAAAGCTACATTCATGAAATGTGTCTCTCTTTGCTTGTGGCCCGTTCATGGCGAAATTAAGTGACGGTTCTTGTGTCCAGTTATGTTCCCTAACTAATTCCCCTTAAGAAAGTTCTGCTATCAAGCCTCCTTTTAATAAAATCGCACAGAAAAAAACATGACGGATGTCAACGAATCATTTTTCTCTTAAAGTTATCACAAATGAGATGACGCATAAGCGATTAATTCTGATGGCTGCCATATCCCGCGATTAGCAACGAGGAACTCTGCTCTGCAATGATCACTTCATTTTCCCATACTTTAACAATTCGTTTGTTTTGCCGTGAACTTTAGAGTGAAATATACATTCGCTTTCCATGCCTTTTACGGATTTCACTGCTTTGCGTTGTGGGGTGGCACGCAATTTTACGGGCAACTGAATTGGACACGACAATGTCAAATAGAAAATGCAATTCAATTCAGAAAATACAATACCGGATTTGAACACAAAAATCTTCAACAAAATCGATGGAATAAATGTGAACTTGATATAACTGTAGCTACATTGTGTGTCTTATTGAGGATGACATCGCAGAAGTTTCGTGCTGCGCCACTATGATGACCAGCTTCACAGAGGCAGTACTATCCACCCAAGGCAAACAACCTCACAGAAAAATATCCGGGACCGAGTAGAGCAGCGTAGAGCCCGTAACAAGTAGTGGAAAAGCGCCATTAGTGGTGCATTTGAAACAGCGTATCAAACGCTGCCTTTGGAGGCGATCATGTGGAACATTACACAGAATGTCAGAAAGCCTTTTGCGAACTTCGTTATAACATTTCATTGTTTTAGGCCGTTTCACAGTATTTCTGCAAACACAAACCCAAATAAAAGCGAAATTATCTCAAACTAAAGTAAATGGCGTTCGCTTTTCGTGACAATGAGATTAATACGCAGTGGAACGGCATTATAATTGAACGTCAGCTCTTCAAGCAGCGCCAGGTGTTCTACCATAGGTATTCAACTAATCAAAATACAGGATTCGCTACATCCATAGTAGAATTTACCATTTCACCGATGTTTGAATTAGGTGTATTTTCAACATATGATGACCAGAGATGTGGCGAAGAGGGTTTGCAGCCTATAACTTGGGAATGAGACGAAACTCGATTCGAAGCGAGGTTATTACCGAGAGGGCCGTGGTTGGTTGGGAGGGCAGGTGAGGCACACGCACTCTCTGATTGATCGAAATATTTTCGTTATGCATACGCGCCTCTGCTCACCGGACATCAACTGATGAGTGTGTCAACTTAAATTGACGCATAAACTCAAACTGGAGAGATCCAGCGATATGCGTACTCAAATAGCATCAACTCGTACCAGCGTACTTAGATGTCAAAATGCGTACGTTGTACGCAAAATGCGTACATGTTGGCAGGTCTGCAACTTTGCTGTATTGCTCCCTTTGTGTGCTGGGAGAGGATGCCTGGATAAAACTTAATCATATAAATGACCTGAAATTGAAATTCTGAACCTGGAAACTCTGTGTGAATTGTTGTATTATATCTTGAATCTGTTCTAGGTGCTTACAGAAAAAGCATCCTGAGAGTGTTACCTGTAAAAAGAAAAAGTTTTGCGTTGAAAACAGCAATGATATATTTGTTTTGGTATATCGTGATACGTATCGTATCGCGACCCCTGTATCGGGATACGTATCGTATCGCAACCCACCTGTATCATTACACCCCTAATAAACAGACTGTATAACACCAACAGAAACTGAATGTATAAAAATAGGATGAAATAGAAATAGAATGTATAGGAATAGGCCCACACTTTGCCCTCAAAATAGCTCCGATCATTTGAAGAATGCTGTCATACAATTTATGACCAGTGTCTGGTGGACTACTGCCTCTTACTAAGAAAGTCAGTCTGCAGCTCTTTTAAGGATAAAGGAGGTTGAAATATAATGTATCCAGAGTCAGAACTTTCCTTGAAGGTCCAATTCTATTTAGATTGGGTGATTGCGCAGGCCATAGAAGGCATTCGATTTCATCCTTAAGTTTTTAAAAACTTTTTTTTTTAGCAGGGTTCATGGGGCTTTATCATGTTGGACGATGGGACGTCATGATGGAACAGTGTTCACACCATAAGATGTACCTGGAGACCAATCATTGGACTCAGAGAGTCCCAAAAAATGGCCACCCCTGCCATTACAGTGCCACCATACTTAACACGTGGCAAAAAAAAATAAATAATAAAGTTGAAATATGTAAAAAAAATAAATTAATAAATACAAACTGTTTTATTCAGCTAATAAGATCACACTACTCCTCTTCATCGCTCGAGGATCAAGGTTATGTTGTCCTTTCGCCATGTTAGGCATTTTTGTACATTTGTCTTGGATATAAATGGCTTCTGAATGGCAGCCCTGCTTTGTGAAGCTTATAACGCGCTACTTTTGTTGAGACAGGATAAGACATGGATTGATTCAATTCTCCGGTGATTTTTTTGCGCTGTAGTCCTGTTTTTATTAGCAACCATCCTTCCAAATGCCTATCTAACCCTATTGGAGAGCTTTGAGACACGGCGAGAATTTTTGTCACTATTCCCCGTTGAGCCTTGGATAATTCTGACATTTTTGTGATCAGCAATCCAGTAATTCAGGTACAAACTGTCTGGTTAGAATCCTCATCTTGCTTAGAAGATTTATTGAGTAACACGCTGCTCATTAGCCCTCTTTTCAGCAGATACATGCTGCTAATTCGCATTCAAATGAATAGACCTCACCTGTGTAGACGCTTTTATAACTGTGGTTAAAATATTTCAAGTTAAAAACATTTAAAAGTGGTGTCTAATATTTTGTCTGCCACCTTTATGCACACTTTTTGCATGTAAATACATTTGTGTGTTAGTGCTCAAGCAAAAATGCGCGTGTTTGCTTGCATTCGACTCTGTGTGTGCGAGTGTGACTGTGTGTGTGTGTGTGTGTGTGTGTGTGTGTGTGTATCTCAGTGTATGTCAGGGATTTAGCTGTTTGCTCTCTCTGGCACTGACTACAGAGAAAAGGCACACAGTGGTTCTGACTCTGGTCGAAAAAAAAAAAAAAACTTCCACTTCTAATTCAGGTTTTCCGGCGTGAACCCGACTGCGGCCGCTCCACTACAGAATTACGTAAATCGCTCAGCCTCTCCTCCGCTCCTCTGAGTCATGCCGCAGATTTTTTCTCGCCGTTCTGCTCAGACTACTAACCCAATGTCTGAGGATTGGGCTCAAAGTATTAAAAAAATACATAAAACAAGGAATGAAGGGATAAAATTGGGGTAAAAACTTAAAAAAATCAGACCACATCCTGCCCCCCACCCCCTTACCCAAACACCCCGACCCCCTAACACCACATAGTTCTGGGTCTGGACCCACTTCTGCCTGGCCTTCAAAACAATCCAATTCACAGCGGTCTGCTAGACTGAGCTAAAATCTATTAAGCATGTAGCTGGCCAATACGTGTCAGAGACTACAATCGTACGAGCTGTTTAATTCTCAAATCAGAGCCAAACTCACCCAGGAAGAACAAAGAGGCCACAATTTAAATGTTTTCAGTCTCGGGAGGGAAGAAAAAAAATAAATCAGGCTTCAGGACTAAAATAAAGTCTGAAAATGCGTTTGCAAAACAGCAGTTTTCCTCAGCACCGCGACCGGGAGCTGCTCGAATGATTCGACGACTGGTGACTGTCTCATGTTCTGGCGAAGATTACGCTTTCTCCGAGCTTTGCCGTGAACTGAATGTATAATGCTAACTGCTAACTGTGTGAGCGCTCCAGGCTCCATCAGCTGCAGCTGGGTAATAATGACATTAGTTTTGCGCTAAATGCTGAAGCCTGGTGTCGAGAGAGCAGCTCTTCAGGTGAATCTCACTCACGCATTGGAGAGACACTCCGTAAAACCTCACATACGGCACTGCAGCCATTAAAAAAGAGCTCATTCTGTTACGTGCGGATAACTCCCCATATTTTCTACATCGCTCCCTCAAACCTCCATAAAACCATGCAGTTCATTGTATATTTACCTCTGGTGAAATGAGTGGCTTGTCTTAAACCTTCAAATTGGGTGAAGATTGTATTTTAACCTCACAAAAGCACCCATACAAGGAATAAAAGCAGGTACACTCCAGCCAATGCAGACTCTTCCCGCAGTGCTAATGCCGCATAGTGGCTACTTTATAACGTTCACAGAATATTCCGGTAGCATCGCTAGAACGTTCTCCTTGAAACACGACAGCACGGCATTGTGGTGGACATGTGAAAGAAAATGAGAGGGCAAGGGTGAGAGACAGGCGGATAGAGCGAAATTGAGAGAGAGAAAGAGAGCGAGCGCGAGAGGGATGTAAAAAAACGGACAGAGAAAAAGAAAAGAGCAAATGATGAGACAGACAAATGTGTGCCTGTATTCCTCTGTATGCGTAAGCACAGGTTCGTGTGTGTGTGTGTGTGTGTGAACCTGTGTGTGTGCGTGCGTGTGTGCTTATTAGAGTATGGATGGGTATGTTGGGGGGGGGGCTATACTGCTGAAAATTTAACAGGAAACCAGTTTAAGCGAGTTACACTGGTTTACGCTTTGTTTTCAAAACTAAAAGCGGGTCAACCACTTGGTCAGCCTGTATAGTCATCTGACACACCAACTTTTCCACCAAGGAAACTAGTATTTGCAGCCTTGCCAGAGAACAGAGAACAGAGAACAGCTTTGACTGTCAACAAACCAGTTATGATCAGCTAGATGTGTCCAAAATGCATCAGGGCCCATTGTGGAAAGGATGGAGACTCAGCTGGTCATAGCTGGGGTTGCCAGCAAAGTACGGTGACCTCTGCACACAAAAAGAAAACCTGCACCACCCGACAAAGAGTCTCAGGAGGTTAGAGCATGTTTCGTCTCCAGCCGGGCCAGCAGGTTACCTTGTTGAGGCTCCTGGCCGCACTGTCCTTTCCCCCTGGGGTGAGGTTTCGGAGCTCCACGTCCAGGAGGTCCACCAGCTGTCCCATGGCCTTCACCGTGTAGGTGATGTCCCCCGCATGGATGGGGCCCTTCGTCTGCTCTGAAAGCTCTTTGGCGATGGTGGCGGCCTGAGACTCTCCCAGCTTCAGCTTTAGAAACAAAACAAAAAAAATAATAAATACAAGTTGGGAGAACTTCAAATTTCCCAATAAAAACACAGCTCAGTGTGTTGGTTTCCAAGACACAGATTAAGCTTACTCCTGGGCTAAATCGAGTTTTCTGTGGAGGTACACTGAAGAATGTTCCGCAAAAATTTAATTTGGTTTGGACTGCGCTTAATCTGTGTCTGAGAAACTGACACCAAACCACGGCTTATGCGGTGAAACACATTTTTTAGTGCTCTACTCCTTTAAGAAGAGGCTGTTCTTTGCAGTTGTCCAAAAAATACAAAAAAAAAAAAGAAAAAACAAAGCTACTTTCTAAAATTCTGAGTGATAGAAACATTTCTTTCTGAGTAAACCAGATAGGATACAACTCCTGGCCAGATCTGAGCGGAATCGGACCTTGACGAGAGCCAGAACTGGCACAGATCCGACTTTCTGTCCGGCTGTCAAATCACATTCTATTTGTGATGTTACTCCAGGTTCTGCATAGCATTTGTAGGGATAAAAAAAAAACAAACACCTTTCAAAAATTAACATAGAAAACAAATACAAGCTCATAAAAGTAGACCATTTCATGGCTTGTGGAAATGCGCATAAACTGCGCAAACATTTATGTTCTCATAGACCTGTGGTCATAAATATTACAAAACAAACTGGAATACTCCATTTTAAATGCACATTGGGCCCCTGACCAGATTGCAATTATACAAAACACTGCCCTTAGAAGGATTATTGACATAAATAACAATGCCAATTGTCTTCTGCCAAATGTTGTAAGTCATTAAGTGTAGAAATATATGATGTTTTTAGATGGCAGTAATTGTTACCCCCCACTTGGGATATCTTAAATGTGTTCAGCTATGAGAGATGAGACAGGCAGGGAGCAAGCTATTAGCACAGTCAATTAAACCTGGCTCTGCAGCTCAGCTGCTAAAGTCATAGAAGAAGACTGGGTTGCACAAGGACAGATCATAGCTTGCACATATTCCTTGCTGTTGGGGCTTTGGAATATTTAAACAGGCTAATTAAAAGAGAGGCAGATTGTTGTCGAAACCATCTTATTTCAATAATGCAAGTTCTGAGGTCTCAAATCACAAGAGCTGGAATAGCTGACTGCTCTGGGGGGAGGGCATCAACCGTTCCCAAGTTATTAGAAAAAAAATAATAAACAGAAATGTGTTACTGAAGCAGTCAAGGATGCTTGAGCTTGCAGACCAATTAAAAACAGGGGCCTGTGTGACTCAGGACAGTTAGGGTTATAGAATCCCAAGAGACCACAAAAAAACAGGACCTGGGCTTCTACATTGGAATATGAGCTGTCTGGGTTTGCATTAAAAATAAAGAAAATAAAAAATGAAATGCACTAATTAAAGCAGCTGAAGAAGCCAGACCTCGACCCTTCTGCGCACTTTTGAAACATCTGAAAGCCGAGATTCTGGCTCAACTCTTTTAAGCCTGATATGAGCAGCTTTGACGAGTATCATATATGCGTTCTGAAAATAACCGCATGCTGACTGATCATAGGTTTATACTCCATTTTACTGCTGAACGTGTCTTCTTTAACTTCGAAAAATGGCCTGCTGGCCTGAAGGCCTTGTGTCCCCCGTCGCACAAGTGACCAGAAACATGTGGCAAAAACTGTTTTGATGGCTGAAAATAATGTGGTGCACTGTACCACTAATAATGTGAAGTACAATGACACTGTAGCTCATTGGTCATTGGTTGAACAGAGAGATGGATGAGGGATGGATCATTGTGATATGAGCTAAATATAACCATGGGTCATGAGAGAGATTACAATTTTCATGACTTGTGGATGATGGACGCATCGCCAAGGCATAGTTTTGTGCCCATGGCTGAGATCTACCCAACAAACCAATAAGAATATCATTTGAATTTGTTGAGCCTCCATCAAAGCTGTTATTGCGTGTACAGTGTTCCTCACATCTTTTTGCTCAGTGACCTTGAAAACTAGGTCAAGGTCACTCATCATTAAACTTGAGCAAGGCCTTCACGAGAGGCATATGTGGTGTGAATTTGGTGATCCTCCATCAAAGCTGTCAAAAGTTATTGCGAGTACACTGTTCCCGGACGGATGGACGCACGAACGGACGGGCGAACAGCATTTCTATGTCCCCCGTCCCAACAGAGCGACAGGGGACAAAAACAGGTTCAGAAAATTTAAATGTGACCAATGGTTAATTTATTTTTCGACGTGATTCGCACAGTGTTGTTTTCATACATTCAATGAGATAGCTTAAGTTGTGAAACCTTTTCTGGAAGAAGAACCCAAACATTAAAGTTCAGGAAACTAAAAAATGCTTCGCAGCTGGCTGCCATTCTTCCTTAAGTTAGTAAACTTTTATCTTTTTACAGTTCAGCATGTATAAATTGCTAAAAACCGGAGAGGAACTAATGCTCCTAGTGCCAGTAGTGACCACGTGTGACTCGGTCCCTGTTTACTATATTCGGGTTTTCGAGTCTTATCCAAAAAGGGCCTGGGTAGGCGCTGGTTTTCGCATTTCGTCACCGTAAATTAACCTGCACAAGAAAAGGCATCAATAAAACAATCCAGGGACATAGTATAAAGCAAATATGATACTATCAACCATACGGGTAGAAAAACTGCTTGAAGGTTACAAAGAAAGGAGGGTAAAAAGCCCGGAATGTTCTGGAACAGACCCTGGTAAAGCGTTGCTTAATATTCATTTTTTAAAATCGCTTCAACAAGACTGCACATACTGGTTGATTTCCACGAGACAGGCAAGGCATGAAGAGGTGACTCCAATGTCATGTTTCTGAGATAGTGTTTTGCATCAAGTTCAGAGGAAATAATGGGCAGCTGAGAAGCAGGGATATATGGTTGCTGATTGGAGATAAAGGTGGAATTAATGTTACCTGATGGAAAAGAAAATGTAACCGCATCCGTCAGCCTTTTTCTTTCATCGTCTCGCTCGTCTGTGCGGCCGAAAAGGCGAGTGCTGTAATTCCAGGCTCTTTAGTGGAGCCGTACCCGAGACGCCAGCCATGTTTAGCATAATAAACATCGTAATGGCTAAATCTCTGCTCTCGTGTCCACTACTAGTCTGGATTCTGCCCTCTGTCAAATTTTCTACGGAGGCCTCATTAAGCCGATTACAACCTTCCTAGGAGTAGAAGTCTAGAGAGAAGGCTTAAAAAAAATAAAAAATGAAAAATAATAAAAGATCGTTTCACATTACAGCCAAAATCATAAGCTTATCATTCTGTTTTGTAAGGAAGCACTACTGAACAAAATCTCATCTTGTACTTTTTTTTTTTTTTTGGCACCCCATTGAGACGTCTGACTTTGAGAGGGTCGCGCTGTTAGTCATGTTATTGTTCATTTAATTTCTAAGGGAAGCTAAAAAAAGCATACGCAATTACTCCCTGTCAAGTTCTTTATTAACGGTAATACGAGCAGTAAAAAAAAAAGAAAAAAATGAGTCACGCTTTCCGCCGATGACATATTGTAGATACTATCATAATTATACAATGGGCTGTGGTTTAACACTATTACTTAATTACACAATGTGGGAAATCAGCTGAGTTTGACATAAAAAGATCGTAAAGGAAACCGTAACGAGACCTGACACAGGATTGTGGATAGATTGAGAGGACCTGATTGGGACCTGATATTTCCAAGTCAGATACAAGCTGAATTAAGTCTGTGTCAAAAATAAAAACCGTCTGTAGACATCATGTATGCTTATGGTATGCATTTTCGAGGATTATTTTGTGAATCCATGGTAACCCGTGCTTTCTCGTTCGAGACTGCGAACCGTTCGCTTGTTCCTAGCCTGTTCCAGAACAGTCAGGAATGGGGAGTCGAAGAAACCCCTAAAATCTCTGGTGGCACCCCAGGGCAGAGACATTCAATAACTGTAGAGGAGATGTTGCTGTGTAGCCAGGCACCTAATCCAATCAAAGTATAGCTCTAGTTGATGGATGGATATGGTACCCAATGAACAGTAAGTACTGTTTGGGAGTTGTATCATGATTAAGACAAATGTAAAAAAGGAGAACCAGTGGTGTTTTTATACTGCTGTCTCTTTTGAAAGATCAGCTGCTTCCAGTGTCTATAATTTTTAAGGAGTTCTCTTCGCCCAGGACGTGCCTCATTTCATTCAATCCTCCCATGCAAGTCTCCATCTTGAGCAAAGAGATTAAATTAGCTTTTTGCTACTTGTTTTTAGAGGAGGCAGAAAACAATGGCATGACAAACAACCAAAAGCGAGCAATTCAACAAAATCAACCAAGTGAGAATATTGTCAGGCGGAAAAAATAGGGGAAGCACCCTTGAGAAAGACAAACTTAAATCCAAAGTCATGTGCAACAGTTACAGACGCATGCACGCAGGTTATTTTGATTGATTTGAAAGCTAATTAGCCTTTTGTGTCTGCTTCAGGAAGCAGTAACTAGTAGCGCTTTGCAGGATAGGCTTCCAGTGCAGGGTCAGGATGCTAAGTTGGCTAAATGGGGAAAATTGTCATTGCCAGGATTGCAGGTGCTCAGTCACAAAAGGTAGGGAGTGGAACTGTGTCAGAAATCGTGGCAATATCTGCCAAACGCCGATCATCAGCAGTGAAAAACAACTGTGAGTTAAAGCTCTCCAACAGGGACATACAGTACAGACACTTGGTGTGATTGCTGCTGGTAAACGCAGAGCCATAGTGCTGGAAATCACCATGAAATTGAGTGAATCCATTTCTGAACCAGTCTCAACATAAAACAATATGTTGTGAGCGGCGCAAAGCTGGTATTTGCAGCAGTGTGTCCAGTGATTTCACCACCGCCTGTTCAATCGCCGCAGGGTATCAAAGCTGACCTCACTTCTAAAGGTGAGTCACAGTGAGATGTTCACACAAATAACCCCAGCTAGTGGCCAGCTTTGTGTTCAGTCTCCTTCATTTTTTTTCTTATGAAATTCACACCATTTAACTATACAGGCATCTTTCTAGCACTTGCAAACATGAATATGCGTGCTTGCCGTGATTGCCGCTGGCTACAGACGGTTCCAGCTTAAAGATATAAAGTTTGTTTCAAAATCGCAATATATCCATTTTACTCATTTTGAGTAAATCAGCTTTTTCCATCTTGGTGCCTGCTGCATTTTATAGAAAAAGACAAAATTTGACCATAAAAAAATACACCTTATTGTATGAATGTATAAAAATTGATATTTCCACCACGTGTAAGAAGCACAGGGTGATCGGTCTACACTCTAAACCCTGATAGTGTGGTGAACTCATGTTTTGTTGAAACTGATTACCTCAAAAATATTGTGTTGGCAAACTTAATTGCATTGTGTAGAAGGAACTTAAAGAAAATAAGGTAAAGATATTTTTTTACATGTTTTGAAGTGATGTCAACACAAGATCATTAAGTTGGCATACTCAATTTTTTTGAGGCATTCGGTTTCCACAAAACATTTGAGTTCACCACTCTTGTCAAGGGTTTACAGCAGGGCTAGTCAACATTATCCTGGAAGGGCTGGTGCGGGTGCAGCTTTCATTCCAACCCAGCACTTACACACCTGACAGTACTAATCAATCTCTTTAGCAAAGACTCTCGGTGCTGATTAGTGGTAACAGGTGTGTAACGGCTTGGTTGGAATAAAAGCCTCCACCCACACCGGCCCTTTCTGCACACAGTTGAATAGCCCTGGTTTACAGGGTATGGTATTATCTCAATCTTTGTAATTTTGGCACTTATTGCATTTTAGAGACATATAATATCATCCAGCCATGATCTTCAGGTCTACGTTGACTGATGCGCATACTTGATTAATGGGAATGCTAATTAACACAAATCTTCGCAAACAAGCTCACATTTGATTGATGAGCTGAGTACTGCATTTCTTTGGAGAACGAATTACAAAGGAACGCAAATAGCTCTTCCGCTAAACAAAATCTAATCAGACGAAAGTGAGCATTGTCTTCCGGCGCTGCCATGCCACACAATGGGAGATTAAAAAAAAATAAAAAATTCTGTGCCTTTCCACAAGTTACCAAGGCAACCAAACTCAGAGGTGCATAACTGTCATGCGGTACCTTCGAAACACGCACCCAGATCACACATTTCACATACATAGCTGTCGTATGCATTGTACTGCAGTGTGTGGGCAACTGCAGCTTCAAAAGAATCCAGTAGTGTCTGTCACAAGAGTTCTCGAGTACAATACCATTGTGCTTCCAGGCTCAATGGCTAGTATCAACCCTCCTAAGAGTAGTTTTCGGGAATATTTTTTTTTTATAAACTCTAAATCAGTGGAATATACCTCCATCATTGCCAGATGCCAGCAGTGATTGTGACACTCACGTTAAAATACTCAGTTATGAACGCTCAAATCACCAGTTCGTGGCCTCACACCTCTCAGGAATAACGCAGGATTACACACAACGTGAGTGATAACAATGCCTTCTGCACGGAAATTTGCTATTTGTGAAGACCAACGCATCCATAAAGACATCAGTTTTAGCCATCAATACCCGAGAGCAGAATGGTTAATGGAATCGCGCTCAAAAAGGAGCAAACTCCATTTGAATAAGCGTGGCGAGGGAAGTGCATTTTTTTGGAGAGTGAAAATCAACTGCATGTGAAAAAGAGATGACACGGGCCCCCTCGTTTCCTTCCTCTGTAGGCTTTGATTATATTTCAGCCTGCTCGCAAAGACCACATTATTCTCCAGCGTTTCTATCCCCCCTACGGCTAAGAAAGAATCCAATTCAACTAATAGGCTCAGATTTGTGACCAACACAAGAATTTTGTAGGGAAAAAATGAAAAGAAAAAAAAAGAGCGCAGCTGATCCATGGCACCCAGCAGTTTCTTGCGAGGCCATCTAACGGTCTACGATTCATAAACTGAGATGACATGCACCATCTTTCAATTAACAATAGTTCTTTTGCAGCATGCCACCATCTTTGTCAGAATTAAAATTCTTAGATAGCATTCCCCCCCCTCTGAGAAGACCTGCTCTGAGACTGAAGAGGGCGTAAGGTCAGATTTGAGTGTGAATATGCTGTCGACTTACACCAAGTTCTGTTCCAACAATGGACAAATTTATATTTAGATTTATATATATATATATACAGGGCTGGCGATAAGCGGTATCGCATTGCAAAATGCGATCAGTTGTTTTTAATTGCGCCAATCTGCGACAGGCTTTTGAAATCCCCATCGCATATTTTGCGATACGGTCTTCGGATAATGTGAATAAAAGTTTTAATCTAGTTTTGAACAAAAACGGGCTCCTACAGTCTTTTAACACCGTCCTGATCGCCTTCTGCCACCGCACTATGGATAACCTAACGGCATGACTCAGAAACAAGGTCCATGGATTGACCCTATTATTTTTTTGCCTCCGCGCCAGTCCCGCCCACAGAGCTAAAGA
This sequence comes from Gymnothorax reevesii, assembly GCA_029721435.1. NCBI lineage: Eukaryota > Metazoa > Chordata > Actinopteri > Anguilliformes > Muraenidae > Gymnothorax > Gymnothorax reevesii. Next base: position 26,234,076 of record CM056589.1, read on the forward strand.
AAACACTAGGGTGGACAACGTCATTGGCTGAACCAACTGCAAACCATGAGAAGCGTCTGCCAACTTGTGTAAGGAATCTGCGGGACAATTGCGCAATCAAACGCTGTACATGTATATATGTGACTAGATAAAATGAAATGAAAAACACTGGACTGGTCTCACACATCAGCCTACAAGCACGACCATTATTTAAAAAATAATTCTTTTGTTTACGGGTATTTGTTGTCAGGAAATTCTTAATAGTTAAAATCCAAGAAATTTAATTTAAATCAACTGTAGATATATTTAAAAGAGTTGTATATTTATGTCAAAGGAATGCTGTTTTCATATTTTGAACACAAGCATATTTGTATTCGTTCCTTGAATTCCTGTGGTGGTCTTTATTCTAGATTATGACTATTTTTATTTTAACAATTAATGTTCATCTTGGTTCATAATAATTACCAGGATTAATTTCTCTCACATTAAAAATATTATGCATGATAAAAATCAGTCCTGAATATTCACTCATTCACAGCCTGAGCCAGGTGAGTGGCTTAGGTAAAACCAACTAAAACTTACTAATTCCTATTCATTTACTGAGTTACTACATTTTAGCTGTAAGTGAGACCCATTTGGTAAGTCAAAGTAATTTAAACACTGCGATGCGACTGTAACTCAACTGCCTAGGCCTTCATTAGGCTATGTTGATTAATGTTAGTACTGTTAGCTAAATGTTATAAAAGTTGAAATGTATATACAGACATTTTTCTGAAGTTTAATTTTTGCTGCACAGTTCTGAAAAATGCTACAAAATGCTACAGCAGTGGTTCTCAACTTTTTTTGAGCAAACGGCCCCTTGACCTCACCGTGATTCAATTGTTTGTAATTGCGTGAATATTTGTGTTACCCGCACTAACGCTGTCCAGAAACGTTATTGAAAGTCAAACGGTGTGATAAAAATGTTTAATGCACTTTAATGTTCGTTGATTGTTGCACATGACTTTAAAGAAGGCGTTGATGCCTTTCATATTAATGCAATTGGAAGTTTTTTTTTCTATTCTGTGTCGAATGACGCCACTGAATGTCCAAAAATGAATGATTAAAATGCCAATGACGTTACTGAATCTGCGGTATGCAGGTTCGAGATGAGAGCCATCAAAAGCCGTTACGGGGCTTCCCTGCTCTAGTTGCTTCACCCTATTCTTACTAACCCCCCCTTACTCTGCAGACTTGCAAACCAGTGAAAGGTTGTATTGGGAGGATGAAGTAGTCTCAGAAAGGGCTGCACTGCTGCGCTGAGGTGGTTATGTTTATGGGCGTTACGATGGAGATAGTGACAGAAGCTCCATAGAGGAGTTGGGAAACCATGTAGATTAGGTTATTTGCACTTGAAACGTTTAAAAACATGATTTTTAAAAAAGTTAAATTCAAATAATGAATGCTGCACAAGCTTGTGGTGATTGTTGACGCACCCCTTTCAGCCCTCACGTTCCCAGCACCCCCTGAAGTTGTCCAAACGCCCCCCAGGGGGCGGTACTCCGTTGAGAAACCCCAGACTTCTAGAGATTGTGTAAAGTTTTTACTACGCAGTTATTTTTGTTTAATGCCAGCCCTGATATATAAATATATATTTCCTGCTTCTATAGAGTTATGTTCCAACAGCAGACAAGCTTAGATTTAGAATTTAGACATGATCTCAGAGTTTACTTGCATGAAGTTCCACCCCATTGGTGGCAGACCTGACTTTATTGTCCATGAAAATGGAGTTTGGGTCCAAATATGGAAATGCTTGGACACACTGAATATCTGGCTTTATCACTTTCTTGTATTGAGTGTATTAAGTTCCAACAGTTAGAGATGACTTCAATGTCTGAGGTGATTTCAATAGAAAGGCTTGGATTGAGGCCTGACTGTAATATCCATAAGCACAGCATTCTGCTCCGGCAGTGGATAAGCCTGGACGAAAGCCTGACTTTTCTGTCCACTTGCATATGAAGAGTCTGTTTCCAAAATTACAAAAACTGAGATAATACCATGGAGCGATAACCCTGTGCATCTTAGACATGGTGCAAAATTCATATCATAAGGTGTATTTTTTTCATGGTCGAAGTTTGTGTTTTTCTATGAAATGCAATAGGCACCAACATTGAAAAAGCTGATTTACTCAAAATGAGTAAAACAAATATATTGCATTTTGGAAACAAACTTAATTTGTACTGTATGTCTATCCCTTATGTTCACTATATGCAAAAACACAACAAAAATTGTAATCAGAGAAACAATGGCAGTGTTGTGCAGTGAATGGGCACTTATTCTGAAGATCGCAGGTTCAATTTCCAGACAGAAACCTAAGCAAGGTACTTAATATAAATTGCTTCAGAATACACTCAGTTGAATAAATGGATGTGCTACACACAAGTTATGTAACGTGGCTGGATAAGCATGCTTGCTAACAACTCTTAATGTAAAATAGCAGCATACCAGTATATTAATCAGAGGACTGTCTATGGATGACCAATAGTGAGCTTTTGAGACACAAAACACACATACCATCTGCGTGATGTGGCTGACCCAAGGCGACGTGCAGTTGCTGAGGTCTGGGCCTTGAGGATCCCAGTACACGTCCTGTGTCATGCAGGCATATGTTGCAGTCCCTGTGAGACAGACGTATTGGGCGTCAATGGCAGATGTTTGAACTGAGCCCAATAGCCACCATGCTCAGAGCACAGGTCCCACCAAAGCCCTGTGCCAAATTTCTGATCTCCTGCTCAGTCAAATCCTTCAGATGACCTAATTTATGTTATTTATGTAATCCAATGTTTTATCGGATGAGATCACAGTGATCTAGAGGTGGTGTGATGTGAACAAATTTAATCACAATAACAAAAGTAACTAAAGAAATTTACCCAAATGGTCTTTTTAAAAATTTCAACTTTTCATCTATTTTCAACATTTCAGTTTCAATTTTTTCTTTTTGGGGGGGGGCGGGCGCCTTTTTTTTTCTTTCTTGTGCCTTACTCTTCAGTAAACACTTGTTTCCAGTGCACCACAGAGGATGTGTAGATCACGCCCCAGTTATCCCATTATAAGACCCGAGGGCAATGCCAAGCACACAATAACATGAACCTTAATCTGCATTAGGCCAGTTTCCACTCTACATTCTACACTATTTATTTTGCATTTATATTTCTCTCTCTTGTTTTGTTCATTTCAATGACAAGGCCCGTCTGTGCGCAGATTTATGCAGGTCATTATGATTCTAGCTGCATCCAATGGTAGAAAGCACTATTAAATTTGCCTCGGTAACCGCAAGGGCAAATGTATTTTTCCACTGTAATCTGCCCCCCCCTTCGTTCCTTGCCTTGCGAATGATAAAAGCTTGGCGAAGTTTCTGTGGGCTGTCATCTAATTTCGCTTCTTTGTATGGCAAAGCAGTAAACCCTCCCTTTCCCACAATGCACAGACTGTACATCCATTAACGTGACATCACAATTGATATGGACGTTTAGTTTAACTTCAGCAATGGATGTGAAGCTGGTGGTTACTTTAGAAAAAGTTGATGACTACTAGACTCTGATCTCCTCGATGATGCAACTTTGGTTTATGGATTGCGGCTCTCGGAAAACTGAGATTCAATAGACTTAAACGGGAGAATTACCATTTTTCCCGAATAAACAGCCACTCTTTAATGCTTACTTAAAACATGAAAATAACTGCCAGCTAAACAGCAACAAAATCTGTTCACACATTTACATTATGAATGCAATTAGGACAGGTATTATTGATGCGAATATATCCCTGAAATGAATTTGCATGGATACAATATGTATCCTTGAAATACAATGCATGAATGGACCCTACAGAAAAATGCATACATGCTCCATGTAATTTTTCTAAAGAAATAAGGATAGATACCTGTAATTCTAGAAATAATCCCCAAATAAATGTATTTTTTCTATGCTTACATTTTTTATGAAAGGAAAAAACACAATCATATGCACTTCTTGACAGATTTTAAACATAAGTAAGAACCAGAATACACTAGTGAAAAGATATAGAAAAATGTCAAGATTAATATTACATAAGCTCCTCTCTTTGCCCACAATACATAGCTGGCTTGTATGTGATGCTCTTACCTGTCGTTCCAGCTGGACACGGCTGTCTTGCGACGTGACCCTGGTGCGTTTTGGGCCAGAAGATGTCGGACTCCTCAAGTGGGCTGCAGTAGTCGATGGCGATGTTGGGCAGTTGCGAGGACGGAGGTGGTCGGGTGGTTAGCTCCGGACCGTCGCCCCCTCGTGGAGAGTGCGTGGTGGTGCTCCTGGCTCGCTGACTGGGGGTGGAGGTCATGGGAGCTCTGGTGGAGGTGGTGAAGAGGTTCGGCCTCGTGGTCAGTCTCGCCGTGGTGGTTTCTTGACGCACTTGCACAGATGAGGATGATTCTGCACAGAAGGGCGAACGAAAAATAATATATAAACTGCAACGGTAGATGAAGTGCTTGTCAGGCACTTGATGGTTTGGTGCCAGAGCCACAATGCAGCTTTTTGGTAAGGTCATTATCAAGGGGGCTCTGGAAGTCGTGAGGGTGGTTCAGGGTGGTTGAGCGTGGTTAGCCTCAAATTAGTCTCGCAAAATGAAGGGTGGGCGTTAGCCTCTAATTAGTCTTGTAAACAGAAAGTTACTTTGGATGAAAGTGTCAGCTAAATATGCCACTGTTTTTATTTTTGTGCTCTTTGTTGTTGGGGTGGGGTGGGGATGCTATATCTGGAACACAATTCCACTCATACACATACTAACAAGACCATTATTTAAAAATGCGCTTAAAAATAAACTCTATAAAAAATAAACATGCCCTAAGACAATCCGCATCAAGGCAACCATCACTTGCTGGCACAGCACTGCAAATCCCGAAAACAATACGCATTGTGTTTGCACCAGAAGCAGTCACGCTCCCTAAAATTCCCTGTTACTTGTAACGTAAGCATGTGTAAGACTTGTGCTCAATATACACTACATAAGATATGAATATAAAGCAAATTAATGCTGGTAAAAGCAAACATTGAAAAAAAAAGGAAATAAGTTTCAATGCTGGAGGAGCACAGCAAAACTGCAAATCATAAAAAAAAAATCTAAATTACGCCAAAACCACTTCGACTTTTCGAATACAACTCACTATCAGATTGTTAGGCAAATGTTTCCCCATATAAAAATTCCTTTTTTACGACCTCTGCTGCCAGTTAAAGGAAAACTAGTTCAGGCGGGATAAATTCACAATGGCAGATGGAAAATGATTGTGGAGTTTCATTTTTTGCTAAGATAGTGATGCCCCCCTACAGCAACATGAATCCAGATGTGCCAATTAAAAGCAGCCCGGAAAGAAAGAAAAAAAAAGCACTTTTCCCAGCAACACTGTCTTCTTGCGGCCTCGCCATTTCATCGCTCTCTGTCTGAGCGAATCAATGTGAACCATCCGCGGTAAAACGGACATACCCTGAGCGCACAATAGCGTTTTCTATGCCCCCCGAAGAAGAGGAAAAAAAAAGGGAAAACCGCCGTAATGTTCAGGCCGTGGAAGCAGTTAGCCTGACCGCGGAAGCAGCGGCTCGATTGCAGATGCACGCTACGCCCACCCAGCGCAGCCCCTTGGTGCTTCCCGCTCCGAATCATCATCAATCATCGCAAGCGGCGCCACGGAGCTCACACGCCCCTGATTGGAGATGAGGAGCCAAATTAGTTTTGTTCCGAGGGCGTTATCAAGCAGCGCCATGTCAGTCCAGGCCAAAATCCCCCCCCCCCCCCCCCCCCTCGCTACCATCCCCCCGCCCACCGATCCCGGACACAGAGGGGAGAGGGAATGTCAGAATTTGGAAACGGCAGGTGGCCAAGAGGACGACGGCTCGACGTGACGAGACCAAACAAAAGGGAGGTGTAATGACTAATCGGGAGGGAGGGGCAAATTAGCGACTCTGAGTCAATATTTCAGACAAAAATGGGGCTTTTTGTTTTCGTTCTTGTGTGGAGGTGGGGATTCTGTATTTGCAGCACAAATTCATGACGTACGTATAACACAAGTCCCTCAATCACTCCACTGAAAATAAGGCAGCCCTGAAACAATCCTTATCGAGTCAAGCCTCGCTTACTGGCATAAATACAGCAAACAATACGCATTGTGTTTGCAGCAGGAACAGTCAAGGCGCTCCCTGAATTTCTCCTGTTACTCTTACGCACTTGAAACACAAGCGATCCCAAAGCTCCGAGCTTTAAATCATTTACTGTACGCATTTCTCCCCTGGTATCCAGCCATTTGTACCACACTCAGACAGCAATGAATCACAGTGTTTAAACACGACAAGACAAAAACAACACTGTCTCGCTTTCGCAATCTTGCCAAATTCCGAGCCAGCTAGTTTTTGTCCAAAAACGGCCAAAGTTTACTGAGGATTTTTCCAAATGGATTATCGCAGCAAAAGAAACACTTAATGTATGGCATGAAGGCTCGAACAGCAATCATCCACACCAAATACTTTCAAAGAAAAATATTAACAAAGCAAAGAGAAACAAAGAGATGTCGCCTGCCAAAACAGCGACCATTTTTGGTAATCTGCCCTTTATTTTAACGACAGCAAACAGAAATCCCAACTATTCCCTGCTGGCTAGTTTCCTGATTAGTATGTCTCAAAGGATGCATTTAGTAAGCAGTTGAAAGGCACCGTTATTATTGTGGCATCTCTCCCTGCCCAGAATGCAAAGAGAGCTGGAAACCCCAGAGACTTATGGGTAGATCGCACTGGCACCGGGAGGCTGAGAAGGCTCGCAGCAGTAGGATCCAAACGTGAATATAAGCGACTGTGCACTGCTGATATCGTCACAAATACGCCTTTCTGTTCACATGCGCCTCAGGAAGAATAAATTATTCAAAGGACAGGACTATATGGGTCTACTGTCTGTCATACCCCCAGGGTCCCCGGATTGAGTCATTATTTCTCTATGTAGTCCTATCCTCTACCTGAATTACAATGCAATCAGATCAGCCTTTATTCTCCCAGGCACACACGAGCAAAGTTACAAACACACACACACACACACACACACTCAGACACACACACACACACACACACGCGCGCGCGCGCGCACACACGCACACGCACACACACACACACTCACACTATATGATGCATTACACTGGGGAAGCTGAGGTAAAGGAAATAAATCATGGTAAGAGGGAGATCCTTGTAATCTTTCACCGCTCCCTGGTAAACAACCTCCTCCTGAGGCGTGGCCCAGAGGTACAGCAGGAGAAAGAGTGTGTGTGTGTGTGTGTGTGTGTGCTTGTGCGAACGCCCGTGTAGTGTGTGCATATGCGTGTGTGAGTGTCTACGTATCTGTGTGTGTGTTTGTGTGATTGCATGTGTGCGTGAATGTGTGTGTGTGTATGCATGCACGCCCGTGTGTGTGTGTCTGTGTGATTGTGTGTGTGTGAGCCACAACATAGTTACACCAAAAAAAATGGATTCTGTTGGAAGGACATCTGCTACTACATGCTACTAAGCCCCCCCCCCCCTTCGCAAACGTCATTAACACACCACCTACAGCCTAAAACTTTTAAACCATCTCCAAGCACTGACACATCTCATTCTCTTTAAAGATATGTGGCACACCGCATTGGTGAAGAGACCCACAGCGGAAAAAGTAGTCGTTCCGTGGGGTCTCTGTCTGTACTTTTCATATCTTCACAAGCGACTGAAATACTGTGAACCCTTTTGCTACGCTAGTAGGTGATGATCCAACACAGGCCATAGATTACACCAAGGACAACTGGAGTAAATAAGCAAATCATTTCCCAGACATTTAGTCACAATTAGTCAAATTTGCTTGTGTCCAATCCCCTCAGTCAGTGATTTTTATCTTCTTTTTCTGATTAAAAAAAAAAAAAAATTAATCAGCAACGGCCATAGCCTGGAATTCAGGATCCCCAGATGCAATACTGCACTAGCCTCTCTATTTTAATTCACTAGCTACAGCCTAGCAGTTAGCATCCTCTTGAACACAGGCAGTAGCAGGGCTCCATCTGTCCTGCAGAACCCAAGGTCAGATCTCACTCTATCTAGCTTTTTTGACTTCCTTCTAACAAGAATTTTAGCTGAAATTCATTCAGGTGAGGGATAAAAGCCTTTAATATTTTTTTTTTCCAAGTTTCCTAACCTAGAGGCAAATACGTGGTATTCACACTATAAAATGCATCCCGCACTAATTACTTGAATTAATTAAAGGTAAATAAGGTTCATATCCTGGTATTACCCCACACCCCAAGCAAAGACTCCATGCCACAGAATTTTTAGATCCAGGATAAACCCCTGGACTTCGAGTGAACTGAAACACTTTGGAGTATTCTTATTCTTTGGAATAGAAGTGTCAATGTAAAAAACAAGCCACACTTTACATGGGTATGAGACATTGACATTCAGTTTTAGCCTCATATCGCACAACATTTCATAGCTGACATGAAGGATCACCGCTAAAATGCAGCGCCAAAATATCCAGACGTTAACTGACTTTGGAATGACATAGTTTACTACCCATTTCTCTGCAACACAATTGAAAACAGCTATAGATGACAATAAAGTTGAGACCAAACCCAATTTCTGATAAGTCTGACAAGCACTATCAATCAGTGTGCTGAGGTCGGTTTCTTCAATTCCCTGATATCCAGACTTGCAGAGTAATTTTCAGGAGCAGATTTATTGTGAAGAAATGGTGAAAAGTATCAAGTGGATTGTTGAATAGAGCTTGAAGATGACTAGAATAACTAAATATGCTCCACAGGCCTACAATAGGTGGACAGAAAAGGTTGAGAAACTGTCCAACTGAAGACCATTGCATAGATCCCAACCCCGATCAGCCAGCTCTTTAGGAGTACTGAGGTGACTATGTCACAGCTACATAGTTTTTGGTGTCAGAAGTAAAATCCCAATGGAAATTTATAATGGGGTCTGGAAACTTTCCAGCCTTACTTGAACTGGAATTCATTTTAAGAGTTGGCTCGCACCAAGATTTGGCTTCAGGGTATATGGATGCAAATTATCATATACAATTTTTGAAAAGGTTATGCTTTTGCATTTTTAGTCCAGTTTGTGGTCCACTTTGCAAAGTATATATCCACTACACAAATGACAAATAGCCCATGATTTGTTTCCTGCCAATGTGGTACCTTAGTTTCAGCAAATGTTCACAATGTACCCTGATGGAAGCCAATCATTACCATAAATTGCTGTTGGCCGTCTCTGGGAAAATGATTAACCTGCAGCCAAGCAAAGTAATTACAGAGCAGGCCATGATTAGCTTGTTACATATGATGCCTCGAAATCAATGGATAACACTGAGTAGCAAGCTATTATTTTGCTATTTAGCCAGCTAACAAGCATTCTTATGCACCAAATATGACTAGCTAAGCCAGCAAACTACCGAGCTAGTTAGTTACATCTGGTGCACATAAATTGATAAAAGACAGTGAATAGTTTTCTGCTTGTTTACTGTTTATTACTGTTATTTAGTTAGCCACATAGCATTTATATGCACGAAATATGACTAGCAACACAAGCATAATATCAAGCCAGCTAGTTTGCTGGTCTAGCTAGCTAACTAGCTATATTTGGTGCATATACATCAATAGAAGACAGTGAATAGCCATTATTTTGCTACTTCGCTAGCTTTGAACTGCACTCATTTATCTAGTTGGCATTTATATGCACCAAATATAATGTTAGCTAATTGCTGAAGATGGCAAACAGTTCACTGGCTCCTGAAGTTAGCTACCCTGGGTGCACATAAATCAATAAAAACTCATGTAAAAACTCATTTACTAGCGACTGAGCTTTTACACAATGAATATTGGCCCATGATACTTGGCTATTAATGTAAATGGAGGCGTTACACTACGGTTTCTGCATCCAGTGCAAGTCACGTGATCCCCGAAGTAACTCAGGAAGATGGCTTTGATGAGATGGGAATGCATCGATTATTTATTATTCATTTATACAAAACATGTATTTCCTTGCTCTGAAATGTCCCAAGTATAACCAGATATTGAACCTCAGGTCCAAATGCTCCGCCTTATCCACGACACTAGCTCAACAGACAATATATTCACTGGTCGATTTAACACTTGTATAGCTGTGCTGTGTTTGAACATGAGCATATTGGCGCAAGGATTCTCAGTCATAAACCAGCTTTTAAAACAACAGTTGAATATTTAGCGGTTAATTATGCCGCATGACGAGGTTGCTATTAGAAAACAAGCTGTAGCCTATTATTGTGCAAATTCATTACCACCGTTACCGGGATATTCAGGCTTAAGGTTAATATTTGTATTGGATATATATTTTCCTCTAATTTCTTCAAATTTTCACTTTAAAACCAGTTTTCATTGCAACAAAACCATTGACTTTTGTACTTGTGAACTTCTGGTACGTGAGGAAGCTTTTCTCAATGTGCTCTGAGCGAAGAACTGAATGTTTTGTTGGTTTGTAAGGCTTTCCGAGGTCAATTCTTCTTGATTTAACAAGACAATCTTTCAAAAGGGCTTCATTATTTTGTGGAAATCGATGGAAACTAATTGTATTTTCCAGACGACTGAATGGCATCATTATTGTTGCAAGCAACAGCAGCACAAGATTTCCCCATTTTCACTATGCTGGGATCAACCTTGTACATTTTGCTTCAGGGATCATGTGACCACCTACATGACTTGCAACAACGTATGCGGAGCAGGTTGCAAAACTTGATTGAGCTTGGTAAGCATAAATGAGTAGACCTTAAAGTAGCTGACTAATTATCACAGTCTCACCAGGCTAAGCTATCAAGTATGGCAAGGTAGATGGCTGATTTCTAACTCATTCTGAGCTCATCCTGCCCTGCAATCAGTAGAATCAAGAGACGTACAGTTTTTTTATACTACATAGAAGATAAAAATGTCTGCAAAAAATAAGAATGATTTGAATTTTAGTTGATTAAGGTCTAGAAAAATGTGCTTACTATAAAATATGTTGCAACATGTTGACCTTGATGGAGGCTTGAAAACAATGAGAAGTACTTCAACAGCGAATATTTCAAAAGTCTTTGGGTATGGGAACATTTGCTTCCAAAACCAGTGTGGCATAGTCACCTCAGCACTCAATTCCCACCCACAGCTATGATGGTAATATAGTGCTGAGCCATGAAGCCCAAAAAAGCAGGCAAGCATGTGTCTTGAGTAAAGTAAGGTCATTGTGAATGAATTTAAGAAGGTCAGGCCAAACTTAACTGCATGATCTTGTTCAGATATCAATGAATCTGCAGAGCACAAAACATAAATGAAGCACCAATTACTAAAACCAACTACTAAGTCACACTTGACTTGACTTGACTTGTGGGGTTTTAGTAATCAGTGCTTCAATTCAGCTGCCATCACTGCTTCCTCTGTTTAGCAGTCTTGTGTACTTATTCAGAGACAGACACACGGTGTCATACACACGTTTGTATTGTGTCACATTTACGGCAGAGAACTGCAGTCGACAGGACTTAAAAGCAGATTAAGTGCCACATCTTAATTCCAGTCAGAACACAGCCGCACATAGCAATGGCGCGCCGAAAGGGGGGGGCATCTGGAAAACTGCTGGTCACCCCACTGCTCCCAGAGCACCGACTGTATAAAAAATGGACGTAGCCTCCGTGACGTTTCTGACATGACTGATTTCTGAATATCCTCTGTGAAGCTTATTTGGTCGCCAATCTGGCACTCACCTGACTCTGCCTACCACCCGGTAAATCCAAAAATGGGCAAAAAGGTGGACCGTTGCTGGAGCAGAGGCGACAGAATGGAGCCTGGTGGCAAAAACATGCCCACGAGCTCGAAGCTACTAAGCCGCTACAGCTTACGAACGAGGCTAAGCCAACTGAGCTCGATGCTCCATAGTTCACAACGGCTGAGATGCTGCCTGGGTCATATCTGTCCTTGTAAAGGAAAAGATCCTGCCAAGTTGCTTAAGGTGGTGGGTCGAACGCTGTTTATACCCGTGAAGCGGTAGCGAGAGGAACACTGTACACCGCTGGGAAGGTGCAGCGGTTGGCTCATCCCTCGGTGCAAGAGCTCAGCTCAGATTTTTGACGCACTTTAGCGCACTTTGGTGGTAAGGCCAGTCAAATATTAACATTGCATTACTTAAGCTTATAAGCAAACAGGTGGACCTTTATTTTCCTTCCTCACACACGCACATTTTTGATCTATCGCCCTACATTTTGAATTTGGTGAATGCCGAATTAATTGGTTTCTGTGGGTAACATATGCACGGGTTATCAATGCTAGCATAGCTGGGCATTCGGCTTCAAGGCTAAACCAAGGTTATTTCAGCAGCTACCCAGCTAATCTATGGCCTTTATATTAGCAAAGTTAACAATACCAACGTGTCTTGCAACATTTCTTTCGCGTCGTCTAAATTAATGTACTTCTGTAACTCAACAAAGAGGCTTTGCTCGAAGTTTCACTTTTTTTCACTTGTTTTTTTTTGTTTTTAATGTTGCGTTACTAGATACCGAATATAGCCGAACCTGGTCACTAGTGACACTGTTTTCCGTTGCCATTTGGCTTATTTATTAGGTTAATCTAGCTAGTGAGCTTGTGGATGATAGACTTTATGAAGAAACACATTTAACAACCGCTTGTTAGATAACGTGGGATAGGTTTAATTAGCTATAAAGCTAGCTAGCCTCTCTTTATAGAATGATACCATATCAGCAGTCAAATGAAAATGGAACGAATCCATTTGCGGCAAAACAGCGGTAATTGTATCTCTTGGAGCAAGATAACACGAGAGGAGAAGAGAATCAGAGCCAGAACATTATGACATCCCTACAAGGAAGGAACAACAAGAGACAGAAACTGCGAAAGTGTGGAACAGGCAGCAGTCTCTGTCACAGTCACAGAGACTGGTGAAGACTCAGCGAGATTTAGGCCAGCCACTACCAACCTGTTCCTGGACCAACAGGTGAATTTATCAGTGTGTCCTTGATAATGAAATGGATGGCTACAGGGTAAAATCATTTGAATAAACCTGTGGTTATGGTGTGCCTACAGTGAGTGAGAAATTATCATGGTAATCATAGTGTGTGTCAGTAGTTGAGACAAAGAATAGTCTGAATAGACATTTTCATTGGCCAATATTACAATTGTAATTACAATGGAAAATATTTACTACTCACACTATTTGAATTATTATTATTATGAGTGTTTATTAGATTCGGCTGGGGGGGGGGGGGGGGGATGCAGTACATGACCTCGGGCTGGAACTGAATCCAGGTTACACAAGGAGGCCTGATTCGGTGTGCCACCCTAAGATTTACACTGGCCCCATCTGGCCACCCCTATGAAAATTTTCTGGGGGCGCCACTGGCACATAGTCTCAAAAAATGGTCCCAAAAATATATGCATGCATGTAGTGCGCCATGTCAGTAAACCAGATGGTAGCTAAGTAAACATGGGAGCTCTGTCAGTATAAAATGGGCAGTCAGTAAAGGTGCAAGCTTAGTCATTAAATGTGGGAGCTCAGTCAGTAAAGGTGTAAGCTCAGTCAGTAAAGGTGGGAGTTCTGTCAGTAAAGATGGGAGCTCAGACAGTAAATGTGAGTATCTCAGTCAGTAAACGTCGTAGCTCAGTCAAAAAAAGGTGTAGCTCACTCTGTAAAGGTGTTTCGCTCGGTCAGTAATGGTTGGAGCTCAATCAGTAAAGGTGATCGCTCAGTCAGTACAGGTAGGAGCTCAGTCATTAAAGGTGGGAGCTCAGTCAGTTAAAGCTTTTAGCTCAGTCAGTAAATGTAGGAGCTCAGTCAGTGAAGATGTGTAGCGGAGTCACTAAAGGTCACTTTTACTGGGGATTTTGGCGAATTAGTCGCTATCAATTAACAAGTGGCGCCAGGGGCCAGCCGCACTGTTTGCAGGCCAAATTCAGAGCAGCACTCATTACCATTCTGTTAATTGACCATCAAAACAAGAGCTTCAGATGGGCTAGAAAAACAGACAGCTAATGGCTGGGTTTTTTTTTTACCTAATAGGTTTATAAACCTCTATTTTGGATCCCCACGATTACACCAACTTCCAAAAAATGGCTTAATATAAGGCGTTTAAGTCTGCCTTCCCAACGTAGGCTGACTGCAGCAGTGGCACCAAAGCAGTGAGAGACACTTGGCCCCATTACACCAGGGTAGGGTGGCTGTTTGGGAATACTCTGCTCCCCATATTACCATGTTTGGCTCCTGAGCCCTGTGGCTGTTTTCCAGGTCCCTACAGGTTAGCAGCTATCGTGAGCGTGAGATCTGCCCGTGTCAACACTCATATTACCACAGTACTGTGTGCTTTTTATGGGGGGGAGCAGTCACACCATTTCATTTACAGTACACTGCATTTTGACATTTATCTGATGCTCTTACCCTGAAATTGTGTGTGTGCGCGCGCCTGCTTGTGTGTGTGTGTGTGTGAAGGTATATGTGTGTCTGAGAATATGTCTGCGCGAGCCTGTGCGCGTGTCTGCGTGTGTGTGTTTTAAAGAAGAAAAAAAATCTTGTCCTATGAATTTTCTTCCAATTCAGCATAACTTCATGGCAACAGGGTTAATCATAACAATAATAATGATGATAATGACAACGATGATGATGCCAAAATACTGTGTGGTTCAGATGAAACTTGTATAAACCCCTCTCATCGCAGATCCATCTCATTCTTGTTCGTATCATGAAAATAAACCAATGAAATAAAATGGGTCTGCAGATGCATCATATTGCAAACTGTGATCCAATCAAGTCCACTTGCACTGAGGGAGGCAGTGTTCCTCTGTCCCCAGGAACATCATCACAGCCAATCACAAAGCAGCAATCTTGTCCCTTGCCAGAACTTTAAACAGCCTTTTCTAATCAATGCATTTTTTGTCTGCTCTCTGGTTCATGCGTATAAACCAGGGGTATGGACAGTGTGTTGATGGAAAAAAAAAAAACCTTTATACACAATTTACATTTTTTTTGTTCTTTTTTGACCTCATGACCCCAAGATGAAACTAATCTAAGCAATCCTTAAACTATAATCTTCGGCTTCCTTTTGGCTGCCAACACTACTTTTCAGGCCGTCCGTGTGGACAGCATTTGGCTTCGTTGAATAGACAGGCATTTAACATATTTATATTTAAGTAAAATTACATTTTCAATGCTGCTATAATTTTATTGAGAATAGCTGTTATGGGTGCCAATAATTTTGACGTCTACAGTTTTCACAAAAAGACTGAATTAGTTAATAAAAACATTAAAAAGTGAAAGGGAATGTTTCAAAATTCAAAAGAATCCTTATGCCCATCTGTTTTACATTTTTATTTGTGTCGTTTATTGTAGGCAGCACTTTTCCTTAACTTTAGGAGAAAATCACTCTGCATGCGAATGCATCATGTTTATTTCACAGGTAAGGCGGACACACAATCCCCCGTTTCTATCAACATTTCCTTCCTCTTCCTAGTATTACAGGTTTTAGCACCAATACAAACTGGCTGTGCTGACGACGGCTCTAGAGTTTCTGTCCAATGTCTACACCTGAGGATGTACATGTACACAGTCAAATACAAATGGACGCCCTTCAGGAGCGAAATACACGAAACACAACTGTGGCTTTACAGTCAGTCAGTCTTTTCTCTCATACTCACTGCTCTGGCCTAATCATCTTTTCCATGAGAAGCTGTGCACTTGAGTGTCTACATAAGCACTCGCTTAGAATCGCAAGTCCAGACTCACACGGAGGCAAAACGAGATGTACTCACGGGAAAATCTCAATCAAACCGCCGCAGCGACTGTCCTTCAACAATTCACGATAAATAAGTAAATAAAGAAATAAACGAGTGACTGAATGATTGCTTCACTGACGAACTCTGAATCGATCGGCACTTCAGCAAATCAGCGGGCCGCAGTCCGTCATTTTCCGGAACCAGTCTTTTGCCGTTATCAACGTGGCCTTTAAAAAGCCGAAGCCATCAGTGGAAGTGAAAGCTAGAAGGGCCGCCACTACAGGCCCACTTGACATTCACTCAAACGAGCTTCTTCAGCGCCCTTCAGCCGAGCGCCGCGCCCGCCGAAGGTATGCGCACTTCAGACCGCATGCAATCATGGCCAAGTAGAAGGTCAATGTTTTCAGCATATTCTGAAATTGCTCGTCCCGCCACAGAGACAATTCCATTTATATTGAGCAGAGTGACGAGACAATAGCAGCGGTAAAGCCAAAGCTCGATTTTGACCCATTTGCAGAAGTTTATAATGTTCTATTTAGAGCACAGATCTACTTTACATTAACCAGCCCTAATAACTTCATAACAACTCCAGGGATTCCACTTGGTAGTGCCTAAATAAGGTTCTTCCAAATGCTTCCCAAGGCTTAAAGCCTACAGCTTTGAATCACGGGTCCTATCCTGCTCTGTGTGATAGAAAATTATGAATACATAAATGCATGCGTGCAACTGTACTGTATCATGTCAAAAGAAAAATAAATGTTAAAAAAAAATCAATAACACGGACGCTTTTATATTACTGTTACATTTCATACACACACACACACACACACACACACACACAAATATATATGCATGTATGCATGCATGTTCGCACATACACACACATCAGATCATTGAAAGCCTAATTTCTCTAACAACAGATCCAACAAAATGCTAAAATGCACTGGAAATGCCAATAAAACAAATTAAAGTTGAAAAAAACAGAATCTTGCAGAATTTTTTGTCCTTTTTTTTCCCCAAGAGCCAATTTTACTGGTCAGAAAATGTTACTGTGGAATGTACAACACAGGTACTATGAGATCTATTAATTAAGTATTTTTTTTCATAGGCCACGTTTAAAAGGACGGTCATTTTGCACGGTACCATTCGACCTGGATTCAAATACCCACAAATTAAAGTGCGTGCCATTGGCCATCGTGTGTGCCACGCAGGAATTACAGCCCCATCGAGCAATTCCGCCGTTTAAATACTTAGACTTCATTCAATATTGGAAAACATTTATGGGTTATAGATGAGGCACTCTACCAAAAAAGAGCACATGTTAATATCCATAATAACAAAAGACAGACTAAGAGGGTTTTGCAGATGTGACATTATAACGGTCATCATCACAACTCTCTGATCGGGAGGTGCATCTACTCAACTTCTGTCCCGGCTGTAAACACTCATTAAAATTGTGTCGGTGCGTTTGAAACTTTAGGCCCTTGTTAGACCAGCCAAATCGGGCTGATGTGTTTTTCGATAGATGAATGTCCAAACTTCAACAATCCAGTCTACATAGCAGCTGGACTTCTCTTATTAGCAGCGAATATACATGACCGTTCATAGGATTGGAAAATACTGCAAAACGTTGATTTTCTTTTTTTGAATAAATTGATTTGAACATTCTCCGAGGTAGTATTCCATTGATCGAAAACTACTGCGCACCTTTAAACAAATAAGAATAAATGATGAGAAGTCAAGATCTTCAGCTTCTTGGCAGTATAATGAATGGAATTTGTCGTCTTTACAGTAACAACTGACCAACAAGTTCCAGAGCAGCAATCAAAAACCCTGTTCTGAGAGATCAACTATCCTTTAGGGTTTCGCTCAAACCTTAACAAAAGACACCCCAATCAACAGCTGCCGGAGATCTCCTTGAGCTGTTGATTAGTAGAATCAAGTATCCCAATCAACAGCTGGATGGTAGATCTTATAAACCAGGGTAGGTGACCCCTGTTCTGAAGAAAGCTGTATATTTTTTGGCCGTTTTTTTTAAACCAAAATGATATCTTATGAATGCCAGTGTACTAGACAGTGAAGCAAATTTAAAAAAAGAATAAATGAAACGAAAATACAGCCATGGTACTGAAATATCTTTTGATATCAACTCCATACCGACTTGGTGGATGAAACTTTTCAACAGCACTGTAAATCGCTATGGTTTTGCTCTCACTCAGGACTTGAGAGCATCTATCTTACAGTAGCATATGGTTTTATGCCATGGGGTCAAAAGAATTCTGCATATGCAGTTAAACATGTATTATTTATAATTTCAGTTTCTCCAATGTAATTATTTTCGGCGGTTAAGCAAAATCTGTTGCAGTGACCTTTTTGAGTCTGTCACTGACATTAAAAAATAGCCTTTTTTCAGTCATGGGAGAGCAGTTCAATATACATGACTGTTTACAGCACAGCGAAAAAATGACGTTTAGCATCTTCAGTGAACATATGATGAAATTTCTTACATACGGCACAGTCAGAACATCGAGGAAAAACATCTGATGAGTAAAGATGTTTCAAAAGGTAATCTTTTCTCTTCTGCAGTGTGCAATAAAATAAAAATATGCAAGGTTTTGCTCCATTTCAGGTGGACCTCATTATTTTTAAATGAATTCTTCATCTTACTTTGTTGTTTGTTTCTGGGAAACACAATCCTACATCAAAGAACCGTGTGGAAATCATATTCAAGTTAAGAAAGAAAAATAAAGACCAAATATATATATATATATATATATATATATATATATATATATATATATGTGTGTGTGTATATGTGTGTATATATATATATGGACGCCATATATGCCTAAGATCGTCAAAGCATTTTAGACAATTAGAGACCCCAGGAATTCATAAAATTCATGCTTTGCAACTACCGTCTTTATGGTTTGTTTATTACTTACAATGAATAATTCAGAATTTTGAACAGGGTACTTTCTGAAATTATTCCACTAATGCAATGGAGGGAGCATAAGCGCTGTGATGTTGCAATGCACATAATGCACATACAATAATCCATAATCCTCAACATAATGAAACCTATTTCTTATATTATTCATGCATCCTCAATATTGCAATGGGGAAAAAAAATATGATGCACAATGAATTGTGCACCAGTAATTTGAAGTGAATTTGGAATTTTTGCCTGCGGTAAAACCCACATTATTATTCATTGCTGGATTTGACTGGCTTGGGATGTTTGTATTCAAGGTATGAATCACTGCAAAACCTATAAGTTTCAGTAAACAAAAAAACTGTTTACTACCCATTAACTGAAATAAAAATTGATTTGTATTCACCAAAAAAAAAAAAAAACAGGAAAAATAGTTTTTACATTGTATTAGATTTATTACCAAATGGACCGTCAACTTTTCAGTCTCTACTTAAACCTGCCAGGCTTAGCCTCGATTATAAATCAGTAACATCACTGAACATAAACTGATAAAGCACAGCACTTATGCACCACTTAGCAATTGATGACTCATTTTCCGGCACCAGGTGGCGCTGCAATGGGGTCGACAAATCATCGGGCGAGTCATGTCAAAAATAAATTAATAAATAAACATGTGAGAACAAAGCCATGCGTGATTCAGCCGTGTCTGCTGCCCTCATACCCTCCCACTGCCCAGCTGACATCCCGCTACAGCACCTGCACCAGGAGAGGGTTTGTACGCGGCTGGGTTCATTAGAGTTCAGGGGGACAAATAGCCAGTGACAGCTGGGAGAGTAGGACTGAAGCTGGGATCCTAACTGCCACGGCTGGCAATGTTATTTTCTCACGACAAAACTGAAATCGTCAACTTACTCCTTCATGTATTGACAAACTGATTTATTTCACTCAATTTCTGTGGTAATTCTCATAAAATTAGGCATTGTCCCTTTAAGGCTGTTGACGGCGACGCAGCCACTTCAGCACGGAAAGCCCACTGCGATCACCTGAGCTGACTCCGCCCAGGTGAGCTCCGTACCATATTTGGTAAACGAATTACAACTTTATCTGGACGTGGCCAGTCCGTTTCAGTTCTTATATCCCACCTTTGTTTATGTAATTATTTATTTATTTTATTTTTTTATTCGGAATGTTCACACTGAATAATTTAGCGCTACATGGTAGCACAGTTTTTAATCTCTTATGAAACACCAAGTGATTTGAATACAAATGAAATAAAATGTGGGGCTTTAAAAAGGATTAATGCTTTCATGGGCTATTTAATATGAAACAATCATCACTGCCAGGGTCTCCTGAAATATTATCCATAATACAACTAAAAATAACAATTCTAACATTTTACTGTGTACATATAAATCCTGAGTAATTAATTATTATTATTATTATTATTATTATTATTATTATTATTATTATTAATAATAATAATAATAATTGGAGCATGAAACAACTGTTCGTTGATTATCTTCAAAAAAACATTACGTACATGCAGATGATGATTAGTATATTTATAAAGTGATAGAAACTTAATCATTTGTTAAAAATTAGCTGGTATAACAACAAGTGTTATGCTAATATTAACTGTTATTATCCACAGCAGATTTCAACATGGCATAATCAGTGGTTTGCAGCTAACAGTAATAGTCAATGTCAATTCTTGTGGACCTCATTCTTAACACGCAGCCTCCTGCTTTTTTTAATTATTATATTATTTCTCCAGGATTTTGTAAAGTAAATACAAATGGTTTCCATACAGATAAATGTAGTAGAGATAAGTGCAGTTCAGTCTCATGGTTGCCACGTGTGCCTGCTGTACTTTGATCACACTAGTGACCCCAGAGGCTGACGTTGTTGCCTTTTTTCAAATGGGCCCTGACAATAAACCAAAGGCAACCAAAAGCAAACCAGCGCTGACAGCCATTGTGCCCAGCGGAGGGGAGGGGGACACTCAACCACTCAGTGTTTTTCTACAAACAGGAATGGAAAGTTCCCCGCCGAGACCGGACATAATGTTTAAAATGCAGGGGTATATCCAAAGCTCTTGGGACCACCTCAAAGGAGGTATTTTGTTCGGCTTGAAGCGGCGTCCGACACGAGTAACCCAAGAAACGGCAAGCGACACTGTCTGCAGCGACTAAAAGCATTGGGACGGCTTGTTTAGGCGGACTGTCAGAGTCGGTCTAACATAATGAAGGGAACGCCAGCGATTGTGCGCTGCCTTCAGAGGCTAATTCAGGGAGATTGGAAAACCTTAAACTGGGTTTGTCAAGTGTATGCACAGAGCCTGACAGCTTGTCCAGATTCATGTCTGCTAAAAAAAAAAAAAAAAAAAAATGCCTGCTTAGAGTACATACTTTCAGCCTGACATTAGATTATACATCGTGATTTGAAAAATTTGAAATTTAATTGTACCTTCACTTCCGCACGCAATCATCATGTCAACAAAAGACCATGGTAAAAATTTTTAACAGCGATCATTTGGCTGGTTCGGTTTCCCATAGGCCAGGATGAATCACAGTGATGTGCGTGACTCCACTGCATTTTCCCATGAATAAATGGGGTCAGATGGGCCATATATAATGTGTATTTACGGCAAATGCTAAGTATTGAAAAAAGAAAAAAAAGTTCACTGGTTTTCTACGTGACTTTTGCACTTTTAGAGAGATCGGAACATTTTTAAACGATCAAAACATAAATTCCATACGGAAAAAAAATAGAGTTCATGAACAGAGTGATTGTAGCAGAAAATAGCTGGCCAGCATGGTGATGTGGAGGCAGCGACTCAGAGAGTTGATAAAATGATAGATTCTGTAGGTAGATAAACGGAGAGCTTATGGTAGGCACCCTTGAGTGACAGCAAAATAATGTGCATTGTTGGGCTGGTTGGCCATTTCTCATCTTCACTGTGGTACAGTACCAAGTTATGTTCAGTTATGTCTTGAAAATATCAAAAATCTGGAATGAAACATTTTCTAAACATTTTCTTGGCCGACTTCAGAGGGAGGTCCAGAAATCCTCGACATCAAGACTTAAGTTCAACAAAACTACCATTCTTGCTCTCAAGTAGTTACTTCAGGTTTGAATTTGTGATAATTAATTTAAAAAAATTTAAATATATTTATTTATTAATAATAATTATGATTATTATTATAAAATACACAAAAACTTGTGTCAACTCGCCAGCTATGATTCTATTTAACAGGAATTAATTTCAAAAAACACTTTAGCCTTTAACTTTAAAGGTCTTAATTTGCTTGTCAGAACAGATTTTTTGTCAGTTTTGTAGTTTTTGTCATGGCGACTTGTGCATCTGCTGCGTGTGCAGGGCTCACACTGTTCATAACTAAGAAATATATCTATCACTCCACAGGAAAAGTAAAGATCTTCTTCGCCCTGCAGGAAAGACAAACTCAAACTCCAAGCTAATCGGCAGCTGGATTCACTTGCCCACACCAAAGACAGCGGGGTCCTAATGATTTCAGCAGCAGAGAGCAAATCTTGTTCAATTAAGCAAATCTCCATTTATGTTGCCCGAGACAGGACACTCCACTGGAGCAAACAGCCAAACATTATGGAGGGTGATGACTGGGCTCTCTAGGCCCCACCATAAAGCACAATAACAGTGACATCAACTAGAGCAGTATTCTCCAATAACATCACTGCAGCACCACACGGGACCCACTCTGACCCCTGCTGATGTTTTCAGAACCACTATGCAAAAAACACCTTTCAAATGCAACCTTTCCTAAAATGAGATTATCTTCCTGGAGGGAACATTTATGAATGGCTTTTGTATAAACCAGCCGAGTAATTTAAACTCACTGTATCTGAAATACAACACCTTTTGATGCAAGATGTTACATTAAAACAGAAAATATTCATATGAATTAAGTTTTAAAAGGTAAAAAAGAAGGCCTTATAAAATAGCATTCCGGTACTGAAAATTTGTTGATGCATTATAGGTGAAAATACCTTATAATTAGCTCCATGACCTCGCCTCAGATGACAAACCGTGCTGATTAGCCAGCTTACGTATCTGTAGCCAGCACAAAAACGCTGACTTATTACAGTCTCCATCCCGGATTAAATCCTGATTTTTAGAGAAAAAAAAAATTTAAATAATAATTAATAAAACTGATTCTGTTTACATAGACCATAGCTATCGAAAGAAGGAACCTACAGTCACAGACAGCCCATGAAATGATGAATGCCAGAAATGTACTTTTTCAGGATAGAAATAATTTAACCATTTAAGACTCTGGATAACAGTTTGAAAGCCATATATATATATATATATATATATATATATATATATATATATATATATATATATAAAAGCAGCTATAATGCACTGCTGAATTCCTTTTTTGGCATAATTGTGCCACATTGATCTTGTTGACTTTACATGCATCATCCATGCTTACATTATATGTGTATCATTCTGAAGACCCCACGGATCAAGGCAAAGTCATAAAATCACATAAAGAATATGTAAGGCTTTTAAATTATCAATATACTGTATGTGTTTTTGTGCGGTTTTTGAAAGTAATCTCAGTACTAATTTAAGATTGAGCTTGTATGTCCCTAGTTCATCATTCATATTTTTGCTCAAAGTGATATAACAAGCTAAATGCAAAACTACGCATGTCAATTATGCATTTTACACTGCAGCGGTTGGACATGTTTCTAACATGAAGCAGGTGCAAAAAGAGCACGTCGTTGTCACCTTTTCATCTGCAAATAAAATTTAAAAAATAAATAAATAAACAAATAAAAATTGCGTAAGTGCACCATTGATGCTGGCTTGTATTTGCTTCAGGCAACAGTGTGTGCATTGTAACATATGTTCCGCCAGTCCACAATTTCCCCAAAACGCCTTTTTCCAAAGCCTTGTGCTATATGAAGAATGTTTCATGGAGAGAAAAATGCATTCGTTTTTAAAAAGTGCAACTCTTGCATATGCAGGCCCAATCCCCCGGTGACAGTGCCCTCCTCAGAGGTTTATCTGAGGGGGTTGACCTAAATGGCTCTGTTTGCCATTACAGAAATGTCAAATTAATTATTTCCAGTTCAACAGGGCCCACCGGTCCGCTGCAATTATGGATGCATCTTCAGTTCTCCCATAAACTAAAACCCGACACGATTCATTCAGTCAGGAGGAGAAAGAAAAAGAAAGAAAGTCATACTTTACAAGAGCTCCCATGAAGAATTGGCAATAACCAATGTTGCTATTTGTGAGCGACTGAAAGATGCCCATAGATGAATGATTCATGCTAGCAACTATGTCAGTTAATACCAACAAAAGTTAATTGTGCTATTTTAAGAAACACTATCAAAGTCGAGTCAATTATTTGTTTATTTATAAATGATCATTCATTAATACTGTTTATGGATGAATAATCACTCATTAATACACTATTTAATTAACTATTTTTCTGGGCAAGAAAGGGGGGAAAAATGCAAAATTTTTAATGGGCTTAATAACAAATTATTGGTCAGGAAGTGAGGAATCAAATAGATAAAGTAACTTAGTATGGGATAGCTTTTCTCATTGATTATGAAATAATAATAAATGAATAAACTTGAATAAACTTACGGACAAACTTCTACAGTAGGAAGAGCGAATGCTGTTCCAATCGATAATCACGGCTTTCAATGGTTGATGAGTAGATGTTGATTCTTTTACGATACTATCAGCAATTTTTTCGGATGTCTCATGTCAGCATATACAATTCATTCCAATGGGAAATTTAGAGTTTCCAATTAGCTTAGCATGCATGTTTTTGGACAGTCAGAAGAAACCAGAGGAAACCCATGCAAACACTGGCAGAGCAAGTAAACTCTACATGGAAAGGCCCCAGGTTGAATTTGAACCCACAATCCCCTGCAATAAGAAGATCTTAAGGTAAAATGTCAAAAAAAGAACTTTCCAAACTTTCCATCAAAACTTGATAGACTGGGCTGAATGTTAGAACAGTAAAACGTAGTACAAAGTATAATGAGTTATTGGCACCCTTTTACAGATTAACTTTAGCAAAGAAAGGGCCGGTCCTATAGACACAAAAGTCAATCGAGAGAGTGAGTGAGTGAGCGAGCGAGTAAGTTATAAAGTTACACCATTGGTCGGTTGCGTGTTGAAGCTTCCCCATTGGCTGTTGCTCTTTCAAAATGAATAGCCGCATCCAGTGATCAACTATTTCATCAGGAAGCTTTGATTGCGAGGCGCAGACAGACGTCTTTACAGTCCAGCTTCATGCTAAATTTTGACCTGGTCTTGCTGGTACAGAAAAAGGGAAGCGGATAAAGGCAGAGAACTATTGGTTGTCTAATCAGGGCCAATCAGCAGTGCTCGGTCTGGTCTCAAGCTGTTCCCTGTCAGTCTCTGGCTTAATCACTCGGATTGGTCCCTTCATTGCCTAGGTCATTTGTCACCGTCTTTCTCCTGCAATCACCAGCTTACAAGGAGAAAAGAAAATGGATGCTGAGCACTCAACTCCGCAAGGAAATGAAGTTTGACAATTGAAGATCAAAGGTGCCTTCTGTTAATTTAACATTTAGAGACATGGAGTCAGAGGATAGCTTAGAAAAAGAAGTTAATTAATTCTTACCAAAACACTGACAAAAGATGCTGGTTGAGTTGAGAGGAAACATTTTAATTATCTTGTTAGTTCAAGCTTACATGGACTGTGTATGGCCATAATTGGGGTGAATTTAGTTATGTTTTTAGTTATTGCAGTTGAATTTTTCATTATGATGGAAACATATAGTGGCACACTAGACTTGACCAAGGTAATACAGTGTGTCTATAACCATGTAAACATAAAAAGTAAAAAAAAACAAAGAAAGCCAAAGACAGCCTTTTCAATGTCGTTATTTGACTTAAAATTTTCCAATCATCACCAAAATCAAGAGGGATCCTCTCCACATCACCACTGACACCCCCCCCCCCCCCAAAAAAAAAAAAATCCAACAAAAAACAAAAATTGTGGAAAAACCGAGGGATGGACTGAGAAACAGACGGACAGGGGCAAAATGAAGGCTTAGATGTCAGATTTTTTTTTTATACAACCGTGCACATACTGAAGTTGTATGGGTCACCGTAAATTACCCAAGAGTAAAATGTCAGCCCCCTCATCCAGAAATCAAACCTCACACCCAATCCTCAAACTGCGCGACCAGTCCTTCAACCGCACATGTGACTGGACGCTTACGAAATTACCTCAACAGGGCTCAGTTTTTAGGTTGAGGTCATTCTTGGGGTAGGGTGTCAATTTAGAAGCAGGGCTAAGTATAGGGTTTTGGGCCCAGGCTATGGGACTGTGGTTTACATGAAATCATGTACTGCAAATGTTTCTGCAGAACACAAATGTGGTGGAACGAGTCTGACTTCAATTACAGCGAGGGCCAAACTAACCCCCCTTTTAACTTTGTTGGCCCCTTTCAGGGAAGTTAGAGGAGGAAAAATAACCAGCTGGAAGGCTTTCCCCAGGCAACTCCAGGACTGTTGTGGTGCTCTTTCAGAAAAATGGTTATTTTTCCCACAACGCTGCAAACTGCATTGAGAATTGTGGTCACTCACTCACTCACTCATGGATGTCTAGTAGTGGGACACATGTGCATTACAGGACATGAGTCACTGGGGTTCAGTGCTTGTTACTTGTCTTCAGTGGGAAACCTATTTTTTGTTCTTAATTGAATCCACTATGTTAAGTGTTACACATATGAAAGCTATGAGCCACTTTGGTCAGCAGAAATTCTTCTACTAGCAATGAAGACCCAGAAAAGCCTTTTCGGGAACTTTCTTCTCAGGGAATAAATGGGTATTTATATGGGTATAAATGTGGTATTCCACTTTGAATCAGTTGGGTTATATACAACCCCGATTCCAAAATAGTTGGGACAGAGTGTAAATTGTGAACAAAATCGAAAAGCAATGACTTTCAAATCACACCAGCCAGAACACAATAGAACAGAAATAGAATTGCAGATGTTGAAATTGAGATATTTTACAATTTCATCCACAAAATGAGCTTGTTTTAAATTTGATGGCTGCTACAGGTCTCAAAAAAAGGTTACCATGATGTAGCATCCCTCCTTTTTTTTAACATAAAGTGGAGGCATCTGGATATTGAGGAAAAAAGTTTTTTACATTTAACCATTGGAATTTGATCCCACTCTTGTTTAATACAGGCTTCTAGCTGCTGGAGAGTTTTGGGTCTAATTTGACTGACTTTTTGTTTAATTATGCGTGAATGTTCCCAATTGGTGAGAGATCATGACTGTAGGCAGGCCAGTTCAGCACATGGACTCTTCTACTACGAAACCATGTTGTTGTAATAGTTGCAGTATGTGGTTTTGCATCGTCCTGCTCAAAAACACAAGGCCTTCCCTGGAATAGATACCTTCATATACCTTTCAGCATTCACAGTGCTTTTTAAAACATGCAGGTGTCCCACACCATATACACTAATGTATCCCCATACCATCAGAGATGCTGGCTTTTGAACTGACCACTGATAACAGGAGGGGTGTTCTTTCTCCTCTTTAGCCCAAAGGACATGACGCCCATGATATCTGACAAGAATGTCTAATTTGGACTTGTGTGACCACAGGACACTTTGACACTTTGCTACAGTCCATTTTAAAAGAGCCTTCTGGATCATGCTCAACAATGGCTTCCTTTCTGCATGATAGAGTCTTTGGTGGCATCTGTGGACGGCACGGCAAACTGTGTTTACAGACAGTGGTTTCTTGAAGTATTCCTGGGCACATTTACTAATGTCAATGACAGAATCATGCCGGTGAGTGATGCAGTGGCATCTGCGGGCCTGAAGATCACGGGCATCCAGTAAAGGTCTTCGGCCTTGTCCCTTATGCACATAGATTTTTCCAGTTTCTCTGAATCTTTTGATGATGTTATGCACTGTTGACAATGAGACCTTCAAAGCCTTTGCAATTTGACGTTGAGGAACATTGTTTTGAAAGTATTCCACTATTTTTTTTATGAAACCCCACATGGCTTAGAGAGCCTCTGGCCATCCTTACTTCTGAGAGACTCAGCCTCTCTAAGACATCCCTTTTATAGCCAATCATGTTACACACCTGATGCCAGTTAACTTAATTACTTGCTAAAAGTTCTTTCAGCTGATTCATTAATTGCTTTTTCAGCCCTTTTTTGCCTGTGTCTCAACTTTTTGAAACCTATTACAGCCACGGTAACCCAAGTTTTAAAACCTAAACATAGAAAATGCATCAAATAATCTAATTTTGATTGTTGTATGTTTTTGAGAAATTATAATGATTTTATGATTTAATTCTTGGGCTGAAGAGTTTGGCCAGTTGATCCTAATTAGGACTAAGCTCTTAGTTAGATACTTAGATGCATTCTGCATTCCCTTAGATACTTGCATGCATTCTGCTTCTGAATGGCTTACCTATTGTTGTTGGACGCTTTGGCCATCCAGGCCTTGCGCAGAGAGTGCGATTTTAGAGGTCGCGCGGGTCTGTTTGCTAAGACAGATGAATAGCTACTTGTACCAAATGTGAAAGCAACCGTACTTGACCACGGACAATGTTATTTCTTACGGCTCTCTTGTTCTAGCAAATGCAGCGACGAAAAGATATCTCCATTTAAACGAAGAAATCAATCCTTGCTCAAAATGTAGGCAGACGAAAACAAACGTTGTACAACCACAACTGGATACTACACGCAAAAACTCAGAGATTTATAGAACAATCTGTGAGTAGTTACATTCCTGTGGTTACCACAGAATAATAGATCAGTGCTGCAACAAACTAAAGAAAATGCGGCTGCGATATTTCAATGTGCGAAAGCCTGGCAGCTCAAGTTATGAGATATGACATACATTTTTGTGTTATGAGGCAGTGAACAGCATAACCAGCCAAAAACGCAAAGGTGAAAGAATTCCGCCTATATCGAATGTAATCAGTACATTTTCGGTTGTTTGAGTACTCAGAGAAATATTCGGATGTGTAAAAACATCAAGCATTCAGTCAAGAAAATTTTGAGTTTAATTTTTCGTGTTGCTATACGTGTTAATCCATGTTACAGATGACACACTAGGTTGCTAGTGCATGCGCAACATATGCATTGGCGTTATTTTTATTCAATATTAATATTCTAATCCCCCATCTCAATAATATATTGAAATATATTGGCACCTCCTTTTAAAATCATTCCCCATTTAAAAACACCTAGGTGCATACTGCAAGGAGCTGTATTGGAATTTTGACATGTATGCATGTGTACGCGGGTAGGTTACTGTATTACTAGTGTGAAAGCTGACCAGTGGGGGGAGAGTGAACGGGGGAGAATTGTACTGTGGCACGGTACGGATCACTCATATCTAGTGTGAAAGTGCCCTAGATTGCCACGAGCAGTCTGCTCTTTGCAGACGGCAAGTCACCTGCACTTATATGGCGTTTAGTGGGTGTCATATACGCAAATTATAACAACCGGCCACGCGTTTCCAATTTACGATCAAGTGGGACTCAACATTCTGCACAAATGGGTAAGAGCAGATTTGGACGGTTAGAGCGTTTAGTGCATTCAAAATTTATTTCTCAGATTTTTTCCTTCATCAAAAAAAAAAAAATAGAAAATATAAGAAATATATGAGAATGTTGCTGCATGAGGCCCAATGTGTCATAAAGTGACTGAGCGTTTAGTCACTGACCATGATTTTGTATAGACTGGGGATATTGCAGGTCGCAACCATTGGTTGTTGACAATGTTGAAGCCATTGAACTTTGCCTTTTGAATGGGCGAAGACTGAAAAATTCAAATAATATTAAACATGTTTGATTTTATTGGAAGCTAATGACAATAAAACAAGTAGATCAGAGGGATCTAATATCTGCGACCTGGCCTAGCATCCGTCACGTGGCCTAGTGTCCATGACCGGTGGTTTCTTGTACAAGCGTGACCTCGAAATAGGCAGATGACCTTGAAAATCAATAGGGAACCCTTCCTCTGTACCAAGCAGCTTGCTGTAAGATTTAATAGCCATCCATCAAGTTAAACTCGAGTTACGGTGCGAAAACTGAAATCGGGGCAAAATCGACACCTTTCTGACCGGTGTGACCTTGGGATTCGACAAATGACCTTCAAAATCAATAGGGAACCCCTCCTTTATACCAAGAAGCTTCTTCTAAGATTTCATAGCCATTCATTGAATTAAACTTGAGTTACGGTGCGAAAACCGTCAAATCGGGCAAAATTGACACTTTTTTTACCTGTGTGACCTTGGGATTTGACGGATGATCTTGAAAAACAATATGGAACATGTCCTCTATGCCTAGAAGCTATTTCTAAAATTTCATTGCGATCCATGAATTCTAACTGGAGTTACAGCGCAAAAACCCGCAAACAAGGTTGTGACCTCTGTGAACTTGACCTTTGACCTTTGACCTCCACCATGCGCATTGACATCACTTTAGTAAAGGTCAATACCTCCTGAAAATTACATGATGATACGACGACAGGAACATGGTGAAAAAGGTGTCACAGACGGACGGACGGACGGACAGACAGAAGCGTTCATAGAGCTGCTTGGTCGCAGCTAAAAACTGAGTTTTATGACCACCTTATGCCAAACGATAGAAATTACACAAGCAAAACTCTAATTATATTCTTCCGATTTCAGAAATTTGTCAGCGACAGTGAAATCGCCAGTTGTTTGGCGTACGCCTGATATTACGCAATATTTTTAAATAAGTTGTGCTGGGTGTAGCATGGTACTTACAGAGAGTGAAAACAAAATTTTATTCCGAAAAAATAAAAAAATGGTGTGGACAGTTTGAGAAATGTATGCGCTGCACTTTTTTAGACAGGGCTCCTTAGAATAAACAGCTTAGTGACCAGGGAGAGCACGGTTGTTGCGCTAGGCTTCTCTCCATGGCGACAGGGTGAGATGACAACACGAACAGCTGTGAACAACACCATATGTGTCGTTCACATGCCATGCGCCACAACACAGAGCACCCTTAGAAAGTTATGCACATCTGCGAGAACCAGGAAGGCTTCCACTGGTCCACTACATATTTAGCATGCTACACTGAAGGGGTGTCGCTGCTGATGGGGTATACTTGGGGAATTAGAGGGGTTGGTAAGTCGACAGGTGGTAACATCTGGCCCCATGTTTATGATGTAACTCTACATAAATTATAAATGCTTGTCTGAACTGTCAGGGTCAGGAGACAGTACACCCCAGACCAATCAGTGAACTGCACAACTTGCTGGCACTCTTCCCAGTCGTCTGTATTAACCGCCACATTGGCCAATCGGCTTACACCTGTTACTGAAAGAAATGCCGACAAACAACAACAGCTCAATCCATAACACTGTAGTGTTAGCTATATCATGCGAGACAAAATACTAAAGGGCATAAAAATGATGTCACGTATTTGTCACATATTCGCAATATTCTTAAAACTGATTTTTAGATGCCGAGATGCAGCCAGTCACTTGTTGATCCATGGAACAGCAAATGACTCCCCCGTTCATAGCCATCAGTGCAAAAGCAAGACATACCATGTCCACTTTTAGGCAAGGAACTAAGAAAAAACAAGAAAATAAATAAACCTAACACCTGAATCTTGTATGCTAGCGTTAGCTCAATTGTCAGGCATTGAGAAGACAGAGCAATTGAGTAAGGAATTTCACCAATTAATTCGTGATGTGAGTCTATAGGCAGGGGCCAGTGGAGTGGCATTGATTTTATTTATTTATCTTCTCCTTGTCAGCAGCCTATCCTTAATAGCACTTTGGAGGTCAGTGCGCTGAATACCAATTGATCTGGAGATTTCACCCATCTCCCTAGAGATGGCAGAAGTCCATTACACCGGGGGTAATCGGATAAAACAAAGTTTCCTTGGCACCCCTTCGGATAATTTCTTGTAGCTCCAGGCCCGAACGCATGTAAAAGCATGGCTTGATAGACCGTCATTTAATATAGGATGGACCGGACCGTGTTCTTTCCTAAAAGGCAGCGAGAAGCAATTACATCCAGCAAATAGCGTCGGACTCCGGGGAGTTCTCGATTCATCCTGGGGAGGCCGGATTAAATTCCTATCACACCTACATGACTGATGAGATCCCTTTACACAAGACCTCCGTTAATTATCGCGGTCGATACAAAAGAAGCGCCGGGCCCACAATAGCTCCACGGAAGCACGGCACAAGCATTTGTTGTCTCGGGACGAGGCCTGGCTTCGAATTCTTTCCGGAAACTTCGGAAACTTGAGCAGAAAGGAGGAGGAAAAAAAGCAAGTCTCTTTCACGGCAGCCTGACTTGGCTTGATTAAAAGCTGAGATGCTCATACCAAAAAACAGAAACACAGATGACTTACAGCCCAAGACTAACTGAGCCTTAGTTGGCATTAAAAAGAATAATCTATAGAACATATTGTACACAATCAAGTTATACTTGAACAAATAAAACTGAAATAATCTCATTAAAGAATATAGGGAAAATATTACCCCTCATCTATCCATAACTTTCCTCAAACTGAATACAGATACTTATTTCAACTTAGTAGAATTTCAGTAACGTACTTCACACACAACAAATCTGCAACTTGGAAATGTTAATGACATAGTATTTAACTTGAGCTTGAGATGGCATTCCACAACTGCATTATTCCTTCCCTCAACAATCACTAAATCAGAATCTCCACCGAATAATGTAGCCCTTGCAAATTAAATGCATAAATATTCATCTCAGTCCCCGTCTTCGAGGGTTTTCAAGTCACTAATCGCCGTCATTGTTCCCCTCTTGCCTGATCAATGATCTTTCACTCGCGTCTTTCTGCTGACCTACTTATGAGACATCAAGAATTCCTAATTAACAGTTTTGCGGCCTCTTTTAATCATCCTCGTAAGTTGTTTGGAGGGGATGGTTAATGAAGAATCACCACAATTATGCGAATAACCGGCACTTTCTGAGAAAAAACAACTTGCAAAGCCTTGGGCTGAGTTGAGAGGATATGAGGCCTTCAAACTCTTGCGTTATCACGCAGAAACAAAAACAAAAAACGTAATCTCTGCAAATATGTTGGATTTTAATTTAGGAATCGTAAATACCGAGATGTTAATTCAATTATTTTCTCCCAATAATATACATAAAAAATGTTGTAAAAGAAGAAATAGTTTTACTCTTTTAAAAACTATTGATGAGGTAACAAAAAATACTCAGCACTAACTTTAAACAAATTCTATTTTTTAGTTAATGAATATTCATTCATGGTAAATATTAAGTTTTTCGATAAAACGGAATCACATGCTAAGACAGGCTTTTTATAATCCAACAGAGGAGATAGCAAGAGTGCTCACATTTCTGTGGCTGCGAACAGAGGGCACAAAATACGCATCAATGCAATAGCTATTTCACAACCACCATACATTGTGTGTTTGTGTGTGAATATACCATTAAGGGCATTTCCTATCACCAATCATGCACATATAAGTAAATATACCATTTGGGGTATATCCTTGCAGCTAAGATGCTTCACTGAGACCCATAAATTTGGAAGCCCCCAAAGATAATCAATGACAGACTCCAGAGTAAGGTTCTTCATCGCACATTCCCTCATACAGCCCTGGCCTTTGCTAAGTCTAATCATTGAACAAGTCACCTTGGGCGAA
Organism: Gymnothorax reevesii; assembly: GCA_029721435.1. Classification (NCBI taxonomy): domain Eukaryota; kingdom Metazoa; phylum Chordata; class Actinopteri; order Anguilliformes; family Muraenidae; genus Gymnothorax; species Gymnothorax reevesii. Next base: position 26,267,499 of record CM056589.1, read on the forward strand.
AATTCAGCAAAATAGCCATAAATTAAACCTTATTACTGAGGAGACTCACCCAATCTGTTGTCCATAGCCCCAAAATCCAGGGAGTATTTCACCACGTGGTAGTTGTTCCAGACGTACAGCAGGTTATCCCGGGGATTGTAATCCACAGCAGCAATGTACTGGTAGGAGTTGGGGAAGGGGATGTCGACGTAGCCGTCCTTACTCTGGTCCGTGTTATAGACGTAGTCGATCTTGTTCCCCGTGGCCTCGTTGTCGTCATCCTCGTAGACGGTCTTGATCACGTAGAGCACGCCGCAGATCATGAAGGCGTTGGAGGCCGACCGCTTGTCGTAGGCTGTGTCCCACGTCCCCTCGATGCGGAGCGTGTACGGGTTCAGCTGGCTGATGACCATTCGGCCGTTGTTCTGCTCGGTAGCGTAGATGACCCACAGCCCGTTTTCGTCAACCGCCAGGTCGATGTCCGATTTCCCGCCCCAGCGGTAGGGCGAGGTGTCGTGGTAGTTGGCGCTTGCGATGATGGCCTCGCCGCTCTTGATGCGAGTGCGAAGGTCGAACTTGACGATGTTGCGGGTACGCTCCTTGTTGAAGAACAGGGCTCCGTCGTACACCACGAATCCCGTCCCGTCGACGCGATGGGGAAGTTTGTACGTGGTGGTGGGCTTCCCGGAAATGAAGTCCTCTTTGGAAGAATACTCCGTGAGGGTGTCCGTTCGGTAAGGAGTCCATGGCATGTAGTAGATCTTATCTGACGACTGGAGAGGGTCTTTGCACCAGGCCCCTGATTGGTGATCGGATTCGAAGAGATGTTCGCTCTGGTACACGCCTCGCACAAGACCTGGACACAGGAAGACTGCAAAGTCGAGAAACAAAAAAATAAGTGTCATAGCAGGATACTGGCAAAAGTGGTTAGTTCAGGAGTTCGAAACAAGTTTGTTCATGATTTTCTTTTACCCTCACCCTGATTTGCTCTACCTCAGGGCTGATGAATCTCACCAGTTCTTGAATTCAGGTAACCAGGAAAAAAAAGGACAGAAATACTTCCACTTTCTTTCTTTAGATTTTCTCTTTGTGGTCATGGATATTAATGCCATTGCTGTCATTGCATGGACCAGCGCATCCATATTGTCAGATTAATTTGTCAAATATTAATTTGCACAAAAAGGTGCTCGGTGAAGATCCTTATTGCATTGTTGGACTGTACGATTGTAAACTGAAGGAGCTTTATTTATTTATTTATCTATTCATTCATTCTTTCTTTCTTTTTTGGAGGGAGGGGGGTTCACTAGACAGGAAATTGTCACTGCTGATGAGTTACTCCAGGACTGTCCTTGTTCTTTGAGCTTCTTCTCTTAATAAATTCATAAATGTCTAATGAGCGGAGGAAAATCTTTCAATTCGAGATGAATAGACATATTCAATGAGACTTTTTTTGTTAAAATTATTCTTGTGCGTGAGCTGTCCTTTAACAAAGGCCAAGTAAGAATAAGAAACATGATTGTAACATATTATTAACACAGCAAACTGCAGTATAATTACAGTACACATATACATATGTAATTAAGGCATTTGCAGTGCAAAAGTCACTGTATCCATTTGCACATAGCGGATATCACCGTAGGTTAATTGTGAGTTGGTTCACTCAGTTTATTAATGTTAAATTTAGTAAATGTCAGCGCTTTTGAAATTAAAGGGCTGGAAGTGACTGCGGCTCCCTATACTGCTCTGAGGAGACGAAGAGGAGGAATTGAGGGCATGACGTGACTCTGATGTGAGGAAGAGGATGAAAAGAGGTAAGCGCTCTTTCATTAGTCAGGGCATTGGAAGGATGGACAACGCGCATTTGTTGCAGCAGAGGAGAAAAAAAAAGAATCTCAGGCTGTCTGATTCGATACAAAAAGGTAATGAGGAATGAAATTGCTTCCCAGATCCCTGAGATTTATGATTCCAAGGACTTCCATGAATCTATGGAAGGACTTGATGCATCACTGATGGATATGGGGAAAGGTGACTTGGGTATAGTACAAGAAAATAACCCACATATACAGTGCACATTATTATTATTGTTGTTGTTTTGTTCTTTTTTCAATTTAGCAGCATGCCAGTAATCTCATAGTCCTCAAGATTAAATATTTTGAGAACAATCTTTGTGTGCATGTAACACCCACAAACGTAATAATAGTCCATGAACATATTAAAACACAAACCTAAAACAAATCTGCAGCTTCTTTTTGTAATTTTATTAAATTAACCTTCCAAGAAATGAAAAAATCCCTGAAAAAATGTGACAGTCATTACATTTGTGCTAAATTTTGTATTACGTTCGCAGTCGGCAACTGCTGTTACATTTGTGGAAAATATATTACATTTGTGGGATAATCCCATTAAAAGCTGCACATTTGTATTACATTTGTGGTTAATTATGTTTGCGGGCTGCCATTATGTTTGTGGGTGTTACATACAAATGGCAAGGCACTGAAATAAGAATTATTTACTCGGGAAACTCCCTTTACTACAACAAGGTACATGAGGAATGGAAATCTCAGTGCCACAACCACATTGGCCCACCAGAGAAATCAAACAGAACCACCATAGATATTCAAAGCAGTGGTTTTACACTCCACTGTGAAGCCAAGGCAAGCTGAGAGACATTCTAAATATGGACGATACGCAGACTCGCCCAGGCTTCTCCGGGGAAATTTTAAAAAACATGCATCCGGATTCGAATTAGAGAAGAAGAGATGTTGTTGGTCATTAGCGAGAACCGCTGAGCATCATGGGAAAGTGAATGTGAGTTTACTGGTGAATGTAGCTCGGTAGAGGAAATAGGGTTTAGCGTTGCACTGGGGAAATTTTTGCTGCTGAGTGCACTATTTTATTCGCTCATGTAGAAAAATAAGAGTTGTTCAAGCTGTCAAGTGTATCATAAAGTTTTTAAAGTGCAAAAAAACAGCAGTGTAAGTGAGACGCAATGTACAGGTGCGGACGAGCAGGTGTAGGTGTGTTCTGTAGCCGAGGGCTATACATTATGCACCAACTCCAAGCGCTGGCTCCTTTCCCCGGCTCTGACAGGTATACCCTGAAGGTTACAAGCTTCCTTCAGATTATTATCCTCGATTACAATGCCAGCACCTTACTAATGTGCTCAAACCTCACTCAATCTGGTCAGACATCAAAGATGTGTGCAAAATAAAGGGGTGTTGTACTGATGTAGACCTGAAGAGGTGCTAGTGTGCTTTAGGCTGGGTAGAACCTCTGTTACCTAATGTGCTTCATTTTCAATCTCTGTCCCGTGGTGTAGCAACTCTTCTGCACTCTTCATGTATTTTGTTTAATCAAGCAATTTGGTTTTAATGTTCCAAAAGTCAACACAAGGTCAAATGGTAAAACTACCTCAATTCAGACTTCGAGGAGACCGGCGTTTCCGTAGTACACCCTTGCGGTGGTTTTGGGCAGAAGCGCGTGACGTGCTCGTGTGAAAGCAGAGTCACCTCACAATTTACGGTGAAGCGACGGCCCGTTAACGAGCGCAATACCACAAGCTCAGCAGGAAAAGAGGTGATTAGCATGGCGTGACAGAGGGAATAATGACTTCAATATTTTATTCGATAAAGCGTGTATTTACACAGCAATGGATGAAAGCAGGGTGGTGTGATTCCAGTAATTGGATTAACTCGTTCAATTACCTTTTTGTTCCACTTCTACGGTAAGCATTGGGGAGACAAAGAGAGAGAAAAAAAGTGATTTGTTAATGATGTGACAACTTGTCAAGAATCGCGCCGACTGTCTCCAGGTCAGAGAGACATCACAAGTTACCGGAGCCTGAGGGGGAGAAGGGTCAAACGGTTATTCCATCAAAACCTCACACACTTCAGAGAGAGTGACATTAAAATAATAAAGGAAGGAGAATCGTTCCGGAAAGGAAATGTACAGTTTGTGAAATCTTTCACTGAAAATGGTGACCACCATTATTAGGAAGCATCAGAAGATGACCATTGACAGCCAATTAAGAAATAAGAATATAATTACAGTAACCATGGACATTACTGTCATTACTGCAAACTTGTGTTTTACAGATAAGTAATTCCTTTAATTAACCAGCTCAACCATGCACTTGTTCTTCCGTTAAAAGTAAAAAAAAAAAAATTTATGCACCACCATCAATGCAAAAAAAGCGAGGATTCAAAGATAAAAAGGAAATGCACAAGTATTTTTACGACTGCATAACTTTAATGAGATATGATTCCTATATGGTTTCACTCCATGGGTGAGCACAGCCTTAAATAAAGAGCAGGCCGTTGGCTTTTATATGTGAGTTTTCATGAACATAATGAGTCACCACTGAAGGAAATGCAGCACAACTGTATCACTGTCCAACTATTAATGGACCTCAGTGAACACTGAGACAGTGGGAAGGTTACAGCTGGGGGCGGAGCTACCATCAACTTCCTGTTTTTTTAGGAATCCAGGAGAACTGACGGCAGTGGCCTTGCATACCGGCCTCGCCGGTAATCAGCACAGCTGTTCCTGGTTTCCTTCATTACGAGTGGTATCCTCAGACCACCCCTGTGCCAGAAACACCAAGCAGAAGCATTACTGTGCCTTTTCATTCACTATCTACTTTCTCTCTACCCAAATACAGAGCACACACACACCATCATCTCCCCGCGTCTTCAGAAACACTCAAAAGCACTCTCCGGAGATACATTTATATTAGATTCCACTTGTGCGTGTTTGCATACTTGTATGAGTGTAAGTGTCCGTTTGCATGTGTGTGTGTGTCTGTGTGTATCTGCCGTCTGTCAGTTTGTGTGTGTCCCCGCTACATATGAAAAAGCTGAAAATGAGTGCTTGTGTCTGTGATGAGTGTGTGTGTGTGTGTGTGTATGAGAGAGAGTGAGAGAGAGAAACAGTCAGAAGGAGACAATAAGTCTTCATTTCCATGTAACTTCTGAGGTTAAAAGAAAGCTCTGATGTTGGAAGATCAGCACAAGGATATGCAAGTAAGAAAGTCGTCTCTATCCACATATATCTATATTTAAATGAATGTCATTTAGGGTCAGAATGATGCTGAACATCTGAACATTTTTTTTTTGTACATCTTCAGTGCTGTGAATCACAGTACGCGCAGCGACTCGGTAAAAACCAGGGCTCCGAGGCACATTTCAGCACACTGGAAGGACACGTGACGCCTCATTCCGCATGCGACGCAGCGGCACATGGGCACATTAACGGTCCGATTTCCCGCTTAATGCCCTCATGAAATATACATGCGGATCCAGAGGCTCTAATGTGGCGCTAAACGGGTAAAATAATGCAACACTGCGGAGCGTAAATCCGATGAAGACGCTCAGCCCGCGAAATTCTCGCGGTGACCTTGTGCGGGTGGGAGCGGCCTTCTCTGGCCCCATCGGGTGGCACGATTGGAAGATGAAACAGCTTTCCTTTGACGCGAGGGCCTTTCGAGAGAAGCGGCGGCGCGTAAGTTTTATTGTAAATAAATATAAAAATAAACATTTCCGCCAGAACTGATGGAAACTGACAGCCCTGTGACTCAGGCTTCCACTGAGGGAAATAAGGTTGTACTGAGAAGAGCAACAAAAGACCCGCCATCTCGTAGAAGAGCGCCGCTTATTCCCAGGAATCTTGTTTATAAATTGGTCGCCTTCAGGACACATATAGGCAATTCAAACGGCAAGATTGGAAATGTCCACCGACCGCTTGTTCCGAGGTTGGCTGTTCTGTTGTTCCCTGGCCTACAGAACGAAACCACTCATCTCTCAAACCCAAATACACATGTACTAATTCAGAACATGGGCCTCAATGAGGGATGCTTGAAATTTCCAGAGCATGGGATAAAGTGAAAGATGGAGAGAGAGAGAGAAAGAGAGTTTTAAAATACATTTTTTGTGACAAAAGAGCATTAAAAAGCACAGTCAACAGGACCCAAACGCCATTAACCCAAATCAAAACAAACAAAAAAAAAACCTTACAAGATAAAAATGGAAAAGAAATGTGTCAAGCTTTTTGCAAAAAAATCTAAAGAGTGTGAAGGACCATGGAAAGAAAGAGATTAATAGAGAAAAAAATGAAAGAGAGAGATTGTCGACTGTTTTAATGTTCTCCTGTGAGCGGATTGAAAGAAACGTTTTTTGGCACGAATATACTAAATCTCGCAGTATGTGTGCTTAGCGTACTTACGAACAGCAAGAGATTCAAAAACTCATTCGGATATTGTATCAGTTGAGAAGAATAAGAGTCAGTAGATTGTTTCTGGAAATAAGAGTAAGAAAAAAAATACACAGAATGAAAACAGACATTGAAATGTCAAACAAATGCCACTCCGTTTGTACAAGGCAGAATGAAAGCACTAGACATGTAATGAATCACTTTAACTGCTGTGCTACATCCTGTCTCATACAGGAATATTTTGAATATTTCAGCGAATACATAAATGTCAGCATCAGATAAACTTCCCAGGACTATTTAAAAAATAAAAGACAAAATATATCAAACATCGAAGCAGCTTGTCTGAATATGGTTTTTTTCACATGGAAAAACACTTTTCAAAATTTGGAGTTTCGACCATTATGGTGAACTTATGACCTCAGTCTGCACAGAGGGGGGACTAGATGAGCATGGGCTCAACATGGTCCTGTAAAACGCTTTAAGTATCAACCCACAGATGCGTGTAGCTTATGTAGCTTGGCTAGTTTGTAAACAAAACATAGCGAGGAATGGTAAAGCGAACAATATGCAGGAGGTTGCCTGAACAACAATTTGGTGATGTAAAGTTTGTTTTATGCCTCTGAGAGGCCAGCATAGTTCATGCCATTGGTGTTTTGTGCCGTGTTTTGCAGATGGAACCACCATTTACACGTCCATGTATATTTTTCTGGTGTAACATACAACATATTGTCATTTTTCTGATGAAGTATGCCAGTGTCATTAAACTACTTTGGCAATTACATTTCTCTAGTCTTTCATGAAACATTTGTACAAAGATGGCCGCAATAGCACATCTAATCATCAGACACTCAGTCACTATCAGTGTGGTGTTTTGTCATCATATGATGCCAGCCAAAGGCCTCTAAATTTTTGAGGAGGTTTGTCACATTGTATATGTGGACTCATTTTAATGCAGACAACTTAGATAATTGTCCTGAACTAGAGTGATTTTGCATTTTGCCATCTGGTAAGACACCTGCCGTTAAAATGTTTGGGCGACTGAGAGGCCGATATTCAAGTCACAATAATTGAGCATAAGGTAATGCTCCATTCAAGAAATAATGCATTCATGAGGGTGAAGCAGAGCTGTGACCACTTTAAGCACTTCAGAACCATTCAGGTCGGAAGATAAGTTTGAGCACCCTGAGACGACTTCAACCTCACAGAAAAATAACTATCCTTAAATGAACGTCCTCTTGAGAGAAGTACAGAAAACGGTGACATTTTAAATGAATAAGAACTGAGCGCTGAGACGACTTTCAATATGAAAAAGAAAAACATGAGGATCAGATGGCGCAACTTGAACATCTCTCTGCGGCAGTCGCCAAGATCTCCCTCGTTTCCTCCTGGGGGGGGGGGGCAAAGTTATTCATCACGTAGCTGAAAGGCTTCCATGATGGTACACAGAGACTAACGACTGTTTGGAGAGACATTGGGCTTGAAGTCTCTCCTCTCGACCGTTCTAAATTTGACTTCTGTGAGAGCTCCAAATGGGCTCTAATTGCCCGATAAGTGCTGGCAATTTTACACGGGAGCTTTAAAACGCGTAGGGGACAGACGGACAGGGACGTGTGGCCGGGCTCCACCCAAATAGCGGCAGGCAACATCATTTCAGCACTTCTAAAAGCAGCAGCACACAGGATATTCTTTACTGTTACACAAAGGTCAACGCATATTGCCCGCATTCCAGTAAATGAGCCAGTAAGCCAAAACAATGCATATTATCTTCACTACAGCAAATGTGGCAGTTAGCCAAAACAAATGACAAATTCCCATCTTCAGCTCTTGGGCTCGGTGTCTTTGGTCTGTGGCAGAAAACATTCCAGTTGCAAAAGCTTTCCATCCATCAATCCATCCATCCATCCATTATGAAACCCACTCTTTACGTTTCAGGGTCATGGAAAGCCTATCCCACCATGCATTGGGATAATGGCAGGAATGCAGCCTCGACAGCAGAGCACATACATTGACACACCATTGGCTCACACACCTACACACACGCACACACATTCCTATCAGGAATTTGGCTTCTCCAGTCAGCCGTTGCCTTATGTCTTGCTGCATAGTGCACAGTGAAAATCCCTGCAAACGCAAGGGGGACGTGCAAACTCCACACAGAAAAGATGCAGGCCCAAGATTCAAAGCAAATAATTTCTTGCTGTGAGTGCTATCCAACCTCTCGTTAGCGCCATGAAATTCACCGTCTACAGCATGTCTAAGGTCAGTACTGATTTTCAGCAGCAGCCTGGCAGTAACGCATCTGACGTCAAAAATGAGGATGTACACTCCTAGGCAAAAAAAAAGGACCAAGCACAAAACGGCATAAATACCCATGAAGCTTTTAGTGCTCTTAAACACGAAAAATTAGCCAGGAAATTAGCAAGAATTAAACACATAGAACAAGTAACTTAGTATGGGATAGCTGTTCATTTTAATTTCTTTGAATTCTTAAGCCTTGTGGATAAACTTGCGAACAGCTTTTTACCAGAAGATAGAATGTTGTTCCACTCAATGCTAAAGGAATATAACAGTTTATTACCGCCTGCGATAGCGATGTTGGTATAGTTTTCAGCTGATCAGTGAATGCCATAACGGCAAACTACATCAACTATTCAATAAAACCACTATAAAGAAAGCCATTTTGCATATTTCTTTTCTGTTGTTTATAAGTAGGGAGAGTGTTTGTGGACAACTGCAGTCAGGAAACATTACAGGTGAGTAGTTTGGGTAAAAAAACAAAGCCCGAGTTCGATGATGGGTGCGGTCTGAGAGTGTAATCACTGAGCAAGGTATCGTCTGAGTAGCCAATCATTTTTCGTGTCATAATGAGGACTGATGTACGGAAAACAGCACCAGCATTTCTGTCACGACTGGTGCGATCCCAGATAGGCTCAAATGAGCAGTTGAAAAATGCTTCCCAGTAACTTTGCGTTTAATGTGTGACCAAATATTCTCAATAGGGTCCAATTCTGGTCTTAGAATCCTCTTCCTCCACATTTCACTGAGTTAGAAATTTGTCCCATTTTTCCCCACTTTCTTGCCCGGGAGTATGAGTGTAAATTCACCCTTCCTTACAGAGGAACATACAGGAGAAAAAATAAAAATAAAATGACACCCTGAATGTCAGCACGACTTTACCAGAGCTATGCTATGCCTCCGATCCTAATAGGGTTCCTCCCACTTACACCTGACCCACATCAGAATTCGCCCACGGCTCAGAGTATCGCCGCTGCTCCCCTGGATTGATGCAGTGTTCGAGCGAATGCATGGCCAGCTTTATCAACGGTGAAACATAGCCTTTTATGAAACTTACTATGCATGGGCTTGCACTTCACAAGATGAATTGCGCCGCTCGCTGTCTTATAAATGCTCTGTAAGTCAAACTGGATGGAGAAATCAGCTATATAAATGTGAACAAGGCAAGCCAAGTCCCCCGCGGTTATAAATACCGGTAACATATTGTCCATCTACGCCACCATGCTATTAAGGCTATGCTAAATGCCACTAAAACAGTGAATTACCCTGCTCTTCTAACATCAAGGGCCATTTTTACTGACATAGATTAAGTGTAGACCCAGATTAAATTCAATGTTGAATAGACATTTTTCATACAGAACTCAATTCAGTGTGGGACTACGCGCAATATGTGTCTGTAAAACCAGGCCCAGAAAATAAGCTATTCGCCCATGGAGTGAAAAATATTTAACACAGGAATACAAATTGTTCATCGACTAATTCTGTAACGTTATTAGAGAATTTTCAGTAGGTAGCAGAATACAAGTTCAAATCGTAGAGCAGCATACTGTGGTCACATTGAGTAAGTTTCACTTTGTTCTTGGCTGGGTGAGGTTAATATTACAGAGATTCCTGTTTATCACATCTGATGAGTAATCAGAATGATGTCACCACAGATGAAGAAAGGAGCATCTAATCACGGCTGAACAGAAGCCATTTTATTCAGCTCCGCGCCGCGGAAATTGCGAATAGATTTCCCATCCTTAATTAATTACATAATTACAAAAAATTAGAGGGCTCGAATGTATGCGCCTGAGGACATGTGGGGTGAGGTGTAGGGTTGGGGGGGTAGTCGGCATTGTCATCTCTGACTCGGGCACATTATAGCTGCAATAGTAGCAGAAAACCTACGGATATGGTGGTTGGAGGGAAGATCTCTTGATCTCTCGTGACAGGTGCAGACAGCTGTGCTGTGGCCAGCCAATCACTGGGGACGTCAGAGAGCCAACCATAACAGAGAACACATTTTGAGAAAAATTACTGCTGGAATAGAGAGCGAGGGAGAGAGTAGCCCGTGCCTAATTGCATTCGCTAATTACACCCCGGCTTTCAAAGCCTAGAGATTCTTTGGGTGATTTCGAATAAGCCAGGACACATCTTAAGAATGCGCCATCAAAGTGCGGAATGTGTTTTCAGAAATCCCTAATACAAACACAGAGAGTCAGGACCACGACTAGCGCGAGAAACCACACAAAACGCCCACGGGTGTTGTGTTACCAATTAGTCTGATAATCTTAGCACTTACAGGCCAAAACATTTCATGTTAGAAATCTGAGCACAAAAAAAAAAAAAAAAAAACTGGAACCAGATAAATGATCCTTCCCAGTATAGCATTTAAGAAAATCATTTTCGCGCACCCATGAGCCATGAGCATTATAAATTCATAAAACACCTCCAATTATGCACTTCCTCTGTAATTAGGGATTCATTCTGCAATAAAAAACCCCTTTCGCCCACAATGACTTTCCTGTGCTGTGATGTATTCTCAAATTAGCTTATAGAAAATGTTGAACATTGTGCCCACTGCTAAAGTCCCAGCTATAACCACAGCAAAACTTCAAAAACTGTGCTTTTCATTCCAAATATCCTGGAAGGGCTCAACTCAGAGATGGGAGTCGAGATGATGAATTAGCATGGGCACGAAAAGGGAATTTTCAAATAAAAAAGAAAACAAAAACATTTCACTTCCCAGGGATTTTGACCGATTTTCCATGTCATCCTCTATTAAAATTCTCATTTTTGAAACTGTTGCTTTCCTCCTCTTGTAATACTGAAATAAGCCCAGTAGATGGATGTCCACAGAAAAGAAATTCCAAGTCTGTGCATGATACTGTTCTTCAATAGACAATACCACAGTCTGGAAAAATACAACAGTCTAATGTGAATCTGTACAGCAATTACTTACGGAATCCCTAACGTATAAACTGCCAAGAAGCTTATGGATTATGGCACAGATTCACCAAAATAATATTTTGTTGGACCCACACTCACACCAGCAACCTTGCTCATGACAGCCAAGGTAATAAAAATGACAAGACTGGACTTTTACCAACTACTCCCTCCTAACAAACAGAATAATACCATATTTTCTGTGCATTTATTGATCATGTAAATGTCAGGGTCAGTTGTGCAGATGCACTGTTGATGTAATACATCAGCACTAAATAAAGCCGTTTATCTTACAGCGATGTCAGAGTGCCATTAGTTTTATCCGAATGCGCAGAAGGCCAAGTATTGGTTTCTGACAACTTCAACAGCTGCAAAACATCTGACTGTCCAAGGACGTCCAACCCTAAAACATGAGATGCAAGAATGGGGTTTATTTAATGACTGAAAATATGTAGAAGCCAGTTGATCTGCCAACCGACCAGCGCATTGTGCCATGAAGAATTTTTCACTTCGACGGACTGTTAATGGACCCCGCCAACGATTTTCCACAAACATCTACCACCCCAGTGTCCAACACGACTTCATCAGGGCAATGCTGCAATGCCCCTCCCCCCTTGTGTGGCTACCTGCCTTCACCTAATTATTCAATTACCTCCTCTGTTCTCCCTCCTAATTATAACACCTGGTTGTCCTTGGTTCAGTATCATTTCCTTGTCAATATAAGCCTCACTGGCAGGTAGCCTTAGACTGAGATGCTCTTTAGTTGAGAGCATTCCCTTTTTGTTATCCCTCTGAAGTTCTGTACTAGTGTTATTTATTCGCTGAGTTAATTTGGTAAATCTATGTTTTTGCACTTGGGTCTTACATGATTCCAACGCTGATGCTGATGCTCTTTTTACACCCTTGGGCACCAGGTCATCACAAATGCTGAACATAAAACAAACAGTAGTGAATAGTACTTTGAAATGTGGTTTATTAAGTTACTTATAAAAAATAAATAAATAAAGAAAAACAGTAAATGTCTCCATCTATTCTATCGTTGAGGACTAATGGCATCCCTGTCTGTAGTGATATGTTACTTTGCAGAGACAAACTACCTCTTTCAGAGAGGTGCAAAAAGCTTTCATTTGAAATATTTTCCACTTTTGGGGGGGGGGATGAGTTATCAAATCACTCGGGGCGAGTGCCCTGCTCCAGGGCCAAACAGCTGTGCTCTAGGCTGGGTGTGAACTTGCGACCCCCGATTCTGAGGCTCGGAGGCCAGCCCACGAGCGTTCCAGCTCCGCCGAGCATTAAGTTGGGTTGGTGAGCGAAACAGGGGAAGGAGGGGGGGGCAGATGCCTGTTGTGGATATCTCCCATCTGCCACGAGGCCTCTATTCCAGCGACGCCGTTTTTGACGCGTCAACACTGGCAGTGTGCTGATTAAGTCGCGGGAGAGTGTGAACAATGAGCGGCCCTCATCTTCATCACCCTCGTCTTCAGCACTCAGTGTGTAATCTTACATTACCCCCAGACCCACGCTTGGCAGCGAGTACGTCTCTGCCATTTCCACAGCTCTGCTTTGGCGAGAGAGCGTGGGCGAAGCCTGAGCAACCCATACGCGGTAAACTGTAATACACAACAAACTGATGTAATATCACCATCATACATGGTGCAGACTGCAGTCTGCATTTGGAGCAAACACTGAATATACTGTGAGTATTTTGATGGAATTTTATAAGGAACACAGCTCATATTTCTTGGAAAATTAACCCTTAGAGCGCTATAGGCAGCCACTGTTGCTTAATGTTGTAAGATATCAAAATCACACAAGGGAGCCCTTTTAAACAAGTCGCAGAAAGTTTTTGTAAAACGGTACAAAATGATCAAATTTTTATATATATATATATATATATATATATATACAGTATATATAAATTATTTATTTCAGCGCTCTTAATTAAACTCCCAGCAGGTGTTATTCATTCATGTTAACTGCGTAAACAATGAAACATTACTTTAATAAATCATAAAATGTAAATTCATAGAATTGCTTCAAGGATTTATCAATTAGCAAAGCTAAGATCAAGCTTTTTATTCAGACAGGTCCAAGAGTATCTGGAAATGGACTAAATATTTGAGTCAACCCTGTAATCAAAGCGCACATGGTCATTTGTATACAGCATATTTACATCCGTTTTAGGTGAACCATGAAGGCATTAAACTCCTGCACAGTTATGCCCTTGAACATTCACGGACGGTGCAATACCATACGTATGGAAGTGTTATTAATCGCAATTTCCTCTGAAGGGTAACCGAAAAACACACGCGGTGTGTGTTTCATGAGCGGTCAGGATTCACAGATATTTTGGATGGGACTAAATTGTCTCTTTTGCCCTCTAACAGAACCCTGCTGTGGTACACGAGGTTTGTTTAGGGGGTCTGTTACATGCACCCTGCAGGGCTGGCACTCTGTCATCTGACATGGTGCCCGTACTCTCAGAAACGCAGACTAACCACGTCAACACTGTTCACATTGGCCTCTCGGAAAATACCAGAAACACAGGAGGACAGCTCACAATTACATACTCTATCTGAATTAATTGGATACATCAAGGACAGGATTTTTTCCCCCTCAGAACAAGGGGAAAATGTTCTCCAGTTTCATTTTTTATGAGGCGTTAGGAAGGGATTTGGCCAGGCAGATCCAGATAAGGTCATGATGAAAAATTCATCCGCTAACAAACAGAGGTCAGGACTCCGGAGGGCTGACTTGCCCGATTCCGGTTTGTTTTGCGCACGCGAGTCGACAAAAAAACTGTACTGCAATTTTTTTCTGTGTGTGTGTGTGTTAGGTGAGACCCTGATTAATTAAGGCCGCGAATGTGAGTGGTTTTAGAAAGCCGCGGGGTCGACCGCCAAAGGAGAACTTACACGAAAAGCGGACGATGCCGCATAAATGATTCCAAATCGGCGGCAGCGCGGAGCATGACCTGCCGAGGCCCCGGTTATTAGCACCGCGGAGAAATCCGAGTTGTTTATTACCAACCCAAGTCGTTTTTCTAGCACTGCCAATTATTCCAGTCCACACATTTTAATAGCAGGTCACCTTCCCTGCTACACTGTCTCTGCTTGCTTATACACATGACCGAGTGGTGCATGATATCACTACAGAGAGGACGCTGCCGAATGCGAACACATCCACATGTACGTCTCGATCCCAGATGTGCGCTGAGGTCATATTTGGCTCAACTGCGTGGCTTCATAATTGACTTATTGACGCAATCATATTATGAGATTATTGTCAGACTCAAAAGTCCAAGGTTAGCGATGAAACCGATTAGAATTCATTACCGAGGCGGCCCTTGTCTTCGAAGATGGCAAGCGATAAAGGCGCATCACTTAGCATAGCGACGCAAAGCTATGCAGTAAGGCACAGACCTGGAAATGGTTATTGACATGCATTGTGTGAGTCTTGCTCAAACCATCGATAGGTTCATGATGAACTCATTCTCCTAGCACTGGACACTCAGAGAGGATACATACTTTAGAACAACTGAGTCAAACTCCTCCACAACGAGTGATACATCGCCGCAACACTCACCAGGCCCACACAGCAGCCATTTTGTAAAATAACTTTAAATCATTCCCACAATGCTGGGTTTCATCAATGTCATCTACAAGCCCACAATAAAACGACGCGAGAGGCCTGCCCACCAGCTGTGTTTAATGCTTTATTCCAACACGATTACCACAGATATGGCAACACCGAGAAGTAGCTGCAGTCAAGGAAATGCCACCACAGAAATCGAGTTCCTACACTAAAATGCAAGAGTTACAGTTGCAGTTATCTGTCCGAAGCAACTCACAAAACATTGGGCTAAGCTGGGCCTAGTTTCCCCTGGAGCAGTGACAGGTGATGGGTATTGCCCGAATGCCCAACAGCTGTTCGTGTCGTGTCCACAGAGGGCTTGACCCATTAAACTTGTAGGTCCACAGATAGCTGCATGACTTTGGTAAAGGCCACCATGTAGAGAAAAGTAACACTATTCAGCTTTACCCATTACAGAGATGAAATGCCTCTGTGCTTTTTGCTGCTTCCTCTGTTCTTTTCATACTTCAATATTTAAGTAAGAACTTCAATCCCGTCTATTTTATGGAGTGTGAGGGTAAAGTCTAACTCCGAGGCTTCGGCTCAATTTATCTCCTCGTGCGAATCCTGCGGCACCTCCGCTTTTCATTTTTACCGTGCCGCCGTGGCCTCGGTTCGCTTCGGAGACGCTCCACTCCGGCCGAAACGCGATGAAGAACCGTAAAAAAACATATATTAAGATCGCTTTGAAGCGGTAACGACTCAACAAGAGCACATCTTTCACCAGAATGCTGATGAAGGCCTTCTTCACAGGAGATTTGGCAGTAGGATTCAGGAGGGATAATACATATATTATATATATGTGATCCAGATAGGTGGTCAGGACCCTTATTATCTCAGACCTGATAACCTGAGGGCAGAACGATGGTCTTCAAGGATCTGCAATTAAAAGCCTCTTTTATTGCTGCCGCTGTCAAATAACTACCCCTGTCGCGGACCTGCCCGTCTGATTTTATGATATATCCAGAGAGCCATTTGCATGTCCTTTTTATAGAATATATATGTTCTTTCTTATAGGGAGTCAGTGATATTGACCCTGCAACCTTAAAGGTTTTTCTATCTCTGAGAGCGAAGGCACTTAACCTGGATTATTTCAGTAAAATATTCGGCAGCATAACAAATTGCCTGTTAAATATGGAAAATACTAAAAGTGGTTGGTGATTGCCTAAAATTTCACTGGTATATCAAAGCCCTCATATGGACGGTGTTCAATGAGATAAGGCCCAGGTTTGAAAAACCAGCATAAATCAGAGAGTTCAAGAACTTGTTACATGTCTATAAACATGGACGTATTTTGACAGCTACACTGTAAAAAAAAAAAAAAAAAGTCTTAACTGAAACAAGAGTTTGTCACTAAACTCTAAACCGTACGGACGGAGCTGAATACTATACCCCCGCTTCACGCTAAACGCACGGCGGGGGATAAAAAGTTAGTGTCCAGGCTGCCTTAAAATTTCAAGTTAACTGAATTTAAGATTATAAGTTGAATATTACCTCAACTTATCATCTCAAGTTCAATGAGCTTAAAATTTTAAGGCAGCCTGGACACTAACTATTTTCAGTTGAGACAACCTCAGTTTTTTTACAGTGTATCCACTCGGCAAACCTTGGCCGATTCGTTCTTAATCAAACCTGGGATTTGTGACTGCTGAAGCCATTAGCCGGAACTTTTTCCTGGATAAATATGGAGGCGTCCAGTGGCAGCAGCGCTGGGTTCCATGTCAAATTGGTGAAAACATTTTGTTGCCCCTTGTGTCAAGAAACGAAGAAAGGTCGCCACACAAAGATTTTGCAAAGGTCAGTTTTGCCTCCATTTTTAGGTGCAATGAGGTGGGCGCACTTAGACAACTGCGTAAATCGGTCTTCCGGCAAAGAAATGGCGGAAAATAGCGACATGTCGACTTTCTGTCACACATCCAAGGCTTGATAAAGAGTAGCTGAACCTGCTGAGAAGTTCCGAGTGGACAGCCATTGGCAGCTATATTTTGAGGGTAGTTTTTGAATCCATCCACTAGTTCTCGCGCAGACTAAAACAAAACGTCACGCCATTGCCTATGGTGTAAAATATTGTCATGTCTTTTTCTATTATAATTGGTCTCCCTGTAAATTATTGTCAATCCTCAGACACACATAACCTGGCAGTACGCAACAGAATACAAAACATATTTCATAATTTTCAGTCTTATTTATAATGCGAATCATAAATTAATTATCTGAGCCAGCTGTTAGCCTTTTTTCACCAGAAATCGGCAGCCGTTCCTGAATGTCAATTACATCACAGTGTTTAAGGGGACCAAGGGAAGATTAATTCCTTACACAAAACATTAGCAGCTGGAAGCTGCATGATACAGACCATTGGGCAGTTGACTCATACAAACCCAGGGTTCAGTTCATGGACATTCCAGTTTATGTGCAGTGGTAACTTTCTCTTTAACCTGCTCGGTGAAGAGCATTTAAAGGAAATTTATTAGGAGGGAAGACTGCTCACTCTATCTCAAGCCTTAAACCCTTTAAAGGCCTGCTTAGCCTTTTTGGTGGATCGCATTTTGAGTCGCTGAGTCTAACTGAACTGAACTGAACTGATTGAATTTTTTCAGCATAACACCCTCAACCAAGTGTTAGAGATGGCTTAATCAGGTTGAGATAAGTTCAAAACATCTCTCAATGATACAGTGACTTAAAATGAGCTCTATCCAGAAGATTGAGGCAGTTGAAGTGTTAAGGCGTGAGGTCACGAATTATGCGCTGAGAAAGTTCTGAAAATTCTGAAAATTTCAATGCTGATTCAACAATAGGCAAAACAACAGGAAGTAACGCGATGTTAAAACCCAGAATTTTGAAAGAAAAAACAAAACTGCAGATCACCTTCTCTTCAAAGGGTTAAAAAAAGAAGAAAAACAAAGAGAAATGTGGCCAATATCAGGCATAAACCAGTTTATATGTGGAAAAGGTACGCATTATGAACGATTAGAATTAGAATGATCAAATCCATGTTTCAGGAACAATTTCTTCAAAGAAGAATTCAACTATTCACATAAACTTTTGGACTTGTGCTGTGTGACAAAGAGCCCCCCTTTTTTTTTTTTAAATTCCAAATACAGCTTTGCCTGACGCCTCACATTCATGTGAGAACACCAAGACAGGGGGAAAAAAAAA
Source organism: Gymnothorax reevesii (assembly GCA_029721435.1). Lineage (NCBI taxonomy): Eukaryota > Metazoa > Chordata > Actinopteri > Anguilliformes > Muraenidae > Gymnothorax > Gymnothorax reevesii. The sequence continues at coordinate 26,285,697 of CM056589.1, forward strand.
GGTCTTTCAAAATGAAATAAACATGAGCTTCATTCCGGGCCTTCTGTCTCCTTTTTACTGCCAATTCTGAAACAGCTCAATCCCACCATAACATTATAAAGTTATCATGTTATGCCTCCCTACGGTGTAAAAATGGTTCAGATTCACATTATCCAATCTAGCGGTCTATGTCCTGACTATATCGCCCATCAGCTGACGTGATAAACTGTAATTGAATGTTTCTAAGGCAATCATGTTCCCTCTCAAATGATAAAGAGATGCAATTTTATCCAATAGCGCATACAATATTCCCTGTGCTGGAGTGAAAGCCACCACTGGAGTAAATGCTAATGTGCATGTGGAAGAAGATTTTGAATAGCACGTATTCTGTCGAGCTTGACAATACATGCTGCCTCGCTAGAAGACATTTAGCATACTCTACAAGCCCACAGAAGAACATGTAATCCCTCTCAGCCGAGTTCACCCAATGCTACGAGTGAAGTCAAACAACGGCACTGCTTAGATTCAGGAAATGTTGTAAAAAAATTATGTTAGAAAATATGCAGCCAGGCGTTATTAAATCAGAGAGTAATACACCGATTTAGTCCATGTCTGCAACTCAAGTCTGGTTCATTTACCTCAGATTTTCAGTCTCATTTCGAGGAAATCATAATAAATGACTCCTCTGTCTGTGATAACATATAAACTTTTTTTGATCTCTACAAATATTCTACCAAATAGTATTATCTTACAGACAGGAACACAAAATAGATGTTCAATTATTAAGCAAATATCCAATTTCTGACATAGAGATTTACAAAGTACAAGTAACTTCTGTTCAACTACTGGCCAATTCGACTTCCTTGCAAAAGACGTGATTTTAGCATTTAATTTTAACCGTTACAAATGGCATGTTCACAAAGTTGGGGTGCGAACTGCGCATACCAATGCGTGTGTATTTATCCAAAATGGCTGTCCCTGCTCTGCAGTCAGTCTCTAACTTTCTTTAAGCCAATCTTCTAACTTCTATTTTGAGATTTTTCTCCACTCTTTTCGTCTTCCGAGGTCAGCGCTGACTCGTCAGGCAGAGAGAAAAGATTCTCATGCATTTCAGAATCTGATAAGTCAAAGACTGTTTTCATTGAACATGCCTCTGATTTATTTTATTGCCAGAAACATGAAAACGTTTTGAATGAGCAAACGGACAAGGTCTTCTCTTGAATATTTTTGCATAGAGAATGAGTGATTTTTTGGCCAGCCAATGTCAAAAACTTGGTGAGTTGTAATTTGAAAGCATACCGTTAACCATGTGATTAAATGAGAAATTAATTCTGATACCCTTTACAAAACTAGAAAAGCACCCAGAGAGCGCACACCTCCGCCAGGGGGCAGCAAAACCCAAAAGCACGGCGATTGGAACTGCGGTCCATTGGAAATACTTGAAATCTTGAACTTTGGTGTATATCTCAGCTGTACTTTGGCCTCGATATGCCAAAATTTTATCACCTGTTCCCTGACTCAATACTCACCATCTCTGAAAATTTCATCAAAATCAGTGTATTGCTTTTTGAGTTATCTTGCTAACTAACAAACGAACAAACATACGCTGCCAAAAACATAACCACCTTGGCCGAGGTAATTAAAACATCTTTCAGCATTTATACAGAAATTCACCACAGCACTCACCAAGATGCCATTATTTGCCGAGTTTTATATTCTATTCTATATATTCTAAGTTTATTTATTTGTCTTTTTTTTAAATCTGAAACAATTTGTTGAGTTTTTCACAAATATAACTGAAAACAAATATGCCTGCTTTAGCTTCGTTCAGAAAGGCATTGTTTTCATTCCATTCAATGCAAAGTTGAGGAAAAATCTCAACTCGTGCCAAAACCATTGACGTTCCACAAAGTGGGCAGCATATAAACATGTTTTAGTGATTTTTCAGGCGCAAGTCAACGCGTTAAGTATTGTTTTATCCGCAGAGTCATTGCTCTATGGCAGTTGCGTGGGCTGAGAGCCTGATGCAGCCCACAGTGCAAATGTCCTGACTGAATCACCAACACAAAATCATTAATGGCCTTTAAGCCTCGCCGAGACCTTGGGGGGAAATGTTATGAAACACAAGAAAACGTGTAAAGATAAGTCACATTTTCATTTACTAAGCAAACACTCTTAAATGAGAAGATGTTGTGTAATCCGTCAATACAGCAAAGAAATCAATGTCCTAACCTGAGCAAAAAAAAAACAAAGAAACAAAAAACAGAGAGACCTCAGCTCTAACACACCACCACTGGTGTGGTTCAGACTGCCGTTTTTAGGGAAAATATGCGCAGAATACCGCAAACGTTATCCATTAAACACCATTTCAGGAATATGTGGCAACATATACTGAGATAGCATCACAAAACACTGAATAAAATCAATGTTAAGTAGACTAGTGCAGAGGTCACCAAAACCGGTGGTGTAAGAGCTATCACCACATTCCACACCAAACACAGCTTGCTTATCTACAGGTCTTACTGAGCTGCGAATTACGACAATAAGAGCCCATATGGGTCGGTAGATATTCACCAGAGGTTCTAAACTGCATTCCAAAAGGGTCAGAGAGAGAAAGCACAGGCCTTCATTTCATCCAAATACTTACACCACTGATTCTACTCATTGACCTCAAGAATCTTTGCTAAAGTCCTTGATTAGTAGAGTCTGGTGCATAACTGCATGGCTAGAGAAAAATACTGCACTCACACTGGCCCTTCATGGATAGGGTTAAGAACTCCTGATCTGTGAGGACACGGTTAGTTCCCACAGAAGTAGATTCACAACACTAAGAAACACATGCACACACCGACCAATGCAACCTATGGAGGAAAAACAGTAACACAATTATGTATAAATGCACAAAAACATATGAGCCACTACTTCATTGTTACTTGAACAGGGAAGAGGAAAAATGACTTACTGTATGGCACACACTCATACTGGACCTCCAGGTACTTGTAGGTCCCGGGACAGGGGTCAGGGAAAACGTCTGGACCGGCGACCACAGCGCACTGGGTCCTGTTATTACACCTGAAATACAAGAGATGAGCAAGCGGATCAGTCAAGCTGCCATTACCCCGCGAGGGCGTCAAATTTTAATTTTAAGAACAGACGACAGATTTGTTTTTTTCGCCAACAATGAATGCCAATAGGTTTTTTTTTCATTTTGGGAGTGGAGGGGTCAGAACATTCCGGAAACACATTGCCTCGTATACAGCGATGGACTCATTCATCACTCAGACGGGGCAACCGAGGCAAAAACTGCAAGCTTTTTCATCCTTTATCAATTACAGGATGTCCAATCAAAGGACAACACAACTTTGACTTCAATTTTAGCAACAAATTAAAAGCATTTTTTAAAGCGTGATTATTCCCCATTCACTGTACACCTCACTTACTGCCAAACTCAGTCTGAATAAGAGTGTTGACAACTGAATTTGAAAGACAAAAGGCACTGTATTCTGGTTTTATGTAGGCGTGATTGTGACTAAATCCTGACCGATTCCATTACAAACACCAGTCACAGTTTCTGTGGGAAAACCCTTACACAACAAGTTCAGGGTACTCCATAAGTATGTGGGCAGAGACAGAATTTATTTTTCATTTTATAGCCACACTGCAGCAGACAGAAGTAAACAATAAAATACAAATAACGTACTTCACTGTCAATTTTATACGAAGGATATATATTAAATCTATATATGTGAACCACACGAGAATTGCCTCCGGTTTTATACATAGTGTCTGTCCAAATGTTTATTGAGTGCATTATACACATCAATCTCCGTAGTTCAGTGCAGTAATTAAGTTCTGACGACTTTCTAGTGGTAAAATCCACATCGTCACGGCCTTCCTCCACGAAAGACCACGTTTGAAAAAAAACAACAAAAAAAAAATTTAATTAAACAGTGTATCGTTACATGGATTAGCTAAATGCAAATAACAAGTAAACCACTAAAAAAATTAAATACTGATTCATAGATGCCAACAATGTCACAGAACAATGGAACAACTGAACTAAGATTGGTATTATAGACTACCATGGTCAGTTTTTAGCCCATGAGTGGCATGTGTACACATTTATTTTGAATCTCTATGCTATGAGCAACGGCCAAGCCCAGACTAATGGCCTTGTGCACTCAAGGGCGAACAGCCCACCCCTGTCAAAATCACCCCCCAGTCATGAGGAGAATAAGTGGATTATCCTATCGCTAAAACCCAGAAGACAACGGGATCACTGCCTAGTCTAGGCTAAATGCATGTTAGTTGATTAACGAGTCATGACAACAGAAAATAAAGCAGAGATCTCCACCAATAAACACGCATACGCACACCCACACACACACACACACACACACACCTCTTACCTAACATAAATGATGATAATAAAACTAATAACATATCATTATGATGACGATGATGATTATCATCATTACTATTATTATTATCATAGTTTCAACATATCAGTAGTTGTACTAGCAATAATACTTAGCAGTAATTGCAGCAGCAGTAGTGACTGCAGTAGAGTAACAGCGAGGACCATCGTATGAAATAATATTATTCTTTTTTTTTTTGTATAATTTCACAACCCCTTCTGAAGTGAGAGCCACACTAAAACAGTGTGACAAAGCGTGTGTTATCCTGCTTAATGTCAACTTCTCCATCTTTCTGGCTCTTGAAAACGGCAGCCGGAGTGATTGCGTTTAAATGCAGGCTGTTTCACTTTTGATTTTGAGCGCTAACGGTGTGTCTAGTAACCAGCAGAGCCCCTACTTAAGGTGAGACGTATTTTTTGAATATTTGTCATAATATAGTTAGCCATTAAACATCAGCCAACCTGTTTGTTCTTGACAAGGATCTGCTAATCGTGTTTGAAATCTATAGATACATAATTATAACTTTATTTATTTATTTATTTTTACCCAGTCCTTAAGTGGCAAATCAGTCAGTTGCCATCTCGAGCGCTATCCGTTTGTCACTGGCTACCTCTGGGGCCGGAGGCCACGCGCTGGACCGGACGCGTGCCGACACAATGCGTAATTACCGCCGTCACAGACCAAACAATAGCAGGCCGGCTTTAGGATGCGGGCGGGTGAACGATCGAATGGAATGCGATGAACGAACCGGAGCTCCTTGTAATGAGACCGTGATTTACACGGCCCCATTATCCACACTTTCGACTAATTTGGGCGGCCGTCTTTCATCGAGAGCAGAGGTGCCGGAATCTTCCGTGCCTCAGACAAAACAACTGACCCCCCTACCCCCACCCCACCCTCTACCCAAAAGACCCACGAATGAAGGAAACCCATTCGTTGTACTTAACTAAACTTGCCTCTGGGCAAACAGGAACAAGAACTAAAAGCCTCTTTGTGCCAACAAACAGAGGTTGAAGCACTTCTTCTAAAAGCCACAGAGAGAGAGCGAAAGAGAGAGAGAGAGAGAGAGAGAGAGAGAGAGAGAGAGAGAGAGAGAGAGAGAGAGAGAGAGCACTATGGGGCTTTACTGGCCCGTTTCCAGAACCAGGAGACCCAAGGCTTTGTCCCCACGTGAAAAAACTGTGCACTGTATACAAAAGAACAGGCTCAAAGCATGAACCAGTATTACTGAGTTAACTGGATAACTTTCACTTCAGTCTGTGTTCCAGGTTTGAGGAGGTCTGGGAATGACTCAGTGCAGTAGGAGAACTAACTCAGTAATCCTGTTTCGTCACCAGGCCCCAGAAACCTGTCACTTCTCTCACACATTCACACAAATTAGCCCCGGCTGCTTCCTCAAGAGGTGCGCGGGGGGGTTTGGTGAGATTGGGGCGAGACTGGACACCCTCATATCCAGCAGGGGCACCCAAAACACACCATTCTTCCCATGGAGAATAGACATCATTATTTCTCACAGCTGCGGTTCTCCAGTTCAGTTTTTAATGTGGATTATTTCTCCCACACTGGCAGAGAAAAGCCCTTAAATTCCCGCGACTGCCTTCAGGCCAGCTGCGGCCCAGAGAACAGGTCATCGCAGACTCTCTCGCTCTCTCCAGGCTGTTAAATATCACCGGGCCGTATTTGCACGGTCCCACTTTCTCCTTACGGAAAGAGGGCGGAAAAAAAAAAAAAACCGTGCTGGTGTGATTGACACACCTTCCAATCTTAAGCAGCCCGCATTCACACATAAAGCCTATTAAAGAACACAATACTGGCAATCATGGAAAGAATTCCGTTTGATTTCTGCTATGGTCCAAGAGAAAGTCATGACGATAAGAAATCTCTCGCAGAAACACTTCTGTATGACTGACGGGCCACAAAAGAGCTGTCTGTCTGATGGCGCGCATTCACCCCGCCGAAAATCGCGCACTCAAACCTTTCTTCGCCGAGCAACACAATCGCATTGCCACGCCACTGACAACTCCGATTGTGCTCACATGACACCGAGTGAAGGCAACTGAAGCCTTTCGAAAAAAAGCCACAACAAATGCAGGAAACACGAAGCTACTTATTATGCGCTTTTGAAGCCATGTATTCAAAAGCACTTTCTGAAAATATAACTTCGAAGTCTGTCGAATCTACCTCCATTTCAACTGTCAGGAAGGGCATGAAGTGGGCTATTTGGCTTTTTGCTTTCGATAGCGAAGTGAGGTTCCATCATTTCTCTGCTTACACCAGGGACCAGTGTTACTTACTGGCACGAGAGCACAAGCAGTCCATCTCCTGCGCGGTTTGGTTGGGGCGCTTGTAATGTGGAGCGTCATTTTAGTCCCCCAGACGTGGCCAGGTTCTGACACTGTGCAATCAGCAAAAGGAATAAACACACACACACTTCCTGCCTTGTTTGGGAGAAAGGGCCACTTTGTCTGCTGATGAATGAAGCTGGCTCTCTAAAATAAAGGGTACAGAGTCGCTTTCGCCGTTAATGATGATTGATGAAACAAATATGGGCGTCGGGGGAGATGGAGGGTGGCGAGGGGGGGGAGGAGTTACGGTGCCAGACAGGTCCAGACGTTCAGGATCAGGGTTGTCCAGAGGAATAACTGAAAGAACGAATGCTACACAGACGCTGGAGGAGGAAGACAAATGATTCCTGAAAGTAATAATCAGAAGAGGATCATGGGTGAATGAAAAATGTCTTTCTTCCCACCAAGTCTTGCTTCAGTCAATGTCAACGATGGGCAACCGCGAACGCGTCAGCGACGACATTACATTACCACAAGAAACCCAGTTCGCTGCAGATCTACCACATAATGTCCTGTCGGTTTTCACTCCAACCTTAACAAAGTACAGTATACCTGATTCTTCAGCTAAAGATTTCATTGTGCGGCTCATTATGTAGAAATTGATTTACCAAATTATAGTTCATCTAAACAAAAAAGTAACAGGATCTCCAGGAACAGGGTTAGGCAGCTGGGAGTACAAAAATAATGAGAATGCTCTCCGAGATCCTAAAATCTGGCCCTCTGTTACAACCCCAATTCCGAAATAGACGGGACAAAGTGTAAATTGTGAATGAAATCAAAATGCAATGACTTTCAGATCACATGAGCCAATATGTTATTTACAGTAGAACATAGATAACATTTCAAAGGTTGAAACTGAGACATTTTACATTTTTATCCACAAAATGAGCTCATTTCAAATTTTCTGACTGCAACGGGTCGAAAAAGCCATTAATATAAAAGAGAATCAGATGAAAAAACGTTTAGCAAGTAATTAAGTTAACTGGCATCACGTGTATAACATGATTTGATATAAAAGGAATGTCTTAGAGAGGCTGAGTCTCTCAGTAGTAAAGATGGCCAGAGGCTCTGCAACCCATGAAGGGTTTCATTAAAAAAAAAATTTGTAAAATACTTAAAAAACAATGTTTCTCCATGTCAAATTGCAAAGTCTTTGAAGGTCTCATCATCAACAGTGCATAACATCATCAAAAGATTCAGAGAAACAGGAAAAATCTCTGCGAGTAAGGGACAAGGCCGAAAAGCTTTACTAGATGCCTGCGATCTTTGGGCCCTCAGACGCCACTGCATCACTCACCGGCATGATTCTGTCATTAACATTATTAAATGGGCCCAGGAATACTTCGAGAAACCACTGTCTGTAAACAGTCTGCCGTGCCATCCACAGATGCCACCTAAAACACTATCATGGAAAAAGGAAGCCATTGTTGAGCATGATCCAGAAGCGCCACCGTGTCCTGTGGGCCAAGGCTCATTTAAAATTGACTGTAGCAAAGTGGCAAAGTGTCCTGTGGTCAGACGAGTCCAAATGTGACATTCTTGTTGGAAATCATGGGCGTTGTCTCCTCTGGGCTAAAGAGGAGAAAGACCACCCTTCCTGTTATCAGTGTTCAGTTCAAAAGCCAGCATCTCTGAAGGTATGGGGATGCATTAGTTCATATGATGTGGGACACCTGCATGTTTTAAAAAGCACCATGAATGCTGAAAGGTATATGAAGGTTTTAGAGCAACATGTGCTCCCCTCCAGAAGACATCTATTCCAGGGAAGGCCTTGTGTATTTCAGCAGGACAATGCAAAACCACATACTGCAGCTATTTCAACAGCATGGCTTCATAGTAGGAGTCTGTGTGCTGAACTGGCCTTCCTGCAGTCCTGATCTTTCACCGATTGAGAACATTTGGCAAACAATTAAAGGAAAAAGGAGTCCCAAAACTCTCCAGCAGCTGGAAGCCTGTATTAAACAAGAATGGGATCAAATTCCAATGGCTAAACTCAAGAAACCTGTCTCCTCAATGCCTAACGCCTCCACTCTGTGTTCAACAGAAGAAAGGATGCTTAACCATGGGAAACAGGCCCCTGTCCCAACTTTTTTGAGACCTGAGGCCATCAAATTAGAAATGAGCTCATTTTGTGTATAAAATTGTAAAATTTCTCAGTTTCAACATTTGCTATGTTATCCCTGTTCTATTGTGTGTAAAATACTGACTGGTGTGATTTGAAAGTCATTGCGTTTTGATTTTATTCACAATTTACACTTTGTCCCAACTATTTTGGAATTGGGGTTGTAAAAATCCAGTGCTGGTTTTCTTTCCACTCTGGTGAATAACTCAACAATTAGTCCCACAGATTTGTTTGACAAGATGAACACCTGACTTCCATTTTAAAAGAGGAAAACCAGAAGACTTCCTGTAATTTAAGTTAAAGGAATATAAACTCACAAAGGTCTTGAAAGGATGGCTATTCTGACGCATACCCAGTTGAAAAACACATGCCTCCTGGTTTTTAACCAGCCACTGTGCCAGTACTGGCTACAGCCTTTAGCACTTTTGAGTGGTGTATTATTGAGTGTGACATCCCTTTAACTGGGAAGACTTCAGTCCAGCGCTGCTCTGCCCGTCTCGGCAGCACGACAGCACCACCTCTGGCAGGAGTGGGGACTGCAAAGGGCAGCTGTGCCGATGCAGGTTATCGCTTAGCTCGGCCGGTGGGCGGCAGAGTGACAGGAAACAGCCCCTGTCAGCACGCACTCTGGAAGAAAAATACACCTCGTACACGCTCTCCTAAATTAGCGGAGGTTGATGCCACTGCAGTGGCGAGACCACAGACTGAGGAATATGACTGGCTGAACAAAACCGGTAAAAAAAGCTAAAAAAAAAATAGAGCAACACTCGGTGCTGCTAACCTCAAAGAAACACAACAAATTGAGGACCAACAAATATAACTACCTGTTTTGGAAATAAATGGATAAAGAATGGCTCAAAAAATAATTAGCGGTTGGTACTGCTAGCGTACACGTAACTGAAAACACAGAACAGAGCTGCAGGTAGACAGAACCCTTCTGTGCTTTGAATTCCTCTGGAAAAAAGCACGCTCTTGTCAACTTAAGAATGCAATTAATTTTCGTCCCCCATTGAAGACGTGAGTCTCTGGTCTTGATCACGATAAACATCTGCGTTTATGCTCCTGCGCTGAGACTTTCTCACACTTTTCATGAGAAAAGCAAACACTTATATCACACTTGGACGCAGCTAAGGTTGCTGTCATGGGGGAAGCCAGGTCTGGGACCCGGGAAACAGGACAGGGGCGGTGGGGTTAGGGTGTGTATGGCCTGTCAACTTCTGCTAAACACTGCTGAAGCACACAAAGAGAAGGTCCAGAATTTTCATCAAGCAATCCGTTTTTGTTCCCTGCTGGGCATATCAGTTTCTGGTTTTCAATCTAATGCACCATGAATTTGACTACACGAAAACACACCTTCGATAAAAAGGACCATCGATAAAATAATCAAAAAGTATATTTTTTAAATTTTTTTCCATATCATTTGCAATACTATTAGCAAATTGTTTCTTCCCCAGGGCATTACTAAAACTATGTCATATTCTGTAGTACTCAGGTGTATACAGTACAGAAAAACAACTCAGATGACAAAACTCTGTTCGTATACCTCATGCCAAAAGCGAGGGTGCATAGATAATGACAGCTTAACCGATGTTCCCCTGATCTACAGACGTAACCCGACACCGGTTTCTGACAGCAGACCATACCCACGTGTGTGTGTGTGTGTGCGCGTGTGAGTGTGTGAAGTGGGGGTCACAGTGTGTCGCATTCTACGCATACGCAATACTAGTCAGTGCAGTACAGTGCAGATTTAATTCACAGCAGTCGATTAATGACATTATTACAATGGTACAGTGTGCAAACAGATTTGTCCGAGTAGGCTATACATTGTACCCTGGCCTATGACTACCACAAGATGGAATGGCAAGGGGAACCCTCCTAGGAAAGTATGAAAGAAGAATTATTGGGATGGTCTGGATTCACGACGAGAGCGACCTGTTCTTTTATAGCGCAGCTGAGCTCAAAGAGGTTTACAGTCATAACACAAGCTCAGATGGGTGTACTACAAAGCAAGACTAGCGGTTTAGTGAGGTACATTGAGCCTAAATCTAGGGTTTTTAATGTCAGGAAGGAAGCTAGCTCTTCCACACCGAGCTAGCTCGTGCAAAGAAAGTCTGGCTAATGCTGAACTTGCTTCACGGTGCACCTCTCAAGTCAGTTATCAGTCCATCTGATCAGTTCAGAGCAGGATTATGAAGCATACCAAGGTGGCCGTCCAGCTTATTTAGGCACCGAGATGAGAAGGAGAGGGCAAGGCCATTGGAGTGGGCGTGAACTTTGCGCTGAAAAGCACAAAGGCCGGTGTTCATGACACAGAGGCGACCAATAAACCGTGTCGTTCAACACCAAGAGTAATCACCCTAGAAGAGCCGGCCACGCCCACTGCATCTACTGTCCGAGGACCACTGGAGCGCGGATGTGACGCCTCTTTCAGTGGATTTATCAGGGGCGGAACAGCTCAAAGACCGAAGACGCCCAGGAGATCGAATACACTGTACGTTTTTACTTCAGCCCGAGTGAAAATCACACTTCATTCAATGGCTAGAATTCTTGGTACTATCAGGTGTGTCGAACTAGGGTTGTAAATGAAGATTCCAAAGGGGGTAGACCTCAGGAACGGGGAGAAACAGTCTAATCACAGAGACTAGAGAACGTATGTGCCACTGATCACGGGAAATAATATGTCTCATTTAAGTCTCGATTAAGGACATAAGTTAAAAAGCGAGTTACATAAATGAACAAAGCCATTTGACTTGTATTATAGCAACAGATTGAAATATTGTATTATTATTATCATTATTATGATTATTATTATGTACTGTATTTCTGTATACATTGTGTACAAAACAAAATATGAATCAAATTATTGATAATTGATTGATAATAAAACCATTGCTTCTCTCAGCTGACATGCATCTGCTTTACTGAGTGCCTTGACGGTGAGCGCGCGCGAGTGTGTGTGTGTGTGCGTGTGTGTGTGTAGGTGCATGAATGCGTGCGCAGATATATGCTAATGGCTATATTTATATACATATGTACATGTATACAGCTATACATGCGTAATGTCTATGTGTTTGCGAACGCATGCAAAGGTATCCGCAAGCCTCGTGGAGCAGATTGTTTTCATCACCATAGAGATCTCTTCTTTACCACAGAGCGCTGTAGGAGAATGATCTTCAGAATATTTCTCTAATTGCATTACCCTCCTCAGGGGATGTAAACACACGACCTTCTGGAGTTACCCCACCCCAGTTTTTCTGACGGACCCGCACAGCGAAGTACCCCGTGGGCCGCAGATCTGAGATCCACCGACAGATAAAATGGCGACACAGCCGCCCAGAGGGATGAAGTGGCCTTGTCTTAGCTTCTCCACACAGCAACTCCTGTTTGTCACAGGTTCAGTGAAGGGATGAAAGCCGCCATTAAGGCAGCGGAGAGCCTTTACGATGTGACACACACACAGGCGACAGCAGCGCAGGGACTGCAGAAATGGCTTTTGCCTGAATTTCAGCTGTCAGCTCTAATGAAGTGCATTTTACATCCCGGAATACATATATAAAGGCATGCATATGTATATACCCACAGAAATAGGCTTATGCACATATGCATGCACATGCAAGTGTAAAACAACACATATCAGAGCATAAAAATGCACACACATTCATACACACACTCGTAAAAACATGCACACAAACAATGTTGCGCAAACGTATACATGCATTTGTGAACTCACACCATGCACACACAGGTACAGATTCATGCAGTGACATTCACAAACACGTGCAGGCACACACAGACGCACACTTGCACATGGGCGCACACACTCACACTACAAGGCACACACACACACACACACACAGGCATATACACAACATTAAATACACAGAAAACCACGGGAAGCCTTTAAGCTCAGCTATTTCACTTCCATTCTGTGTTGCCATGGAAACCCGGCAATGTCCGATCCTGGGGAGTGCTTGCTGCACTTTCGTTATGATTCTCAACACATCACTGCATTCCTCAGCTACACAGCGCAACCAACACACACACACACACCATCACATCACTGCATTCCTCAGCTACAGCACACACATCACACACATACTCACATCACTGCATTCCTCAGCCACCGTGCACACAACACACACCATCACATCACTGCATTCCTCAGCTACAGCACACACAACACACACATCATATCACTGCGTTCCTCAGCTACAGCGCACACAACACACACACACACATACACTCACATCACTGCATTTCTGAAATACAGCGCACTCAACACAAATCATCACATCACTCCACTGTACGCAACTGCACAAAATTACATCCAGCTGCAATGTTTATCGACAAATTTATGCAGAAACGGAGCCCTCAACTGTCAGTGTCGTATTTGCATCCTTGTGTGAGTGCGTTATTCAGAGCTGGGGTAGTTACTCAAAAAAAAGTAATGCATTACACATTACTAGTCACTTTTTAAAAAAGTAATCCCTTACTTTACTTAATTACTCACTGCTGAAAGTAAGTAGTTACACTAATAGTTTCAATACTTTTGGATGACTCAGCATCATCATCTGAAATTCACCATAACTTAATTAATTAACCATATCATGTTAAAACCTGGCTTATGCTCAAATCTTTACTCTAGTAAAGAGAACACACACAAGATCTCTCTTCTGTGCTCTTTAATACAGCAAAGCCAACAGCAAAGTTGTAAAAATCAGACCAAACAGCACCTCACAGAAAAGTGAGTCAAGTACAAGGCTACAGTGCTGGTATAAGTACGCATGAAAAAGGACATTAAATTTGTTTTTCTGTCCTCGATCTGAATCGCCAATATACTTAAAAGGAAGAAGACCTTTTTCTTTGCCCTCCTGTCCTGCCGATAGTTGAAGAATTTAAAGTAATGCAAGTAACAAGATAATTTTTTTGTTAATAACTGTCATACGATTACTTAATTTATCAAAGTAATGCGTTGCATTACTGCGTTACTGATAAATGTAATATGATTACAGTAATTAGTTACTGTCAAATGTGTTACTCACAACATTGGTATTATTTGGTGTGTGTCTGTGCATGTACACTGAACAAAAATATAAACGCCCCATGCCAAATTTTGGAGTTTTTATTAACAAAAAACTGGAACCGGGATTTGTCTGTGAATAGCCCTCTTCCCCAGCGTGCCAAGGGCCATTGAACGTGCGCGTTTGCCCGTGCGAATCAGTTCCAACGCCGGACCGTGGTGAGATCCAGAACACGGTTAGGACATAGAGGATGCAAGTTGGCTTCTCGCAGGCGGTTACGGACTGTCTGTGGTGTGATGCGTCTGTTGTGCAGACCAACGGTCTCATCCGCTATGCATGTCGCTGATCTGAGCCGATCCCGCAGGCGGATGAGCCGGATGTAGCGATCTTGTGCTGGTGTGGCCACGTGTGGCCGACGTGGATGAGATCGATTTGCAGTACTGTTCATCTGTCGGAAAAAAACTCTCAAACGACCTATCGTCCGATGGTTAAAATTCAGCTCTGGTGGACATTCCTGCATCCAGCAAGCCAATGGCACGTTCCCGCATGACCTGAGACATGTGAGGCATGATGACTTTTGACAAAATGTTACATTTTGGGGTGGCCTTTTATTGTCCCCAGTATAAGGAGTGTCTGGGTACTGCTCATTCTGTCTGATCACCGTCAGAAAATGCCACACCCATGAACTGAGTGAAATCACTGCATCACTGAGCAAATGTTCACTGTCAGAGAGATGGATTAAAAAATGGTACACAAATCAAGAGAAATATCCCTATTGTGCAAGTAAAAGTCTGCATATGCTCACTTAGAGTAGTTAACTCCATGTGGCATCAATATTTGACATGGGGCATTTATGTTTTTGTACAGTGTACTTGTGAATAATAACTTAAAAAAAAAACCTGTGTTTTTACTAAATCTGTACAACACTGTATCAATGTTCATCACATGTATCCATTGTTTTTAGAGAGTGCATTAGAGAAAGATGGTGAGATAACGATTCAGAGGGAAAGAGAGAGAGAGAGAGGGAGGGATAAAGAGACAATGGGAGGAATGCGCAGAAAGAGACAGAGAGAAAGAGAGCGAGAGTGAGACAGAGAGAGTCAGAGGAAGAGAGAGAGAGATAGATAGAGAGAGAGAGAGAGAGAGCAATGCCATGTAAGATCTGCATGCGTTGGTGCGCGCTCCCCACAATGCTATGCTAAAATGAAAGAGGACCAATAAGTCACATTTAACGACAAACCAAACGCATATGAAATTATAGTGCAACCATCTGTCCCTAAATCCATAGCATTATCCACGTCCTTATTTGGCTGGGTGCGAGCGGGGTTAAAAAACAGGATTCATACATCTCCCTGACATCGGTGTACCTACAAAGCTTCACTCATAAGCACTTTAGATGGGAGAAGGGGGGTTGTATTTTCATGATGGAACAACTTAATTTAGTTTGTCTGCAGAACTAGACCCAGGGACAGGATTCTAAGTGGGGTATTGGAAGAGCCCGTTCCAGAGATCTATGCCAGAGCCAGCCAGGGCTAACTGCTGGGTTGGACTGATTACTAGCAGCCAGCAGATGGGACTGCTTGGCGTGCTCCCATTAAATCGAATGCAAGCCGCTCAATTTCTCAATAAGTCCGGAGAAAAAAGACACTGCATTTGAATGAAATGAGCCAAGATCTTCCCAGTGGATAAAAAAGCAGAGAAGTTCATATGCACTCGGAGAGCGTCACTAAACGAAAATGGACCTTTTGCCCGTTTGACACCGAAATGAATAGAAATAGATGACAGTCTCAAATTTAAGCTCATATTCACTCTTTCTGGAATCAGTGCGCCACAGGAACAAATCTAAAGGAGCCAAACATCAGGACAGTACCCAAATATGGACCTCACTGTGACTTTCAATTGGTAATTATAATTGCAATTTGTAATTATGTTTATAATTTGTAATTTTAATTACAATTAGTAATTATGTTTATAATATTGAAAACCTAGAATAGTGTTGGCTTTTAACCACTGGCCACGGTGAGACAATGCACGCTGACCGCGGTCCGCAAAGACAGCAGCCCAGCTAACACAAAGAACATCTTTGCGACATCACTGCAACGTAGCATTGATACTGTGCCCCAAACAACACGTTCTGTTATCGTTGTGTGAACATTTTCCATTACCTAGGGAAGAACGGGGAGAGGCTTCCACAAAACCTAGCTCTCCTTTGCCTGCGACACAAAACAAAAAGAATGGAATCGGGGCCACATGTAAGCATACCGTTAAATTCTGCGCAGGTCACCGTTATTATTTTTTGGCACGGATTAATGTTCTGAGGCAGAACAGTCGGCGCTAAGCGAAAAGACTCTGTTCCTGATTTAACGTCAGCCTAAAATCCTCCTCCGCAGTCGACAGGATCAAACCCCCGCATCAGAAATACTGGTCTGAAACGCCGGTCCGCTGTAGCGGCTCGGCACGAATAGGGAGCTGTATGGCTCTGAGTCCAAGCCCATTATCTCCTCCTACAAAATGGAGGCATGCGATGCCAGATAAAGCCGTCAATTCGGAAATGCACCTGCTAGCGCTGGACTTGAAGGGGATAATTTGCGAGAACCTTTCAAAATCAAGCAGCCTGATTGTCAGCGAGCTCAAACGGAACACATTTGCAATTACATTTGACAAGACGCCTACATCGCAAAAACTTTTAAAGCCTACAGAAAATAATTAAGAAAACAAAGAACAGTTTCTCATGTTAGATTGATATGAGACCTGCTGGTATCATATTCCAACACCAAATGAAGGACAAAGACAACAAATTTCTCATCCTGGAGGAGTTTTGCAAGGCTCCACGGTGAACTTTGATGCCGGCTGGATATCCCCGTACTCCGAAACACACTTCAAATAACCCCTTGTTCAAAGCTTCAAATCTCAAGCAACCAATCAATCAGCGCCTCCAATGCATAAAATCCTCTGTCCTGGTTCCGAATTAGTCCACATATACGCGGCTTTCGCACAATCGTTTTCAAATACGCACACTTTTTTTTGGAATGGATATCAAAGAAAATATTTGATTGATTCTTTCACCCCGCCCCCCCAAACTCCAAACCAACAGGAAATGCAATAATATATAACATCGTCCGGACGAGCGGGGAGCTATTTATAATGACGGCTTACTGCCCAGGCCCCAATTACAGTGCTGAGCGAGGCTGACAATCCCACAGTGCTCTGGGGCATCTCTCCCACAGCCACAGAGGAGCGAGCGATTGAGGCCCCCTGAGCACACCAGACCCGCTACGCCGCCGCGTATGTAGGCCAGAGTCAGACTCGGCCTATTTCAGCTCTGAGGAAAAAGAGGCCTGACGTCTCTCCATAGCGTAAGAGAGAGCGAAAGAGAGAGAGAGCCTCTCCAAGCTCGCAGAGTTGTCTAACGAGGGGAGACGGACTGGGCTGGGCAAGAAACAAGAACTCGGCGGGCGGGAGGGGGAGTCGGGTGTGCGGAGGTGTTTCACGCCTGCTAAAGCGATACTGTAGACCCAAGCACTGCTACCCTCTGCATCCTCTACAGCAACTCTCAAGACTATACGCACTCAGTGACTCTGAAGTGCCCTCAACCCCCCAGAAACTGTTTTTAAACCCTTTCAGTACTAACGGGTCACATATGTCCAAAAAAAGTATGTTTAGAACTGTCGGGACACGTGTCCCACTGGGACCATAAGTCTTATTTCCTATTTTTCAAATAAATAATTTTGCTGAAAGGAGAGTTGTTCACACCTGCAAAAATGATGTTTTAAGCCACAAAAATGACATATACTGTGTATATAATGGGTAAACTCAGATTCACATTACTGCATTCAGTACTGAAAGGGTTAAAGTACTGTAGGATTCCGGCCTTTTCTTTCCCAATCAGCTGAGATACATTTTACAGCAGGTTTTCCATTACCCAGACTGAATGCCTAAGAATAGCTGCTGTTATGACCATTCGTAACTAGGAGATAACTACTGATTCACCATAATGTTGCAAGATCCCATAAACATGGAATAAAAATGATAAATTTTGTCTCTGTATTCAGCCTTCACGTGTCCTGAACAGGTTGAAACACAAACAGAATACAGCAAAGCAGAGGATCAGTAACTTGCCATGTCAGATAAATGAAAACGAATAACAGCGCACCAATGTGTATGAAAGTTCATCAAAGAGCATGGCAGTAGGCAAAAAGCAGCAGTATTGCTTTGTTAGAGCCAATTAACACCATTGAAGCTCAGTTCCAATAACGCGTATACGAAGACCAACTCAGAAATGCCTCATAATAACAGAAATTTGAATTTCTAAGCATTTTTTGTCACTAGAATATGAGAAGATGCACTGTGTTCTCACATGAACAGAATTACTAAACAGAGCATGCTCTCATACGTCACAAGCAGATTTATGGCCCCAGAAAAAACACTGTGGCTTTTAGTCCAGTGTATTTCTGAACACAATATAGAAACTCAAAATAAAATAATAAAAAAAAAAACTTACTTCTGTGCACACAACATAAATTATACAAACGAGGAACATTGCAAAAAATAAGTTCAAAAATAACGTTTGATTCAGTCAGCTCATTAGTCTTTAATTGGACTGGTGATTTAAAATTGCTTCCCTTAATTAAAAATTCTAAAGACGGAGCCGTGTTTTCAGAGCTCTAAAGTCATCACTTATTTCAGATATGTATGAGCTGTTTCATGATTCATTGGCGAGTGCAA
Organism: Gymnothorax reevesii; assembly: GCA_029721435.1. Taxonomy (NCBI): domain Eukaryota; kingdom Metazoa; phylum Chordata; class Actinopteri; order Anguilliformes; family Muraenidae; genus Gymnothorax; species Gymnothorax reevesii. Next base: position 26,304,307 of record CM056589.1, read on the forward strand.
ACATTAAAAGTGCTAAATTGTAAACACATTGCATTTTGAAGTTACGAGCGCATTTTTTTTTTCAAACAAAGATGCCCGAATCAAATATTACCATGATTGCAGATAGCCTTCAACCACATCAGACAGGTGGGTAACCCTTTAATGTGAGACACTGAAAATATGCGATAAAAATGACCTTTATTGAGCATTCTGCTGCTGCTGACATACTGGAGCGATAGAATGGTGAAAATCTTTAAACGAAATATAGAAACTTCTTTTAAAAGGGTTAAGCATAACGTATCAAAACTGAATCAAGACCACAATAAACAACCTGCATTTATCCAGAGGTATTCTCAATGCAAGTCAAGTCCACTTCAGTGTGAAGGCTAAGTACTTTCCCAACACAGAGCGCCTATTCCACACGCACTTGTGTACGGCTCAAAAAGGTTTCAGAAATCTCAATGAAATACTTTTCAATCAAGATTTCAACATTTCATTTCCTGGCAAGAGATGTTTCCATACAAATAAAAAAAAATACTAAATAAGCTGAAAAAGTTGTCACAGTTCCAATGCTATACCACTTTGGTTTTTGGCATTGAGAGAGAACAAGACAGTATTTGAACAGAAAATGGATGTAATATAAGATATGTGACTATCCCAAAATTCCACTAGCAATATTCACCGTTGCTATTAATGGGACTCTTACAAGGAGGGTGTCTTGGCTTTCCATTTCTAATAACAACACTGGTGCTCATCCAGTTCTCGAGAACATTTTCACTGAAATTAATTATCAGCACAGCCCTCTCACCTCCTCCTCTAACACTATGCAATATGCAAAAAATAAAAAAATAAAAGATATAGGACACAGGTGCGATGATGAAGGAAACTCAGATACTCAGTAAAATAAAACATTGTCCCAATGCCACAGCAAGGTTGCGGCAATTGTAGCCCATATTGGAAAAACAATGAAAATAAAGGCTTGAAGTTTAATACTATTACTTTCCATAGAAAAGATCACTTATCTAGCTTTTTCTTAGTCTTGCATAACGTTGTAATGGGCCAATGGAGTAATTTGTTGTGGCGTAACCTAGGTAATGGGTGGGGCTCCCGGTATTCCTTGCTGGAAACACGTGAGGCTGTCCTTTTTCTCGGTCATACGTGATGGTAAGCACCTTCTCCTGTCTCGTTCAAAGTTTTGATAGCTGAAAACATATTAAGAAAGCCAAATTTCACTCCGCTCTTCTGTTGTGAGAGGCAGAGCTTCACCGCGATCAGCGGTGCATAAGGAAATGTCCGTAATTGATGTGAGAAGCAGAATATGTCAAAGTATGGAGCAGAAAAAGTTTGCGAATAGCAAAGCTAGCGTTACAAAGTAATGATTCTGTCAGTCGTGGTGCATGATGTCGGAATGAGCTTGACTAATTCACAGCATAAAGCCATTGTACGCCTTCAGTGAAGCGGGTGACAGCTAATTTTTAAATGCTACTTCAAAACCTTAAAGAAAGGGGGTTTTTTGTAATTCTGTTAGCCTGTGATTTTTTTAGAGTATTCAGTTAATTTTCTTCAGGAAGTGAGATGAAGAAATATATTTTATTGTTGAACAGCGCTGATTATAGGCTAAATGTGACCTACCTGAAGTTTATCGCACTTTGTTATGTTTTGTGCGAAATATTAAAAACTAGATCTGATTCTCATTGGAAATTGAATATGGATGTGTCAGTGAATGGATATGTGGCCTGTAGACAGGGATGGCGAGATGACGATGGATCCACTGACTTAAAAGACTTGACCCAGGGACATTAAAGTTCTTTTTGTGCGTACACTCAATTAGTTTATTATTTTAGGAGACTATTGTGTTTAATAACATGGTAAATGTTTGAGCTGCCTTTATTGTGCTCAATATATACGTTCATTCAAATTCATACTCGTGTGTGGTCTCATAACTGGTATTCATATCTGGACTCCAGCCGTGCTAGTCCACCTGATACTGGTCCAATTCTTTTCCAAACTATCACGCGTAACCAAAGAAGGGGTGACACAAAGTTATGACTTAAACATTGCAGTAATGGGGTGACAACGTTTGGGTCAACTTGGCATACCAAGCAGCACATATAGCATCCCCTGGAGTCTGTGACCTCCCCCCTATATTGGGGTAGGGCAGGGAGTAATGGTGTATTCACAGGGGTATATGACAGACCCGCTCTCTGCCAGGGCCAGGTGGCCCTGGAAAGCCCCTCGGAGCCCGTGCTGTGAGCTGGCCAGGGACCCCGCATTCATGACTCATTTAAGCCATTGATAAAAGGGTCCGAGGGTGGGGGGGTGGGGGGTTAATCATCCTGATTCGCTGACTCCAGCTCTCGCTGGCTGCGGTCCCAGTCCGACAGCTTGAGTCACTGTGTGACTGTGTGGGATTAGGGCTCAGGCCTGGCCCACGTCCTCCAGGAAGACCTTTTGACTGCCCTCTATTACCCCCAGTCCACACGACTTCCACACACACACACACACACACACACACACGCAAACTCTGCTCACAAACAAACAAAATTGAGCAGTCTTTGTCAGCAGTTTCTGTTCTCACACAATTCAGATGAAAATGGGCGTTCAAAGAAGTAATGTCTGCGGTCAAGTATAAAACTTTTGATTATTTCTTTATTTATTTACTTTATTTTGTTCATTTACTTTTTTTAAGCACAAAGCTCTCAGCCTAAATAAAAGCAGACCGCAGTGCAGTTGCCAAACTCCTCCTGAATCCTTGTCTGTCCTGAGCCACCTTATTCTCAATACAAATTTGGGCTGACAAATAGAACCGAACAGCTCAGATGGCCCAGGCATTATAATGGCTTTGTTTTCTGCTTCTTTCTTTGTGCGAATGGAGAGACGGAAGAGGGTCAGGAGAAGAGAGCGGTCAGACTGCAGAATCGCTCAGCTCAAGCTAACCAGGATTGATGTCTTGCGGCACTGCCGACCCTCGAGCTGGGAACTTGGAGGACCTGATGCCGACCAAATTAACCGACAACCGCCCTGCACCCCACAACCCCCGTCCTTCTCCCGGGGTGCGCTCAAAAAGAATATCTCAACTGGTACAGCCGTTTCGCGTAGCGGTCTCAAAATAAAATAAAACAAGACGACAGTGTCATCACCATCCTTCGCCACGATCAAGAGCCAAAACTCCGTAAAAAAATATGCTTCGACGTCCATTTTCGAACTCAACGTAGATCGTGCGTAGCTTGTTAAGCATACTGAATTTCACGCATTTAGGTGTAGTAGTTTCAGAGAAATCGTGTCCCGGACAGACGGGCAGACTGACAAATGGACGGATGGACCCCAGTCCAATGTCCCCCATTGCACTTTGTGGCGGGGGATAAAAAAGTACAAAGAAACACCAGCTGAAGATGGCCTCTCTCCGTTGTGCACTACCACTTGCTCATTCAAAGAAACTGAGCAGAGGTTGAGAAAGAACCCAACTCAGAGAGGAAAATGTGCTCTCATGTACCAACGGCGACATGAGACAAATTATCAGTGCACTGAGTTGGCAGACTTACATTTCCTGCCCGACTCAATTCATTATGTCCTCCCTGTTTAGAGCGTTAGGAACTACAGACTCAAGGACTCCGGATCACGTAAGGACTGTTTGGAACAACAGAACCCACATTAAACATGGGAGGGCACATCTCTTTGTTTATTGTGACATTCACAATACAACAATTATTCTTAAGTCTGCAAAGTTTATGTTGTGTCAAGGGGCCAAAAATGTGATATTATATACAGGAAATTTTATTTGGCCAATTGTATTGCACAATGCCCTTGATAGCAGACTTTTAGTCTTGGCTCGACAAACTGACACTACCCATGCGTATGTTTGTTATTTGTTTATTCTTATTTTTTTTGCTGATTATATGCCCCTGATAAAACTCTTGGCAAGACATACAAATGTTCACAGAGGACTGAAAATATGTCTCGATGGAGCCTAGTGAGTGCCCGTTATCTGAAGGACACACAAAAACACTCAGAGCGGTAAAGAAATGTCAAAATCCATAACTCGCCCTGGAAAAACCCTGCCTGCTGACGCTAACGCAGAAAAATAATTTCCACGATTTAAATTTCAGCAGCCTGGGGGTCGATTCTCTTTCTGACCTACACTACTCCAACCACCACCCAAACTCACCCCCCCAGGAGTTATCAATCAGCCACAGATTGGAAGCCCCCGCAAAATATCTCCCCAGAAGGAATTTCAGGAGTTAGCGCTAATCGCTAGCGAGGCGCTCCAAATCGTGGGGCCTTGCTGTCTAGGTTAGACTGGCCGTGCAAATTTACAGCGTCTAATTGGCCGAGTGGAAAGGCAGCAGGTTCTTATCAGTTGCTAGTGGAGGAGGAGGGGAGGTGGGGGTGGGGGGTCTGGAGAGACAGGAAAGGGAGGCAGGGAATTATAAATGTGCAGTGATGTCATCCAGAAGGTTCTATAGAAGGGAATTGGAAAAATGTGCCTTTGTTTAAGAGCTTTGAGAATCGGCCGTTTCGCCGCGTGATAGAGAAAGCAGACTTTGCGGCCTCAGAGGAGAATCGGGCTTAAATTCCTGAAGCACTCTTTAAATGCGGCAGCCGTTTATTGGACAGTCCACGGGGGAAAAGGGACTATTCTGAGAGCGCCAGTCGCTGCTTTGGTCCGAGCGCTTTTTTTTTTCCCTTCGCATCATGCTCTCCGTCCTTTTCCACGCATTTTCCTCGCCCAGTCTCACCGCGAGATTTCTCTGCGCACATCAAACGGCTTAGAAGGCGCCGCATTCCTGAGGTAAAAAAATATATATATTAAAAAAAAGGATTGCAAAATTGTTTTGCCATTTCATTTGCCTTCACAATCGCACCGACAGCTAATCAATGGGCTCCATGGTACAGCGGGTCACTTATAACTCACTTGTATGCAGCCTGCGTATCACGGGCTGGCAGGAAAAATTGTGGGGAAAACTCTATACTGCACCATCATGCGTTATTGCAATCTCTTGCGTAAGCTTTCCCCCTCCTCTGTGTTAAGCTCCGCTACACGTGCCAACTTAATGTGGCAGCAAAACAGCCACCGCGCTGGCTAACTGTACGCATGAATATATCAGGATGGGTGACAAAAAGAAAAAAAGAGCTGAATAAATGTGTCGGAAAACATAGCGCAAGCGCAGATGCTTCTGTTCATAATCCTAGCATGGTTTGGGTCCACTCATCCTCTTAAAGGAGAAAGGGTCACAGTATATCAATGCAGAGATATGAAGTGCGATCACCTTCATATCCTATGATGAAGTACTAACATGATGGGAGTCGTCTCTTCCAGGATAGCAATGGCCCAAACCCCACAGAGCACAAGGGGTCACTGAATAGTTTTAGGCAGGGGTCCCCAGTCTTTTCCAGAAAGGGCCGGTGTGGGTGTAGGCTTTCATTACAACCAAGGAGCTACACACCTGATGCTACAAATCAAGGTTATTAGCTGAGAGTCCAGGTGTTGATTAGTAGTATCAGGTGTGTAGCTGCTTGGTTGCAATGAAAACCTGCACCCACACTGGCCCTTTCTGGGAAAGATTGGGGACCCCTGCTTTTAGGATTATGACAATTGTCCAAAATGTATAATAGGGAATATGAAATAACAGGAGTGAGATTGCTGTGATGTTTCAGTACAATTTACCATTCGGAATGACTCTGAAGGTGCTTGGTGAAGTCTAAAAGGCTACACAGCCCGCGGAATGAACCAGGAAGTAGACAGAATGCATCCACCGATTATCAATGCTGTTGCTGAACTGGTTGTCACCAATGTATACAGTGACTGGCCTAACTCCCCTCCATTTTAGATAACAATAAGCTGATATCATAACAGTCTTACCCCTGCTACTACCGGCAGCAGCCTTCTGGAATAAGAGCAAGAAATCCAGTAATGAATTCACACACCCCATTTATTTATATACTTTATTTTTTTTTTTCCCACTGAATAATTTACAGGCTGCCAGGGAATTTGCCATGTATGCTTTGGTCGGGCAAATGTCACCATTTGTCCAATATGCCCAGAGTGGGGCAGCCCGAGCTCTCTAAGGAGCCGGATTTATTTGGCAGTCCCGATGTGGAGTACCGATGACATAATTCACACGAATAAGAGCTTTTCCTTTGGGCCTCGGAAGACATTTTCAAAGGCTGGGGGTAAAAAAGGTTCCCTCAAAGGATATTCAAATCAGGTAAAAAAAAAAAAAAAAAAATTTTAAAAAGGGGGGAAAAAGGGGGAAAAAGAAAAAGAGTGGAACAGCTCTGCCTATCCTCGCTACCGAAGGAGCGACATCGCCCCGTGGAGAATAAATGCCAGGGAAACTGAGGAGAGAGAGAGAGCGAGAAAAAAAAAGATTAACTTCAGCAGGTTTTGTTTTGAGTTATCTTGTATGCTTCCAAACTACACATCAGTCCTACTTCAACATTTTCAAGGCTGAGCTGAGTTGTAATTCTCTCGGTTTTATTTTGTATTTATTTTGTATTTATTTTTTTTCGCTTTTTTTTTTATTTGAGGGCATTATTCAACGTTCCGTGTCACGGGCCTATTGATAACACTGATTATGCAGTCAGAAAAAAATTCTAGCTTCAGCTGCAAAAATAAAAAAGAAAAAAAAAATCATGTTGGTTTGCATAAGCAATCAATTTCAACAGTTACCAAATGGCGTCTGCTTCAGCCTATGATAAACACATTGCAAATGTTAATGATAGGGAAAAAGAGCTTTACTGCAAATTGTAATCAGCTTTTAAGAGGGTGACATTTGAGAGTTCACAGCGGCATGTTCAATTGATCCTGAATGAGAGCTCATCTCAGTGGAAACCAAAATAATATTCCCACCTCACTCCTTCATGAATATTCCATCTTTATTGGTTATATAACTCAATGAGTTTCAAAACTTAATTGCTATGGACTGCAGTAAAAAAAAAAAAAAGTTATGCAACTAAATCCTATCCATCTGTGAAACCGTGACAATTTATTTACTTTGGAGTTGTTAATAAGCCAGCATTGTTGTCCTAGAGAAGAAATCCCCATTAAAAATGTTTCTATAGGCGCGCATCATGGCTCAGTTTTTGGTCCGTTCACATTGGGATTCTTTCAGTTCTCAGGAATACCTTTCAGCATAGGGCACTCATGTTGTTATTATGTTGTTTTACCCTTCCGCGTCTTCGTAAATACATGTATCTGCGCACTAATCTCATGAAAATATGCCCAAGCATATGCATGTACCCACTAATCATGGGAAAGTGCTTTGTCACTGTTAGCAAAGGATGCTATAATAATAATAATCAGAATAATAATAATAATAATCATTATTATTATTATTATTATTATTATTATTATACCGAGCATTTTTTTAAAATCTTGTCAACAATATTCCTACACTCTATGTTCATGAGATCTATATAAGAAAATTACATGCAATCATGTATTTTTCAACTAAACCTATTTTGCTTTGCTGAAATAATTCTGCTCCTCTTGCCCTACTAAAGGTGGTGCTGGTTTTCATCTTCCATCAGTGCATCGTGCTCCAGTCGGAGCACCTTCTGGTAAACTGCGGAGAACACAGGGAAATAAAAGGATGCCAACTGCAGTTCCTGTTAAGGAGGCATACATGTTCTTTATAACTGCTCAAATGAGAAAGTAGGTCACAGATTTGGCGCGTAGTAAATGTGACAGAGCAGCTCACCGCGCATAAATTGCATGTGATGTGTGGAGAATTATATTTCCTACACTACGAGAAATGATCATACTCAGAAACTATGGCAGAATGTATGTTTTCAATCCAATAGGAAAACTCAATATGGGAGAAAAAATATGCTTACTAATAACACTTCAGTAGTAATTACAGTCACACACGCGAAGACACAACCACACGCTCACAGACACATACACGCACACAACACAGGCAATCACACGCAGACACCCACACATGCTCACACAAAGATACACACACGCTCACAGAAACAGACACGCATACACAGGCACACACACACACACACACACGCTCAAAGACAAATGCGCACACACAGATGCTCAAAGACTCACAGACACATACACACACACACACACACAATGCATACATACACACCCACACAAACACACGCATGCATTTGCACTCACAGACAATGCAAGGACGCATGCATGCAGGCAGCAACACACACACACACACGCACACACACACATTGAAGAAAAAGGTTCTTACAACACTGGAAACTGTTTTAAGACATTTTTTTTCTCCAAACCGGTTATCTTTTTTCCCCCCAAGAATTGGTATCTATAAGTCAGTCAGACAAATGAAGACTCTTATCCAGATAAGAGGAATGAGCCTGAGAGAAGTTTCTAGAAGGACGTGGGGGCCCTACGGCCCATATCTCTGCCTGGGATTAATGCAAGCACCTGGAAGTGATATCAAGCTTACTTCAGGTAGCATGTGAACCCTTCTGAGCAGTGAGGTGATCTATCGCTTTGATATCAACAGCAATTACCAGCTACGGAAGCCTCTCAGCCAGGAGAGAGCGCAATGCCAGAGCAAGTGCAACACTGACGGGGAAAAAATGGAAACTGGTGTTAGATTTTTATCAGGAACAGAAGACGTCTGCAGCACAACAGAGTGCCACCACAAAAAAAGGATGGCATCAGATCTGGCTTAAGAGAGTAAATTATGGGGAAAAAAAAAGAACAATAATAGTGATAAATGTAGATTTGTTCATTCCACATCAGAAGAAACTGAAAAAAAAATTTTTTTTCATTAATGTTTTCGTAATGTGAAAATACAAAGTAAAATGGAATGCTTCTTTTCATACATTATAAAGACAAACCAAAAGAACTTTTAGAGCGCTAAATGCAGTTATTGTTGCTCAATGACGTTGGATATCAAAATCAAAGCTGTTGACAGCCTATCATGTGGCAACTCCCTTCGCGCAGATATAGACGCTAGTGTTCGTAAATTCCGAAATTGAATTCCTAAATAATTCTGTAATTGAATTTCCAAATGTGTTGCTTCACCGGAATAATTTTACAGAGTCTCTGTGACACAAATACTGAGTTAGAAAGCCTCATTCATGAAAGGAAAAAAATTGTATTATTTGCACAAAGGGGTTAAAAGAGCTGCCACAGGGGAGTTCTTTTAAACAAGTTGCCACATGATAGGTTTTCAACAGGACTAGACAATTAAATTTATATAGTTTTAAAATTCATTTAAGCGCTCTAAGGGTTAAATTCAGAACCATTTCTGAATTTTTAGATTATTAGATTAATTATATCCCCGAATGCCGAATGGTGTTTCGGGGATATTATGTTTTTGGTCCGACCACCGCCGCCGCGCCGCTATACGTGTTAACACGATAACATCAGTAATATTTCAATTAGAAATTTCATGTTTTGCATATAAGTAAGTATCATAAAGAGGTTGAACTGATTCGATTTTGGACAATTTACAATTTCTAGATTGGCCACCAGGGGCCAAAAACTGAAAAATCACTGTTTTTATTATATCTCTGGAAAAATTGGTTCGATTGACCTCAAATCAAGTGCAAATGAAAGGTAATGACCTGAGGATGTGTCCCACGATGATATTATACCTGTTTGGTTAAAAATTTTGACATAAAGTGGAGCTTTGTCGCATAAAATTCATAATTTTTGCTATATCTTTGGAACCATTTGTCCAACTGACATGAAACTATGTGCAACTGCAAGGTCATGACCTCACAACGCGTCACATGATGATGTCATACCTGTATGGTTCAATATTTTGTCACCAGGTGGCACTTTGTGATGGAAAATTACCATTTTGGCCAGATCTTCAGAACCATTTGTCCGATTGACCTGAAATTAAGTTCAAATGAAAGTCTATTCAAGGCCTATTCAAGGATTGGGGATTTGGAGGATTGGGGGCGTTCGGGGATATACCCCAAGCCATCGCCTCCGACGGCATAAGCCTAGTTTATTTACTGCTGTAAGCACATTACAGCATAAAGACCCAAGTTGTAGCAGGGCACAGATCTCTATACAAGCTTTATTAGCACAAATGGAGCACGTCACAAACAGCTCACTTATATAGAGCTAATCATCTTTGTGAAATCATTCACTCAGTCTCCAGTCTGGTTCTGACTGGCTCTATGGTGCACCAACAGAGCCCTCATGAGGATATCTATCAAACAATCCAGGGTGCAAATCCACAACCACTCTGCCTCTCTAACTACAAGAAACTGCAACGTTTCACTCACTGAAAGAAACCGTGAGCATCCCAAACCCAAAATTCAGAGTCAGCCATTAGGGGTGGGTCATTAATTTTTCAGTCTGTTCACAGAAAAGTGTTTGCACGCCCCAGTACACACTCCCCGCAGCCAGAGAGGAAGAGCCAGATGAAGACCAAAAATGACCACAGTGGTGCTTATTAGAGAGAAAACTGACAGAGTTCAAAGGGGGTTTTGCACACAAAAATCATTAAACAGATCAATTCCAGAAAGACAAAATGAAAAGTTATTATTTTTTCTCCCACACTGTGAAGCCTTGGGCTTTCAGGACCCAGAATACTTCTTTACAACTTCTAATGAGTTTGACAATCCACTGAAAATCGAGTTTTAAGTCTGACTAGACTGGTCAGATGTGAGCCTCTTTGAGGATAATGCCACATAATGTTAGCAGTAGCGCTAATGAAAGGCAGCAGTGTCAGATAATTAGGCAATGTAAGGGAACATCTCATTTGCTAGCTGTTTACAGTTGTTAATGTCAAAATATTTGAAAACTTCAAGCCTTGGTTGTCAAGTACTTTTCAACATTAACTCATAGTTGCGACTACCTGACTTGTTTCATTGCTTAACTATAAAATACGCCACTGAGCATACATGCTAGCTTCCCGACTTGCAAACAAAAAAATACATAAATATAAAAAGGCAAAGACAAATGCCATATATTTTCATCCTTTTTAAAATGACTACTACTATAACAACGGGAACAGTCAACCATTCTCTTATACACCAACCCCTTGGCGTGTTACAAATGTTTGTTGTAAATTGATTTCTTTTTTATTTCTGTTACAAGCCAACATTTTGGAAACAGCCAGAAGCAATAGGGTGCTTAAGCGCCAAACAGTTATCCACATGCTAGTAGGAAGTTGGAATTGTCAGTGAAACTGCAAATATTAAGGACCACAGCTTAATTCTAACACCTATTGCAGTCTATTTCTGGTTTATTTCTTTTGATAGCAAATCAATACATTCCCTGGCCAAAGCTCAGTCTAAAAATCACTAGCCCAGAAAAAAATCTTTCGGCTCGCTCAGAATCTTCCTCACTTGCCGCATTCGGTTCTTCACGTACGTAGAACCGAAGAACTCTGTCTTCTACTCTGTCGTTAAAACAATATGATTTCTTGGCCCATTTCTCAAAAGCTTATCTCTGTTAGACTATATTTGCAAAGAGAAAGAAGTCTGATCGTTTGAAGACATCAGTCATACTCCTTGTGGATTATATGACACACTTGTGCAGTTACGAGAGCAGAATATCAATTTAATGGCACAGAATACAATGGACTTTTTTTTAACATTACTCATTAAAATACAGGCATGGTGCTTAAACTTGAAGGACGCCTGTGAAATATGTCTTTTTTTTTGTTTTTTTTGCCAAAGCTCATCATCATGATGTGGCAAAGTTGTGTCATTGTTCAAGTGAAGATAAACTCCTGCCAAACTAAATCAATAACAGATTTAAATTTTGCCTGCAATTTCACTTAATTGATGTTTATTCACCAACCATATTTGAGGAGCAGTCTTGGCCCTGGATGTAGAGCTTAAAATCTCTTTGGTGTTAATCATTTGCATTAATTTACCATATTCATATTTATAGATGTCTACGATACGCCTGAGAATCAAATGCATATAAAATTATATGTGATAATTTTTTTCTACTGTTTTATTACCCATTTATTTTGTTATTTTCAATCCCAATGAGCAAAAGTTTACATGGGATGTTCTTTGATTTTCAAGAGCGAGTATTTCCATAGCCCACCAGTAGCTGGTATATTAGCAGTAATATTTTTGCCGTGCCATCTGATCACAGATTTAGTGATCTCGTTCACAGCCAATCACAGAGTGCAGTCACCGCAGCGGAGACGTCACATGACCTCAGTGAGGGCGTACCTCTGTGACATGATCTTGTAGGCGTCGGGGAGGTAGCAGCGCGTGTTGTCCATCTGGGCGGGGTCCGCATCGCAGATCTTATCGTCCGTCCGGCCGTAGTTGGCGCTTTCGATCATGATGACGTCAGTGCCCGGGCAGCGGAGTTCGATGGGGTAGCTCTCACACGAAAGCTCGCGGCGAACCACCGCCATGGGGATGGGAGCGCGGCTGAAAGCTGGAGACAAAGGGACAAACACAGGGTTGCCAGATTTTAGCTGAGCCATCAATTGGTGCACCGTCCACAAACTGAACTTCCAGGGTCAAACCTGCAAGATCTAGCATTGGAAAATTAAGAGACAAAGTAAACAGAAGAGATGGACCTTATGTTTGACGTCACCAAAGTGCACATCGAGCAAAGTTTTTTTGACTCTAAGCCAACTGGCCTTCATTAGGACAAAACTGAAAAACACTACCACAAAAAAAAGGAAATATCTTATTGGTGTCCAGTTATTTATGTCCGACACGTCTTTGTGACACCTCATAAGAAAGCTTAGAACTTAGGCTTTCTTTTTGAATATGAATATAAAAATTGCATATTACATAACACATTATGCAAATTGGCTCTCATGAATATTGATGAGAAAATGGGTGAAAACAAGCAAAGTCATTTTCTTGAGAGATATCCAATAAAAATATCACACCACAATTCATCAAACTTGGACAAAGTATACTTTAAAGGGCTTACAAGTCAAATAAGCTGATGTCTTGTGCTTCGGAGAGCCGAACTATTCCGATGATAGCCAAACGTTTCCATATTTGGGAATCACCATAAAGTGATTTTCTTTTGATGTATAACTCAATGCAATCTGGCGTAATGCGGAAAAAATGCCATAGAAAAAACGGATAATCTTTCGCGCCAGTCATATCCGACAGGGATTTTGCAGCGCCGTCGGGAAAGAGTTGAAAAGGCATGTTTTCTAATTCAACAGTAGGAAAGAAGCATACTGATTGAATGTGCCATTTCTATATTATAAATTTACATTCATTTGGATTATAATGTGATGATAACACATAACTCAATAGCCAGATTCTCAGACAATTCTTTTTAGAAAGGCATAAAACCTAAACTATCAACAGAACTCTGAATACATCAGAATTCCTGCAGCCAGTTGTTTTCTAGGGGGGAAAAAAAGTTACATTTTAGTTTAGGCAAGTAGTGAAAAGCTTTATTCAATAAACATAATGATCAGAAACATGGCAGCAGGGCCTATGCGCACAGCACAGGCCCCTAATTACTCATTATAATCAGAAGAACATTAACATCACATCCTGTGTAATGCAGAATGTCTCCATACTCAGGAATATGCAACCTGACATTGTGGGAAACAAAGTAGTCTGTTCAGTCTCCCTCTATTGCTCTCTCTCTCTCCCGCCTCCTCTCAGTCTCTCTCTCTCAGATTCTCTCTCTATCCCTCCCACATGGTCCTTTTTCTCCCTGTCTCTCCCTCTTTCTATTTCTCTTCACACTCCCTTTGGAGAGACCTCCCTATAAGGCAACACAGGAGTGAAAAAATGATTTGTACACACTTCTCTGGATGTGATTACATCAAATACAGAATTATTGGCTTCCAGCATAGAAAAGGCAGCATGACTAACACCATAATTAATAACCCCGCGTGCTAAGTAAAAACATATGACATGTAATAAGTACTCTCCTTTTTTATAAGAAGTGGTCAAACTTACTGACACCCCAAATTTTCTACCTTCTGCAAACACAGCTTGCCGAGATAACAAATGATGTGTTTAGATTGCATGTTTTCCAGGGATTTTCTTATTTTTTCGTTCAGAGATTTTAAAGATCATTGATAACCTCAGGTTTGCACTCATGGTCTGTCATCTCCAGTGCAGACAACAGGATTTTGGCCAAATTGAGACGGTCATCAAATAACCAGCGAGTTTTGGCAATATGACAGCATGAGGATGTAGCAAGGGAGTGTACTGTAGACGCGCCGCAGCCTGTATAGACGCTTGTTGTTGTTTCGGCTGCTCCTCCTCAGCAGTAAGTGCTCTTTCGCCAGGTGTGTGTCCATAGCCCTTTTCCTGAAGGCCTTTTTCAGGGCTTTTAAAGTCCCCAGCACTCCGATTTTCGGAAAGGGGAGAGAAGCAAAATTGGTTCATTCACAAATAAGACCCTCTCAGGTGGCCAAGAGCCCAGCCGGACAAAAAAAGCCTGCAGAGAGGGTGGTCCGGGGCAACGGGTTTGAATGTACCGATGGAGTCGTGTAACGTAGAGCAAAGAATTACACTGAGCTGTACTAGAGTGCAGTGTTTGTCAGTTCTTTACAGGCCCGCTCATTTTTTTGACATCTTCAATCGAACCGTAATTGCTATATTATTATGTAGACCTGTTTTTTTTTTTTTTTTTTAAACGTAAAAAAGCAAAGCAAATCAGCTAAAATATGCCCACATTGAATTTAATCACTGAATTAAGCAGGTAAAAAATTGCTTCCGCAATTTGCTCAAGCATTAAAAAAAAAAGAACGATAAAAAAGTATTTGTTATTGCGGCATGCTTTAGCATCTGAACAAAGAAAATACATAACTAGGAAACATAGTTCCGTCACTAGGAGTCAACATGTTTTACTGAAATAAGCCATAAACCGAATCAGGTTTTTTGTAACGCACAGGCCATTGGAGTCAGGACACTTCTGCTTCTGATTATGCCACGCTGGTTATTTTACATGCTTTGCATGTGGCCTGTGCTCATGCATTAAATTAAATGATACATGGCGTAAAAGATAGATGCCGCGATGCAAATTCATCCGGAGATTTCCAAGGTGTGAAAGAGCTTTGATGCTACACTGGGTCCGGGATCAAATTCCGTGAAAAGAAACCATGGCAACGTCGCCCCTCGCCATAGGTGATGTCATCCCACGGGGCGCGCTGCTGATGTGGATACCGACGAGTGCAGCGATGGAACTTAACTTTTACTTCTGACAGGGAGCTCTCAGACAGCATAGGGCAAAAAAAAAAAAATTACACGATTAATTGAGGTTGCAAGACGCGGTAACTCGGCAACTGCAGAGCGCTGCCGGCCCACTCAACTACTCATCAACCAGATGCACGGGCTCAGAGACAACCCGGTGAACCGAGCGCAATCGGAAACCCCATTCCATCGGCGATCATACATTTTAATGATACCTTGTCCTTCACAGCAGACAAAACTGACAGGCGATGACATTTAAAAAAATTAAATCATTAATGTAAATATGAGGGGCGGAGGGGAATTATACCAGGGGCTACCAGGCAGACAATCTTTTTATTGATAATCATCCAAGAAATTAAGCTACTTCACCATAAGAGCACCCAGTGAAAGCAGCCCTGTATATTACTGAACAGTATATGCCTCAAAAAGATGTTGTTTGATTTGAGGCACTTTGGCCACCGGAGTAGCGGTTCCCAGGGATGTTTTTTAAACGTGCTTCAGTCCAGAGATCATCCACGAACACGAGCGAGAACGCTCACTCTCTGGTAGGTTTGATGGTTTCTTCGTTATTGTTGACTTCGCATGTGCAGTCAGCAGCCGACAAGCTGACGTGTTAGACTGTAAGAAACATGCATTAGTTTAAAATTGGCCTACCATACAGTTATGGAACATCATTCACCCTTAAAATCACAAAATGTCGTGACAACATGAAAAACTAAGCAACCCTCCTAGGGCTAAACATTTTAAGGCAGAATAGGCTACCTGTCCAGGACAACGCCCATCGTTCATTTGATAAACATTAATCAGCGAGGGTGAATGAACTTCAGAAAGAGATCATCTTCCCCCATTACACTGGCAAATTCTCCGCCAAATTAACCAACTAAAAAGAAAATTTAACAACCAATTTGTATATTACAGATGATTAGCGTCGTATAACGACATAAATCTGGGAAATCAGTTGCTTTTTTCTGTTTCAAAGATGTACTCATTCCGTGCAACTGCGCTGTCAGTTCAGATACCACACACGTCTCTGTTATGACCAGCCAGTGACAGAATCCATCATCGACTTCAAATGTCACCATCTCTTCAAAGTAACGTGAAGAGTAGAAGCATGTAAATACGATTCAAACCCCCCCCCCAAAAAAAAGGCTTCAAGCACAATTCATAATGGAGAATCGGGCATTGAAAGGGGTTGAGGTTGATGAGGAGTGGACGGACGAATTGAAATAAACAAGTCGGCATACCACAGTTTTTCCATGTCGTCTCTGTGTGGTGGGGGGGGGTGGTGCTTTATTTAACCAGGGAAGTTCCATTGAGAACGTGTTTCTCTTCTTCGAGGACACCCAGGGAGAAACGCCAGATCGAACAGTTGCAAAAGAGGAAGGATAGAGAGACAGTTGCAAGTGTGGAGGGATTGAGATGAACAGGGGTAAAGCCCCTGGAGCAGTTTAGAGATTAAGAGCGTTGCTCAAGGGCCCAACGGCAGTCCATCCCAACTTCATCTCTCCGGATCAAGTCTGAGTCCCAAATCCTGCTAGGGCGCTAAAGCTAACAATATTTCAGTTACCAGTCAAACAACCTAGCATTAGGCTACCTCCTCCAACAATGGGACATTTATAATTATTATTATTATCCAAAAAAGAAAATGTATACTGCACTGCACAGAGATAAGCTGGCAAAAGCCATATAATGAAGAAAAGAAAGAATAAAAATGCTTATCTAAGATGGCATAAACAGAGCATGAATATATACACACAGCACACAACAGTTTCAACAAATGAGACACGAGACATCTGGTCTCCCCACAGTGACACGGAAACATAAAAGAACAATGAAATAAACAAATATCTGGGTCATTTTTGTGTCTTGACCAAAAAGGCACAGAAAGAATAAAACTCACACAGTTGGTCCCGAGAACAAAGTAACACATGGAATTGCTCATCAAGCTAAACTCACTGCCATTCTGCGCGAGCGAAGCCACTTTCTTTCCCCATTGGGTTACTTTCATTGCCTCCGCAAACAAACAAGTTTGTTCAACAGACGTAATTAATCGATTCCCATCAAAAGGTAAATCTACACCCAAATCAACCAGTGGGGGGTTCACAGCTAAATGGGGGAAAGGAAGGAGAAATAATGCACAAGCATTTTAAGTGGAAACCACAGTAAGTGCACTAAAATCACCTCCATTACATTTAGCTTCCCAGAGCTCAGAGAAGGAGGGGGGGTAATGTCTGGAATTGCTTTTTCTTTTTTGCTTTTTTTTTGATAAATTGCAGATGAGAAGGAGAATCCCTATGTAGTCGGGTTCTGACAGCCTCCCTCCAGCACTCGGTTTTTTTGGCTTCTCGCTCGACATTGGCCATTTGATCTGCTGTTCAGAGCAGGAAAAGCTTCCACTTGGATTTCGCCGTGACCGTGGAGCTGAGCGGGAGAGATCTGGCACCGCTCCGCGGAGTAGCCTTGGAGAATCGCACTTTTCTGGGCCAACTACCAGCTCTCAGGCTGGCCTTCAAGCATCACAGTCCAAAAAATCGTTCCGAGCCGCCTAATCTAATAGACAAAATGTCTAGTGCAATAGGAACGGCCAATTTGACATATTTTGATTAGATGCACATTTTGTACATGTTATTTTGTAGTCCATTTGTTGGTATTCTAAACTCTGTTTAGGGATGAGGTCACCATTTTGATGCATGTCTAGTTCAGACTGTAATGCACATCTTAACATTTTGGCATCAAATAATTTGTTAGGAGGGAATAAGTGGATTAAGCTGGCAGTTAGGCACAAGTCAGGTCTTTGACAATTAGTAAAGTACTGCCAAATATGCAGACAAATTAAAATATACCCTTAAGGGAGACAAGAGTTATTTGTAAAACACTAAAACTGAAGTTGCGGTCTGTCCAAATCCTTGGGTTAACGAGAGTGCCCTGCGCAAGAAGATGAAAATTCATTTTGTGTCAACAGATCAAACCGTTAGCTCTCCAATTGAGATGCGTAGTTGCTGTCTCGTTTGAAATTAACTGCCAGCAAGCAGCCTTTTTTTTTCTTCTTTTTTTTGAACTGGGAGCCAATGGAATTACCACAAGTCACACGAGTAAACTAGCATGAAAGTTACAACTGTTACAACACCTCTGTCTCCCTCTTTCCCTCTCTCTCTCGCTCCCTCTCTCTCTCACTCCCTCTCCCTCTCACCCCCTTACAAACACGCAGTAACACACAGTCTGTTTAAAAGTAGCAGAACTGACAGTGTGTATTGTGAAGGAGGGCTTTGTTCAGCCACAGTTGCTTTGACACATTTTGGGAAACATCCCCCCACTCCCCCAGCCCTCACATCTCGTCTTCAGGAAGAGCATAACTGCCGCAGCTCCAGATCGCTTCAGGGGTGTTCCGACCCTGGATGGTCCACGCGCAACCTCTTAGGCTGGCATTACTCAACACACAACGCCCCACACAATCTGAGTTTAGCTGAGGTGACTCTAAAACTAGGTCCGACTTACGCTCTATATTCTAGGCAGCAGCCATTCTGAGTTCAAGAGCGGGAGACAAATGCAAAATGGCAGTTTCACAATGCAACGATATCCCCGCTGCGAAAAATGGGCACGATTTTTAGCTTGAACTCAAGTTTTAGCGCAAACGGAGATGAATCATAAACTGAAACTGCAGTCGCTGAAGACCTAACCCTCTAAGGCATGTACAGAATTTCCATTATATCTTATCAATATTTTTTCAATGACAGCAGGTCACAAGAGTGGATTTTATTACTTCTGTATATTGCTTCAATTCATCATTCATTGTCCTGTGGTAGAGTAGCATAACCGCATGAAAAAAAATATGCATCTGCTGATTCTCAATGTTTCAGATCAGAGTTCGGCACTGTTTTCCAAATCTTCCCTCAAGAACCTCAGGCCAGATTCAGCAATCTGATGTGCTGCGACGCAGACACACTCGATTCAAGGACGATGCCCCTTAATTCGGTGTATCAGGTGTTCTTAAATTTGCGAAACACATGAAATACCAGGACCCGGCGGGGGGTAATCAAGGCGAGGTCAAAAAAGCACACTAAGGCCGCGATCCCACTTAATAACAAGCTCCCGCATTGTAATTGGCCTCCTGCGCTACATGAAGACTTCCTGGGTCCCGACTGGCCAATTACAATTGAAGACCCTAGTGCTAAAAGTACCTAAGTCACGCTTTCACACCCAGTGAGATAATGGTGGGAAAATATCTTTTATAGGCTCCCAAGTCAATTTTCCCAATTTTCTCTAAATGGAAATTTTGTGACTGAAGTACTTTTAGCACTGGGGTCTTCAATTGTAAGGTTAGAATTCACCATCAGAGGTTAGTAAGAATATGTTCGTTGAATCTGCAGATCCGAATTAGCATCCGCAGAACACTCCACAGATCCGAAAAAGGTGATTTTCATTCATTCATTCATTCATGGAATGCATCCATTCCAAGTCTGTTAAAATTGCATTCAATTCGCGGACAAAACCTCTGATATCGAAAGTGTGAGAAATAACTTCCGTGTTCGGTCACAAGACAGGCCTGCTAGCAATGGTGGAGAGGATTGTAATCTGAAGCTTGGACTAGATATGAATGAGACTTTTAATAACCAGCGAAAGATAGTGATTGATGCCTGAGACTTAAGTGGGAACACAGTACAATAGATATGGTCCGTGATAGATGACTTTCTTATTTATTTAGGCTATTTTTGCCTGTTAATGTGTTTATATCACAAAGGGCCAAAAAACCCACGCCCAATCTATTAACCCTTACAGCGCTGAAATAAATTTAAAAAGTATATAAATCTAATAATCTTGTGCTGTTGAAAACCTATCACGTGGCAAATTGTTTGAAAGAACTCCCCTGCCGGAGCTCTTTTAAACAAGTTGCCATGTGATAGGTTTTTTAACAGCTTTGATTTTGATATCTTTCATCGCTGCGCAACAATAGCTGCATTTAGCGCTGTAAGGGTTAATGAAAAGGCTCCAGCACTGGAACTGTATCAAAGGGAAGTACCTGTACTCTGTGTCACAGACTTTTTATTACGGGTCATGATTTTATATCGAGGGTCACAAAAGAAGAGCGAAAAAATCAACAAAAACGGATGAAGGATCATTCGGTGGCTGTGGAAAATTCCATCAGATCAAAAGTGTGAGATATACCACAGAAACCACCTTTTCTGCATTATGACATGTCATTGGAGTGAGTTAGAGCCTAACAGAGATAAAAGAAGCACAGAAGAATTGTGTATTTATCCTGGAAGAGAGACGTGCTCTTCCCCCGTACTGCATTGTACATCAGCGATGTGATTGGGTGGAATTCGTCTCATAACTGGCAACATTCGGAATATCTGCTTTCCATACAGCATATTTTTAAAGCATACAACGACTGCATAATGCATCATGCACAGGAAGCCCCGGGACTCTAAGCATCAGAGAGGCTTCTCTCTCTCTCTTTCTTTTTTACCTATCTGAATCCTCAAGTGTATAATTGGGCTCACTGTAAAGCGCGCTGAAAGGTGACAGTTTATTATTTAGGGAAATGCTCAGCAGAACGTGTGGTGCACCAGAATGATTTCCCAGCTATTTCTGGTTATAGCCCTTCTGCTGACATTAGTATCCCTATTTGTTCAAGTGTCAGAGTCATAAACTACTGGCAGAATTAATGCCCTCCCAATTTTCTGTGCTAAAGCATCAGCTTGCAAGTAAAGCATACAAAATGCAGTACTAAGCAGTCGCTAAATAAATCATTTCATTTGAATGATGACTTGAACTGCACAGTCAGTTGCCCCAGACTCCCTAAAGCAGAGGCGGGCAACGAGGGTCGAATCTGTCTTTGGTTTTCGCAACAACTTCTTCTTTGACTTAGTTAATTAGACAAACTATTTATGAAATCTATAGTTTGTGGCGCATTTCTTTAAATTATCATGAATGACCAAAGACTGTTCTTGCCTCCCTTCTCAAAAAATTTTTGTTAGATCTAATTTATGCACAAATCTGCATTTGCGTGTACTACCAATTAGCTCAATTTGTCAGGGTAACTGATAGAAATAAAAACCTGCATACACACCGGCCCCCCAGGACCGGAATGGCCCGCCCCTGCCCTAAAGCAATCACTACCAAAATCGATAGACTGCATGACCTTACCACTCGCAGGGCCCAGGCCAAATATGAAACGAATTGGTTTAAATATGTGGTAAATGGTATATGGTAAATTAACTGTATTTATTTTGCACTTTTCACATCACGTGTCCCTAAAGTGCTTTACAATATGCCTCACGTTCACCCTGATGGCCAGTGGAGCGCTCACTAGAAAAACTCTACTGAGGTGGTAGATGCGGTGTGACGATAGCTGATCCATAGTATCCCGACTCGTTGTCCAGGGATACAATAAAATACAGATTGATGAAAAAGGTCCTCCATATCATGGTCACGTTCAGAAAGCTTTGGCTTCTTTAACTATTAAACTACCAGCAAGCTCTTGATTTCAAAATCCGCAAAATGAAAAAGGAATGCCTTTAAATTTTACAATATACATTACTTCTGTGTCATAAACTGTTTAGAAGCATAACTGAGTACTGAGTGTATCATCAAAATATGTGCTTCCAAACAATAGACACTGGAAGGGCGGTAACACATGCTGCCTTTATGTCAAATGAAACTCCATAAACAAATACAAAACAGCATCCACATGCATGGTTAGTTTTTTTGGAGTGCTCTCATAAAACTAATTTAAGGAAGTATCGTGATGAGGATGAATCTATTTTTTTTTTAGGCTGAAGGACACTGATATTTTTGGAATGAGTTCAGCAACTCAGACTGAATTAATTAATTAGTGACATCGCAGTGAGTCACATCCAGACGTAGCAGACGAGCGTAGATGGGCATAATGGTCTGGTCTCAGCAGCACTTTTTTAGGCCTCGATTATATAACTACCAGTTGCATAACTGTTTGTGTACACGTCTGCTCGCCTGTTATTTCAGGGGTCATGAGATTATCTGTGAAGCCAGTGGAGTCATGGAACAAACACCCTCCCGTTTCGCTGACCACACCTCAATCGACTTAGCAGGAACTCAAACCCAAAGGCTCCCGAGGACCGTACTGAAACGCTGCCGTGCGGTCCTGCCCAGCCTCCAGTGGAAAGGCCCGTGCTGTAAGGGTAAATCCCACATATTTGTGTTCATTATCCATACTTTGTTAGAGACTAACCTCAGCAGAGGCTATGTAAACAACAAAGGAATCGTTGTTGCGGCTAGCCCAGTCCTACCCTCAGCTCCCAAACCATTTTAAAAGTTTGCTTTTCATAAGCGGCCATTACACCTCCACAACCTATCTCCGCAAGCCCCCCCACCCCCGCACAACCCCTTCTTCATTTCCTGCTGTCGACAGCAGCCCAACGTCGTTTCGCATTCCTTGGTGCCTTGCTAGGTAAAGACCCCCCCCCCCCACAAGCCCCCCGTTATACCTTTGAAAGAGGATCCCCTTCAAGTCCAGCTACCGGACCAAGGCTGAAGCTTATTGGCTCTTTGGGGAATGCACACCTGAACTCCCCCCCTCTGCAGACACAGTCGGCCTTTTGTGGCTCCATCATTCCAGAGCCCGTTCAGAACCCCTGCGATTGAGCGCAAGCCCCATTACTGTGCCTGCTGCAGCAGTATTCAGGAGAGGAAGCTACCTAATGACCGCCCCCCCCCCCCCCCTCCCCCCAAACCCCCCCCCAGCCCCCACGTCTGAGTTTCAAAAAACATATTTGTGTTTTTTGGGCTTTATTTTGTTTTTTTGTTTTTTTTTGCAGTGCGTTGTATCAGCATAAAACATAAATGCAAGTACAAGCTCATTTGGAGTGTAAACCAAAACAATCTTTGTTTATTTAGAGGACATTATAGTACATGACATGTTTATGGGTAGTGATCAGAACTGAGATGGGATATCGAGTATGCAACATATACAGTAAAATTATACAACATAAACCAGTCATAATTGAGCATTAATTCAAGCAAAGGCATGTTTATATGATCCTTACGAGCAACGCAATGTAAAACAGTCTGTGTAAAATGATATGCAGCTACATACATTCCCAAACAAATTTACTTTGAATTGTTTACTTTGACCAATCATTTTGTTTCCCCCTAAACTGCATCTTATTACCATTGAATCCATGCTTGAAATGTAAAAAAAAAAAGGCTATTCTTCCAGGTCCCCAACTGTTCATTACAGAATCTTTACTTCAAAGTTGGGCTAGGTGATATGGACAAAATCAAATACTGCAAGATCAATACTGAGCTTATATTGATGAGATATCTGTGAGTGCTTTCACAAAATATCTATACAATGTCATTACTGATAAACAGGCATCAGTAATGTGGATATGACAACCAAGCCGGTACAGACAACAGCGAGAACGGTCTGAGTGCAGAAAAGTGCTTTACTGTAATGCGTCCTTGAAAACCAGAAAAGACAACACTAATATCATATCACAATATTACAATATCCAAAATCTTTGAAAATATCTTATCTCATATCATAATAGCAATAAAAGATCAATATATTGCCCAGCCATTTCTTCCAGGGACAATATAATGCGGAAAAAGTCCCAAAGAATCTGCAGAGTCTATTTTTGAGTCACTCTTTTTTCAAGCTTCTTAAATCACCGTAGGGAATGTGCTAATTTTAGTCAATACAACATTCTTCACAATTTCAAGCGCCCTGCTGACGATGAATATTGAATATAAAAAAGCTAGTTTTAATTCAATTTGAATGAACAAGAATCTGATAGTGATGGTTTGGGGCGAAATAACAATGAATACATTGAAAAATTTCACTGCAAAATATTATTATTACATTTGTATCGCATATTTTAATGATGCCACTGTCTTTAGAAAATTATTTCCAAACAGAGTGTGATCTTTTAATTTTATACTGTTTATTTTTATTTTTTTTTTTTGTAATGCAAATATAACACAACTTTAAAAGTTTGGAATTTCCATCCACATCCCACCGAATGCTTGTCTATTTACCTTTAAAGTACCAGAAAATACAAAGAAATAACAAAAATGATTCAAGCTGCAGTAGCATATTTTTGATGCTAAAAGTTAACAATATGTTCAGGATCACCACAGGGAATAATATAACTAATTTACAGATGATTTTTTTTTTTTTTTTTGTGGCTAAGAATTTGTGATTTTTTGAAGCCAATTAATGAGGAGACTAAGCACGTGGAATGTTCTCTCCGAGGAGCTCTGCATTCTCTCAATAGAGGCTTTCCTTTGTCAGTGACTGTATTGAATTCCCTCTGCCCAAAACCACACCAGGGCCCGTCTCAAGTGCCCTCATTACCCTCCCAAACCCAAAGAGCCGAGAAGCTAATCTGCTCCCTGGCCCATTTGATCCCGTCCAAAGTCTAGACACCTGCATTATTACATTCATCTACATTGATCAATCCTCCATTACCACGGTTTGCAGAGGGAAGGGCTCAAATTGGAGAGGAATGTAAGCAAAGCATTTTAAGGATATTTGAGTGTCTTTTTCCTTAAAATTGAAAAATATGCAATGTCCCTTCCTGGTAAAGGAAGGAACAGTAAAGTTAATATGATAATTAAGAGGGAAGGAGAGAAACTTCACCACTAATGGCCAAATACGTGAGTGAGAGACCACTAAGAGTATTTTACAAAATTAATTAAGCATTAATTAAGGAATGACATTCAAACTCAATTGAGAAGTGAGATTAACTAAAGATAAAAAATGAATGCTTCTCCAAAGCAGATTAAGCTAAGCCCCAACTGAAATTAAATTCTGAAAGGTCTTGCATTTGAATAAAATATATTTTCTGTCAACAATCGTCGCGTCCACAAGAAAATCCCAAAAACACCTGAATATGTAGATGAAGTGGCACCACTCTAATGGTTAATGGTAATCATTTTCCAACAATCTGAGAAAACTCAACTCAACTCTTAGGGGTTTAGCAGTGCGATGAACAAACCTCTATGCTTTCAGCATTCCTGTCAGAGAAATCGCAGCTGCCTGCAAACCTGTTGACAGGACTCCATTACCGCCATAACCCGTTCCCCAGCGGGGCTGCCCGAGGCCAGAGCCCGCGCCGCAGAGCCGGACTCATTAACACGGAGATCTGGGGTCGGCCACTTCGGCCTGATTTGGGGGTACCGACACAAAGCCTCATTAGCAGTGTGAGCGTGCCCATGCATGAGTGTGGGGGTGGGGGTGGGGTGTATGTGCTCTTAATGACACCAGGAAGAAGAAACAGGACCAGTCTCACAGTGAGCCTCATGTCCAGGCAAAATGCATCTTGTGGCAGAATTTCCAAAGCAATGGGAGTTAATTATGTCAAATCATGCGTTCTGCTTGGGGTCACACAAACCCCAGGGCCTATTTAACGGCTCCAAAACGATGATAAACGTTCCCAACTCAATAACTACTTGTAGACATGACTTTTGACTAAATAACATGTTTCAGAAGTTCTGTTAAAAAATAATAGTAATAAACGTAACTTTGGTATGTTCAGCCCATTAAAGCCAATTCTACTAATAGAACTCAGGTAAAATGTTGAGCCGGTTTGATAAGAATGGATAATTAACATTCATATTTCATGGACACCATGCCAACTGGTACCTGATAACCACATACTCAAAGTAAAATTGTTTCCAGTAAGTTTGAAAATACTGACGTTTTCCATTTTTATATTTTTTTTCATGGAATATATAGCTGAAGATATTTTCATATGATGATGATGATGAATTGACAGATATCTGATGGAAAACAGAATTGTGATTGTAGCGTGTCTTTAAGTTACACCAATTACCACTCAAATAAAGGTAAACAAATCAAAAAAGCTATAAGGTTTAGATGGTTAAACAGAGCAAAACAGTTATCATGATATTCCATATCGCCTGAAAGAGCCATATGTTAGTAATACATGCCAGAGGTCATTTTCAGGGTCGCCTTCTCTCCTATCCGCACCCCCTTCCACCCTCTCCCAAATTTGGAAAGCCCAGTAGTGCGCATTTCAGTAATCACCGCCGAAACTTCTACTGACAAGCATGGGCTTTCTTCCAAAGCATGAGACGCCAATTCTGCTTCTTATCACAGCATCGCACGCAAGCCTGGCTCACCACTCTGCGACTCGCAGGAAAATAGGTGGATTTGAAGGCACCCGGTTGACCAGCAGGAGTTGCTATAGAGCTATAACCCACTGGAACCCTCTACTCCCTGGTGATGGTAGAGCACGAAAACTCAGTACAAGAGGTCCTGCTGGTCTTCATTCGCCTCTATAATTAGGACTGGTTTAAATCGCAGACGGCAAGCAAGTTAAATAGCTGGCCGGTCAACGGCTTGAATCAACTGCTTAAGACTGATCTGGGCTCAGGACTTGAGTATTCCATGTAAAATTAGAGCCAATTGTCAACCCCTCTGTGGGGCTTCTGGCAACGATCAGCGCTGACAGTTTGGATTCAAACTCAGACAGTGAGTCTCATCCATGTAGAGAACAGTGCCTTTTCAAACACCAGACCTCAAAGTCCATCCCACACTGGAAAAGTGTCTTAATAAACACCAGACCTCAAAGGCCATCCACACTGGAAGAGAGCTTCAACTGACACCACACTATAGAGCTCATCCATACACTGGAATAATGGCATAACCAGTACCAGACCACAGAATCTCTCCCGCTCTTGAACAGTTATCTTAACAGAAACCAGACTATACAGCTCATCCATATGTTAGAGTACAGTGCCCAACTATACAAGGAATCATGCTCAACAAATACCACAATATTATATGTTATTAATTGCTTATTTCCATATTGCCTTGGTATGAGCCTGAGGGTCGCCATATTGATCGCTAATTCTGCGACCCGAAGGTCCATATCCAGGCAATGCGAAAATAAGCCATTAATAATATTTCTATTAGTTGGTTACGTATGTTGTGCTATCATGACAATATTATGACCATGACTTCTGAAGTACGCGACTTCAAGACTCATTAATGAGCTAAACGCTAGGTCTGCTACTCTGCTTCTTTGAAGAGAGCGAGTGCCCCAATTACCGCGGCCGAATGGCCAATACCAAGGCAATGCGATTTAAAATATTTTTATTAATTGGTTAAGTAGGTTGCGGTATCACGACAATATTATGACTATGACCTCTGAAGTCTGCAACTGTCATCTGCTTCTCTGAAGAGAACGAATGCCACAGTTGCCAATGGTTACTTGTGCAGGTCCTGAATTGGCCAATACAGGTCGGCAAAAAACAAGATAAATTGGCAGGATGTTTTAACTGTATGCAGGCAATAACATACATAACCAATTAATAAAGTGTGAACACATACTCTTAAATAATACCTTGCCAGATGCCAGACTGCAGAATGCTTCTCAATCTTCAACTATCTTAACCCCATTAAACTCTAATTTTTAATTTAAGTTTCCTTACAGTAGATTCCAAGACAGAAAAAACAGATACCAGAATACAGAGTCCTTCCATACACTGGAACAGCACCTTCACTGTAATTATAGTGTAAAAATAGATACATTTATTAAATGTGGGGTAATTTGTCCTCTGCATTTGACCCAGCCTATTGCTAAGAGCAGTGGGCAGCCACAACTCTAAAGTTCTAAAGCCAGTTCCTTGGTAAGCAGCATTGGTAGGAGCATTCCTATGATGCATGTTTCTGTGGGTGGGGGAAACCGGAGGACACGCACGCAAACACGGGGAAACATACAAACTCCACACAGAAAGGCCCCAGGCCAGATTCAAACCCACAACCTTCTTGCTGTGAGGTCACAGTGCTAACCACTGCACCATAAAAACCTTAATAGAAAACTGTCTTCATAAATTAAAGATTATACTGCGCTCCCGTGTTCTAACTGACAGTATTGCAGACATCCGTGCTCTTCACAGACATCATAACCCGGAGCTCATATATACGCATTAGAACAGCGCCTAGCTTAACTGATACCAGACCACAGACCTCAGCAACTGACCAGACCAATACAATACAGTACATTAAACAGTACAGTAAGATACCAACACACAGAACTCAACCATGCATGGAAATGGAGCCCAACCGAGTGGGACAAATTACCACACGTGGTTCAATAAGGTATATTTTATCTTCTCGTATCTTATCTTTCCTTATCAGCCACCTCTTTGGATTACAGTATTTCCCAGAACAAATGACAAATACTCAGAAACTCATAAGTGCTTAATAATAATCACAATGCAATCTGAGCATAATCCCTAAGCAACCCCTAAATTAGTCCATAAGATTATAAGGTCGCCCATATAAAATCAAACCGTATAATAGCCTGGATTCACGAATTAGCTAAATAAGCAGGACATGCTGTTAAATATGAGGGAGAGATATAAGCCCCCTGACTCAGCAGAGGGAATTTTGTCAATGATATGTGACAGAGTGGCTTCGCATTTCAACCAGATAATGATGTGAGAAGTACCGGTCCACTGCAGCGCAGGTATTTGCATAAGAAGAACGTTTTTTGGTCTATAATCAAGGACACCAATAGGATTTCCCATCTGGCTTAGATTCAGTGGAGACACACATTGCCAAAAACACATACACAGAGGTGGACAAGACTTTTCATATTTCTGAAGGTTTGCACTCATTTTTTTTTTTTTTTTTTTTTTTTTTAAATTTGGCATCTCCAATCCCACCCGAATCTGGAATGCCCAATTAGTGAACTATGTACAAAGCTTGCTCGTATGCGACCCCTTGCTGCCAACTCAGGATAGTGAAGACAGCTCACGGCTCTCCTCCGAAGCACGTGTCCGTCAGCCACTGATTCTTATACACTCATTGGTCGAATCCGCGTAAATTCCGAACGAGGGCGGAGGATACCCGGACGTGAACAAACCCAGAGTCTTCCTGACGAGCGCCCGTCTGGCCAACAGGAGGCGCTGGAGCAACGAACAAAGCTGATATTCTTAACCCAAATCCGGCAGTCCCTTCCCAATTTGAAACCCTGTAGCGTGATCGCCAATTGTCCACTACTCTGAAAAAGCTGCCGACCCCTGCCGGTGGGTATGCACTCATTTTTAAGAGATTATCTCTTTTAAATATCAAGCCAGGACTCAATTAGGAAATTAATGCTTTGGACTACAGTTTTTGAATAATACATACATATACATATATATATATATATATATATATAGCATTTTATTCCTACACATAGACATAGAATCATTTTGACACGCAAAAAAAGTGGTTCCTGGCTCTAGCCAAAATGCTGACTGTGACTTCCTTTATATCATCTTCCTGAATATATTATGCAGGAAAAGTCAATAGCCCTCTAGGTCTTTTGTGCCCATAATTTCGGCACTGAAGAGGAGTGCTGTAATATTTATGATATCTTGTGGCAATTGGATTCGGCAGGCATTGTGTCACCTGATGTAAACCAACATCTTAGACCCCTCGACCTCTTGTCAATATCCGTCCTCATTAAATGCCACTCTGCCTCAATACGGGCTCTAAATTGCCCCTTTCAACACTTCAAATGATGCAATTTGGGCCCCGGCTCTAATTCATCCATTTATAAGATATACACGCCCTTCAGGACAGCGATAAAACGGCGGCGAGTTTAACCCGTTTCCAAAAGCCTGCCCGCTTAATGTTGC
Source organism: Gymnothorax reevesii (assembly GCA_029721435.1). Lineage (NCBI taxonomy): Eukaryota > Metazoa > Chordata > Actinopteri > Anguilliformes > Muraenidae > Gymnothorax > Gymnothorax reevesii. Next base: position 26,334,040 of record CM056589.1, read on the forward strand.
TGTCGTTTGTTTCAGTGGCTTTGACAGCACTTTGGCAATCTAAGAAGAGGAAGAAGGAGGTGGCCAGCGATTCTGGCCATTTTCTGTCTTCCTCCAGGTTGAGAGCAGTTATTGATTTTTCTATCAGAGTTTAAAAAAAAATAAATAAATAAAGGGTACAAAAAATAAAGGGAACAAAAAAGTCTCACTGATTCAGTGTTTGGCAGGCGGTATAGGAAATGGCCATATTCCAGTTAAATCACAAACTACAAATGGATCTGACAGAGAGATATGCTGAGCAGATTTATGATTAGTCATTTCGCAGATGATCTTAACCAGACTATTTACAGAAGCATGTAAGGTTGAGTTTCTTCGTCAAGGGTATAAGAGTTATGCGCCACCTAGGAATCCAAATTGCTGTCACAAGCCCAGTTCCCCAACCACCATTATCCTTCCACTAACAGAGTCCAAACTGAGCTATTACGATTCAGCACTTTCAAAAAAAAGTTCTCACCAAAGGAAAAAAATGCACACGCTCCTAAATCTGGCTGGCTGTATGGGAAATGTTAAGGTTTCAGTCAAATATCATGAACTAAAAATGGATCTGACAGTGAGATATTCCACACACATTTACACTTCAGTCATTTTGCAGACTATTTCACCTCCAGCAAAAGTGGCTAATTATTTAATGAAGCAATCAATGTCTAGTATCGCAATCAAGGCGACAGCAATGGCGGATCACACAGGAACTAAAAGCTACAACGCTGCACGAGTCACCAGTCCGGTTCACAAACCGCTATGTTATTCCCCGCCCCACAATTATGTATTAAACTATCTAGACAGAGCATTCAGAACAGACAGAAACGTATATTTTAGAAAAACAGCTAACCAAAAAAAATGGCCGATTCCCAATTTTAAACTCCCAACTCTGTCTGGCTGGCAGTATTGGCAATGGCAATATTTCAGCAAAGTATCATGACCTCAAACTGGAGCGGATGAAAACTGAGTGACAGGCCACACTCATTGACGTTTAAGCAATTTAACAGATGATCTTACTCAGAGTGAACAATGGCGAATCTTTAGAGGGAGGTTTCTGTGCATTGACTGAGGGTACTGGAGCAGCACCGAACCGAGGAATTCAGATACAACACTGCATTTGCAAGCACAGTTCACTAACAGTAACAATATTCCATAATCATAATCAGTAGATAATAAATGTAATCATTAGCATATTCTAGAAAGTTTTCACTTCCAAAAAAAAAAAGGGAAAACATTTTAAGATAGAAAAAAACTAGCAAAATATGATTTCATCTGAAAAAGAAATTAAGATAGCTGAGGTCCGCAGGTTTTTATGGTTCCTCTAGGCAGGTTTTAAGAAAAAAGAAACACCTCGGCTTTTGCTCCAGTTGGAGTACAATTCAGCAACAAAATGGGCAGGGTTTGAGCGGCAATAAAGCAGACTCGCTTTGCTTTATCTTCGTCAGACATCTGATTGTTGCCGATGCGTCACCTCATCATTCTTCTTCTCCCTCAATACACTTTATCAAAGCAAGAGAAGAAGAGGAGGAGGCTGCCACCCAAGGTTTATTAGCACCCAGCCGTGAAAAATGGACGGACAAATGAATACAGAACAGCATAGAACTAAAAGTGAAATAAAGAGTCATGACCGACTGACTGAAATGGCAAAGCTGCAGTGAATCTGATTAGCCAGATTGCCTGAATTTGCTTGCACAAGAAGGTTCATGGATGCAGTCCAGTGTGTGTTTGAGCATGTATGTCCATGTTTGCTACAGTCAAATCAAAGGATTAAGCAAGAAGGTCTTGTAATCGAGAACTGCCAATGTTTTTCTACATCAAATGCCCGCGGAAGTGGACTCATCCCTGTTTAGGGGACTTGACTGCAGAGGTGAGATACAGCAATCAGAAACAACATTAATAACAACAGCCTAATATTGCATGGTTCCGCCTTCACCAAACAGCTCCGACCCATAAAGTTATGGACACCGGAAGACCTCAGAAAGTGGGCCTGTGGTATCTGGCACCAAGTCATTACCGGCAATTCTCTCAGGTCTCACATGTTGCGAGGTCGGGCCTCCATGGATTGGACATGTTTTTCCAGGCATATCCCACAGATGATGGATTGGATTGAGATCTGGGGAGTTTAGAGGCCATGTCAACACGTTGAACTCTTTTTCATGTTCCTCAAACCATTTCTGAACAATTTTTGCAGTGCGGCAGGGTGCATTATCTTGTTGAAAGGGGCCACTGCCATCAGGGAATACCGCTGTCATGACGGGGCGAACTTGGTCTGGAACAATGTTTAGGAAGGTGGTACCAGTCAAAGTAACGTCCATATGAATGCCGGGCCCCAGGGTTTCCCAACTGAACACTGCCTGCCATTTTGAGGATGCGCTGACGCAGTCGTCCAGCCATCACAGTTCGTCCCCGGTCAAAGCCGCTCAGATCCTTACACTTGCCCATTTTTCCTGCTTTCAACTCATCAACTTCAAACACTGACTGTTCACTTGCTGAATAACCCTCCTGTTGTGTTCGGTCAAATCTGACTGATTTATAAGTTTTCTCTCCAAAAAAATGCAGTTAATTTCATCTGTTTGTCATAAGATTCCATGACATATTCACACATGGCATCTGAACGCATACAATAAATTTGGATAATTTTGATTAAATTTTGTGTGTTTTATTGAACTTGTATACACCTGTGGTGTTCCCGGTCATTAGAAATGAATGAGTAAGACCACAACAAACACGCACACACACATACTCAAACACACACACTCTCACGCACACACACACACACACACACACGTGCACACACACACACACAGCTTCCATGGCAACACCCCCGGGAACCGATCTCTGATAAAATTTTTATGGCCATAGTGGAACCCCTCATGGAAAGGCGGCAGCACCTTCCCTGAACACCATCCTCTGCTGCATTGGTGAGGGACATGCAAGCATCAGCACCAACATCCACACCAACCACAGGAGGACACAAAAGGGAGAGGCGTCAACTGTGTGCACCACAAGATAGAAAAACAAGCTTGGTGTGCCACAAACGCAGTGTATACATTTACCAGGAACATGCAACAGCCACAATCCCTTACCAACATGTACATCAGACGACAAAATATGAGTGATGTAAGTGATTGACATATTGTGAAGATTTTGTTTTTGTCATCAGGAGTGTTATTGTTGATCTTCAAAAAGAATAAAAACAGTTGTAGAGCTAAGGAGGTGAAGAGCAAAGATGAATTATGATGCAACACTGATGAACAATGGAATAACACTTTGGTGCTACCTGTTGTTTTGTTTTAAGGGATGATGGGAAAATGATTGCTGATGTGTGCATTCAGTCCAAGGTTCGGACATTACTTTTATAACATGGTTAAGTTTTCCCGTGTAGATTTGGGCTTTTGTTTTACTAAATAAATCATACCGGTCAGTTTTGACCTGGAACACAAACAACGTTATTTTGTGCCACTATTTAGAAAATTGAAATGGTTTCAAAACAATGTCTTTGGTAAACATTGAAATGAAGTACTCTGTGATAAATACTACAATATGTTTCATCTAAGTATTTGGTATAGTCAAAATAATTTCAATATAATGTTTTTTTCCCCCTAAAAAACTAGTTGTATGACCTCAGGTAAATTAGGCCCACAGCACATACATAGCAAATAGAAGTTCAAAACATGTAATGTTCACAAGAGCTGACGTTGATAAAAATGTCTAACACAACATTAGGTGATAATATATGCATCATTGTGGATTTATAATCAACTACAATGTTACCGGTCACATGCGACCGGGAACACGATGAGTGTTAGCCAAAACGAACAGAACAGGAGGGCTTATATATCCCACCTCTTGACTTGTATGACTGCTCTGTCATTCACTACACGTGTCAGTGGTTTTAACGTTGTGGCTGATTGGTACACATACCATCATGCATGCATTCGCTCGTTCATTCAAGTATTCATTCGTCCATTCATTAATTAATTCATTTTCTTGTGTTACAAAACAAGCCAGTGGATGCCATTGATTGAACAGACACAAGCATGTAACAAAAGACCTTTGCTCCAGACAGGCAACCCAAAGCAGAATGAGATCAGGGTCAAAGTTCAGAGGAAACCGCTGTTATTAGCGGCACTGACCCACAGTGACTGCTTTGTTTTTTTGTCCTCAGCTCTGCGCAAAACGTGCGTTACAAATGTCAAACTAAATAAATCCATCCAGTTCTGCGCCTGCCCTCCCACCGTCTACCCACTGTACCAGTTTAATTTGAAAAAAATAGAAGAAGTGAGTGTATCGTGTTATGAATTAGATATTTGAGAAGCCTAGCATTTTTCCGCGCACCTAATCCGTTATAAAAGTGCAGATAAACAGAGCTGAACGGCAGCAGACGAGTTTTAATGGCAAGTTTCGGAAAATCGTTTCATACATGGCTTCAGCAAAGCCGGTTGTCGTTCGCCATGCCTGCCAGCCATACGGAAGTGTTTACATTGCAAATATCACAGGGGTTTCCTCGCCGCGCTTCACTGAATCGTGACAAAATCGGCATTATTACAGTGGATAGATTGATAGCGGGTTAGCCGAAGTAATGAGCAAAACTAAAGTCAATCAGGGATTCAAAACAAAAGGTGCCGGCCATAAGTATTTGGACAGCAAAGCAAGTTTTTGGGCTTTGCCCTCTCCTTACATTGGATTTGAAAGCAATGTCCGCGAGGTTGAAATAGACACATTTAGGTTCAATTTCTAGGTATATACTGCATATCTACAATACAGGCCAAAAGTTTGGACACACCTTCTCATTCAATGCGTTTCCTTTATTTTCATGACTATTTACATTGTAGACTCTCACTAAAGGCATCAAAACTATGAATGAACACATGTGGGATTATGTACGTATGTATTAAAAGGTTGTCCAATAGGGCTGTCGGCTGTGTATCAACCTGACTTCTGCACAACACAACTGATGGTCCCAACCCCATTGATAAGGCAAGAAATTCCACTAATTATCCCTGACAAGGCACACCTGTGAAGTGAAAACCATTTCAGGTGACGACCTCTTGAAGCTCATCAAGAGAACGCCAAGAGTGTCCAAAGCTGTAATCAGAGCAAAGGGAGGCTACTTTGAAGAAACTAGAATATAAGACATGTTTTCAGTTACAGGTATTTCACACTTTTTTAAAGTACATAACATAACGTGAATGGCAAGAACAGGCCTTTCAGCCCAACTAAGCTCGCCAGTTTCTTTATACTATTGTGAATATATCCCTTCAGATACTAAATGACTCAATGGTGTCTAGCTTTAGGTCAAGCCTGCTCTTGAAAACCCCCAAGGTCTCTGCCTCAACAATATGGTCAGGAAAGCTATTCCACATTGACATTACTCTTTGGGTGAAGATATATTTCTGAATATGCTAAATTTACCTTTGGTCAACTTCCATTTGTGACCCCGAGTTCTACTCGCAACACTTGGTCGAAGGAATCCTACATGATTCACTTTGTTAATCCCTTTGACACATTTAAAGACCTCAACCAAATCACCCCAATTCCATGTGTTCATTCATAGTTTAGATGCCTTCAGTGAGAATCTACAATGTAAATAGTCATGAAAATAAAGGAAACGCATTGAATGAGAAGGTGTGTCCAAACTTTTGGCCTGTACTGTATATCGTGAGCCAAGTACAAGCTCTTGTCCTTCTCATACAGCGTCATGTCCAAGTACCTATGAACTACACACAACAGTACATTACCTCCAGCTGTCCCTGGACTTTATGGGGTCATATGCAAAAATAATCAAGGGGCAAGGGCTACAAAAAGTTTGAAAGCTTCGCCCAGGAAACCAAAACAGCCCCTGCTGCTACAGCTGGGACCTGGGTTACACTTCATGGGAGGAAATGCTCTGAGACAGGCATCACACAGCGACTGAATATTACTGCCCAACAGATACATAGATCAGTAGATATATTTTATTGAACCCTGTGGGGTAATTTGTTTTCTGCATTTGAGCCATCCTTGTCGCTTAGGAGCAGCGGGCAGCTACAGTACTGTATGGGACCAAATCCAGTTCTAAAACCAGAGTTTTGGTCAGGAGCTCCGGTAGGAGTGTTCCAGCGGAACATGAATTTCAGGGAAGGGAAAACTGGAGTACCTGGAGAAAAACAATTCGAACATGGGAAGAACATGCAAACTACACGGACAGAGGTCCTGACATATAAATCACGCCCTTGCCTGAAAAGTTCAGGAATTGACTATTGAATTTGAGCGTGGATTGCGGTAAGTTCGTTTTGAGTGAACTACAAATGCACTAAGCAGCCAGGTGTGCGAGTGTGTGTTTTCTGTGCTATGCAGACAAATCAAAGGGTTTCAAGCAGTCAGACATGTTGTCATGGTTACGGGGAGTATGCACAGCTGCAGCGAAATCTGATTAGGAGACTAAATGTCATTACCCTGCACATACAGCAAGCTGATTTGACCATACATATACAGTGAGCTGATGTAACATGCCTCTGCAAAAAATGTAATTAAGCAACGACTCTCAATCTCAAGAATGAATGTTCCTAACTCCAAAAAACTGACCTATATTAACGTGGCATTACGTGAATTATAGAATCCCACGATCCGTTTTGGGGCAGGACTTCAAAAAATTCCACCCATCACAATGTCAGAACACGTGATTTAGAGCTTAAGAACTGAAATCAACTGGGCTCAACCTCAGGATGTTCTTAAAAGTTGAAATATACAGAGAAACGGTGCTTATTCCTTCTCCAACCCCAAATATAAAAAATGAAGCAAACCTGCAAGATATATGCAGGGCAGGCAGTCAGCTAGAGTTGTGCTGTCATCACATGACCAACACTGCTCAAGTCAGCCACTGGTATGTTCCCCCCCGATAAAGCGGCATATTTAAACCAGCAAAGCCCACTTATCGACTCCACCACCCTAATGCTGCTTGCAGCAAGCATAAACTTTCAGCGTATGTACTTTTTAAAAAAGGTGTAGCTGCTAGGTCAGTTGGACACATTCAGCGGTTACCATGGCTTTCGTTACTCTTCTGGAGTTAATCCTTAGAGTGGTAAATGCAGCTATTGTTACTCAATGATGTAAGATATCAAAATGCACGCTGTCGAAAACCTATCATTTGGTGACTTGTCTAAAAGAGCTCCCACAGGGGAACTCTTTTCAAGAAGTCGCCACATGATAGGTTTTCTAAAGCAAAAGATAATCTAATATATATTTTAAAAAAAACTTATTTCAGTGTTCTTTGGGTTAATAAACGTCAACCATCAAGAATCCTCTCACAACTCCAGACTTCGTCGTCCTGGGAACCACAAAACTAACTGCAATTTCTGCAGCAAATTTTCTCTCACCTCAATCCCAGAATGCACCTGTAGGCTCTGATTATAGGTCAGTACTGCAACTTCCTGTTTCTCTGGACTCACTCAGGCATACTCTCGCAAACAACGATCAGATCTGACCGAGACGCCACTTCAATAATTATGTTTATACATTTCATTTTATCATTAAATATGTTTACGTGAGTCAGTTGAATAAATTGACTTCTGTTTGGTTTTGTTTTATTTTGCTGATCACAATCTTACTGAATTGCACTCTTGGCAGAGGTTGGTATCAATGTTTCCCCATCTTCTTTCAGTGACTTTGTGTGCCAAGTCCAGCAACAAATTTAATAAATGATACTTTGAATAATGAATGGGAAGTTTTCCGAACAGGAATCAGAACAAATTAAGGTTGCAAACCCCTGGGACACAATTCATTCGAGGCAAGGTCCAGTCGCACTAACCAAGAGAAACCCAACCTTTTAAATTACATTTGATGGGCTGTTTTGAAACGCTGACCACTTTCTCTCGCGTTTTTATTGTCTCACAGCAAGACCTTTAAGGATACCACTGTTCTAATCATCTCGGTAAGCGGAACGACGGGAAGAAATATAAAAAAAAAAAAAAAAAATGAAACTGGGAGGCAGGCAGCTTCGCGGTTATTAAAGAAATGTAATGACCTATTTTCTCGCAATCGATGCCAACTTAAGTGAACCTCGCAGAACGGCTGGCATTCGATGAATGACTTCCAGGTAGAAAATTTCGCCCTCAAACTGCGTTATTGCTCGGCTCATTCACAATGGATTTAAATTGAAAGACTGCTTCAGATGTTTTCCTGCCGAGACGATAAAGGACAAAGTTTATTGCTTCGGTAGACTTATTAGATCACACAAGCCAGGCTATTTTCATTTTAAAGCACCCAGAAATGCTCTCCAACCTGTCGAGTCACATTCAGCCTCTGTCATTATGACTTCAGTCAAACCACAGTTTTTAGATGTACAACATGATACATTTTTCTCACACCTATAGTCCAGAGTGACTGTCACTGTCTTCATCATGAATGGCCATACAAATTAATACCTTGATTAATAAATGAGGTCATTAATGATTTATGAATGTCTTCTATCTAGGCTGTAGTTTCCTTGCCAAGGCTGTGGTTTTACTGGCAAACATAAATCGTGGTTGCCTTAAACATGGAGATAACAATACCGAACAATGAAGTGAACCAAGCAATGAAGCTGATGAATGCTCATGTATATATTAAATGATATTAATGCACCAAATATGTAAAAAATGTAATGGATAACTCCACATTTAAGTTCCCTCGTTTGTTAACAACTACCTCTCCTTGCACAGAGAATTTAATCATTTTCTCCTTAAAATTCTACCTTATTACGTATAGTACATGAATAAACAATGAGAAAAAAAAACATTTCCATGAATATACAAAGCTTCTGAATTTTTAGAAGTTTTCACGGCCCTGAAAAAGTGTTTTCTTTTCAAAAACGGTAAACAGACTGAAGACCATCATGGTCTCCGTGTTTTTTTTTATTTAATTTTTTTATTTTTTTTCCCCCTCAAAGGGAAACTTGGACAGCGTGGAGCTCCAAGTAAGTTCAAAAGCTGCTTTTGCCTTCAAAGGTCCAAACCTTGGAAAAAATTAACCCAGATTGATGGGCCTTAGAGATGGCGAGGGGTGATTCGTCTTTTTGAACAGGACAAGACATGCTAACCATTTAGTCTTCGACCACAAACGCGGCTCCAGGCATGATGTAATCCCCGACCTGAGATCACTGTCAAGGGAGTAACCGTCTGCGGCGAACATGATCAGACGAAAGGGTGAGAGGCTCAATCGTTCTTTATCTGTACTAGCATGAATAATACAGACTCCAGTGTGTGTATATGAGTAAATGATTGACTGATCCTTTGGGCCGTTGCCTTAAAGAATTCTCAAAAAAATAAATATGGGCATAAGGGTGAGTGTGTGCATGTGCGTGTGTGGGAGTGGGGGGTGGTCATTCATTATCCCTGTATTCTTACAAAAACCAACTTACAAAAATGAACAATGGCTCAAAGAAAAACAGCTCCATCCTATTTATATATATTCTTAAAAAGTTGTCAAAAATGTAATGCATTTGTATGATCAATTCTGGAAAAAAACTCTCTAAACATAAATAATAAGAATAGGCATCTGCAATTCAAAGAGTCCATTAATACATTATGCATACACTGATGACTCGAAGCATAACTGTCTGACTATCCTTTGCATGATTGCTGCTTCACAAAATATGCTTAACAAAAATAGCCAGCATTTTTATGATGCATTCACTGGATTTCTAGATATTATCAGGCAGCATAAAAGATTATGCGACTACTTTTGGTTCAACAGACCATCAAGTATTCAGAGGAACAGTTAAGTGCATGGGGTTTACTTCAGTTCGATTCTCCAGCCCATAAATTAATCAAAATATGAAAAGCTTTGCACAGATCCTGCCAGCATACAGCCCAGATCCAATGCCCTTTTTCAGCAATGTCACTCTGCCCATTGACGATGCGTTTACGTGTGTACAGACAGATGCGGATGCCTCTGTTCATTTTCCTTGGCGTGATCCTGCTCCATTTGTCCCCATAAAAGTGGTCACTGTCACAGGACGATCTGAGTCTGGACGTACAGCGCATGCGCAAAAAGATCGCCTATGTTTTATGCGTCACTACGGCAACATCGCTAAGACAAATAACAGTTGTTTGTTCCTGGACAATTTGAGTCCTAGCAACCCCGCGAATAGAGAAACTTTACCTTCAAGAGGTCTCCATTGGATTTGATCGAGTCGTGGTCATTTTAAAAGCTGTAAGTTCCAAGGTTTTTTATAGTAAAAAAAGTTCAAGATGCGGACTCTACGTCGTTTCACTGGGAGTTTTCCATCTATCGGCTCCATTTATCGACATCGCTTTTTACAGGACTCAAATCGTCCCCATTGATTTGTCTTAGCATATTGCCATAGTGATGCGTGAAACATAGGCGATGTTTTTGCGCATGCGCTGTATGTCCAGATTCAAATCGTCCTGGGACACAAAATCGTCCCTTGACAGTCACAACAAATCAATGCAAAGTTATCCTGTGTGATTGCCTGTATATCCTATGATGAAGCATTCCTACTATAACCAGAGTGCTCTCTTCCAGGATGACAACTGTCCAAGCCCCACAGGGCACAAGGCGTCACTGATACTTTTTCCACCAAAAAAAACACCTAGTGCTAGTGCCGTGCTCGTGCCAGTGCTTAGTTGGTTCATCCCACGCAACTCTGAAGAACCTGTTTGCTTTTCCATCGCCTAGGAGCCAACTCAGAGCCTCGCGATTATGTCACTGTATACTAGCGGGCTAGCCAGGCTTTTGGGACATTGTCTATTAGGACGACCTACTGGTGACCAAACTCTGGCTTCCTGGCTGATATCTTGAGATGATGCTTCAATATATCCACATTATTTACCTTTCTCATGATGTCATCTACAACCCCAATTCCAAAACAGTTGGGACAAAGTGTAAATTATAAATAAGATCAAAACGCAATGACTTTCAAATTGCACCAGCCAGTATTTTATTCACAATAGGACAAAGCAAGTGTAACACAGCAAGTGTTGAAGCTGAAGCTAAGTTTCTTGAGTTTAGCCATTGGAATTTGATCCCACTCTTGCTTAATACAGGCTTCCAGCTGCTGGAGAGTTTTGAGTCTCTTTTGACGGACTTTTTGTTTAATTATGTGCCAAATGTTCTCAATTGGTGAAAGATTAGGACTGCAGGCAGGCCAGTTCAGCTCACAGAATCTTCTACTACAAAGCCATACTGTTGTAACAGATGCAGTATGTGGTTTTACATTGTCCTGCTGAAATACACACAACCTTCCCTGGAATAGATGTCATCTGGAGGGGAGCTTATGTTGCTTTAAAACCTTTATATACACCTTTCAGCATTCATGGTGCTTTTTAAAACATGCAAGTGTCCAACACCATATACACTAATGCATCCCCATACCATCTGAGATGCTGGCTTTTGAACTGAATTCTGATAACAGGAGGGGAGATCTTTCTTCTCTTTAGCCTGGAGGACACGACACCCATGATTTCCAACAAGAATGTCAAAATTGGACTCGTCTGACCACAGGACACTTTGCTGCAGTCCATTTTAAATGAGCCTTGGCCCACAGAACACGGCGGCGCTTCTGACTCATGCTCAACAATGGGCTTCTTATGCATGATAGTTTTAGGTGGCATCTGTGGATGGCACGGCAGACTGTGTTTACAGACAGTGCTTTCTTGAAGTATTCCTGAGCCCATTTAGTAATGTCGATGACAAAATCATGCCGGTGAGTGATGCAGTGGCGTCTGAGGGCCCGAAGATCATGGGCATCCAGTATAGGTCTTCGGCCTTGTCCCTTACGCACAGAGATTTTTACAATTTCTCTGAATCTTTTGATGATGTTATGCACTATCGATGATGAGACCTCCAAAGCCTTTGCAATTTGACGTTGAGAAACATTGTTTTTAAAGTATTCCACAATTTTTTTACACAAGCCTTCACAGGTTCGAGAGCCTCTGGCCTTCTTTACTTCTGAGAGACTCAGCCTCTCTAAGACATCCCTTTTATAGCCAATCATGTTACAAACCTGATGCCAGTTAACTTAATTACTTGCTAAATGTTTTTTTCAGCTGATTCTCTTATATATCAATTGCTTTTTCAGCCCTTTTTTGCCTGTGTCTAAACTTTTTTGAGACCTGTTGCAGCCAGAAAATGTAAAAATAAGCTCATTGTGTGGATAAAAATGTAAAATGTCTCAGTTACAACATTTGACATGTTATCTATGTTCTATTGCAAATAAGATATTGGCTCATGTAATCTGAAAGTCATTGCATTTTGAATTTTTAATTCACAATTTACACTACGTCCCAACTATTTCGGAATCGGAGTTGTATTTTGCACCAGTCCCTCCTGCAGATAAGCACTCCCACAAACAATGATGGCCATAACGGCAAAACAGTTCAATTTCAGTACTATGAAATCAGAAGACGTTTCTCCATAAGAAAGATCTTAGTCCAGAAAGATCTTAGTCCCTATGTGCAGCTGTAATCATAATCAGGGCTTTTAAATAGAAGTTATGGTGCAGTGGCATCTTTGTTGGTGACTGGCCTTTCAGGTTATTTTGATGTTGAACTTTGTCTCTAGTATATGCAATACCTTCGTGCCTGTTTACTCTAGTATCTTTCCAAGGTCTTTTTACCCGCGCCCGACGCGGCGGCATGGGTATACAGTTTAGCACCGTCTGTCTGTCTGTGTGTGTGTGTGTGTGTGCGTGTGTGTGTGTGTGTCTGTTCGCGTGACAGCTCGGCCACCACTGAAGCTAGGGTGACCAAACTTTGTGGGGTAGATGATCCTAGGATACCCCGTCAAAATTTGCATTTTGAGATCGAAAGGTCAAAGGTCAAGGTCAAAAAGAGGTGTGGGTTAGCATCTCTATAGAGTGCGCATCATCTAGTTTAATCTGGGATTGATTTGCGCTTCTCTTGCCAAAGTACGTTCATCTCTAAGAGACAGCACGTGTCTCTTTCCTGAGCAGTATGACAGCTGCATGGTTTCACTGTGTTTCTACGTGTGTACTACTGTTTGTACAGACGAACAAGGTACCTTCAGGCAATTGGACATAGCCCTAAATGATGAACTGGGTTACTTTTTTCCTCAGATCTTGGCTGATTTCTTTTCATTTCCCCATGATGTCAAGCAAAGAGGCACTGAACTTGAGGACAGGCCTTACAATGTATGTCCAAGTACACCTCCATTTCATTCAAATGATGTCAAAGAGCCAACTGGAAGGTTTGTAAGCCATGACATCATTTGCTGGAATTTTCTAAGCTGTTTGAGGGGACTGACAACTGAGTTTATGTAAACTTTTGAATCACTGGAATTGTGACATAGTGAATTATGAGTAAAATAATCTATCTGTTTACAAGTGCAGGAAAAAATACTTGTGTCATGCACAAAGGAGACACCCTATCCAACATACCAAAACTATAGTTTGTTACCATGAAATCTGAGGAGTGATTAAAATATGAGTTTTAATCATTTCAACTCGAGTATGTATACTTCCGATTTCAACTTTAAGTTGATTATTTTAATATTTGGTTACCTATCTGTATATTGAACTATTGTGCATTTATAGACAACAGACAGACTGTCTGAGGAAGTATATAGATTTTTTTTTCAGAACAAGCTGCTGGGACATGGGGATTTTGCTACATGGATTTCAGTCACCACCAAATGAACGATTTCCTCTGTAATTAATGGTCGGTTGTTGTAAGACTGACATCAATCTCAGTGATTAGATCAGAGTTGAGTATTGGATTCGCTAGCAGAAACTGCGGACTTTTCACCCAGCTTTAATCTCCGATCTGCCGGCTCGCCACAGGAAATCGCCTTTGCTGCGAGTTCGGAGATATCGAAAGCACTAGACAACGCACAAAAACAGCACCTGTTTTAAGCTCTCTTTAAGTCCCCCTCTTCTCTGCTCAAAAGCCGGTAGAACGCAGGTTTTCCCTTGACCACGTTGACTGGATATAGATCCGTCCCCATCAAGCTGAACATGGTCTGTTTGAGAGCTTCGCTGTCGCAGACAAAGTCTACACCAGGGATTTGTGTCATTTTGATTCATCCGATTTGCAGATACTCCACGGCTCCAGAGATCAAATATTTGAATAAATGCGACCTCACTTCCTCCCTGCAGGCACCATGCAGATCTTTGCGGATAAAAAGAAAAGCAGAGGTTTTGACGTCAAACCAAATTAAAAAAAAAAAAAAACACATCTTCGATCCTAATTTAGAATTTACTATATACTTGCCGCTCATGGGCAGTCCTGCTCAGAAATAAATAATGAGCCTTTTTGTTTTCAAGAAACTTATCATTCACATATGAATAATAATACTTATCTCATCCTACATTTGAGTAGAGTTCTATTCTACACCCCCAGGTCATCAAGTCACTAAATGAATTAAATGAATGGGGCTAAACGAATGTACATTTGGTGTGCGGTCCCGAAGAGGACACTAAAACTGTACTAAAACTCTGTGTTTGGTTACCCACAGTGAATTCTTCAGAGAAAAATCCACCATAGTGGACGCGCTTTTGCTCAGTCGGATTTTAACCAGCCCAGGGCATTGACAGTGAGAGTCGTCCAAAATGGACACAAGCCACGCTACTGAAATGACAGCGTTGTCACTGGACTAACCCACAGGGTTACAACCACACTGCTGTGACGAATGGATATTTGATGGTTTTCCAAAAAACATGCTGCAAATAGAAGGCACTTGTGCAAAATTCCGCCAAGGCCAATAGTCCACTCTGTAATGATATGCAAATGTGCGAGCAGAACCACTAAACATGTCAGGATTCCCCAGAGAGATTGGGCATGTTGAACTGAGAGATACTACAAAGAAGCGGGTGACCTCTCTGATATTTCACAACTTTTATGATATGATGCAGTGTTGAAAGGACAATCAAATGAGTTTAGTTTCAAGTAAATCAAATCATTCTGAGGGAAATTATTCCCAAAAAGAGATTTTTGAACTCCGGCCTATATCTTATTTTAACTTTAAACCAGATTCAAAAAGAACAGTAGGTTTCTATCATGGACCAAGGCCTACTTCTCTGTGAAGCTTAGTGAGGACTGGTATTGAACTGAGAGCTGTAGAGTAGATGCCAGCAACCAAGTAAACAAACAACCAAGAAAGCTACAAACTCAACTGACCAAAACGCTTGTCAAAACTGAAAATTTCAGCAAGCAACAAACCAATAAACAAACCAAACAGAAAACATAACCTCCTTAGCATGAGTAATAACTAAAGCCCATTTGGCAGCTAGCTCTAAAGAAATACATTGTAACCTTCTACAAAAATTACTACAACTAGTATGTGTCGGAGAGGGAGAGCCGGAGGAAACACAAGCCACAAATGAGCCGCAGTAGGAGACGTCTGTCCCAACAGCAGGCGCCCCGTCCAGCCAGTCTCTCAGCGGTGTCCCCTCGCACGGCCGACCTGAGCTGGAACCGCCCCTGCGCTCAATCACAGTGTTTTCACACATTTGACACGGCTTGATTCATTTCCTTGTGAGAGCATACTCACTCGAGCCGCAGGGCTAATTGAAAGCATTTGCTTAATTACTTGAGTGCGGTTTCAGAAATCTTTTTGGGGACGCAGAACAACAACCAAAAGAAAAAAAAAAAAACTGGTCTCGACACCTCGGTCACTTCTGTGGTCATTGGCACAGGAACAGCCGGAAAACAGACAATTGATTTCCCTGTTTCGACTAATGCCGTTCATTGACATTCAAACTCGAGAGGAGAATTCCATTACTTGAGCTGAGGATTCTCATCCCATCTTGGATATCCTTTCTTTTACTTTATGTTTTTTTTTTTTTTTCCGAACTTCAGGATGTCATTGAACCTCAAATAATCAAGAAGAAACACCGCTGTGTAAATATGTGGGGGAGTACCCAAGACAGTCCAATTTGGTCCATCATCATGAGTCACGTCAAAGAACCCAGGAACGTGCAAAACAATTTTATGCAGAGTTACAGAGTTCAATCTCACTGATAACCTCCATTTTGCGACAGTAACATCCGAACCTAAGAGTCTGATTTAATAACTTGCGCACATTCAAACCCCCTCCATTACAGCTAAGCTGGTTCTCCATGCCTTGGAGGTGTAAAATGCTAAGACCTTGGATTAAAGTTCTAATTGACATTTTGTTGGCGCAGTTTGTGCGAATGAATTAAATATGAGGATGCTGGAGCGGGAGGGGGAGGGAACGACCCTCCAACCTTGTTTAATGCATTAGCCGAAAATGATGTCATGTTGTGTAGCCTCTGGTCCCCCCCGATGATAGTCACGCTGCGGGAAAGCAGCTGCTCCATATGAACTCCGTCGCCGTACAAAGCTGGCGGAGCTGCCCAGACGTCTGTCATCCACGCGGAAAACGCAAGCCGTCGCGGGAAAATATTTATGGCTCGAAGTAGACGAAAAAAGTACGGCTCTCCTCGTCTTCGTCATCCGCTATCTGCCAGCTTGCCGCGCGTCTGCGGCGTTTACATCACACTTGCATCAGAAAGCGAAGGCTACATGTCACTGTTGTAGCAAACGCGACTCGTGACGGCGAACACGCTAGAAAAAAGTTTCGCGCCTCATGTCTTTGCATTTGTCCATGTAAATATCCACACAGAAGCACATATGTTAAAGAATGTAGAGCTTATATCACAGTCAAGCCATGCAGGGTCCATGGCTACATCACAGCATGTGAGTCCAATTTATTATTAAAGTTAGCCAAGTTAGCCGTGCACCTTGTTTGTCATCCCAGAATGCTGAAAGCAAGGACGGACTAATTTTAGCAGCGGGGGGGGGGGGGGGGCAAGTAAAATAAATACCTTTTCATTATTTTGTGATCGTAATTAAAACTTTATGACAATTAGCCACCGCAAAGGACAGACAGGGATACAAGCTGTGGGGTGGCCTCTTGTGTTCGCTGCCAAACCAGTCCTCTGTCACAGCTATAAAGCCAGAGGCGAATTCAGACACACTAACAGAGCCTACAAGACAGGTGTGACCACCAATTTAATTAAGCCTCCCAATTAGAGCAGCGTTAGGGATTATGGAAACAGCTTTCCGGGTCTAAAGGGCTGTGACTGAACCTCACGGCTCTCCCTCAGTGTATCATCAAACCAGAAATTACATGCAGATCTTCTGTCAATGCTATTCTTACACAACCATAATCAGACACACACACACACACACACGTGCTCGCACACACGCAGAGATAAGCGTGCATGCAGACAGGTGCAGATACACAATTTTCGGTTCTGTTAGTAAAAGACAGCCAGTGACAGTACACCCTGATCTTTGTGGTCCCACCTGAAATTGGTCTTGACATGGTATCTGACTTGTGGCCATACACTTAAAATAGCCTATTATGGTTTAGAGATTGAGAGCGTGTTTTTGTGTTTGTGTGCGTGTGTGTTTGCTTGCCTGTGTGCGGGTGAGAGTGCACTTTTATTTATGCAAGTGTGTGTGTATGAGCGTGTCTGTGTGTGTGTGTGTGTGTGCGCGTGTGTGTGTGTGTGTGTGAGGGCATTTGAGTGAGCGTGTGTGTGCGAATTTTTATGGTGGGTGTAGGGGTTGCTAGAAAGTGAAGCATGAGTGTTGTGCGCATGTGTGAGTGTGATGGTGCATATGTGAGTGTGTGTTTGTGTGTGTGTGGGTGTATGTGAAGGTGCATGCTAGTTTGAATCTGTGTATATCCATGGGTTTGTATGCGTGTGCGTGCGCGGTTGTGGTTGAGTCAGCCTGCATACATATGTGAGTGTGAGTGTGTGTGTGTCTATACGTGCGTGTGAGGGGGTGATAGGGGATGTTAGGGTAGAGATCGTGGTGGGGGTGTAGCTGTAGAGAAAGAGAGAGAAGCAGTCCCAAGACATGTTTGCTTGAATGGTCAATTACCTGCTTCGCCAGCCTGTAGATGGAATGTTCTGGAATGAAACAGGGATTGAGCCGAGTATTCCCGGGACTGCCGCGGGCGAACGCACATCTCACACACCGCGGACTGAATACCCACGTTTTCAATATTGCCCTATTTTCCTGATGCAAAAGCACAATCCCAAGGTTCATTTTTCCCCACCGACAGGCTCATTATGATCGCACGAGCCCCAAATAATCTCTCTCTCTCTCTCTCTCTGTCTCCCTCATACTCGCTGTCTCCATTTATCTATTAATACTGCATTTCTCTCTCTCTCCTGCTAACCCTCTCTCTATCCCTCTCCATCTCTCTTTTCCACAATCTCTCACTCTATGCATTGTTCTCGAGTTATCTAATAATACTGTACACTTCTGCCTCTCACTGTTCCTGCATAGAAGGACAAAATGCCTCACATTCTCTCTCTCTAAATAAAATGGATCTCTTTCACTCTCCACTCATACAAAACAGTAGCCTATAATTTCTACAAACTGAACATATTTGCACTGCTCTTAAATGAGCTGATGTCTCGACAGTTCTTCTTTGCTTATGCATCGAAATGCGATTAACTTCTCTTCAGGACTGTTGAATCATGGGAAGCCCATCCTCCTTCGTCCGCTTGGAGCCGTTTTGATGCAGCGAGACATATGTCGGTATATCGATGCGCGGGTATTGACGGAAATGCGCGGCGCGGACGCAGTTGGGCCCCATGCTGGGACATGGGATAGAGCCTCTCCTTCACAAAGGACGCAGTGATGGGAGAAGCTAATAGGATTATCTCCAACCAGGACAGAGCTGCCCTCCTCAGGCATCAAAGAGAGAGCTGTACAGAGTCACAGCCAACTGGGGCAGAGTCACCGAGAGAGGTGAGTCATGTCCCCATGAGTCACAGTGTGTGTGTGCGTGACTGCATGTTTGCGAGAGTGTGAGAGTGCGCGAATGTATGTGTGAGTGTGTATATGTGCATGTGTGTGTGTGTTTGTGAGTGTGTGTGTGTGTATGCGTGTGTGTGCGTGTGTGTTCATGTGTGCGGGTGTGTTTGTGCGCGCATGCGTGTGTCTGCGTGTATGTCAGCATGTGTGTGTATGTGTGCGCGTGTGTGTGTGTGTGTGTGTGTGAGCGTGTGCACGTATGTAGATGTGAGTGTGTGTGTATGTGTGACTCTGTGTGTGCATGTGTGCGCGTGCGAGCATGTGTACGTGTGTGCGTGCGCGTCTGTGCACGTTTCAGCAGTGTGCACGGATGCGTATGTGCGAGCGTGTCTGCTAGAACAGATATGCGCATGTGTGTGTGGGGGTTGAGTGACACTCGGGTGTTTGAGCTGGTGTGTAAGTGCACACTTGTGACTTATTATACCTATATTTGTGGCAGCAAGTCTGAGTGCATTAGAGGATGATGCTGCTCTGTGTTTTTGTGTACAGTGGCATGTCAGTGAGTCTATGAGCGCCTGTGAGACAGAACATGCAAATGCATTAACCCTTTGAGCGCCACACGCAGCTACCGCTGCTCAGTGATGTAAGGCATCAAAATCAAAGCCGTTGAAATCCTATCATGAGGCGACTTGTTTATAAGAGCTCACGCAGAGGAGCTCTTTTAAACAAGTCGCCACATGATAGGTTTTCAACAGCGCGAGATAATTAAATTTATATTTAAAAAAAATTTATTTCAGCGCTCTTAGGGTTAACATGCCCCATGCAGAAATATATGCACCAGCATGAGTGTAACTTGTGTGTGTCTGTGTGGGCTCACTCACTTTAGAAGCAGTAGCAGGCAGAAGCTTCATCTCCATGTAATTGTAACCTTGTCATTTGTCTCCGTGCGACAACGCATGCTCTCTGGTGGAAGCTGAGTTAATTACACATTGGCAATGCCCCGTTTTCAGCACGTGCTCCCTTACTCCAAAGTTCCGAGCAATAAATAAATAAATAAATAAAAAATACCGTACATGCAGTATAACACAACTGAATGTGCGCCGGCCAAATTTCAGCCGCCACAATATTCAAATTAACCAACAGCTTGTAAATATATACGTTTTTGGTATACAATACGGCTTTGTGGTTTGTATTAATTTCCCAAATTACCATGCGGTCAAACGTTGACAACAATTTGACTGCCCTGCGTGTGCATCTTGTCAGGAGTGCTGTTATGTCATTACCATGTAATCACAGACCGCAAGTATACCGTAGACATTAACCAAAACCGATGCGCAAAACCACCTCATTACCATATCGTATTCAGCTTGGTTTGTATTTATTTTCCAACAGTATCCATCTACGCAACTCACTATGCAGTATACTAATGCAATTCAAATGCCTCTGTCAGATGGCCGCTCCCAACCCGGAAACTGAACCTGCGACTTTCAGGCTGAGGGTCAAGTTTTTCTACACATAACACCCCTGGTGAACGGTTGTATTACATTGGGTTTCCAGCAGCCCAGAGCTTTCATCAGCACTGCACTGAAGCCAAAGCCACAGCATGGTGCTAAACTGCCAACATATTATTTTATCATAGGCATGGTGTTGGCAAAAGATTTTTAACAACGATAATTACTGTGATTTAGCTGGCCCTTTTATCCAAAGCGACTTACAGTTAGTTAATTGGGGGGTCAATTTCCCTGAAGTGGTGTGAGGTTGAGGGCTTTTCTCAAGGGCCAATCAGCTGCACTGACTTTATAATGGTTAGGTGGGGTGGAACCTACAACCTTCAGGTTGTTAGTTAGCCAAGCGCTGGACTGTGGGCTTCTCTCACTGCAACAGAAACGTTATAAATCATTATGGATGACGTCCAGCTGAAAATCTAATCAAGAACCGCTCCAGAGATGGACCAGTTTGATTAAAAATGGGTCTAGGTGTGCAATAACAGAGGTATAAATGTGTATCGCTAATTCTGCGGCGGGAAAAAAAATGTCACGACACTGGGCTCGATTGTGGCGCGTGTCGAAGGGCGCGAGCCGAATCAATGTCGCCCGACCGCTATTGAGCACTCGAGCGAAAACAAACGGGACCCCACGCATAATGCCTGCTCCCATTCGAGCTCCGACACAAACGGATGCCTCGGATCTCCATTAAGCGACCGGCGGGAATAAAATTAGCGCCGCCGAGGGCAGCCACCCCCTTGACCCCAGACTCTGTTCCATTTCACCGTTTTTTTTTTTTTTTTCTGAACAGAGCTTTTTTTTCCCTAAATTCAGACATCTTAATTTATTCTCTTCAGACGGCCACTGAGGGAGAACAGCAGCTCTGGCAATGCCGACGCTTTCAATTTATTAGACCCACTTGGCGACCCTTGCACCGTGGGCTGCTCGCTGTCCTCTGGGGGGAAAGAGGGAGGGATGGATTGGGGGAAGGAGGGAAAGGATTAAAGAGGGAGAGAGGAGGAAAGCTCACCGAGAGCTGGCGGGGAGAGCAGAGTAGTGTAGAGCAGCAGATGTGTCATCAACATGGCCGCCGCGGACAATCCAGCAGCAGATCCAGCCATCCTGATAGCTCCCCGGCAGGAGAGGGTTACAGAGCTCCTCCCGTTTCTGTTCTGCAGGCCTGCAAGGGGACAGATACACACACACACACAACACAGACACACAAACAAATGTTGTTAGGTGGATCGTTTATCATCTCCATGAGATAAAATCTCCTTTTTTTTCCATCAGCCAGCAACTGAAATATCCTCAGGGCTTGGGATTGATTTTAAGGGAGTGTTTTCATTTTTCTTTACTTGTTTTAATGAGATAATAGACAGTACATGCAAGCCAACCATGATAGCGAGTGTTTGAGAAAAAAAAAATTTGCTCTTGGTCAGGTCAGGGCATAGACTGAGTCTGGGAGAATTCGGGCGGCTTGCTGTGTTACGTTCCTCGTTCGTCGCCTGTCGTGTCTGAGTAATTGGTTAAGCATGATGTGGACATCCATCGCCAACAAAACAATTTAATTCCACACCAATGAAATTATGGTTCGCCTAGCATATGGACACAACACTGGCCAAATGAGGCATATGCTGATATTGGACGAGAGTCTCGCACAGTTTTGGGCCGAGTCGATGTGAGGGTGATCCCAGGTGACAAAGACCTCAAAAGTCTGAAGACTGGAGATGTTTTGATTCATTACAATCCCCAACTCCCACGCAGAGACGCCGCCGCCTCTCGCGAAATAGCTGTGAATTAATGATGTGTTGCGGCTTCGATCTGTTCAAAGCGGCTCATGATATGAGGTTATTATGCTCGCTTCTCCTCCGTATAACCCGTTTAAAACTCGCCAACAAGGGGGCTGACGTTCCTCTGCCGAAATCACAGGAATGATTCAGTCAGGGCGCCTTAAACATGAAAAATATAAAGGGCCGCTAGGCTTGATGTAATAATACCATTACTCAACGGCTAATCTCGCCACAGTCGGGCCAGTGCATCACGCCAATCGGCTTATGCATCATCCTGCGTTTTAGCTGGTCGTTCAAAGGAATTTAACACAGGCAGTGCAGCAAAGTTCGCAAACTTTCCTCAAACTTTCCCCCAAAAACTCTAAGTACTGACTGACTGAGAGATAAGAAATTAAAAGAAAAGAAACAAAGGTAAAATCTGAGATAGAGCCAGACGCTGTCAGAAAAGTAAGAAGCTTCCTTTGCCTTTTTTTTAGCAGAAACTGAAATGGATCCACTTCTCTATCTAGAGCAGAAGTGTCCACTCCTATCTGATAAGGGCTTGTGTGAGTGCAGGAAGTATTTGTTTTAGCCTGGTGCAAAGACACCTGACTCGACTAATTAAGTAATCATGCTCTTGAATCAAGGCACTGATGATTAGATACAGGTCCCTTAGTGCTGGGCTACAACCAAAATCTAAACTGATACTGGTCTCAGCATCCCAGTTCCACAATGTACCAAGGTCAAGGGAGCAGTGCAATAACTAAATCCATACATCAAACACGTAAGCATGTCATTCTATTTTTCTACAGGGCCGATGCCTACGACAACAGTCCAGACTTCATTAAATCACATTTAAATGCATAGAAGTCAACTAAAATGGACGTGGCTAAGTCATAACGATTCAAATCTCCCGTACCACTCCTTAAAAGGGTCAAGGACCCCGTCTTGTGCGAGGGGAAGACGTCTCATCCATTTATTCAACTCGAGGCTACAGTTGTGCTGACCCAGTGCATTTAGGGCTAGTTTATTTTCAAAAGGAGTTGTCACCGGTCTGAAGAACGCATGTAAAGATACAAAGATTTATATGGCAGGATGTCTGACATTAAACATTCTCTGGGTCTGAAATGGTTACATCAGAAGAGAGACAAAACAAAAAAAAAAAACTGTAAAAGAAAGTAATCAAATTCCAGATTTCTCTACTTTACAATAGTAACAATTCATGAGTTCAATCCTTATCAGGCAAACTGAGTTGACTGCAGCCCCGGCGTCAGGGGGTCAATAAGGGGGGCAATGCCCCCTCGCCCCTGCCTCCTTCACCCCCCATTGGTGGGGGGGGGGGCCCCACCAATGGCTGTCAGAGGAGTTTTTTCCTGCTGAAAAAAATTTTGGGATGAGACATTATTTGTTTTGTGTGTCAATTTGTATGAATTCATATTCAGTTAACTTAATCAGTAAAATTTTAAATGGCAGTGGATATTTTGCCGTAAACCGGTTTTACATCGTCCATTTGGCCGTGACCTCCTGTACACATGCGCAGTTGTATTATTTGTGGACTTGGGTTTGGCCAGCATTAGTTTAAGAACTCGGTCGCTAGCGAACAATTAATCAGGGCATTTACCAATAGCGCAGTCGCTAATTATGTTAGCAAGTTACTTATATAGTTTGTCCATTCACAGTCATCGAGCCCAACTAAGTGAGTTGGCATCAGTGATTTCGGGAAACGCATCCCAGCCTCGTCAATGCATAACTGACTTACCTACACAGCTAATGCGGAATAATTGCGACGCACTATTTTTTAATTGATTGATATGCACCGCAAAATCAGTAGTTGAGCTAGCGACCTAGCTTGCTAGTCTAGCGTGCAAGCTTGTTTGTTGGTTTCTTAGTCAATGTTAGCTGGCAAACTTTATATTCACTGCATATTAATGCCAGCTAGCCAGCGAAATGCTTGCGGTGCAACTCCAGCTAAGTTAGTTCGAATAATAATGGCTATAACGTACACATTGTAAATTGCATGAAAGATAACGTTAGCTAGCTAGCAAGAGAGCCTTTATGCCAACTTAGCTAACAATATTTAATGTATGCAAATGCTAGCTCGCTAACTAAATGGCAAAGTAACTACTGTTCACTATTATCCTTTGATTTCAATGAGAAACTCCAAAAATCATACAACTGCTCACGTGAACCGGAATTCACCGCCAAATAGCCGTAGAAATGAATGACCGGTTCACGGCAAAATATCCACTGCCAATTAAAATACAAAAAAAAAAAATTATATATATATTTAAAATTTTTTAATTCATTACGGCAGATACGTCTCGGCTTGCGTCATGTGATGCGTACGTGCTGCCGCAAGTGACGCGCCGACCGGTAATTACGTTCACACCACCGTCTAGGAGCCCAAGGAGATGTGTAGGCAATGGATATGAGGAAATTCTTCAGACCACCGGCACCGCCGCAAACTTTCGTGTCTGTGGGTGGGGGCCGGGGGAGGGGGGCATCCTCAGCACTGCTTGCCTAGCTGTGAAAGCCACTGCACGCCACTGACTTGACCATATAGATTAAATACAGTTAAGTATGTATGCATGTTTGTATGCGCAGGTCTGTGGGAAAATCAACACTGCCCCCCTGTGATCATCACATGCCCCCCTTACAATATGGTTCTGGAGCCGGGGATGGTTGACTGGTGGTTGAAACCTGTCAGTAAAAACAGTAAAGAAAAACAGTAAACGGTAAAAAAAATAAGAGCTTTGTTTTCAATACTTCAGTGTAATAAGGCAAAGGTTTTAGATGCCTATTAAAATGGGAAATGTGTTTATGCAAAATGTAGTAATGGCTGACTGCTCAAGAAATTTAATTGCTCAAGTCGTCGCTGACTGAGTCAGAACTGAGTCCTTTCATAACTCAGCGAGTACAGTGTGCAGTGTAATTACAGCCCGTATTTACTATGGCCAGAGCTGCGAGTGCTTTTCTCCATTGATGAACGCACATCATGTTCAGGTCATTGGACGTGTGGCGAAAACCGACGCAGACGGGCCAATTTATTTCTGCCGCCACCGAGGCCAAACCCAATTACATCCTCAGGATCTGAACCCTGATCCCAGCAGGTTAAAAAATGTCCACCTTCACCTTACAACCTGGGACAAACTGCGACCTGGAAAACCGAGGGAAGCAAGTGTCCAATCAGCTGCAGCAATTAACATTTCAACTACCATGGACAAAAAAAACTTCATTCTTACCTACTATTATTTTCTAATATCCAATTTGAAAAACAGAAACAGATTTTTGGGTTTAGCATATTGGTAACATTCCCATTTTCCTTTTTTTCTTCTTAACAAATATGTTAATCATCAAGTTTGTCTGGCTTGCTCTCTCTCTAGCGTCTACAATTCTTGAAGGATCGACCTGAAATTTTTAGTACGAGAAGCCATATGTCTAAGGAGGAAGGAGCTAAATTTTGGAAGGTGAAGGTCAAAGTTCATGGTCAAGGTCATGAATAAGTCATATTGACCGATATCTTGCTTCAGAAAAATGATAGTGACATGGCACCCACGCCAAAATATCCAGTATTGCCTTTGGTTTTTGAGTTTTCACATGACTTGCTCAATTATCCATTAACTATTCTTCATTTGAAAGGCAAAAGTAAACTAAATGTTCATACATTGGACCAGTGTCAGGAAGCATTATCATCTTGATCTGAACATCGGTAGCAGCTAATGGTCCTTCCCTCAAATGCTTGCTGTAGATTTGAGATTATTCCAAGCTTTGCACAGTGACAATAGAACTCAGGAATCCTGCATTGAAAAACACACCCCATATCCTGCTGAATGTGTTTAAGGGTTTTATCCGACATAACATGAGGCCAGCTTCTCCTGAGAGACAGATGCCGACGAACGAAGTTACTCTCCCTCTTGGTAATTTTATGACTGCCGTCGTCGAATTCAAAACACATGCTTACACCGCGAGCAACGCATTTCCGCACAGACCGCCACAGATTTCATCGTTCTTCAGTTGCCACCACCGTTCCGTCTGAGTTTACTTTCGCATTCCGGGCAGATGCCAGCGTGAAATTCATCTTGATGGTTAAAACTAATTGCTCATTTCAAGCTCTATCTGCTAAGAAACAATTAACGGCGGGACAATCAGTGGGGGTTATTACTGCGATTCTGCACCTGCGACTTACTAAAAGACAATATGGCAGCCAATATCTGTCCAATGAGAAAATTACTTAGAGATGTGTGAGGGCCAACAGGGGGGTGCATCACTCCTCCAACCCACCCCACCCCCCCTCAGGCAGCGGCTAAGTCTCATGCAGACCGAGCGATATGAAATCAATCTGCGGTAATGGAGACTATTGATCTTCCTTGAGCATGACGTCTAATATTTGGGTCATACCATGTAAACCAATACTGAAAAGTATTGGGAGACTTTTTTTCTTTAAATTTGATTGCTTTTATCGTGGTCAGTATTCTCGTCTGAATGACTCTCGAGTAAATGAAAAATGTTCTTGAAAAACCACTTTGCAATCTGGACAGTCATTACAATGAAAACCACTTTATTACAAAAATGTCGCTTCTGCCTGTTTGCATAACATTTATAATTGCCATATGGATCCATTTCTTGTGAATAACGTGTTACTTTGACATCGCGCATGACATTGTCTGAGGTTTAGAGTGTACAGCTCCATTAGTACAGAGTCACATGACATATGAGCTATCTCATGGTAATACGATGGTCTAGACAGTCAGAATTACCTTCTGAGCCAGTGACAAAGAACCTCACATTGACCCTGTCGTGCCTCCAGCAGAATTAGAGTGCCGTTGATAATAAGACAACATACAGCGTTACCATCGCCCAAACTGGAGGTGAAGACAAATGTCTCATTTCACATAAGAGCATAAATTAGCTTCTATCTGGAATGTTTACGGTGTGACTGCGGCTTGACGGCTCTTGAACAGTTAATGCGGCGATGATCTCATGAATCAATCTTTGCTAACGAGATTACGTTGGGATTGTGTATCTGGATGTAGTCATTACATACATTCGAGCCGCAGACAGCTCCATGTTCTCACCTCCCACCACTGTTGCCATGTGCCAAAAGATTCCAGCTATCACATTCTTCATGGCTTCCACATGGATGTTCCCCTTATGACTTCATATTGAGTTGCATTTGTATCACAAATAAAATTGCATGATATTTTGGATTATAATTTGTCTTTTGAATAAGGGCAGTGTGATTACCCTCATATCTAGAACATTCTTTCTGTCACTCACACATTCCCAGACTAGGTCTCTCAAAATGGCTCCAAAGGCCTCAACTGTTTTCTGAGTGGAGCTGAATCAGCAGTTCAAAGGTTCTTTGTTGGGGGGAAAAAAGGGTTCAATACGGGCTTTGACACGCTTAGCACCAACCACAGAGGGCTACATAAAGAACTAAAAAGGTTTCCTCAATGGGAAGTCAGACAAACCAAGAGAATCTTCATTTCTCAGACCGTAGAAGAGATAACCTTCAATTCTCTTCAATTACAATTCACAGTGGATAAGTGGACCCGCTAAATGAATGTAATGGAATGGAAGGCAACTTAATGAGGAGCAGGTAGGACTGGCCGCTGACTGTTGTTCACTGCATTGACATTGCGGTGCCCCTTCCACTGATGAGTGATACTGGTAATGACTGATAAGTCTGCTCGGTCCTAGAGCTATAATGAATTGGCTGTCGAGCCATTATTTACCAACAGAGTCCTGCTGTCCGTCGTACATGCAGTGACATTAGCCACTCTGTCCGCATCACGCTCCCCCAATGAAGATTACACCGGGGTCGACTCATTTTCCCCCAACACACAAAAAACTCCCTCCCGAACACTCCTCAACATTGTAAGCCTTATTATATTTTGAGTTTTTTTGCGATCTAGCATCCAGATCTCTCCACAGTTCAGTGCAGTTCAGAGTAGCTCATTGCAAATAGCACGTATTTCAGAAGGTTGTGGAAATAAGTGACAAGAAAGGGAACAGGGAGATAAAAGATGAGGCAAATGAGAAAGAGAGGGAGGACGCAGACAAGAAAGCGCAACAATAAAAGACAGAAGCTAAGGATGAAGGATAAACAGCAGACGAGGCAACTATTTTGTCAGCGCATCCCACTTTGAGTGAAATGTTCCCCCTTCAACATAAAAGAAAATCTACGCTTTTCATGTGGAACAAAGGAAAGTTTGCTGTAGGCTACTTCTAACTACAATTTCACTTCACTTAAAACTGTCATGAATTCGGCGAGAGGAATGTGACCGTGAACCCCCCCCCCCCCCCATGCACTTTGAAAACTATTATCCTTCCTCTTCCTGCTGGCCTTTGTGCCTTCTGCCAGCCTGAATAAAGCAAAAATATGAAAATAGAGTGGCTACCTGCTCTTCTATTACAATACAATAGCGACGCTCGATCAAATGGAGAGTAGAGGTTGACACCATAACTGATCCCACTTAAATTAAAGCAGGAAATGGAGCTGACTAACCCGGTTGTGGAGCTCTGCAGTGAGTCAGCGAGACACCGTGGTAACTTACTGACGCGGCGTCCATCTTGTCACGCTTTGCTTAATTAACTAGCCCCGGTGACGGAGGCCCGGGTGGGGAGCTGATTTTCCTGGGCGCGAGGCGAATCGAACTAGATGGTGGGAGACGCGTCGCATGAGCAAGTGGCCCGAATGAGAACATTGAGCTCCTCGTGAAAAAAAAGGAAAATCTCTGATCTCTACACTTTCCGCGGCAGTCCTCTGACTCAACCGCCGACGGAGGTTTGATTAGCTTCCCGCTGTGATTCGACATGCTTCATTATATAAAGAGCAGACATTTTAAATTTGGAAATGTCACCAAGGCCCTGTAGCCTACCTGCTGGTGTCCACGCCAGTCGCTGTACTTTCCTCAAACCATTGGATGGTGGCTTTAACATGCAGCTGGCTCTGAGGGACCCCATCCAATAAAACCAGTAAATGCCACTAGGACCTTATAGCTGCCCTGCTGAGATGGAGACCAAGGTTCAGACGGCAAAACTCCACCCCAGTATTTTATGCCGAACACCAACAATCGTCAATCGTGAGGATGGACGACTCAGTGAAATCAGCAGGATGGATCCACAGGTGGGGGTGACAATTGGAGTGAATTTTATTTTCTGACCCCTGGACGCTATCACTGCCTGCCAGTGGGAGTCCATGGAGGAAGCCTTCTCCATTCATAGACACTAGCTCTCGCTGCATCAGTTGCTCTACAGCAGGGATATAGTCACTCTTCTCCAGAATGAGCCGGTGCAGGCTTTCATTCTAACCAACCAGTCACACACCTGATACTACTAATCAGCCCTAAAGCTTTTGCCATAGACCAGGGATACTCACTCTTTTCCAGAATGAGCCGGTGCGGGTGCAGGCTTTCATTCTAATCAACCAGTCACGCACCTGATACGACTAATCAGCCCGTAAAGCTTTTGCCATAGACCCTTGATGAGTAGAATCAGGTGTGACCTGCAAGGTTGGAGTGAAAGCCTGCACCCACACCAGCTCATTCTGGAAAAAGAGTGTGTATCCCTGCTCTGCAGCCTTTTGTGCGGTCAGCAGGTAATGAAACTACCTCCAGCTAACCGAAAAGAGGACAGGAGATATAGGCACACCGTAGGTTTCTATAAAAGTGTAGGGGCTGATGGAAAAGTTGACTTGAGAACTGAAATCGTCAAAAAAAAAAAAAAGTGAAGGCAATGAGCACAAAGCATTCGCCGTCTTTACTCCTTTTGTCACCTCAGAATTTTCAAAAATACTGGTCTACGGAATGAATGATCGGTGCAGTTGCCCTGGTTTTTGTTGCGGTATGTTTTTGTGGGCTGACCACGTAATTACAGCGATCGATAGCGTTCGGCAGACAGCGACCGCAAGGCCAGGATTGATCCTGAACGACAGTCAAGAAATCAAAGCACAAAGAAAAAAAAAGAGGAAAAAAAAATGCAACCTGATTTCGCATTTTTGATTCTATTACTAATCCATCTTATTCCATGCTGTTAGCGCTAATGTGTGCAGTCACATCATAATCGCACCAGATAAGAATAATGCAAGCAGTGATTATGGGTGTGATTGACAAAGTCATCTTCCGTTCGATGTGCCCGTGATCCATGCCTCCGTGACCGGAGCAATGATAACGGTAATGATGCGGTGTATTGACCGGTAGCAGGGATGACCAATGAACCATTAAAATGCAGTCAATCAAACGTTGACCGTTTCTCAATAAGACCGCAATGAAAAAATGCAGGACCGTTACTGCTTATTTTCCCCAGACGGCCGAATCGAATCTTCAACTCCTTTGAAAATATAACCTTTCTTTTTTATCACCTGCTTGGCATTCAAAGCCAGCTATACTGCTTGACATCATGTTACCTTGGCTCACACAACTATCTAAATACAGTCTTCAGGCTGTCTATCAGCTCACACTGTTAACCCAGATATTGCAGTGCACTCAAATGTTTGTGGTAATGACTACCTCAAAAAATTGTGAGGGCCGAAATAATGGTCTTCTGTTTAAAGCACATAAAACATGGTAAAATAATGTTTCAAAATATATGCCATATTTTCTTTTTTGAGTACAGTTCAGACAAGGTTATTAAGTTGGCTTGCTAATTTTTTTTCAGATAGTCAGTTTCCACAAAGCGTTTCAGTGCACCACAGTATCTGAGTTTAGAGTAGATGTGATATTCGTAAGAACAAAGCCAAAACCAAATCATGTCAAAATGCACAGACAAGTGAAAAATCCATTGTTATCAGTATCTGGACGGTAATACAACTTCCGTCGGCCACAAGGTTGCAGATGGAATTACTGTCATATAAAATCATGCCTCTCTCATAATAGAAATGAACCTCTCCTTCCGTTCATGTCCACTATTTTATCAGTCAGTACTCATTGCATTTTTGCATTTACATTTATTTTTTCGAGTAGATGACAATTTTTGACACTCCCCTCACCTGTTTAGATAGCAAAAAGCAACAAAGCTCAATTCAAATAGGCAGAAAACATTATGAGTAACGCCCTGGCAGAAACACATGATCACCCCAAAGCCAATTTAAATACTTAGGGTGCCACCTCTGGGTTAACTGCTCAACACAATGAAAATTGAGCAAAAGATCACGTTAGGCCCTTATCTTCAGGGACAAATGATCCAGTTTCCCACCTCTCCGCACAGCACAAAGATTAGCATCCACACCCCTCCTCAGTAAACCTTAGTACGATGCAGTAAAAAAAAATAAAAATCTCGGTCCCCTCTCCGGACCAGGGGCTGCGGAGCACAGGGAGCGTGGAGTCGTAAGTGGCCCCAGCAATTTGAGACTTTCCATTTTTTTCCTCTTTTCTCTTTGCTCTCAGTGTTATGAATAGCAATTCCATGGAAAACCACAGAGGCTCAAATGGCTTCCACATGGCTAGCCAAGAAAGGGCTCCCCAAACTGGAGTTCCTGGCAGACCAGTCCAGTGAGACGGGGGCGCCAACAGCAGTCCTGCCCCAATTCCCATCACTCCAGAACGATTCATTAGGATAAAATCATTATGATCAACATCACGCTAATCCTGTGACATAATGGGGTGGAAACTTTATGTTCGCAAAGAAATCTGGAGAAATTTCATCCAACCACTATTAACACAATTCTTCAGACAAAAGGGAATAACTGATTCAAATAACTAAATTACTAAATTCAGCCAACTGTGCTTAAAAACAATAGCAGACACTTACTTTTGAACTTTATATGTTAGGACATGCAACAAGTGGCTTACACATAAAAATGAGAGATAAAAAATGAATTATTTCAAGACCAATCAAGTGTTAACACGCAGCATGGGAGGGCGTGGATGGTCCGAAAAGCCTTAAAATGGGTGTGGAAATCCACATGCTCTGCCATTCACGCACGTACACACACATGTCCCCACACACACACACACACACACACACACACACACACACACATACATAGGCCACCTGGAGCGAAGGCCCGGGTTGGCGCTGTTATGACTCGCTCGCCGTCACACAAGAAGGCGGGCTCAGTCAAAACACGAGGCTGTGGCTATCGGGATAGCGTGAGCCGACCCTGCTCTGTTTACAAAACCAAAATAAACACGTTGGACTGACGGGAGGTTTTCGGGGGCGGGTGGAAAACGATAAATAGAAGTGACGAAAATACTTACAACACGACTCAATTCATTTGAGCGTCACGGATTTGACACAACTTTTAACTTAGCAAACGCTATTGTATGATTTTCTCCAAGATTAAACCACAGATATCACACTATCCCAGGACATAAGACAGGTATTGTGTACTCATGGGCCTCGGAAAATATGACTACATGTCCGGGGCAGGAAATTCTAGGTCTTTTAATTTGGAAAAGAAAGCGGAAGGGTGATTCAGTCAAGGCTATTCATTGTTACTGGAGTATATCAGAGTAAGTACAGTGTCTGTAAGGCACTTGTTATACTGTGACCATTAGTGTGGGAGAGAGGCCCATTCGAGCCTAAGATGGTGACATGTGATTCATCTAGTTCTCCGTGAAGCAAAAA
This sequence comes from Gymnothorax reevesii, assembly GCA_029721435.1. Taxonomy (NCBI): domain Eukaryota; kingdom Metazoa; phylum Chordata; class Actinopteri; order Anguilliformes; family Muraenidae; genus Gymnothorax; species Gymnothorax reevesii. The sequence goes on from CM056589.1 coordinate 26,366,620, forward strand.
TATATCTTAGGGTCAAGAAGTCTGTGGTGATATGTGTCTCGCTTTACTAGGCAGCTCAATTGAAAACGATCACCCTGATTGAGGGTGGGACAGGCCAGATTAATTAATCCAGGAGGCAGTTAAGTGGAAATTTACTAACTGCTACGCCCTCAATAATAAATACTGAAGGCAGGCCATTTTGTTCGCTTCCAGCCAGAGCTTACTGGCAAAGTGCTGGAGTTATGGCAGAGCTGAAAATGTACTCAATCTACAACGCAGCTGGTTTGATGCACTGTTTTAAACTTAAGCTTAAAACATGACAGACCATGACAAAACTTGTTTAAAAAGAACCATGGCTTGCCCATTTAGCGGGCCAATGAGCCTTGTTAAAAAAAAAAAACTAGCCTCAATTGACAGCAGAGGTCTTACTTTTACAGTATTTTTATGTAAAAAAAAAAAAAAATTACCCGGACTACGCAACGTTGCACAAATCTACAACATTCAAGAAAAAATGTGTGAGGCAGAATCAGGCTAAATAAATGAATGAAAATGCTACATGATCACTTGGGAAATAATATATAACATGATATGACAATTCATAATAGCTTTATAAATAATAATTATATTGGCAATAGTTGAATTAGATGTTACTGTAAGCTTCGTAATTAGTGTATAATGTCTGACATTAATGACATGACTAATTTTTACATCGATTATTGCTTTTAAAAGTAATGATGAGGTGAAATGAGTGAGTATGCTTGTGTGCGCACGTGCACGCCTGTGTGTGTGTGTGTGTGTGTGTGTGTGTGTGTGTGTGTGTGTGTGTGGGGGGGGAAAAGGGGGCATGCATATGTGTGTTGAGCACGTATTCAGATGGCACGACAAGAAAAGTGAGGTGTTAATTGGTGCTTTGCAGACTACTGGGCTCTAAAAATGATACTGTATTTTCATTTACAGTGTTTGCCTCAAAAAAAAAATACACTGAAATTCTCATGTTTTTAGCATATTTTATCTCTCCCTATTCCTCCCACAGCATAATACTGCATACAGAGTTATTTCCGAGACTAAAGGATAAAAAAATCTTACTGATTGTATTGTATGTTTATTGCATATTGCATATTGGGGAAAAAAACACATACACACAACAATAATTGTTTTAGCCATTTAGAGTACTTGGTCTAAACTCTGAGAAAGAAGAGATTTTCATAATCAGCCGACAATCAGTTCTTATGTAGACTGCATTGAACTCATTTTTCACCAAAGAGCATTATTCTACCAATCAGTATTGAGCAATTGTGTGATAATTCAATAGGCAAAGGGCAACGCATATTTAATTCTGTGAGACAGCCTCAAATAAATTTCTTCCCTCCAATGAAACAGAGCACAATTTTTTCAAATTTTGATAATGAATAATACAACCCCAATTCTGAAGTAGTTGGGACAAGGTGTAAATTATATTTAATCAAAATGCAATGACTTTCAAATCACACCAGCCAGTATTTTATTCACACCAGAAGAGAGATAACATAGCAAATGTTGGAAATGAGAAATTTTACAATTTTACAATTTTATCCACAAAATGAATCCATTTCAAATTTGATGGCTGCAAAAGGTCTCAAAAAAGTTGGGACATGGGACTGTTTACTGTGGTGTAGGATCCCCTCCTCTTTTTAACACAGAGGGCTCTAATTTGCTGGCGCAGCGCAGGTGGCATAGCGAGGCGCAGCCCGCGCAGTGGTAATTTAGTGATAATTTCGTGAGGTGCGCAGCCTTCGGTAGACGAAGGTGCGCCGAGATGGGTGTGGCGGCGTAGTAGGGGTCACATATTCATCAAGACGCAGTGACAATTTCGTAGAAAAAGTCTCCGCTGGAGTTGCGCAGAAAACTCGCCAGCTCCAACCTGGTTTAACTTCTGTGTAGTGGTAATTTGGCTGACCGGCGCAGAGTGCGCACACGTCACAGAAACCTCACAGGCAGGTTTACAGAATGTAAGGTACATTTCAATGCAAGAAATAATTACAGGAAGCACTATTTAATGTAACATCTGAATAAGGACATAAATTATAGTATCAATATCGATTGTCCTGATGTCAGATTAAAGGCGGTTGCCACGCGTAATGGAAACTTGACCTGGCTTAATCAACACAGCTGAGTCTGTGATGCAAACTAACGACTTCACATCTTTCTCAGCCAACCACAAACTGTATATATATATATATATATATATATATATATATATATCGAATGCTTGCGTTCTGTGCTCAGTAAAGCCGCTTGCACACTGGACGCGAAACAAATTTTTCGCACGACTGATTATAGACAAAGTCAATGCAAAGGCGCGATAGTCGGACAGGGTTTTAATATAGCTCCGTGTCCGAAAGTCATAAAAATTCAAATTTTTCCGAGTATTCCAGGAATTATTAGACGTGCAAACTTGGCTATGTTTGTGTTTGACTTTCACAAAATGCAAATTGATAGCTATCGACTTTTCTTTGTCTTTTTAGCCTATTCGTCTGTTTTCGTTGAAGATAGACGGCAGTCTTTATTCGGTCTTTCTTTTGAAAATTAGTCAGATGGACCGAACAGATTCACGCTTTATTTCCACAGCAGAGATAAAATAGTGCTTGCTATCAGAGAGCAAATCAATTCCATGACCATTGACAGTGTGAAGAAATTATCGCATGCGAGATCAAGACTCTCCGACACGAAATGCAAAATTCTCCATGTCCACCAGCCAGCAAAAACTAAAAGTATTCATATGAGAACAGATTTATAAGGAAATAAAGAATAAAAACCAACAAACAGGATATCCAACAAAGATGACCCGCCAATAAATAAATCACAGTGTTCATTGGATGTTCTGTTGTTAAAATGTTTCTTTTTATTCTTAATTTCGTTATCAATCTGTTCTAGTCGTCCTTTTTTTTTTTTTGGCTGTCAGACATGGAGACATTGTACATTGTCTCGCGCCAATGTCGACTCGCTTTATTGAGCAGCTTAAACAGAAACATTGATTGAAATTCTCGGTACTCATCTTGAAGAACTGAGCCCTCTTATCAAAACATTCACATTTAATATCTAAAAGAGTCAGCAGATTTGAAGAAATTAAAAACAATAATAGACTGTCGGACACGGAGATTTATTAAAACCCTGTCAGACTTTCGGACACAAGACGTAATCTGTCGAGCGAAAAATTTGTTTCTTGTCCAGTGTGCAAGCGGCTTAATGCTAGGCTACTATTATTGTCATTAAATAAAAACTATTATTAGGTTTTATCGTCTTCAGTGGGGGAAAGGAATATAGCCTGATTGCTATGACCTCGTACTGAGTTAAGATCACATATTGAAAGTAAATGTGTCACGTATCTTGAATTGTTGTCCATGCACGTTAATCCCAAAATTTAAAGCAGCAACAGTTTGTAACTAATGGGAACACGCTATCCATCGTTTCTCTTGCCAGTGAGCAAGATTTGACTCGGCTGTGTCGCCTTCTTTGCGCTGGAAGGAGGGGCAGAGGCGGGACAGAGGAGTACTTGCGCCAGGCTACGCCGGGCACGAAATTGCCACATACGCCTGGACACACCCCGTTGGCGCGGCGAACCCCCCATGCGCCGCACTTGCGCCGCGCCTGCGCCTGGTCTACGAAATTAGAGCCCAGAGTGGAGGTGTCTGGGCATTGAGGAGACATGTTTCTTGAGTTTAGCCAATGGAATTTGATCCCATTCTTTTTTAATGCAGGCTTCCAGCTGCAAGAGAGTTTTGGGTCTCCTATGATGGACTTTTTGTTTAATTATGTGCCAAATGTTCTCAATTGGCAAAAATGCAGGTAGGCCAGTTCAGCACATGGACTCTCCTAATATGAAGCCATGCTGTTGCAATAGCTGCAGTATGTGGTTTTGCATTATCCTGCTGAAATACACAAGGCCTTCCCTGGAATAGATGTAGTCTGGAAGGGAGCATATGTTGCTCTAAAACCTTTATATACCTTTCAGCATTCATGGTGCTTTTTAAAAATGCAAGTGTCTCACACTGTATGCACTAATACATCCCTATACCATCAGCGATGTTGGCTTTTGAACTGAACGCTGATAACAGGAGGGGAGCTCTTTCTCCTCTTTAGCCCGGCGGACACGACACCCATGATTTGCAACAAGAATGTCTAATTTGGACTTGTGTGACCACAGGACACTTTGCCACTTTGCTACAGTCCATTTTAAATGAGCCTTGGCCCACAGAACACGGCGGCGCTTCTGGATCATGCTGAACAATGGCTTCCTTTTTGCAAGATGGAGATTTAAGTGGCATCTGTGGATGGCATGGCGGTTTTAACAGGCAGTGGTTTCTTGAAGTTTTCCTGGGCCCATTTAGTAATGTCAATGACAGAATCATGCTGGTGAGTGATGCAGTGGTGTCTGAGGGCCCGAAGATCACAGGCATCTGGTAAAGCTCTTCGGCCTTGTCCCTTACGCACAGCGATTTTTCCAGTTTCTCTGAATCTTTTGATGATGTTGTGCACTGTCGATGATGAGTCCTTCAAATCCTTTGCAATTTGACATTGAGGAACATTGTGAAATACTTTAAAAACAATTTTTTTATGCAAGTCTTCACAGATTGGAGAGCCTCTGGCCATCTTTACTTCTGAGAGACTCAGCCTCTCTAAGACATCCCTTTTATAGCCAATCGTGTTACACACCTGATGTCAGTTAATTTAATTACTTGCTAAATGTTCTTTCAGCTGATTCTCTTATATATTAATTTCAGCCTTTCTTTGAGACCTGCTGCAGCCAGAAAATTTGAAATAAGCTCATTTTGCGGGTAAAATTATATAATGTCACAGTTTAAACATCTGAAATGTTATCTATGTTCTATAGTAAATAACATTCTGGCTCATGAGCTCTGAAAGTCATTTCATTTTGATTTTATTCACAATTCACACGTCATCCCAACTATTTTGGAATTGGGGTTGTATTTGAAACCTTAATTGAAACACATGCAGACACATTATTCGAAATGATTCATCTCAAATATTAGATGTTTTGAAAGTCACTGCAGGCAAAAGCTACGGATGATAAGAATAATTGGCAATTATACACGGTAAGATGTGTATAAAAAAATGTATTAAATCCCCTGCTATTAGTGAAGATTACATCTCACAAACTTTGCACTCTTGGACCTTGTTTAGAAGACGAATTCCGATTCAAATTTATTGCACTAAAATGTAACCCAATATTCCCTACACTGAAAAGCCATCAAGTAACCATTTCACTGCCTTTCTCAGCTTTCCATACTGAATGCTAGATGAATAACTCCACATATATATTATAAAAATATATATGTACATATATATTTATATATTTTTTTTACATACAAATGCACCCATCCATCCATCTATTATCTATTCCGCTTCTTCCTTGCTAGGGTCGCAGGGGAGCTGGAGCCTGTCCCCGCTGAACGAAAGGCTGGGACATACCCTAGACAACCCACCGATCCATCACAGTGCTCACACACTATTCATTCATGCCAAAAGACAATTTTAGAGTCTCCAGTTAACCTAACATGCATGTTTTTGGACTGTGGTAGGAAACCGTAGTACTAAGAGTAAACCCACTCTAATGTGGGTAAAACATGCAAATTCTTCATACACAAAACTTTATTTTACTGTGCATTTTTTTCTGTACTGGAGTGTGTGGGGATGTGTGTGTGTGTGTGCGCGTGACTGTTTGTGAATGCACGGGAGTACATACATGCATGTTCCTAGGCGACTGCTCTCCTGTCAGTGCATAAGATATAATGTTTCCTGATTGCTCATTGGCTGGATGTGCTGGGATGTGCTGTGTCTCACTCGCAGCAGGTAACGAGGGCTGCGTAATCTTCAAAGCGAGCGCTGGCAGAGCCTGCCTATCTTACAGCCCGGAGCCAAAAATAAGCTCAGCTCAGAGCCAAGGAGATTCACTCAGTGCCGTCTGTCGAGGCAGCACGTTCTCTGTGACTTCCTGGTGCCAGACGAGGAACCTTTTCCTGTAACCAGCGTGTTCCAGATTAGCAAAATAAATAAATTAATAAATAAACGTCACTGGGAAATCATTAAAATCTATCAAAAAAATCATTGTGGTCTCTGTGAGAAAGCCTATTATTATCGAATATAGCCTGTAACAGCATTGTTAGAGGCATGGTGTTCACACAAGGCGAAAAGCAAGAAAGCAAGTCATGAAGAATGGCGAGGGAGAAACTTCAGGATGATTCAAAATCTATGAATATCTGTCTGATCAAACTCCCCCAGAAAGTCAACAAATCTGAATTCCTTCTTCAGGTTGACAAAAGTGACGAAGAATCGCAACCTCCATTATTTAAAAGCTGAAGCGCAGTCTTGAGTGCTTCGTTATGAATCATTTAACAAGGCTATCGGAGATGCAATATGAGCAATAACATAGGACGGCCGGGCTTAATTAATTAATTGATTGATAAATAAAAAATGACCGAGCTTCCTGACAAAAAAAAGAACAGTTGTCAATGTGGGCAAATCAAAAATACCAGGCATTATACATACACAGTTCTAGACACACAATTTGTTTTGATACACATTTAAAAGTATCGCCGTTAAATTATTAATTATTATGCCTCAAAGGCCATTTTCAATTGCTTAATGAAGGAAACTGAGATGAGCCTGTTGTCAAATAGCACCTGGTATGTCCGTTTAATTCTAAATACACAATACACATACGCTGAAGTCCATCGGTATTTGGACAGAGACACAATGAGGAATGACAGCAATCTGCAAGAATCTCAATATGAATTCAAAGATCCTCATTAAAAATGACAGCCTACATTCTAATGGTGGATATATCCATAGGAAGTAAACCACCTAAACTTAAACCCCTCGAGCGCTGAAATTTACAAGAATATATAAATTTAATTATATTTAAATTCATATATAATAGATATATAAATATGATATAATATATATTATATAAAAAAAAATCCACATGGGAGCTCTTTTGAACAAGTCGCCACATGATTGGTTTTCAGAAGTATTGATTTTGATACCTTAGTTACATCATTGAGCAACAACAGCTGCATTTAGCGCTCTAAGGGCCTGATTTACAAAGACCTTTAGCACCTGCAAAATCTTTTTGCCCGTGCAGAATCAGAAACCTTGCCACTGGTGCAAGGCAAATAGCCTGGCCAATCATGGGCAATGTTATTGGTTTTGCATGAGCAAAGAGATTTTGCCTATGTTAAAGGTCTTAGTAAATCAGGCTCTAAGGGTTAAACTATGGTCTAAAATAGGGTACAGATACTTACAGACCTCAATGGGGCTCAGAATGACAAATAATAGCAGCAGGGAGTGTTTTTGCGTCTGCTGGTACAGCAGAGAGGAGAGAAAGGGCCGGCGATTCTCAAACGGCGAGATTAAAAATGGCCGTGTTTACAGTTTGCAGCGGTTGCTGGCCTTTCCAGCAGCGCCTGGGCTGATCTTATCTCCGGGGCTCTAAGCTCATCTCGGCCCGCGGCAGCCGAAGGAGGGCGGATTTCATGCTTTAATGCTCTGGAGTAAACACATTGACTGGATGATTGATGGCGGTAAAACGGGCCGTCCTGTTGCTCCCGCTCACCTGGGACCTCGCAGCCGTCTCCGGGAGTATCGAGTGGCCCTGTCAATGCCAACGCCTCCGGTCAGGCCGATTCCGCGACGGCCAAAAAAACGCCACCTGCCAGGCTGAGACCAGCTCACAGAAGCTTGTAACTGGTGTCTTGTTTTTCTCGGACAGTTTCTCCTGATGTTCGCATATTGACTGCATTCACTGGCAGACATGAGGGAAAAGCCGTGCGGTGTTTTGAGGACTGATAAGGAGACGTTTTTTTCTGCCTCAGTACTCAGAAAATACCCACAATCCTTTTAACTCTGAATCCATATCTATTGGCCAATCAGGGACTGGCTGCATTATCTCGAAGAAATACACAGAATTTGCTTCATCACCATAGAAACAAAATGCAATGACTCCCAAAACAAAAATGACCATTTGCACAATAGTTTTCGGTCAAATAAATTGATGAAGTTATCTTCATTTCATCAATATATCATACATATAAGGTGGGCAGCAATGACCGCATCTGTCCCCGATTTTCACTCCAACTTCTGGCTTTTATTGAAACCGTATGTGAAATCTCATTTTGTTGCATTTCCTGAAATGCTCAGGAGTGACTCCCAAAGGCTGCTCTTTATATCATCTCACTATGATATAAACGATGAGTAAACCCATGTTTGTGTGCACACCCAATTAGCTCATGTCGTCAGGGTAATTAGTGAAAAAAATAAAAACCATGCATACACGCCAGCCCTCAAGGACCAGAACTGCTCTCTGCCGCAACAGAGTAAAATAACCGCCAGAGGCATAACTGTACCTTAATTTCACATCCACACCGGTCTTGCTTATTTCTATTCTGAAATTCCTAATGTCACCACACACTTCTCAGTCTTCTGCAAAGCCGCTAGAAACCGCCAGTCTGCTTCCGTTCAGCCGCATGAGGTCATTTAGTTCATTCATTCAGGACTGCCAAACCCAGCCAACTCTGACCCCTGCGACCTCGGGTCCAAAAGTTTCCGGTCACAAGGTAATAATTACGCCTGCGAGTGAGTCACTGCTCCCCCGCTGAGCAGGGCGAGACCAGCAGGAATCACACAAAGGTTTAAACTGTGCCTTCCACACTTCCACATGGTCCCAGCCAGTCTACAGCTGGCCTGTGGCTGGGTAAAGCTGCTAGGGTAAGCTGGTGGCCAACATGGCTGACAGAAATCTCAACAGGTGAAAAGCAGGTCAACCAGTTCAGCGACTATCTGCTTGGACCTGCTGCAGATCAACATTGAACAGTAAGCCAGAGCAGATCCACAGCTGGTAGACTAAGATGGTGGCAATACTGGTGGAAATAAACTAGCTCCAATCACCCAAAGATCAGCAATGACTAGCTAGCTGGGCTGTTGCGGAGCTTACCTGTGCTGTGGCCATTCTGGGGCTGGTTAAAGCTGGTTAAAGCTAGTTAGGCTAGTAGTGTGAGCTGGCCACCAAACCTGCAAGTTAGACAACCAAAGCATGCTTGGCTAGCGAACAGAGGCTCAGACAGTCATAACGAGCTAAAAGTTTGAGAGCACGTCGCATTTCCACTTCAGCCAGTTAAAACTGGTTTGAGATTAAATCGCCCAAATGTCCCAACAGTTCCGGGGATGGCTCACTCGCTACACGAAGGCGTGGCGACTTTCTCCAGAGACACAGCAGGGGTGTCGATTCACAGAAACGACAGAAACCTCAGCACTGTCGGTCGCCTCTCCTTCTAGTTGCGCTCAGCACGTGGGAGATTCGAAAATAGATAATACTGTTTGTGCCTGAAACGGCGCTGCTGGAGTCTAAAAATAATTACGATCGTGCGGAGCGCGATGCTCCAGCTCGACGCTGGGTGATTTTCTTGTTAATGCTCAAAAGTGTTCTCGGCTTTGCAGCTGTGAGAGACTGAATCTGCATGCTACGGCGGGTCCGAGCCGTCGAATGAGCCTCCAATGAAAAAGACCAAGCATGGTGGATGCTGGGGGTGGGAAGGGAGACAGGGGGAACCAGGACCTGCAATGCTGCCACATTACAGTATGTTACCCTCTGATTAAATATTAACTCAAAGTGCCTCTCTGATGTGTAGGCCTTGGTTTAGTCCACCAATGAATAATGTAGCATAAGCGCCGAAGCTATCTTAATATAAAAGGAAGTACTTAACAGGGGATAGTCCTGCTTCAAAGGTAAAACGGGGCAGGCGAAGTAGGAGCGCGGCTCGCCGAAGCGTGGCTCCACTGAGAGCCGCAGCCACCGCCATTCCGGCTCTGCTGTTTCCCGAAAAAAAACAGGGCCGGATTACACCTCTGCATTTCCCGCTCTCGAGCGGATCAAGCGCAGGCTTCAAATTCTGAGAGCGCAGAGCAATGATGACGAGGGATTTTCGTTCGGATTTTCTGGACTGTGGTGAGGTTTTTGGTTGCTGCTTCATCAGAAAAATATGCATCTAAAAATTATGCAGCAATGACAAAATTGCATTATGCTGCGAGAAAAACAATAGCATCAGTTTGCATCTTGGGTGTGTTTTTTTTTTTTCCTAACCAGTCTCGGCTGCATTGCATTTTAAAGGGCACCGGAGGCTATTTCTCTTTAGAGAATAAAGATTTGCGGCTTTCCTCAGGGCATAAACTTACAATGTGTGAGTGATTTGCTCTTAAAGGTAAATTCCAAAGAGAAATGCTGGGAAAAAATACGTATTCCAACTAACCCAGAAAAATTGCTTGCTTGGCAGAATCAACAACACTCCCAACGTAGAGAAACTGTCAGGAAGACATGAACAATGCATTGTGGGATTGACAAAACTTTCCTCATTGAGAGTTTCTCCAGGTGCATTGCAGATTATTTTACTTGGACAGTTCTTTTTTTTGTGGACTCAAAGCAGTGCTAAGCTTGTAGAAAAAAAAATGTTTCATGTTGACGAAGAAAAGAGGAAAATCTAAGACCAAAGTAAGTACTCATGGGGATACGGCACAGTGTTAATTTCATTGTGGTTAGTTTGACTACACGCTGCGTTCCCCTCAAAAGTATAATTCTGCCGCCGATGGAAGCCATTATAAGGCTGTCATTTAAAGAATAGATGTGAAATTCAATAAGTGCATGCAAGTTATTATGTCCTTGTCTTTCCTGACACTACAGTATGATCTCCAAATTATTGTCTAACACAACCAAAGAGATACATTCACAAAAACACCAAAGAGATGCATGAAAGAAATAGGCGCACATGGTTCCAATGTCTGAAAAGCCACAAACAGTCGATTCGATGACGCCCAATGTGGCAGCGCTCCAATTAATACAATGTGTGACACAGTAGTAAAAACAGACGACGCTCACGAAATCAAGCCATCAGAGGGGGGAAGAAAAGCTAAAGGCAATGATATTATGAGAAGCCATGCAGAAAAACAAATTCTATTTGAATAAAAACCCAACATTATTATAGATGACATGTTAGAGTGATTACGACGCACCGGCTGAAAGCCAGCGTAGAGAAAAAATCGATGGCACATCATTTCATGTGTGTATGCCATTCTCTAGTGGGGCTCAGGTGAGCTAAATATTGCAGTTTCATATTTCGCATGCCTTCTAGCATCTGCACATTACGGTCATTTGTCAGACAGATCGTTGAGTATCGACGTGTAACATCAAACCTGCGTCAAACTCACATAATAGAGATAGGGAGCTGATATTTGCAAACTACTGAAAGATGCCACAATGCGACAAATTTTAATCTTAATAACGGTGTCTCCTCTGCTGTTGTCTGTCACTTTGTCTTTCACTTAATAAATGAACAATGAAATGACTCCTCGGCAACTTCTGTTCCAGAAAAAGATGCTAATATAGCTGCTGTCTTATACTAATACTAATACTAACACTACTAATACTACTACTACTACCACCATTACTGGAAGTACTACCTCTACTATTGATACCCTCAACTAGAACAGCTACTACCACTACTACTAATACTAATAATAATAACTGACATCACCATCAGCAGCATGATTTCAGCTTCAAAGCTACACTTGCTTTGCTTTGATTCTGCAGTTTAACAGGACATCCTCTCGCTTTGCGTTTGATTCTGCAGTTTACCAGGACATCCTCTGTCCCAGATGTATTTGAGTGCTCAGATATAAAAAGCTCTCTTAGCGGCAGTAACACCTCGGGGTTGCCAGGGCCTGCCGGCTCCTGTGTACAGGAGACTCCCGAGCACTTTGGGGCCAATGAGACTGACTGAATCCCCACAGTGCGAGGTGGTGGTGGTGGTGGTGGTGGGGGGGTTTGAGGCTGCTTAAGAGCTCGTCCCAAGAGCAGAGCAATCTGAGCCAGCTTCAGTGCAGAGAATCTCACGCTAATAATTTCAGCAACCAACAGGCTACCAAGAACACACACAAGTACAACAAACACGGGGGAGAGAAATAATGAGGTACACAACCTAAATACTTAAACATGAACTGTGTACTAATGATCAACCATGCGCTGGATACACCCAAATTTCGGTATTGAGAACATTAAGCGCTTGCTTTGTGCTGCCCACCCCCCAACCCCCAACTCCCCAAAAAACTTAAACTTCACCAACACTGCTCATCACAAAAACAGTAACTAGTAACTAATACTTACCTAACTAGAACTGTAACTGTCATGAGAAGTTTGAGCTGATCAATACCTTGCTGAATACATGATTGTATTGCTCGTGCCCCTTTGTGATAAATTATGAATGTTTACACTGAGTTAAACCTTTTGCCTCCATTTTCCTGCCTCACCTTTTCTACCAGAGGATGCTGTTGCGTAGTAATGCAGGGCATTCTGGGATATACCCCTCTCATGCTGTGGATGCTTTTAGTCTGTGGATGAAAACCTCATGATATTCACTCTCTCTATATGAGCAAAGTACTGTATTTACACAAAGGTTAAGGGGAAAAAATGGTATAGAACAAGAAATTTAACGGTTGACTTGTATGTATACTGCAGGTATTTTTCACAGCAAGATTATGCCAAAATCTTACCTTAAAATACTAGCTTCAAAATTATTTTCATGGTTCACTGCTTGTAATAGGGAGAATCATGCATCTTTCACTCTCACTTTATGCCCCGAATGCCTGCTCTAGCACTTTGTAACTTTGTAAACTCAGTCGAAAGCCTATGAACATCATGGCTGAGGCTAAGAGACCAAAGAGAACTTTTACATTAGAAGGTAAGAAGAGGAAAAGAGAGAGTGACCAAGCAAGAGGTTGACAAGAATTAATCTTGGACTGGCTTTCAGTCAGAGCTACGCAAAATTAAAGGTTGTGGGACACTGTCCCTACGGTGGCCGGGAGGTGCAAACCAAGATTACAATATGTGAAACACTTTTACAAAGCTTGCACCTCCCGGCCACCGTACTGTCCCAGCTGTCTTCTCGCTGTAAGTAATTTTATCTTAGCTGGCCAGCTATGCCATGATGTCTTGGATTTAAATTTGCCAGATTTTTGAGATAGAGCTTTGTTTTTAAACAATGAACAGCTCCAGCACTGACCTCCATTCATTTTCATTGGAACACGCTTGCAGGTAAGTTTATCAAATGACTGCATTTTTGGGAAATATGTCGCATTAGCTGACCCCTAATGAATTTTGTTGTTAGCGTAATTTTCTGTACCCAGCTTTAGTTTATGTTGATCGTCAGATAACAACCTGTTAAATTTGTATTAAAGTTAAAGTAGATGACGTGAGCAGCTTTTAACTGTCTAGCATAACCAGATGTCATTTGTCGTTCATTTAGCTACCTTTAATTAATTGCAGTTATTGGTGTTTGTTTGAGTACAAAGTTTATATTCACTTATTAGATTTGCTGATAGTTTCAACTGCATTTTATTGCTAACTAGTTAATTTTGTTGCCTACCACACTACTTCTGTTCACTCGAAGGTTCTGCGATTCAGTGCGAAAATGAATGGAAACAGCTTGAAATGTCAGAAATCTTTTCTATCCACCGATTTGATCGCATAGCAGCAAGTAAAGTCATTACGAACAAGTTTTTATTTGCTTTAATGCTGTTAGGTGGAAATGCATTTTCACCGCCTTTATTCGTATGAATATTTTTGGCGAACTTCAGGTAATTGGAAGTTGGAAACATAGATTATGTCAATCATAGATGCACAGCTAGGGCACTCTGGCATGTCCACACAGAATTTTATAGCTTCATTAAGGGCAGTGGTGGACGGTGGACGGAAAACCGAGGGGGCGGAAAACATCCCTTGAAACGGATGAGATTAACGACCCGATTTCAATCATTGTTCTTGGTCAACATGTTAGTTTCCCTTATAATTAAATGTTTAGGCGAGTGAATAATACATTCTATAAAATGTTTAATTCACATCCCTTAACGGCCAACTCTTCACGAAAAAACCACTGTGGATTTTCCGCGTTGAATTTTGTCAAATCCTACGCAAGTCGTCTAACCTGTGCACATCGACTGTTTAATTGAAAAAGATTGAAATGTGCTCTTTTTTGCGTTCAACTGATGCTTATGGTTTCTCGTCTTAACGAAGACAATTGGCTACACATGAGAGGGGAGAGTTAAAGTGTCTTTTACCAGAGAAACTTGACTGAAAAACAGATCAAGACTAATAAGCAGTTTAAAGACATGCTTATTGCCCTCCTTGTTCTCTGTCCACCGCCCGCCACTGATTAAGGGACATACTTGTCACTGCTGTAAGCACCGAGGCATCAGCACCTTCAGTGCTGTCATTTGAATTCTGACCTTGGCTTTTCCGATTTCCTAACCAGCTTGCCAGCAAATACTGCTTTCCATAAGGGGAGAGGAGTGGGCCAATGGGGTAAATGCATTTACAACAGAGCTGGTACACTTGGTAACTGTAAAGGTGCTGTTTCGCAAAGAAAAAAAAAAACAATTCCCATACGTAATAGGGCTTTAACAGCAAAACTTAAAATTGTAGACAGTCTCAAAACGTCCTGATAAGTCAAGATTACCAAGTCCTCTTGGACATAAAATATGTCCGTTTCGTTTATTAATTTATATTGTTGTTTTCCCCTCTGAAGCGTATAGGGCTTACTCCGCTCACCAAAAAACAGAGCCGCAGCAAGAAAACAGCGAGACAAACAGCAACCGAACCAAAAATACTCTGCATGAGCCACCGCAGGGACGCCGAATCGGGAGCGATTGCGGCACTCAATGCCGGAGAGGAGGAGCTGCGAGGACGCTCTCCTGGAGATTATAATCAGCTGTATTTTTTTCCCCTCGCTATCTTTCGGTGGGAGCTCATATAAATAGGCGTCATGCCGCGGAATACTAAGTCCCCAGAGGGGCTGTTCTTGCGAGTTGTTTTCGGAGAGCATTCCCCCAGAGAGGGAAAGAGAAGGCAGAGGAGGCCCGGGGAGAGACCGCTCTCATTTTCTGCAGCCCATGACGACGGTCAATCTATCGCCTAAAAAACACTCAGGGATGCTCTCCCATAAACTCCAATAGTTCATCCCGGACTAACATCTTCTTCAGGTTTTCTGTGAGTTAGTTTTTACATTTTCATGTTCCTGACTTGAAATAGCAGTTCTTTCTTCTTTGCGAGGCAATACATCATGGAAGATCTGCTGGGTTGGTTGTGGATCAGAACATAACGCATTCAGTAACTTATTCTGACTTTTTGCTTATCTTTTTGCTACGTGTCCACAGTAAATACAAAATATCTTTGGGAGACGATGAACATGGAAAGCCAATGGTGCTAAACTGTACACTAAGAGCCTTGCAGAAACCAAGCGCCACATGACCGTCTTTGTCAATCCAATTTCAGTAATGGGTCCATCTATGCAAGACCGCATTGTAAAGTGAATGTCAGGGCTTTTGAAATAATTATCTGGATTTACACTGCTATAAACACCATTTCTTTCCGTCGAGAAAGAACGCTCTCTCGCCGCTGTGATATCATAGCTACTTCAAAGAGAATCTACAGTAGGATAGGAATATGGCGGGATCTCTTGGGTATTATGTAAAAAAAAAAAAATCAAATTAAATTAGCCTCCTTGGGCACACATGACCTAATATTCAAATTGAACAACAGTTCAAAGGTTATAAAAAGTTACCCTATTTTACATTAAGCTGGAGGGTATCTGTTACAATAGAGCGCTGGAATGGGGGAAGACTGCTTCAGATGATGGATGGCTCTTACACAGCGCGAAACTGGGACAAGAGTTTGGTCACTGAGATTTTCCAAGACCAACAACAATTATGGTGATCCACACAAAATGCAAAAAATAAAAAAATAAATAAATACAGTATGTAACCCTAGATATTTAAATTGTGACACGGGTACTGTAGACATTTGCCTGGGATTATTTAATAGTCCCTTGCATATATCGAACACTTTTACCCCGGTGAAGTGATTGATCGAGGGAAAAGCAGTCTGGGCCACCAGCAGCTTAAAACACCCACCAGGATGATACAGGGCAGACATTTTGTGCCAAAAACAATCACCACTCATTTCCCTGAATTAGACATGAATGTCTTTAACAGGTTAGCTTTGACAACAACATTTTGGCTGCAAGTTCTGGCCAGTTTCTCGATGTCCTGCTGACACCTGGCGGGCTCATCAACCTCCGTTCATTTTTAAAATTGATTCAGCTGGATTGACATCTACAGGGCCCCATGCCTGAAAATGTGGTCATCCAGCACCTGAAACTACTATACAGTGTTTGCTTTAAAAAAAAGAAAGAAAAGTTAAATAATGGTGCAAAGGGCAAGAAGCTAATCCTACATAATGCCAGAATTAGCTTATAATCATGTTAAAACTTGCATTTTGGTTTTTGTTTTTATCTTCTTCACATCAATATTAATTGATCTAGTAATTGGGAGTGGGAGAAGATATTAGGACATATACGGTAACCCTATATTCAGCTATGATTTTTATACCAATTTAGTCGTAGCCAGTGCAGTCCAACCCCGCTCCAGAATCCTCCAGATTGGCGCATCTAATTCTACTCGTCAAAAGCAGAACACAATCCCTAGCTCTTGAATGGAGTGTGTTGCTGTGTTGCGTTAGAATTAAAAAGATCTGGTGAGCAGTGACACTCGAGCGATACATCATCCTTCACACAGTGACGCAAAAAGTGGGTACGCAGTATTTGCAGTGCATAGGGGCGTTACGCGTAGGGGGGTGCCAAAACAATTGGTTGCAAGCAGATGAGGATACAAGATTATGATATGATACTGGATTGAGTGCACAATATCAACGAAATGAAACGCATCTCAATGAAGTAAACCCTGTCTCCAATCCAAACACCTAAATCCCCACCCCCGCGCTAAACAAAATGAAACGTGCAGCACCCGCTCACAAAAGAATGCCACCTACTGCCCGCTCATTGAAAAATTAAGTGGCGAACACTGGGTGTAGTGGCTGGGGGGGGGGGGCGCTGTTGTTATCATTGCATACCCCCCCAAAAATGGGTAGCTGTTTAACACCTCTCCTCCCCCATACTCCCAGATAGGAGAGGAAGACTAATTGAGAATAGAAGCACTTATTTTGAACATTGGAATGCACACCCTGAAGCAGGAGAAGCAGACGCTAATGCTAATGACTGTTCTAGTTCTCATCTTAACTAGTGAATTTATTCCCCAGCGACCAGGTGAGGTGAATTAACTGAGCAATCAGCTGCTTCAACTAATCAATTTAGGGCTCACTAACAAGTAAAACCAGCAGACACTGCTGCTATCCTGGACCTGGTCTGGCTAGCCCTTTCCTAAAGGATATTATATTTCCAAGGACAGGGTTGGGAATCCCAGCTCTCGGCCTGTGGTCAGCTTCACCATTAAAATTAAAATTCTCACTCCGTCTGGCCAGCGAACACGGTGTCGCACACAGCGGGTAAAAATGGCTTTTGAGGTGCAATCCAGTGCTTGAAAATTACACCCAGAGATAGGCCAGCCTCCTCGAGTGTTAAAATCTAATTAAAAATAAAAACACATAGCAGCATGGGCCATCCTCTGCTGCTTTAGTGGTGCAATAATTCACCCATGAAAGAGGACACGTGCACCCCATCGAATCCAAATTGGTCCCCCCCCCAATTTTTTAATTCATCGTTGAGTTGGAGCCACTTAAACCACTTGTGTCCCGCTGAACGCACAGCGAAAGCGCACGGTTCTGGTGCGGACCTCAGTGGCCCCGCTATCATCCCTGGCTTTTGCCTTTTTACCGAAGGTTAGAAAAGATGAAACAGAAAATTGTAGTCCTGTAACAAAAAAAAGGGTTTTATGAAACTATGAAATGCTATCATTTTGCTATAAAAACTCCCTTCAGATTGAAGTACATTACTAAGCTGTGAAACAGAAAAACACTATAATGAAAGCATTTTCCAACGCAATTAGCATGGGGCTTTCCATTTACATGGCATAAGCACACAACATAAACCATACATTAAATATAATGGTTCATAGATTGAATATGCATTTCCAGAAACATAATTTCTATGATTGTACATGTATACGGCACATGTATAATAGCAGAACTTGGCATTGATTGCAGTGTAGAAAAAAGCAACTGAAATTAAACGGGCCTGGCAATTCCGAGATAACAATCACGTTTGTCTTCCCGTTACCTCGAAAAGCCAATTTCGTGATTGCACAGCCCAGCCTTTCTCAACTCCAATCTGGCGGGGGCATCTTCGTGTTGGGGGTTCTATTACTTTTTTTTTTTTGCTATTTACACAGGAGAAGCTGCCTGTCTAATGTAATTTAATGAGCATCTAAAAAAGACATGTCTTAAGAGGGACAGTTCTCATTAGTTTTCTGCGGTGGCTATGAAAGCTAATGTCAGTTCACTGTCGCGTAAAGAAACCATAAAGAAATGCATTCAACACCATCACAATTTTTATTTTTTTGTTTTGAAACATATTCAAATTAACAAAGGTATCAATTAATATGGGCAATCATGGTTGCTTCATGAAAGTAACACACACACACACACACACACACACACCCAAGCATTCATTTATGATATGTTAGTCCGTGTTACATGCCACTGCGCATTCATCAAAGTGCTGATCTGGAACACTGTCGCACCACAAACATCTCAATGATGGCACGCGTAGCATCTGTACTTCAACGTCGCCAACCCGCCATCCATCCGTGATGTCTCCCAGCAGACTGTTCTCACGGGTGAGCTGCTCTTCAGCGCTTTGATGGAAGACAAATGGCCGTGGTGGACACAGTACCCCCCCATACATACTGCAGCGTCGTGCCCGATCCCCGCCTACATCTCACATTACCCAAGCACCTGTTCTGCGTCACACGCCTCCCTCCTTCCCTCCCCGGTGATGGCAGATGGTGTTGCGCACAATTAGGCTCCCCGGCTTCTCCATTCACCTCCCCGAGCCAGAAGCGGTCAATGTCTGACACCAACCCCCCCGCCCCACGACCATAACTTAATGTCAGCTCCTTAGAAACCTTTTAAAAAAAACTACACCTTAAGAAATATTTTATACTCATATTTAGACCTGAAGTCTTATTTTCATTACTTGTTTGCCTGATAGGACAATACTATTATATTATCACTTAAAGCCATTTTTTGGTGACTTTTTTTGCTCAAAAAACAAAAAAAATAAATAAATAAACACTCAACAAGGTGAGGTATTTGCGCTTTTTATGGGGAATATGGTCATCAGTGCAGTTGACCGTCCATCTGTCTGTCTGTCTATGGACATTTAGTTTCTGGGGCAGAACTCAAATATCATTCAATATTTTTCCAAACAGAACTTTCTGTGTGTATTAATTAGTTCCTGGACAGGTGCCTTTAGTTATTTTGGGATTTCTCTGATTGCGGGGGCCAGGGGGATATGTCATCTGATAACTCTTGTTTCAAAATTTGTCAATGGGGCTAGAAAGTTTACGTGCTGGAAAAAATATATTTTAAGTCCCAAAGACTAAAACATAGGTAATGGCAGATATGTTTGCAGTGTACCTTCTGTAAATTCATGTATAAGCTCCCTTAGCCAATTGGTTTTGAAAGACAAACGGTGACTACGCATTTCACTAAAATTGTGCAGAACGCAGGAGATTTGCTCCAGCATTCCTCTTAGGGGCTGGAGAAAGGGAAATTCTCACTGGAAACCAGTATTCCCCATAATAATGCAGGTTAAGTAGGGATACTGGGAACCAGAAAAGCAGAAAGCAGCTGGCGAGTTGATGCGGGCGGATTCGGACGCCATACTGCCACCGTAATGTTAAAATCGCGTTTTTGTCTTTTGCATACTTTTTGAGTAATGATCAATCCCATTATTTGAACGTTGAAATCATTCTCGCATCATTGTGGCTGAGTCCCAGCAATCATCACATTTCCTCTTTCCCCTGCATTTCCAGTACACTTCCCAAGCAGGTGAGCCCCGGCCTACAGGACTTCAAGTCTCTCGACAGGAAGCTTGACGCGCCCTTCATAACCCCCTCCCTCATCCAGCCACCTGCTGCGCGAGAGACGGCCCGTTTTCAGGACGTGGCAGCTACTATCACTGCGCTCAGGGGGCTGACCCGCGGAGACGGTCGCCGCGCGGGCAGCCCTGACGACCAACAGCGTGAAGGTGACCAGCGCGCCAAGGAGACCCCAGAAAAAATCTCTCCGCTCGAAACAGTGCCCTCATAAAGAGGACAGAAGTACATGAGCTGGTGCAACATGAACAACCAAAGAATCTTAATGACGGTTCCTATCACATTACATTACAGACACTTGGAAAATACCAGCGCAGAACATTAAGATGCACAGAATAAACCACTCCTGAATTTTAATGCGGAATGACTCCCCGTAAAACTAATGCCGCTTTTCCATTACACAGTTTTAGCATTACTCGCCCCTACTCTACTCGATTCTACTTAGTTTCGGTCGTTTTCCGTTACAATTGAGTACTACCTCAATGCGGGTGGGGTCACCATAGCAAGGGTCACTCCCTAGCCAATCAGTGGCCTGCAGTCTGTTCACGTCATATTTTTGGCTAGATCCAGCTCGCTTGGAACCATAACTGTGTAGGTATTAAAAAATTATCTGGTACCAGGTACAATCACCTAATGGAAAACCCAAAAAACCAAGCAGAGTCGAATCGAGTAGAGCCGAGTAGGTGAGAGTGGAAGAGCCCAATAAGTTTTGCTTGTAGATGGGCAGCTGTTATCATGAGAAAAATGAGCTCTCAGCCAGCTATCTGCCCATTGTGAGTGCAGATATAGCCCCAAATTATTGAGTAAGTGCCATGTACCAGCCTCAATTAAGCCTCCAATGGCCATATACTTCATCAAACATGATGTATAGCCGATTCAAAATCAGACTTTTTGTTTACATCCTCTCTGAAGTAGCCATACTCGAAGGTGAGAAGGTCTTCAATGCGGTCTGTGCTAAAAATCACCTGCCCGCAGTAAGTTTCCCAAATACTATAAAAAGCACAGGAGTTTGACATTGTTTCACACTGCCACAGAGTTGGGACTAACAGATCTCTTTTGGATAGTGTCCATCTCTACTGCCAGAAATGTACAGGACCAAAGAGACAATCAAGTACACTAGCAATGTCGAAGCCGAATCCAGAACTATTTTGATACACCTTTGAAAACATTAAGAAACCAAAGCAGCATATACTGTGTTTAACAAATTTATTAGACCACCGGTCTTAAAAAAAAAAAAAAAGAGAAAACAAAGATATTTAAGAAATTTGTCAAAAACTAAAAATTATTCTGTTATTTCTTTGGCAAATAATGAACTGAAACCACTAAACCTTGTTCACATATAACAAACACAAAAAAAATATTTTCTGTATGGCCTCCTTTGGCCTTGATGTCAGCTTGCATTCTTGCATTCAACCCCTAAAAATGATTTTTATATTCATGAATGCAAGAAAATAACTGTTATTTGGCATCTTAATCAAAATATAACAATGTGCTCAACTATTTTTTTCTGCTATTTTGTAAAACCGTAAATTCGAAAATTCATGGATAACAACAGTCATTATATTTTAGCATTAAATATATAATTTCAGTTAAAGAGCTTGCGCCTACTGGTGGATTAACCATTACAGAAACATAAAAATTATTTTGGTAATTACCAACACTGTTAATTTAGGGCAGTTGGGGCATAAACCTTACATTGGGTGGTGGTCTAATAAATTTGTTAAGCACTGTATACGTGGAGATCTTCGGTCATTTAATTACAAAATGAGAAAACACTTAATCAAAGAATGTCTCCCATTTGAGATGTGAAGTATGTGAAATATCGACTCGTGAGTGTGAAAAACTGAAATAAAGACAGCATTGGCACAGAGACGAGGAAGTTATACAACTAAGCTACATGCTTACTGAGAAGTTATATAG
This sequence comes from Gymnothorax reevesii, assembly GCA_029721435.1. Taxonomy (NCBI): domain Eukaryota; kingdom Metazoa; phylum Chordata; class Actinopteri; order Anguilliformes; family Muraenidae; genus Gymnothorax; species Gymnothorax reevesii. The sequence goes on from CM056589.1 coordinate 26,388,508, forward strand.
CTTATATAATTATACAAACTCTTTCTTTAGTGAGTTCTGCACGCTACCTCATGCACATTATAAAGCAATTAAGTGCAGGCAACTAATTTTAATTGCTGCTGATTACAAAACCCCCAGGTTCTGGCCCAAATTTAGCAGTAGAATGCCTTCCATTGTGCGGGGTATCGATTTCCGTGTACACTGCTATCTCAGAAAGCCTCGCACTCAAGCAATCCCAAGTCATTTGTCATGAACTTTAGATAACCAGACTAGAACGGTCAGAATCTGACCCCAGTTTATCGTATTTTTATGGGGCTTCAAATGAAAAAGGTTTTAAGGCTTGAGAGTTTGCTGGCAAAACAAACTTCGAGCGAATGCGGTATTCTGGCATTTACTGCACTGAAGGCAGCTGTAGGGTTAGAAATAGAACCACAAACAAAACTGGGCACCTCAGAATTGTGAGAAAATAAAGAAGTGGAAAAAATGTGGGATACAAATTTGGCAAAGACAGATATTTTTATTTTTTAATGCCGCATTTATTCCTGTTTTTTTTCTTCCTTTCGAAGTTAAGGAAGGGAATGCAATGGTCTCAGTCCCCATAGCAACTTGCATGTGCAATCGCCCCTGGCTCTAAGTGTGAATATTCCCTCCTCCAAGCCAGGAAAATAACATATCCCATGTCCCCCTGGGGCTTCCAATTAGCAAAAGGTGAAAGGTCAGCACTGGCTGCAGTGAGAGCGCTCTTTACGACCCCTGACTTAATATGCCCTCTCTCCAGGAGCTCACGGTAAGAAAATGCCAGCTATCATTTCTTTTTTCTGTCCTCCCCTCTAAACTCCCTCATTGCCTATTAAAAGGTAGGACCATAAGGGCTCTGCATTGAAGAAGGCCATTTCCCAGAGGGCTTACCCTTTTCACCTATACGCCACACCGCAACTGACAGGGCGACACGATCCGCACGTACAGCGCACTCCATAATTATCTGAACAATTTATTCCGATTGGCTCGACACTCCAGCATCCTGGATTCGAACACGATGAGCGTGAGGTGAAAGTAGAGGAGACGATCCCAACTGCGTGATTCTCTGTACGCCCACGTCGCTGAGGCCGTGTAGGAATTGTAGACATTTTCATGCACTGGCACTGTCCAAGTAATTAAGGAGAGGACCGAAAACATGGGGGAGACACTCAAAACCGCTCCTTCAAATACAGCACATGAGACTGTACAGACGCTGTAAATATGCATTCAGGAGAGAACACTGACGGCCTCTTGAAAATCCATTACAGTCTGTGTAACAGAACATCAGCAATGTTTAAAATAAAACCAATGGAATCATACTGTAGATATCAAGTACAAGCACACGCTTAGGCACAAATGAGGATTAAGTTATTTCATCTTTTGAACATTTTGTTTCTGTTTGGTTTTATGCTTTTTTTTCCCGATATATTCTTCACCGCTCTTGTTCTCCATCCATCCAATTTGTGGGAAAGTTTTGTCAATATTCGAAGTCAGTGGGGTAGAACTCAAATACCTTGAGATATTAGAAATAGTTTTTCACATTACTATTTGAATATCTCATTAAGAAAATTCTGAGCACATATTTGTGATTGTATCACGCGTACCCTACGCTGTCGATTTAGCACCACGTATGCAAGAGAGTTTCTAAATTAGCCCACTTGATATCGCAGTATGAAGGACAGTGAATACTGAGAGCCCATCGTAATTGATCTTGGTTAACAATGGCACCAAAGTTATCAGTGTAATTACAGGAGAGAAGTATAGCCTGCCTGTCTGTGTTATCTACTACAAGCTCGTATTACACCAGAATGTGATCACTGAAGGTATCCTTCATGGTTAGGTAATTAGACAGTCGGCAACAAATGGATATTTTCATGGGCGGAAATTATTTGACACGCAACGAATCAGTCCGTTTTGGAATTTAAATAATCATCAATAGACCTCCTACTCACTGATTTACCTCTACTTCACGCCAATCATTGTTGTCTCACAGATGAATATGAAAGCGCAAACATTGTACATATTTATGCATTTTTAGCCAAGTTGATGATTTAAATAGAATGGCTGTTTTCGAGGAAAGCATTATTTCAGATAATAAGTGATTTATATTACAAGTGTGTTTTATATTACAATAGTTTTTTTTCCCCAATACAATTATCTTGTTCTAAACAGGTATTATCTTTAAATATGAATGGTTTTTGTGCAACACTTCTGCTTAAATTAGTTTCAGTTCTGGGCAATCTGTAGCCTCGTAGCAGGGGTACTTTATTGGTGATCAGTGGTTTGAGCCCCAGTACTGACCTTATGCAGCCCCGTCCATCTTACCTACTTCCATATCTGATGTTTTTGTAACTTAATTTCCGGTTTGACAAAAAGCCCGTCCAGGTGAAGACAAAATGTTCTTGTCGGGGGCTAGCTTTGTGAAGGAAAATAGCAGAAAGTTAAATGTTACGACAGCATCTCCCACCACAGGCTATTCTCCCGATAATGTTCCGTTTTTAAGAATTGATGTAAAAAAACCCAACTAAGTTAGCGGTGAAAAATAGACAATTCAGCCGGTTCTTGTTTATCGCCGCTGGGCTGCTCTTAACTGAGTCACATGCTGCAACGAAAGTTTGTTTACAAACTAGCCAGCTGCCTGACGTCCCTGATTCCGTGGAGCATAGGGTGAACAGTTACAGGAAGGTCAGCGCTCCTGTTTGGCCCGAGACCAGCCCGGCCCCTAAACCAGTCCTTTAATCTCACACTGCTCTTGGGGGAAATGGCCCTCTTGTCAACTGTAGGCTACACGGGTTAAAATCATCAGCTAAATAACAGTGATTTAACAGTCAGCAATAAAATGAGGAATAGGTGTTAAAAAAATGACATCCATTTCACTCTGCTACTCACTATTTCGAAAATCTTTTATCCCTATTTTTCTATTTTCCACTCTACTTGAAATTCTAAGCTTGTCCAAATGCTGTCACCGGAAATTCTGGAGTGCAAGCTAGCGCGCTTATCCCCGGAAATGTGTTAATCCAGCTTCTCGGTTCAGTCCATTAACTCGTATGGGCAGCCATTGAGCAGAAGTACTGAGGGTTTGGAGCAGCTGCCACAGGCAGACTGCAGGAATCTGATCACTCAGATGTGCCGCATGCAGGTTTAGGGTCAATTTCAATTTCCACTTTCAATTCTGTCAATTTAAAAAATGGATGGGATCCAATTTGTGAAAAAACTGAGTGAGTATACAAATTTGAATGAACACTGAAGCAGGATATTTATTTATACGTAGTTCTATTTGTATTTGTACACAGATTCTTGGGAGTTTAATCTCTTGTAAACCTTCCATGCAAATAAATAAATAAATACTCAAACTCGAGACTGAACTTCCTCCAAAAAGTGCACAGTGACTGCAGCTGAACCAGAACTTAAAGCAAGAGTCTCTCTGCCTCCCGTAAACATTTTTAGACCCAAAATTACATACAGCTGGCAATACAACAGACAATAGATTAAAAAAATAACATGAGAATCACATAAAATTTTAAAAAACAAATCTGTGAAACAAGGTTTGGGGTCAAAATCAACAGAATTGTAGGAGAGGTGCGTAAAAAATGTTGTGGATAACAATAATAATAATAATAATTAGTGAAAATCAAGCGATGAGCGAAATCTGAAGATAACTCCAGAAATTAGGGTATCAAAAAAATCCCCCTAATGGAACTGGGGGGAATAAAACACTTAAATATACAAAAAAAAATTATACTAATAAATCATGGAAACGGCAAGAGTAAATCTCCAGAGATGGCCTGTTATAGAGGGGGCCTCTATCCCCTGCCAGCCAGCTCCATGTTAGGGGCCGTTACAGAGTGGAGAGGATCATTTGGAAGTAATGATATGGGCAGCATATTCCTTATTAAAAACACCCCTGCACAGTGCCTTGAAAACATGAGCACTGAGACACAGCGAAATCCTGCCCTGTCAGGATGTGATTTCAGACTATAAGGTAAGTGATAGTAGTAGAGCCTACGAATGGAATAGCAATGCAACACCCAGGATGCCATCGTCAATCACTTTTTATGACTGGGCCACTCAGCTGTTGATATGTAAATACAGTTAAACTTCATATAACCCACAGAAATATTGAGAGCATGGTTTAAAGAAACATACCATACATTTGGCAGGTAATCATCCCGTCCAATCAGTAAATAAATGTAAGGGAGATTGACTTGGACTGCAGTTTTTAAAGGTGAAGAATTTGAAAGGCAGCATGAGCTTTTTTCAGTACCTTTTATTTAACTGGGGAAGTTACACAGAGAGCATGTTTCTTTCGCTCAAGGACACCCTGGGAGAAATGCCAGATAGAGTTGCAAGTTAGAAAGGTTAGGCGGGGTCAAAGCCCCCAGAGCAATTTTGGGGTTAAGGGCCTTGCTCAAGGGCCCAATGGCAGAGTTCCTGCCAACCTCACCTCTGCAGGTCACGTCAGAATCCTACGCAGGTCCAGGGGCTTGAATCGGCAACTCTGTATTTACCGGTCAAGCTAACTATAGCCACGATGTCCTGCCACTCCAACAAACATTGGCAATACAGGCTAGAGTCCAGGACTTTCATGAGCACAGCAAGCTAAGATTCTGCTTTGCATTTAAATGGCTCTCAATGGTTCACAATCATTATTGTTTTCCTTTGCTTACAAGGAAATGGCAGAAAATCACTTTTTTGACAGAGAGAATCAATATGTCTGTACGTCCAGTATGATACCTGGACCCAGCTAAAGGGCTAAATGAGCTAGCAAACCTGCAAATCTTTTCACCTTTCAAGTGCCGTTTGATTACTTTAATCACCTCAGCTGGTGGGTGATCGAAAAGCAACTCGGAGCAAGGCCAGCCACGGGGGAGGGGCCAGAAACCACACAGTCACTCCTATGAATAAATGACAGGTGTTTGTGGCATGTGTGCCAAACTGTTTTCAGACACATATGTCTAAATCCCGGAGGATGCAGTACAAAAGGCTTATTGTACCCCAGAGTTCCTCAGGAGTGTTACTGAATGAGAGAGAGCCGCTGAGTCATTGGGTGCAGTCACTCCTGAACAATACCGAGTGACAGGTGGCTTTATGGCCTGGATATTACAAAACATTTCCTGACGCGCGTCCCCGTTCAATGGGGCCGCGGTACAAGATGAGTCCCGCGTCCCTCCGTTCCTTAAAAGAACCGCGATTGAACAAAGGGCACATCGTCTCATTAGCGTCGACCGCCGTCGGGAGTCTTACTCAAGCGTCTCGTTAGCCAAGAGCAATCACGGTTCTCTGCGGACGGAGGACAAACCCGCGTTCAAAAGTACCGCCCGAGGGCGAGGAAGAAATAGCTAGACTCAAACGCGGTATTAAGATTGCGATATCAGACCTTTCCGTGCTCTAACTGCTGGGCTTATCTTCATTATCATATCATTCCACAGCCCGGTGTTGCCAGGCTCATCTCAATCTGCTTCTGAAGAACGCGCTCATTATTTTTCCCGTTACATTTTCTTTTTTTTTATTTTCAGTTCCTTCCCCTAACCAGCTTTTAAATTTTATGTTTCTGAAACGCTAGATGGCCTGGGTTTAATATCCAGTCGCATAAAAACGTCTAAATCGCATGTTTACTAGGCAATCCTTGAATAATGCACTTGGAGAAAAAAAAAATGCATGATATATGCTTTCATAAAACTGCTGGAAAATGGCGGTTCTTTATATGCAGGCGATATAGATAATAAGGCTCACGCAGAAGGAAAGCACTGCAGCTCTCGCTGTGAAATACAGCTGCTCAGAAAAAAGAAGACTTGATTCTGAATCCATTATACTTTCTCCCAGCAACAGGGCACGAATTGATTTTCTGTTTTCAATCTGCAAATTGTTTTCAGTTATACCATGGCCTTCCAAATAGACCATTTCGATTTAATTAATTGCAGGTTAATTAATAGGAGTCAATCTCTGCAATCCATGCATATCAATGCAATCTAAGTAAGCAAACATCAAATGTATAATCCTCAATTATAGTCCCAGAATCCTTAGCAGGATAGACATTCTCTAACTAAAGTATCCACATTTTAATTCTGTGAGGGACGTACAATGTATAGAAGGAATAACATTAACACGCATAAAATCTGCAGTGAGCTGCATTGTTATCTTGCTGCGAACCACTAACACAACAGGAGAGGATAAGAGAGGCAGGGTAATTATGTTAAACTGAGGGTGGTGGGGTGGGGAGCAGACCGTGTGGGGACATACAATGTGAGTGGGATATCGACCCCCCGCATTTTTCCCGATAAGCCCCACGCAGTCTGTAATGACCACAGCGCGCTTGGTTTAACTCGGTTTAACACCTCATCCGGAAGATGATCCAGGCTTAGCGACAGCTCATCCTGCCGGAACACAACCCCCCCCCTCCAGCCCAGCATATTAATAAAGAAACAACACAAGTAACATCGAGCGGTCAGAACTATGCGCTCCCCCCTTTAGCGATGCTGGGCTGTCAGAGAATACCACGGCTAACGAGACTGTCCTGAAGGCTTCCTGGGCTTGACGGCGGTGCCAGACAGGTGGCCATTTTGGCTCCGGTAGCTCTCTCTGAAGCAGTGATCACACGCATCGCATTATGCCAGGATTACAGAAATCCAGCGACTGCGATTAGTCATGTTGGTTAGACAGCCTTTCGCGGTCACTAGACCTTACACTGTCTCGGGGCGAACATGGGACCCCTCTCAAGGTATTGTCCAGAACATCAACTGAAAGACTTTTGCCAGCTGCCTCATTTCTGAACGGACCATAAAGCAGGATTAAAAAAAAAGATCTAAGTTTTGTCTGAACAATCAAAGAAGTTCATTTCTAGGTCTTCATCCACAAACTTCAATTTCTGTTCCAGCCTTAAAGCAATTCTTACCTTTCTGGCATGCGGCACAGCACTTAGTAAAAGTTTGGACATGAACAACTCCGCCTCCCTCCAAAGTCCCACCTTCTTACCCCTGTCTGCCCTCTGAGGCTCCCCACCTCCCCTGACACGTGCAGTGAGAAAGTAAGCAGCGCAAATGAAGCTGCTTTCACACCGGACGCAAAACTAGTTTTTCGCACGACAGATTAAAATTCCTTTCGCGTCCGGTGTGAAAGCATCTTGAAACGGGGCAATGGAGCCAGATTCAGCACCGGTTAGTGAAAACTAACCAACAGTAATTACGTAATATTCAGTTCTATATGCGGTAAAAAAATAAAATGCGCTTGTAACGTCTGACGAACTACCATTAACGTTATTATAGTAATTATAGCATTTCAGCGCCTGTTTGTTTACAGTCAGATGTGTTGTTTTACAGCAGAATTTAGATATATTTTCTTGCAAAACTGCTGCCATAACATCTTACCTCACCAGAATTGTCCCGGTAACGTTAATCATTAAATTAGGAGCAGTTGCAGCTGTTTTATTTGCAGGTTAACTTTGTTGAGTACCTGTTTTGTCTCCACCGCTTTGCCAGAGAGACACGGGACTCGCAAATGGTCACAGCGGTAGGCAACTGGAAGGGACGCGGCAACGGATGACAGACAGGAAGCTCGGCAAATGATTTTATTTGGACCGAAGAAAATGATTGGTCAGACTTTTATCAGAAATATATTAGAATTGAATATTGATGAGTTTCAACACCTGGTGGATTTCTTTTATATTTTAGTGAGCCATACGCTTTTTAGGAGCATTTCAAGATTATAAAAGAAAAGAGTAAAAATGCCAGAAAGGTAAGAATTGCTTTAACATATTTACTGTGGGATAGTCTCTAGGTAAACATATGCAGTATAGCTTCAAAGGAAGACTTGCAGTCATCCTGCCTATGTCTGTTTGCTGGAAACCAGAGAGACATGTCACCCTGGATATTTTTGTCTATGATCATTCCCTGAACAAGCTGGGATTCCAGTGACACCAGAGGTCTTACTTCGTTAGACAGAGCAGTCCAGCGGTACGTCTTCCCAAGTTGAAATAAAAACAACGCTCACGCGTGCAATTAGAGCGTGCTTCAAACTGACATTTTAATGGACCGTACAGGTAGATCTGTACACTTGACAGCCATATCGAAAAGCTCGATATTACTTCCAGTAACTTTGAATGCATGAATGTTTAGAATAACGTCTGGAGTACCTTCAATCTATGTTAGCCACACTTAAGCCGAAGATTGCATTGCGTCTCTGTGTGCATTTACTGGTTCTGATGGTTTACAGCAAATTGAGCTCTGCAGACTGGTGCAAGACCAATAAGGAGTATGCCAAATTCAAGCAAAATGTATTTATTTATTTATTTTGCCTTCATTTAACCAGGTTGGTCCGGTTAAAATCTCTTTTACAAGAGAGACCTGGCCAAGATTAGCAGCAGTACGTGTAGTACATCAATAAAATCGCATCAAGACAAGACAAACCAAACAATACAATATACCATACATAGAGAATTGTAGCAGACACAGCACAAGAATGAAATGAACATTCACAGGTTTTGATAAACTCTGCTTCCATACACTTTATGACAGCTTTAAATTGATGGAGTATAACTAAATCTCGAACTTTGTCGTCTCTGTAAGCTATTCCTGGTTGAGGGTGCAGAGAACCTAAGAAGACCCTCTTGCTGAACTCAGTCTGAGTCTTAGGAACATTCATAAACACAATGTCCTGAGACCGTAATCCAAGGGAGCCACTTTTCTTGGACACGTAACTTGATAAATAACATGACATTCTACCAAGAATAGCCCCATAGATAATAACAAACCAACGGCTCAGTCAACGTGTGGAAAGAGATGGCTAATTAACCTTCGAGTACAGTACACAACGATGTGTTAGGCCTCTGCAGTTTTTAATGAATCTCGGTGCTCCGTGATACACGGCATGTAACATTTGCAGACACTGAGCTGATGAGTTCATAAACAACATGTAACCATAATCAAGAACTGGGAAAAATGCAGCTTCCGCAAGTCCTGGGAGAAAAAAAAAAAAAATCTGTAAAGCCAGGAAACATTTCCACGAGAATAAATTATTTAAAAGGTATCTGCAACAAAATTTACATCCATATGAGGACATTCAGCAGGCTGACTTCCTGCGCTAGATCGTAAATCAGTTGCTCATTCATCATTCAGACATAGAAGAGAGACTGGTGCCCGCTTTCCTCGTGGGCAGTCATGCACAGTGCAGAATAGACATTGCTCAGCAAAGATGTTGCCTGAAGGATAAAATCTGAATTCTGATTGTGGAATTTTGATCTGTCGTATCCATTAGTCCATCCTTCTATCTATTTTTCTATCAATCACTCCATCTCCATAGTCTTGTGTCTCTACAGTCATTTATACAGATTTGAGTAACATTAAAAGGAGTTCTAACACCATTTTACTGTGTGGCCCAGACACCATCCGGCGTGATCCCAACTCATGTCTCCAGTTAACATTCATTTTGCATTTTTGTTGCCGTGAATGGCACTGAATACTCAATGTGTTGCTTTTCCCAGTCGTGCTGAAAAAATCTACAGTATGGCAGGGAATATTCATTACGTGTCACCAGCAATGAAGCTGGAACATATTTATGAGTAGTCGAGAGGCAGTTAGCCAGTGACACACTTCGCCTTTTGACCAGCGGACTGGATCTAAAAAACAGTGAATAAGAAGTTGAGATGATGAGTTTTAATTCTCCAGGAATTTGCATTCATATCACATGAACCGTGTAGGAACTCTAGCCTGGTTTTTTCATTACCCGAGTACTGACGGACTTTACCATCACACACGCATTATTCTCAAAGCATTACGAGTACTTTTCTGGTTTTATCATTGACATTTTGCCCAGAAGACCCATTTACCACGTCACCCACAGTGCTCCGAAAAACAAACCACGGAGAAAACACAAGTTCAGGTTGTACCTTCACAGTGTCCAAAAAGTCTCTCAGAGATGAAAAGACCACACAAAACACACGGTTGAAAGAGCAAAACAAAAAAAAAAAAAAAACAATGGAGTAAATGACTGATTAATAAATTGCAGAGCAGTTATCATACAAAAAGAAATGACCTCTCAGAAAATGCAAACCTTGTGACAGCAATGGATATTCAAAAGAACTATGAGAAGTCAGTTACATGACCCTGTGCATTTTGACAGGAAAATAGCCTGGGGACATTGTCCTGTCCCTGATTATCTTCTGAATCAAAGTTGATTCAAAGTGACCATGTATTAGGCAAATTAGCTGCATCAATTTGATATCCTAATTCAATGTCCTTGCAAATTAAGATGTTTATTTTGATAGTGTGGTACAGACAATAATTAATATGACACATTTCAACCCTAATACAACTCTGAATCTGTTATCTATGTATTTTGTGTGAGTGGCAAACATAAAAAAAAAGAACTGCATTAAAATACATGAAGGGACCCCGTCCTGGATTGAATTCCCTTAAATTCCTGTTAAAAGCTGGTACAATAACAGAACAGACACAATATTTAGACAGTTCTATGTACTGAGCCAGATTACAAAAAAATAAACAACTTTATTGTAAATTATTGATCCCCCCGCGTAAGGGAGGTTTAAAAAACACATCTTTCTAGGTTGCAGTTGTCATTTTTTCGGTATTTAATCTTCGCCAGGGTGCGCCCAAACAATATATATAATCCAATAATCCAAAACAAACAACACACGAGGCCCACAACAGTATGAACCCACAAACAAATGAATCAGAATGTCCCCCTTTACTGGCCACCTGGACGCAAAGCCGACGGAGAGTTCGACCGGTTATTTCAGAGACGGGACGAAAGCTACTCGTCTGTTCGTTCGGCTGTGATTGTCCGCACTTAACTCCTGTCTGCAAGAGCGAATCAGAGGGCTATAGATGCGAGGGCAATCTGCATAGTTTCAGGGAAGAAGTGCGACACACAAACAATGAGTAATTAGGCAGAGGAACAGGCAGAGAGCCCCAGGCCTTGAAATACACAAACCAGCTGCTGTTTTGCATGATTGCTCACAAAACATTGTCAGTGCCGCAAAGCATAATCAAAACATACTTAATGCAGATTGGCATGGAACTAAAATGATCAACCGAGAGAAAATAGAACAGCCTTACCACTAATCTGGCAAATATTTGCATATGTTAATGAGCACGAGCGCTCTAAAACTGCCTCGACAAATTCAGCGCCAGCTCTTCTGAAGGAGTGTAAATCACGTGCGTTTAACGTTGGAGTCGCACTCCATCTCACCGAGCGCAATGCACAAATTTACCAAAGGAGTCTTTATCAGCAATTTGCATACATACTTTTGTATATTGCGGTGAAGAAAACAGACTGCAGCAAGGGAAACTTTACTAGAAGAGGATTAAATAACGATAAATAATGAAAACCCATTGAGCATGTATAATGTTTTTTTTTTCCCCATTTCAGAAGTAAATTCAGTCTTATGAATTTATAATGAAATCTCCATATATCTGGTCAGGATCACTGAGGTTGCACCCTTTCCCAGCATGCACTGGGTGAGAGGTATGTCTACTCCCATGGAAAGGTTACCAGTTCATCACAGGGCAAGTTTTTTAGAATGATTTTCCCTGTGGCAGTGTTGTAGAACTTTATTGATTTTTATAACCAATTGTAATTATTAAATGAGCATGTGAACGATTGGCTAAGGGCATTCTTAGAACGTGTGAATTTACAGCTCATAGGGTTAAAGATTCCTTGAGAGTTTTTGATGAGGTTTTATGACATTTTTTGAGCACAAAAATATCTATGAACATATGCACTAAATATGGTCATAGATCCATACCTGTTATTGTTCCTTGCCTTGTCAAGGTGATTTAGAAATCCAGGACATCACATGTCAAGCGCCAGCTGGACTTGTCAGTCCTGTGAGAGGAGGGGAAAAAAAATAAATTTTTTAATGAAAGGAACAGACATTTAAATCAAGAATTTCACACATCCAATTAGTGACAAACTTGACAGTCCTCATCGGTTGCTGATTATTTCTGTGCGTTTGTCAGACATTTGTGAATTTGACTGTTGTCTACACTTAAAAATCCATGATGTGACAGGAATGCAGATGCATTTCTTGCCAATGACAGTGGGTCACCTTAGCTGACGCACCTCTGCTCACACCTAGCAGGTGGATGCTTAACCCTACAGCCTTGATTTTATACCTTTAGATGTTTTATGGTGCAGCCCGATCTCGCTCTAGCTCTTCACAAACTCTCAGGTCATAGTGAGAGAATTCATTCATTATTGCAGCCAGGAGCCCTTGGCACTTGAGAACCGCAGTACAGTTCTAATAATTTATGAAAGGCAGTTTATGACTGAGAATACATGCTGCTCCATTCACTGCTCCTAGACGCAGTACCCCTCAACTGCATATCTGCAGCAAAAGCAGACTCGTGGACACACTCACACAACCACAAACACACACGCACACACACACATACGCACACGCATGCACGCACGCACACGCTGCATTCTCATATTTCTTGGCGACATCCCATAGACTTACATTCATTCCCTAACCCCTCACCCTGACCTTGCCCATAACACTCAATGCCTAACCTAACCCTAAACCTAACCTTAACCAAACTGTAATTGTAACCCCAACCTTAAAATAGCCCAGTTACCTTGCGGGGATCAAAAGATGTTCCCATAGGGAAAATTTGTTATTACATCACTTGTGGCTACGTATACTATATATCAGCAAAAGCAGTCTTACGGACACACACACACACACACACAATCTACAAATGCAGATAAATGTCAGGAAGGCAGTGAATGTCTTTGATCTTTCACCAAAGAGGCATTAAAAAACTGAAGCGCATCGCCTATAAAAGCCAATATGGCACAAGGACATTCCATACCAAACTACAGGTCTGACCACACACCTCCTACCACCCCACACACACACACCCTACCCCCCAAAGCCATGTCACAGCGCACCACTTTTACACAGCGAAACAGTACCAAGCTCACAACATGGAATAACAACACCCAGTTTCAGATAAGAAATGACTACTACACAATGTGCGCACCACCTGTCGCCACGTTAGAGTCTGCTCGCACATTTAACTAATACCTTTTTCACTTCATCTTTCATGAGTCTTTTGCGCATTTGCAGTCAGCCTCCTATCTCTGAATACTGGCTTGTACGTGCAGCAGTGATGTAAAGGTAAGCCACACGCAAAAATGAAAAGCCATGTCAGTCCCACCCACGCACACAGTCTGACCATTTTACCAATTACATTCTACCACTCGTCTGTTCAAATCACCTGGATTTGCTAAATGGCAAAATTCATACCGCCCCCAGACCCTGAATTTTACACCAACGGTGGCAGAGCATGAGCACTTGCCTGACTTCATTACCTTCGGTGGACGTGAGCTGTGTCATGTTCTGTCACGGTTTCGTGACTTTCACAAATTACGCCATCGGTTACGCCACTGCGGAACACCTGTTGTCCTCAAAAGGGTTGAAAAACGGCTCAAACGCACCTCTGACACAAAAGCATCCCTGCGGGGTCCTTCTCGCTCCAGCACACAGAACAGTAGACCGAAACACAGCATGTGTGATTTCAGATTTATGGCGTGGATAATGTCGGGGTATGACCTTTTGGCTGGGGGGACAGTCAGTGACGAACACGGATCGGCACTGACAAGGTCAACAAAAACGGTTTGTCAACCCCCCACCGTAATAACAGTTAGCACAGACAGGAAGTAGCCCGTATCATCGTCTGAGCTCTCAGGAAGTTTGCCTGTAAATTTCAGAGTTTCTGGCAATCCAACTCAAAACTACCCATCATGCACCGCTCCCTGCATGGCTTCAAAATACCTATAACTCAAAGCTGGGAAAATTAAATGCATTGTCTTTACATTGAGAAATGGGTAAGCAGTAGTGAGCTACACTATTAAGAAAATGGTAAAAAATAAATAAATAAATAAATAAGAATCTGTTGTAACAGGGGGAGGAGAAACCAGAGAAAATTACTGTCATCAACGAGCAAACCGAATATATCCATTCTGATCATTTTCTTTCGTGAATGTTGCTATACGTGCTGGTACTTCGCACAAGAGTCCCCCGTTTTCTCTCATTTAAAACTTAAAAGACTTCAAATCTGTCAGTGTACCTTTTATCGCTACAAAGGTGTTGATTGTAATCTCCTCCAGGACTGCGGGAGAAAATTAGCCTTCATAGCTGAATGATCTCACAGTCACATTCATATTGAACAATGTACATAGTCCCTCAGAAACATAAAAGTAATAAGTAGACAGTCAGCGATAATAGGATAATAGAGAATGTAATTCAGATGAGATTCCAATACGGATAAAGGCGGAATTATTATGTATGTGGACTGCGACACAGTGTTGGACCTTCAGAAATTTCCACAATTTACTCTTTGAATGAAATCTGACAATCTCTATTTTAACCTCATAATCATTACCTGTAAAATCTAACGTGCTGAGGACAAAATGCAAAAACAATTGTGTCAAAATGTCCAAAGGCTTATGAACTGCATGGTTTGATAGAATGTTCCAGAGTAAGCAAAAAAGCTGACAAATAACAACTCTTTGAGAGTAGATTCCTTACCGCCAATGTGCCGAGTTCCGTCAACAAGGACCGCTAATGCCTTTATACCAAAACACATTCATTACAACGAACCGCTACTTCCAGTGAGAGCGATGTACAGAAATAGGGAGATATAAAGCTATCTGATTGACGCCTTGTGACAGCTTCCACGATTTACACTTACTTCATAGTGCTTCCAAAAATCAATTAATTTGTAATTTAAGGGGGTTGTGCAAGCACAGACCTGTCTTCCCTCCTCCTCGCCTTCTGTCAGTAGACTGCTATCCAGACACTTCTTGACCATTCTCTGTACAGACCCTTCCCTCATTTCCGTAAGATATAGTGCAGGGGGCCAAAAGTTCACGGCTTACAGCAGAATAACTCACCCGCTGCTGCGTGATAGCGTCCAACACAGCGCCGTGTCCGACTCTTGCTTCAGCGCTCGCCGAGAGCTCACTGACATGTCACTGAGTGAATTACCAACTCCGGAACAGCTGAGCCCACTGAGACTTTATTTTTGTGTCTTCAATGTAATTTTTTATTTTTTTGCACTTTTTTCAATTCATTCATTTGTTTATGTATTATTTTATTGTTGTTGTTTTTGTTTTTTTTAACTGAGAAACTGCTCATGAGCTCCAGGATTCCTTTGATCCCTTAACTGGCTAAACATTTTTTTTTTTAAATGCTAATTTAAGCATTGAAGCGAATTCTTGTGCTGGTTCAAATATATATTTTTAGAGATAAAGATTTAATCAAAGGCAGAGGAGATAGGAGAATTAAAGTCACACTGCCCACACCCGCATCTGTCAGGTCGCAGTGACTGGTGCGATTCCCAGCCCACGGAGGAGTCAGACAGGAAGAGAATTTTAAAGTGTGGCCTCGAGCCCAGGACTATCGCCAGCATCTCCGTAAAAGGAGGAGGCGCATTCCGGCCCCTCAAACCTGTTTCCCAGCATCCCCCGGTACATTCTGTTCCACCGTCCCCGCGCACTATTTGGGGCCTTGAACAATGCCAATGCGGAGGGACGCGCAGCGACTCAAGCAAAAGATTGGATGGTCTACACCCAAATGGTGAAGGTGCTAAAATGGTGACCTGTTGGGTTGGTGGTGAAAGTCTCAAAGCAGCCGGAATAAGTTGAGCACAACATGTCCGAACAAGACCGACAACCCCGGTATGCCCTTGGGGAGATTAGCCCCTGTTTTGTCTCATCAAATTGTAGTAGCATGAGCTGAAAAAATAATGTAAATGATGGATGTAGTGGCCTGGAGCTGAGTGGGGGCGGGGCGGTTTATGCGCTGAGGCTGGAGGGGGATTTGTGGGGGATTGCCGACAGGGAAAAGGTGAGAGACGGGACTCCGACTCCATCGATTTCCCAGAGGGCGTCATGAGGAAACAGGACATCAAAGCCGAACTGAGGAAAAACACAGGGAGTCGCTCGAACCAGAGTCATTTTCTCAATGTGAAAAAGTGACCGTATCACTCGCCAGTGCGGCAGATACTAAGCATCTTACGGGGAGTTTAGCTGCGTTTGCCCCGAGTGCGTCACGGCCTGGTACTGCATTCCTTTTCCAACTATTTTTCTATCTTATTTTGTCATCTTCTTCCTCTCTCAGTGGGGTGTTTCCTTCAGGAACTACACTCTCATAAATTATGGTAGTAACAACGCTTGTTCGTGCATAAGTGCTCACACCTCGAAGAAAAACTGTGACATCAAACAGCGGAGGTCAGAAATGGAGCAGTCACAGGCAAAACCCAGGCGGCCATCTTGCGCGACAGCCAAGCTATGCCTTTAACCTCAGTTCGGGTATTGCCTTCAAGTGCACTAAACGCTTAGAAATAAAGCAGCGCAGACTGGTTACTTTCTCAAAATTTCCGGTCCCTCATTTCAACATTAATTACGAGTAAAATGCCTGCCGGCGCTGATCAAATGTCCATGAAATAATTTCGCGGCAGGTGCCTAACGTCAAAGTCACAGTCTTAAATTATCGTACCCGACGTATTGGCCTGATGTGACATTTGAAGGCCAAAAGCCATGAAACAGGCCCGACGTTGTAAAAACATTGTGCAAACATTGTGCAAACATTGCAAAAAAATGAAAACGCAGTTCAAATGCTACATGTTATTCTAGGCTGTTGATCATTGTCTCCAATGCGGTATTCAATTTCACTGACACATGTGAACACAGCTCCAGCTGCCAGGGTAAATATTAATCATGACGGCTTAAGATAGCGATAACACATAATTAAAGAGCACATTCCTTCAAAATTCCGTAGACTGAAACAGCTGGTCTAGCCGTCACGTCTGTGTTTGGGTAGAGAGAAGAAAAATAATTAAGCAGTACTGAAGTGGTAGAGGAATCAAATTTCATCAGTCATCCTGAAAATAATTTTTAACCAACCAATCCCCCCCCACCTGGCAGTTTGTAATAAGGCTTCTCAGGGAATTGCATCCACCACCCTCCCCTGTGGGCCCCCCCCCCAACTCCACTCTCCCAGTAGACGCAACCTGGCAGCTTGCGGCTTTTGTTTTGGTAAAGGGAGATGAAGATGACAAGCTTGTCGCTTGGAGTCAGTTACCAGCAGTAGCTGAGGATTCTCACTTTGGGTGTGACAGGTGTTCTCAACTACGCTAAGAGACCTGGCCCCAGACCTGTGTCGGTTAGACGCGGCCAAGTCAGCTGTTTAAAAAAAAAAAAAAAAAAACACTCTTAAGTCCCGTGGACACTTAGGCCTGAAACATCGACTATTAAGCGACTTTGATTGGCTTCGCTGCACACCAACAAAGCACGAAAAAAAGGAACTCCACCTCGTCCAAGGGTGCTTGTCTGGACAGAAAGGCTCAACCTCAGAGTTTTAACACCTTGACATTCGGTAACATAAAGAACTAAAACACGCACTTCCACAAAAACAAGCCGACCTTAATTATCTGAAAGTGTGAAGAACTTTGATTGATCACATGGCTTATTTGTTTAAGTTAAAACTCACTTGCATCAGGGTTGTCTGTCAGTTGAGACAGGTATTGGATTCAGGGTTAATTAAAGGTTTCGCTTCTTGACAGGGAAAGAAAGAGAAGATCACAATCATATCGACGGGGGTCTTCAGGGACAAAAGTGCCTCCGCGTAATCATTGTCTCTTCCAGTCGAAAGCTACCAGCATAAGGCACTGTCCAACTTCAGAACTGACCAGCCATCGAGCTCTTGTTTTACTTCCAGAACACACAGAATTCCACTGACACTGCACTTAAAGTTGGGCGACCTCCAGCGACCGATTTCTTCGGGGTTTACCTGGGGCTGTGCGCACTGCTTTACGACAGCATCTGAAAATAGATGTTATCTGTCAATCCTTGCGTAAAGCACGAGCAGAAAGGCCCGGGTGATAAAAATATAAATGATAATTATTGCAATAAAAACAACTTTGATAACAATAAAAATGGGCATGATGAAGGATTCAATAAGTTTATACAACCGTCTCGAATGCTCAGCGCCATTAAGCAGCTACATCCGTCAGTCAAAGAAGTTGAGTCGCACGAAATAACTCTGGCTCTGACTCATAAAGATCCTACAGTATATCTTATCAAAGAAAAAAAAATAGCATTAAAAGTTGGCACGTGAATAGCCAATCATTTAGCAGCTGTAATGGTTTGTTGCACTGTGAGTGCTTGTGAGCACGCTTCAAAACGTGTCAATGTGGCTAGAAGGCACGATGAGTGCAAAGGAAGTAATTATTGATTAAAAAAAGGCAACTTGACTTCATTATTGTGGCAGGTTTTCGCTTTCTGACAAACAACAGAGAGCAATTATGCGCAAACTACACAGACAAACTGTTCCTGCGAAATAGCGTGACACAACAAAATCCGTTTTTCCTATCTGAGCAACCCAAATGAACGTATGACATGTCCACTGACCCAGATGAAGACCAGTTCGATTGTCCGAGATGACCTAAATCAGGACAAGACAGTAAAGGTATGTTTCCAGGGCACAGGGAACATGTGGAAGGCTGCAATCACAGGGGCTGCCGAAGCCCCTGTGTACCGTTAGGCAAAGTTTTTCTTTGTCAATACTCAAATGATTTGCTGAGAAAAGTTCTCAGCTCCTCCACAATCACCGATGACTTGGAAGAGAACTGCAGAGGCAGGTTCTCCTCTGATTCTGAATTAGACAGAAGATAGATACTGCAACTTCGAGCTTCACAGTGTGTCTACTTAAACTGGCAGTAACCCAAGTCTAGTATTGAATCAAAACATAGTAACATTAATGTTAAGTAAACTGCTTCCGACATTCTTGCATTCATGCCAGAGAAAACAGCAAAATGCCATAAATCTTCTTGTATGATGTCAAGTCGACTAAACTTGCAAAATTAAAATGATTGCTGGCTTCTCAACATGATCCACAGACCTTGCTTTGAGAAGTTTTATGGAGGAACTACTTAATTGCTTCCAAACTACACCCACCAACCATATTGTTGCACAAATGCTCTCATAGAGACTCATGTTTTCTTCAGCACTGAGAACTACACGCAATTTGTGGTCCATTTACTTCGGAAGCTGAAAGTCAAAGCTGGGAATGACATCACATCCGAGTCGACTGCGTTCCAGTACAAGTCGGAAAACTGACTTGGGGCCAGTGGGGCTTCCTCTGGACAGTATTGCAATTGTTAGCAATACCAGTTACATGACACAGTAGTTAGCATGTGAAAACACAGTAGCAACATGTCCACAGATAACAGAACTGTATGCACAATTGATTTAATGGGACAAAAATAAAACAAAAGGGTTAATACACAGTATATTACTATAGCTCTGACTTTGTGGACAAAGGGAGCAGCCATCTTGAAGAGCTCGAGGTTGGTGAGGCTCCCCCGACTTTTCAAGTGGGAAATCTTACTTCAGGGGGCATTCCCATTGAAATTTATGACTGTGAACTTGGAAATTTCAACTTCTAAGTTCAAATGGAATGCAGCAACAGAACTTTAATTGATTTCTGTGGAGCTACATACATCAGCCAAACATATCAATGCGCAGAGGAAAGCGTGCTCTGATACCGTTGGCTGGTGTAGTTAAGAAGACAGGCGTTAGTTCCAACATAAAACTTCTCAAAACAGGGCCTGTGGATTTTCTTGAGAAACCAGATCCCGATTTCTGGAAAGAAACACTGCAGTTGAGGTTTTCTTTCTTTTTTCCTTTTTTTTTTTTTTTGGCAAGTGCCAGAAGCCAAGTGCCATTTAATTCCATTAAATCTGAGGGAAGGCTGAAATTTCTACTACCGCCGCGTCAAATCTCTCAGAAACTCGGCAACTCACACCATTACAGTCTAGATTGATGAATATTACAAAAGGCAAAAGGAAAGTTCTACATTTTTAATTTTGGGGTGCACTGGCCCTTTAACCCTGGAACACTAACGTTCACTTTTGAAACTTTTACCCGATACAATATACCCCCACCAAAATACTTCAGATCAAAATATATTAAAAAGAACAACAATACATGGTAAATTAAAGTACTCTTCTTTTATTATGTCTATTGAAGCGAACAAAAGTTTCATGGGAGGATCCTATAAAATTTCTCTAAATTTCTAAAATTAGTGAGAAATTAGGACATTTTTAACAAAAAAAAATCCTGAAAAAAAAAAAAATAAATAATGGAACTCCAAATTTGTTCTCTGCTTCATCCATTCCTGGGACACGTGAGCCCCGGCCAGTGAAGGCGCAGTCTCCCTGCATCACTGACAACCATGGGAGAGATAAACAAACAAAAAATGACATTTTTGGAGAGGGAAAAATGATAAGCTGACTATATAATTTTTGACCATCTCAATTCCCATTGAAATTACCACCAAATGACATTTATTCATAACGATACACTGAATAAAGATGACATACAAATTCCAAGAGCACTCTAACTTACCTCATGCATTACATGCAGTCAGTGCAAGCTGGGTAGTAATGGCGAGGGCAAACACAACTCAGACAGCGGGAACACGGTAAAGATCATGTGACCACAATTGCGTGGGGGAAAATCGCCCGATATTAGTGTTCTAAGGTTAAGAGGATAAATTCAATTGGACTGTGAACGAGCGAGTTAATGCCTCGAAACAAGACGTAGTGTCACCTCGTAAATGTTGTGCATGTAGCACAAATATCATGGTAAATAAGCCCGTCCGTGCACCAGGAAGAACCTAATCGCCTGTCACGAAGCAAAATGCTGTCATCTCATCTCCAATCTAGTTCTCATCTGGCATTACTCAGATGGGCGCATTCATGTGGTGTATCAGGGTCTGTGTGTATATATACACAACCATTCAAAAGTTTGGACACGCTGTTCTCATGTTACAGCATTCAGTTTTTTGGTGAAATTTAGGAGGTTTTAGGGTCTCAGAAGTAATTACCCACGCCCGACGAGGCAGCGTGGGTATACAGTTTAGCACCGTTTGTCTGTCTGTGTGTGTGTGTGTGTCTGTCCGCGCGACAGCTCGGCCACCACTGAAGCTGGGGTGGCCAAACTTTGTGGGGTAGATGATCCTTGGGTACCCTGTCCAAATTTGTATTTTGAGGTCGAAAGGTCAAAGGTCAAGGTCAACAAGAGGCGTGGGTTAGCATCTCTATAGAGTGCGCATCATCTACTTAATATTGCGGTCAGAAGCTGTTTTCATGAATTTGGAATTTATGATACTTTTCCAAATAAAAGGTGTTTATTATTTTTTTCCTGAAATATCTGATTGCCAGAAAAATATGGGTGTGTACAAACTTTTGGCTTGTACTGTTTGTACAAATACATGCATGCATGTTTGCATGTGTGTATGAATGAATGTATCTATGCATGCATGTATGTGAGTGTCTGTCCATACAGTGCTAAACAAATATATTAGACCACCACTCAATGTAAGGTTTATGCCACAGCTGCCCTAAATTAACAGTATTGGTAATTACTAAAATATTTTTTATGTTTCTCTCATAGTTTATCCGCCAGTATGCACAAGCTCTTCAACTGAAATGATATTTTTAATGCTAAAATATAATTATTGTTGTTATCCATGAATTTTCAAATTTGCTGTTTTACAAAAAAGGAGAAAAAAAAATTTTTTTTTTGATTTAAGACGCCAAATAACAGCTATTTTCTGGCATTCCTGATCATAAAAAATAGTTGCAGTGATTGAATGCAAGAATGCAAGCTGTTATCAAGGCCAAAGGTGGCCATACAAAATATAGTTTCTTTTGGTTCTTATGTGTGAAAAAGGACTATTTAGTGGTTTCAGTTTGTTATTTGCCAAAGAAATAACAAAATAATTTTTATTTTTAAACAAGCTTCCTTAATATTTGTGTTTTCTCTTTTTTGTCTTTTTACTACAGGTGGTCTGATAAATTTAAGCACTGTATGTATCTATATATGCATCTATGTACGTACAGTGTGTATGTATATATGCATGTGTATGCATGCATGTATTGTCATAATGTATTATAAGTACATTATGTTTCTATGTATTCATGATTATTCAGGGTTTATTGATGATGATAAATATGATG
Source organism: Gymnothorax reevesii (assembly GCA_029721435.1). Classification (NCBI taxonomy): domain Eukaryota; kingdom Metazoa; phylum Chordata; class Actinopteri; order Anguilliformes; family Muraenidae; genus Gymnothorax; species Gymnothorax reevesii. The sequence continues at coordinate 26,410,551 of CM056589.1, forward strand.
ATGATAACATAAACAAGTACACTATGCGCATGTACATACCAACAAATTGAAGCTGAATTTACCCCCCAACCCATTTTTATCAGATCCAATACCCTGCAATACAGAGCTACAAGGCAGAAATCATGGGCCAGTCCAAACCCTCACAGACTGCAGGTATACCATGGCATGGCTTTGATTGGCAGCGCTCACTGACATCCCAGTCAACAAAAAATGTTCCCAATGCATTACCCGAATGTTCTGCCAACATTATAACACAGCCACAACATTGTAACAACATTGAGATAACTTTTTTTGCGGTGCCTGGACTAATTGTAAAAGAATATTTCCCCAGTTCCAGTGGCCTTTTAATGAAAGCCCAGGATATATACTGCAGTGGCGATGTGTAGACTAACCATGCAGAAAATTACACTGCTTTCCTTTGGCCACTGCATAAATCTAACACTGGGGAACAGAACCTGTCCACAGCAAACCCTTTGATGAAACAAAAGTAATTGAACAGTGAGCGAGTGTGTGTATAATTGCAAAGCCCTTAGGAGAAAGGTATGTCCATTTTAAACCGCTTCATCGACCCGCGAGCGGAAAGACAGATATGCAGGAGCAGCGAACTAGGCTTACCGACGACACAATTATCTGCTCTCGCGCATAGATCATTATTTCAGTGAGCATGCATGAATTCTTCACATGCAGGCTGCGCAAATTCCCCACACCAGGAAGGTAATTGAAGACTAGAATCTTTTGTTCAATAAACATCACAAGCCTGGGTTCACATTCTAATTTTATTTGGCTTACAAGGGCCTATTTTTTTCTTTTAAATGATTCAGTATATTTACAGCAAACTATCTTCTCCTTTTTTCTGTTTACCAGTCTAAATAACATAAAGCAAGACAATAATTTGTCATTATCATCATAAAAAAAATGACGATGAGATGATCCGGTTAATGGTAAGAATGGGAGCAGTGTGCTGAGTTGTTGACACTAAGTGATATGAATTGTGCTTTGATGAAAGGAGAACTTCCTAGTGTGCTGGTCTGTGATTTGATAAGATGCGGCAGTGTGCCGCAGTAAAGTGCCATTATGATGTAACAATGACATTATGCTGTCACAATGGACCCAATCTCCTCCACAGTCAGGCTGAATAAAGCAGAGTCTTTTTCAGTTCATCTTCCTGTAAAAATGTTCTCCGGCAGAATTTTCCAGCAAGAGCAAATAAGCCAACCTTAATCCATATTATCGACAGAGTGATGAAAAAATGAATCACAAACAGACATCAACTGAAACAACCGAAGCTCTTTAAAAACAAAGGAACACAGATTTGTTGAAAACAAAAACACATTTATATCGATTGCACATTTGGGAACTATGAAGTTCTGAATACATACCGAATGACACTGAATGTAACAAACCAAAGAAAAAACTTCAGGCTAAATGAAATTCCAGAGGAAAAAGATTCACAGTTTTGAGTCTTTTTCGTCCACATAAATTGGTGTAAGACATTCCTCGGCTTCCCTGCACGCCGTTTCCAACTGTAGGTGCTGACTTTTTCAAAGAGGCAATTGCAATTATAGGAGATGGAGCAGTTGAATGTATGTATATATATCAGTGCTCTACAATTCTATCACCTTTCCATCGCCAGTTGCAGTTCTTACATGAGCATTGGAATACGCGCTTGAGAACACATTACTCACATTATTTGTGACCTCACGGAGTGCACAGTTTAAGACGTAATGTGACACAGAGCTCTTGTGAGCAGAACCTGTATGGGCACACAGACAGGGCAGGGTTCATGGACGAGGCTCAGGGGAACCAGGGGCTGATATAACTCCAAGGCCTGACAACCTCTGGCAGCTACTGGAGGTAAAGCATCTTATTAAGCCTCTGGAGCCAAGAAGAACATTTCTGCACTGGAGTCCATTCAAACTTGACAGTCCGGTCACCCGTAACCGCATGGGTGTAGCCCCCGAAAGCCCGCTTCTCCCCTTTTCTTTTGCTCATTAATCAGCCAGTACCGTTGCCACGGCAACCAAAATCAATAGGTATCATAACTAAAGTATAACGCATGTCCACGCCAAATACGAAAGGAATCGGTCAAAAATTACAGCAGAGATGACAAGCATGAATCCGTAGAAGCCGCCCGACTTTGTGCGGGGGCTACAACTATGACTATACCGTGGAAAAATTACTCTATGGTATTATTCTATGGTAATACTATTACATTTGAAACAAGAAACGCCCGCGTTTGAACACCCTCGGCCTGACTTATGAAGTGTCCCAGAACAATTACACAATAACCGAAGTAGAATTCCACAGAACATACATTTACAAATACAAAAATTTATAAACAAAAAAAGTCCCACAAAAACTTTGGAAAATTCAAATTCTTTTCACTAATCTAGAGCCCTGCATATATATGATCATTCCTCCAGGTATAAACCCCCTAGCTCAAATGCTTCATCAAAATCAGTCCAAGACAAAGTTTTTTTCAAAAACGCCAAAAATGCAATTTTTTCCCCAAAAAATGGTTCGATCTGAAAAATTATTTCCTGGCCTGGATTCCCTACATTACCGCGAATGTTTTGGCATGGGTAACTAGTTTATTGATGCGGACCTTAGAGGTGCGCACACGGACAGACAGACAGACAGACAGACGAGGAACTGATGACAATAACCTTCGGCCTGAAGTCGGGCCGAGGGTAAAAAGGACTAACTTTAAAAAAAAATCTTATTTGTACTCATCTCTTCACGCTTAGTTACCCTGTGACAATGCCCTTGTGCCAATAATCCCCATATTCAATATGGTAGCCGCCAAGAATTGGCTTCTAGTTCCATGGAGCAGCTCGTACATCAGTCTGTGGACTCGGTTTGCAGGAGCCGTTTCCAGCTGTTTATACGTTTTGATGGTGGGGATCCAAATATGAGATCTTTTCTTAGACCAGAAATCACTCACAAATCCAGAGTATGGTGTAATGCATGAGGGTACCTGACCATTGATTAATTCATTGGGGTAAACCGCATCAAAATCTGGGAAAGTATGCCTGTTATATAGCGGTGACGATGGAGCCAGATAAATCTTGATGAATACACATACACATTTAACTGCACAAACTGTGCCAGATCTCTTCTCCAATTTGCAGGACAACAGGAGATGATATGCTGGATCATCTCATAAGATTCAGATGATACCGCAATTCGAGCTCCAGTGTAGCAACAATAAGATCAATGCAGCTGCTGGGCCCTTCAGCAAAGGCCCTTAACCCCACAGTGCTCCGCATTTGATTGGCCCCTGTGTAGCCTAATCAACAGTCAGATGAGTTGGATGGAAGTGTCAGCAAAAAGCAGAATTATTTATCTGTTAAGAATTACTATGACATGTCAGATGATATAATCAAATTCAGGACAGCAAACTAAATATGCCAAATCTTCTCATCAAATACAGGACCGAAAACTCAAATCGGCCAATTCTTCTCATTCAGCGCAACCATATAACAGTAGGGCAAAAAACGATTGGCAGAAACCCTGACACAAAATTTCTGCAGCGTTGCTGGAATGTTTTGCAATGTTATAGTAAAGCGTTGCCGCAAATTTGTAGACAATTCGCGAAAATGTTCTGTGTCATCGTGGTTCTGTGAATTTCTGAGCTGAGAAATAAAAAAAACTGCATTGACTCAAAACACTGAAGAACTCTCAGGAAGGCTAGAAGATGAAAAAACAAGTGCAATCATTACAAAAGATTCCTGGCAAAGAATCACTTTGAACCATCCCACAACATATTTATGTGCAACTGCCCAAATCGATAACTGAAGCCAACGCAATATGCCCGCTGGCATATTATGTCACCTAACGGGACTTTGAACGTGAACTCAATACATAGAAAAAAACCCGTCTCTGTTTTCTATCTATGGCATCTACTTGCAAGTAGCCATGCAACGAGATCTGATCCTGCGCTTTAGCTCATGAGATAGAGAGGCGTCGAGAGAGATAGAGAGAGGGGGAGAGAGGAGAGAGTTGACGACACAGAGAAATCAATGCGCAGAATCGCTCTTACCCATCTCAATGTTACCCTTTGCAGCCGATGCAATTAAAACTGCCCCCAACTAATGTTTCCAATGAGGATTCACTGTAACCCAACAGATTTTTCTCAATCAAGTCCCGCACACCCCTCTCCGTGTCTGATAATGGAGGGTATGACCCATTACATGGATGACCAGGCTATTGACCACAGTGGAACTCTGATTCAATACCAGTTAGCTACACTTACGCACACACTGAAACAAACAATAACATCCGAACATGGGCTGGAGGCTGGCCGTATTCTACTGCTCAGCCAGCCACACATAAGAAAGAGTTGACTAATATTTTCCAGCAGTTGGAAAAGACTTAACGCACAAATATTCCCTTAAAACACATTATTTATTCTAAAGTTTTGAAAAGATGCATAAATCTGAATTTTCATCGATCGGGAAAGCTGTATGTATTATGCTCAGCATTTACCTTTGTTATGCAGTCATTGTCACTGACTTTTTTTTTCTTTTCCCCCCGAAGGCAGTTTAATGAAACATCAAATATATGCATGGAGCAGAACACAATGCTACAGACTGATGAATAGTCATCTTATTTGAGTGATATAAAAGTAACCAATCACAACCCTCCAGTGAATGCCCTCAGTCTCCTCCCATTCAGCAACTTGCTTGTCAATTAGAAGTAATGTCTCCTTTGATTGGTTCGTGCCTTGTGTGCTCGCTTAATCCCCAGCTGTGTCTTGTTTCATAAATACCCCACCTCTTGTGTGCGTGTTACATATTTATACCCTCTCTTCTGAGCAGCAAGTTACTGGATTTGTAAAACCTCTTAAAACCAGTCAGTATTTGCTCGTAAAACTCTTCATCTTTTCAAAGTAAAACGTAATCTTTACTTATTATTATTAAATTACTAGAAGTTTCCTTCCCAGTTCAGTTTATAGGAAGCAACTAAGCCTTTCTCAGGGTCCCCAAGCTCAGGACTGCATTCTTATTAACCCTCTCTTTGTCTGGTCCTCTGTCCAGTTAATTAGGAACAAGCTCCCAATCCCTCTACGGCAGGGCTCCTCAAATCACGGTTCTCGAGGCCCGATAACTGCTGGTTTTCCACCCCAGGTAAAGGGAACCTGGGAGTCAGGAGAAATGACAATCTGGCCAATCAGCAGCATTAATTGTTCACTTAATTGGCTGGAAGAAAGGAAAACCAGGGCTGTATTTGGATTCGAGGGGCGAATTTGGAGAGCCCTGTAGAGTCATCAGGATTGGAACCGTGTTCCTTCTCAGCCACTCCATCCTGCATTTGGACAGTTCAGTGCAAAGACCAAGTGTGCAGTCCATCAGGCAGTCACCCCAGAAAGGCTCAGGCTGGAGATGGCTACGCCTACATTGCGTCACCCATCACACCTGAAATGAACTGAGCCTCCACTGTGACCGCATTACTATCAATAAACTCTCCCATTGGATTGTACTCTGCCCCCACACTTGATACCTGGTCTGAATCATAACACAAAGCAAAAAATCTGAAATGCAGCCTAAATAATGGCAGACTGAACCTACGGCGCCCCAATTTTCACAGTGCCTATTCTTAGTGAAAGTCCTGAAACGTAGACTTATGACAGTCTGACTACCATTACATACAGGATGCACCGCCAGTCAAAGAAGTCATTGAGAAGCTCAGGCAACATCAACGTCCAAACTACAATTTAAAGAAGCACTGTAAAAAGACTGGCGCTTGCACAGTAGCGATACATAGTGCTGCACCTGAAAAAATAGCCTTTTTTTTTTTGCATCCACCACTGGTGAAAATAGCATGTTTATGTCATGGTTTATCAGCCCCGTGCTGTTCTCTGTGAAAGTAAATTATTTACAAAAGGCAGGACGCATGGTATATTTCAGTTCATTTTTTAACACATCTACTTTGCTTGTGCTTACTTTAAGATGTTTGCTTGTGCGGTGCTATGTATGGCCATGGCGGTCATAGTCCTGGAAGTAGTTAAAGGCAAATATATGCCTTGAAAAAGCAAAGCAAAAGTGTTTGGAAAAGAGAATACCCATGACTATCACTCCACTGCATTGTGTACTCTTCATGGGTTGCTGCTGAGTGATTCGAGTTTTACAAGTCATCTACTTTCACCAGAAGAATCTCTCTGAACCCTCGAGCATCTACTATGTATGCACGGCTGTGTCAGTGTTCTTTAAATATTGCAGAGAAAAATAAACACATAAATTCAGAGATAGATACCACAAAGTAATTTTCTCCCTCACCAATTTGCCCGGGAATTCGCCAGCATTTAATTTCTGCAATTATGGATCTACAGAGGCAGAACCTTTGAGGAAAGAGAGCGCTCTTGGGTTAAACATAGCACTCCAAATCAGCAAATCAACCAACAGTGTTTATTAAATAAAAGTTCATGAGTTTGAAAGCAGCAGTGATTCATTTGGTTGACTGGGCACTGAAATGAATCAAAGGCCACGGAAATGAATCAAAAGACACCTGCAACCACTGAGTTACGAGTCCGGTTCCCGAAACACACCATGTCATCTGCAACTCAACTAAAGTCTCTCACACCAGCTGTACTTCAAGAATACTCCTTTCATAACAGAAAAAAAAATGGCTAGCAATAAATAAAGCAGCATTCATATAGTCAGGATCGATACCATCAAAACCTGAACTGAAAAGAATTACATTAATGGCGAAATAATTCATTTCAGCCATGAAATAAATCAACTGCCACCCGCCCCTGACAGCACCCACCCAACCAGCAGCCGAGGCCATCAGCCACATGGAGACCATTATGAGAAATTTTTTCATCAGACCTGTCACAAATCAAACGTCAGCCTATTTCAACAGCCAAGCATGTTTATAGCTGGAGAGCTCAAAGATTTAGTGAAGTCAACATGTTTGAATTCCATAAAATTACAATACTCGGTATTTTAGTTAATATTTCAACACTCGGATACATGGAGCCACTTAATACTTGAAGTTGAATATAAACACAATACAATAGTTAAGCTCAAAACAAAATGTCCTTATACTCCCAGCGTTCCAGAAATATAGTGACCCCTCATTGCAAATCCAGTGTTGTCATTAATTTTGTTTAATGACTTCTTGGGAATGTTCATTTTGAAAAATAGGCCCTTTATTCTAGCAAAGGGAAATTATGCTAAATCTGTCAGGGATTATTCAATTACCTGGGTCTGCACAGCGAGCTGACTGAATCTGCAGTGCAGTAATGCAGCTGTTTTTAATGCAAAGCCAGCTCAAAGCCCCTGAAAATCAAAACTGGCTTATGGGATAACCTTTAACATCTCCCCTCTTTAAAAAAAGAGTTTAAAAAATGCAGCGAAAAGGAACTTGTTAAGTTCCTGTCCTTTTCAAAATAGGAAGGCCTGGTGTTTGATGAGAATACAAAGCCGAAGTCTATCAGCAGTACTGTCCCATATATACTATTTGCATAGTCCAGGAACTCTTAAAAAAATAATAAAAACAAGCCCAAATAGCACCTTGTAGGCAGCACTTAAGTTTGATTTCTCTGGACAGCTGCTGAATGAAAACAGTGCTGGAGCTGAGGTGAGTGTCATCAGCTCACAAAATGGAAGTGCTCAGTTGATGTGCCATCTAGACTGGATGATACCAGCTTCGCTCTCCTCTGGGTACTCCGCGTCAGTCCCCCTTAAAGTTTAACCAGCCCACGGTATTTGCTGGAAAAGCGGTGACATAATTTTGAGGTCAACTTGCTGTAGCCATGGCAACTGGTTCACGCCGAACGAACCAAACAATAAGTAAAGAACTAGAACGGTGTTTATCGGCCATGGTCTTTGTGTCTATGTGTCGAATTAAGCTTTATTTTCAGCGACCTAAAATATGCTCATTATAAAAGAACAGGAACAGGCAGCATTTCACACTATAATTTTGATCGTCAAACATTTTGCTATTTCGTGCCGTGTGTTAAGTGTACGAGTGAATGTGTTGCTTTGCTGTGAGCATGAACCATTGTCAAGGAAGGGAGTGTTGACCCCAGCGAAAGTGACTTCACACTTTTTCAGTGTACACTGATGAACATTAGCTTCCCTTCCTACATTGAGAACATTTACACAAATGTAAAACGACCTTAGCTAATACACTAACTGAATAAAAATGGAGCTTCATCCATCCATGATCTGACCTGCTTACGCTCGGCCAAGATCACATGGGGGCACAGGACCAATCCCATGCCGTATCCCATCATGCATAGGGCGAAAGGTAAGAATACAAACCGGACAGGTCGCCAGTCAATCGCAGGGCACAGGTACACACGCCGATTAGCCAAACCTGCATGTCACTGAACTGAGGAAACAAAAGAAAAAAAGAAGAAGAAGTATCGGGTAGAAACCTTCACAGACACAGGGAGGACGAGCAATCTCGACCTTCATTCACGCACCAAAAAACAACTATTTAAAAGTATTGAAGGGACCTCCAAACTTCCGCGATAGTAATGAGATTCACGTGAAAGAACAAGGTCCTACTGCCAAGTGCAAACAAAATCAAATCCGACCAATAATGTTTCCCGTGCCAGAGAACCCTGTTGTTTTTACTTCAGTCGCTGACATTTTGTCCTTGTTAATTAAATTAGCATTTTTCTGGCAGTGGAAAGTGCAAATGAAATGGAGGCAGCACACAGCAGTCCTTAAGCAGGCACCCTGTTCCACCATTACCACCATTCGCAATTAAATTATAAGGCAGGCCAGGATAAAGGGTGAAATCGAAGCCACAGCTGCTCATTAAAAAAGGTACGTCCCATGCTGCACTCGGGGTACTATAACATCAGCACCGGAGAGGTCAGAGCGAAACGCCTTCATTTCCAGTCATGCAGTTCTCCCCTGAACGTATGGCGGGATCTGGATGTGCGAAGGCGATTTTCTTTCGGGCACTGAAGTAGTGAAGATTAATTTCGAGCGCGCTTCTAGTGTGGAAAAAAAATATCCATATGACAACTGCCGAGTCCAAGCCGGTACAAGATAGCTACTGATCGTCTTAAGCGCGGCGAAATAACGTTCACATAATCTTGCACCCATTAATCGTAAATTCACTCCCTTGCTTCCTTTTTTGACCGTCGGTCCTTCACCGTACAGAGGTGACAATTAGCAAATTTGATCAATGTGAGATGCAGGATACTCAGGGAAGGAATCGATCTTTGTTTGAGCATACAAAGCAGTCAACGCCAGTTGAATGCGAATGTGAAATCCTCTGAATAAGAGGCCAACCACGAGTCCGATTCCCCCTCGGGCAGAGCCAATACTGACGGGAATCACCGAGTGAAATATCCCATTGCTTTTACGGGGCTGTTTACCGGGCTTTTATGAAATATTTATGGTGTGGAATTGATAACAGCCATTAATAAATCGCCACCCGGCGTCCTAAATGGCGCGGGGAGCGATCACGTGACGATACTGGAAGAAGCTCCCAGCGGGCAGGGGAGACATTACAGAATAGCGGGTGAGGCGACGGTGTCGGTGAGGTTACCTAGCCTGTGCTGCCATTACATGAGGAGAAGACGGAGACAAAAGAGAGAGAGTGTGAAAATGACCGCTGGAAAGAGCGGTAGAGAGAGAGAGAGACCTGGAGAGCGAGAGCCGCAAAGAGCAGAGATAAAGAGTGGGGATAGAGAGAGAGAGAGAACTGTCCAGATATAGACAGAAAGAGTGCAAAGAGATCGAGGGGGGGAGAGATAGAGAGACAAACAGTGGGGAGAGATCGTAAGGAGAGAGACAGAGATAGAGAAATAAAGAGTAGAGAGAGAGAGAAACTGTGCCGTGAAAAAATATGTGCCCCCTTCCCAATTACTTCCATTTTTGCATATTTGTCCTACTTATACTGTATGTTTCAGATTGACAATTCTATTTAAAGAAAACTCAAGAAAATACAAAATGCAGTTTCCAAATGGTGATTTCAACCGTTTAAGGAAAGAATAAATCCAGCCCTACCAGGCCCAATGGGAAAATGTAACTGCACCCCTTAGTTACTGAATCAACCAATTCAACAAATTTCATTGGTAGTTTGATTCAGTTTCACTCGACACACTCACGTATGATTACTGCCAGCCCAGCTAAACCCAGACCCTAGATTCTTAAATAAAATCTGTCCGTCGATGTGAAAGTGGCAAAAAGCAGCACGTGATGTCACGATCTAAAGAAATTCAAGAACAAATAATAAACAAAATTGTTGATATCTATCAGTGTAGTAAAGCCTTGTCTAAGGAAACAATGGAGAGAGTTGTTTAAAAATGGAGAGAACTAGGAACAGTGGTGGAAGAGTGGAGTGGCCCGCTAAAGAATATTCCTCCAAGAGCGCATCAACAACTCGTCCAGGAGGTCTCAAACGAACAAAGACTAACATCTAAAAAAAACTGCTGTCTGAACTTGACTCGAGGTCAGGGTTCAGGATTCCACAATCAGAAAAAGACTGAGCAAAAATTGCATCCGTGGGAGAGCTGCAAGGCAAAAAACACAGCTTACCACAAAGGACACAAAAGCTTGTCTCAGCTTTTCCAAAAAACATCTTGATGACTCCCAAGAATTTAGGGATAGTATCCTGTGGCCTAATGAGTCAAAAGGAAGATATGGGTCCCGTTACATGTGGCGTAAAGCTATGCAGCATTCCACAATAAGAACATCCTACAAACAGTCAAGGACAGTGGGGGTGTCCTGACTTGATTCCAGTTCAGATACCATGGCATGACGTTGAAACAAGCATGTTTGAAAACTCTCCAATATGGCTTAATTATAACAGTTTTGGGCCAAAAGTCCTCCACAGTCAGTCATGTAAAGCCAGTTATCACAAAAGTCACTGCCAGCTATCGCAAAAGTTTGATAACAGTGTTAGCCATTAAGGATGATATTATGTTGTGAGGGGGCAATTTTTTTATAGTTTTCCAACGGGTGATTTAGGTTTTGAATAGATTAAATGATCATTTAATAGCGGCGTTCTGTGTTCAGTCACGACGTTTTAGTTCTATACTCAAATGAACTGGATGATCTGAAACACTTAAATACGACAAAAAAGCAAAGATGGAAGGTATTAGGAAGAGGGAAAGTACTGAAAATACTTTTTCACAGCATTGTAGACAAAAGAGAGAGAGAGAAAGATAAATATTGGCAAAAGATAGTGAAAAAAGAGGAAAGAGAGTAATAACTGCAGAGAAATAGACAAAGAGAGAGAGAGAGAGGGATGAGGAGCAGGGAGGTAAAAGATGGAGGAAAGAGAGATAAAGAGAAAGAGGGATAGACCAAAAGAAGCAAGATATAAAAGCAGACAGATGTAAGGGAGAGAGAGAGATGGGTAATAGGAGATAATAAATGACAGCTCTAGTGAAAAAATAGAGCAAGAAAACATACAGAATGAGAGAGAGGGAAAGAGAAGAGAGAGGTCGGGATTGACTGAGATTTCCCAGAGAAGAGGTGAGAAAGAGAGGAGGGATTAAGAGACAAACTGCGAGAGAGGGGATCAAGAGCGTAATGGACAGAGGGATTGAGAGAGAAACAGAGGGATGGAGAGAGAAAGGGAGCAGGGCTCGAGAGCAGGATGAAATTCACATTACCGCCCTCGCACAGGAGGAACAGAATGTTAGCGAGGAGGAGCGCTGCTGTCGTTAGAGATGTCTCACAGAGGTCACAGAGCCATTATAAGCATAATTAGCACGACTCAAACACTGAAAATACAAACCAAGACAGGAAAGGGTTAAACAGCTTGAACAGCAGCATATTATTTGATCTGCAATGGCAGTGTTTATCTGTACTTCTAGCTCCTAAATGAACCCTGACAGACAGTGTTGAAATGACGACATCAAACCAGCATACAGCCGTAACCTGCTGACATGTTTCAGCCTTCATAGACAAGGGCACATGTATGTTTACCTGTGGCTGAATTACTAAGCATCAGTCGAAGCCAGTCAAGCCTGATGGGCACTTTCATGGGCCAATAACAACTACTGACTGCGGGCTCAATTTCTCTCTCAGATCGAATCTCCTATGAGTCAAGAGGGCAAATTTGTTTAGATTAGACAAAAAAAGAAAAAAACGGCATCAGGGATTGATCGTTGTTGGACAAAAAAGAGAACACGAGAAAAGAAAAAAAAAATTAAGCCCCAGCTGTCAACCTTAGCCTTTTTCTGATAACTACGTATTACGCACAAAATGTAAACATAGAAAGGCCTGATTCAAATTTGCATATTATGGAGTCAGAACTATATGATTTTTTTTCAAACCATTAAAAACAGCAGAACATCGTTCTTGTAGAGTGTGTCATGTACTGCATGTCAGATAGTCCGCAGGGCAATGACTGGCCATTACAGATCGTACCTATGCCACACTGAAAGCACACAGTACCACTTAAAAGTTTGGACAGGCCTTTGTGTTTCAGTAATCTGTCTCTGGTAGGGTGCATGTAGTATGACCATACAGAAAGAATAATTCTCTTTGCAGGACAGTCCCAAAAATTTTGTGATTGATAAATAAATCCATATTTGGATAAATAAGTGGGTAAACAAATTATTTCCATTACCCAATGTGAACTAAAATAAAGCTAATTTGGGACTTATTGGTCGGAAAGGTCAAGAAGAAGCTAACCACAAGTGCCGTACGACTGTGGGAACTTCTACTGCAGGGCTGATGTGAACTCTCAGAACTATGGGACTGCCCTTAAGGAGAGAAATTATAGTAGTCTGTTCAGCAATAATCACAGTAAATGTTTTTTTTTTAATTAATTTAAGATTTAGTTCTCTTTTCATGTTAAATATAACTTGTTTGAAAAACTGAATGTATCCAAACTCATGACTTGCACCGACGTACAGACACAAGTTTGTCGATCGGACTTACAAAACTCTTTCGGACCAGAAACAAACCACTGAGAATAAGTTTGTTTTTTTTTTTTGCCTGCATTTTCAGCCAAGTTATTTTTCCTTTAGTGTGTTTTGTGTTTGATCATGCGAGAGAAAGGGAGTCCATTCGAAGAAATGTGACACTCGCTCTTATTAGGGAACAAAACTTCCCAATCTGTGAATGGAATGCACTACAACCTCTGGGTTGACCTCTACCATTGGTTATCAAGCACATCAAAGTCCAAGAGACTGTAGAACAGCTATAGTGCCAACAGAAATTATATAAGTATCAAAAGCAAGAATCTGGGGAATTTATAACAGAATCTGTAACAGATAATTGAAAAAATTCAAACCAGAGCAGGAAAAAATCTCAAAATAAAGGGCAATAATAAATCTTTCCACAGGCGGCTTGTGTTCACAGGGTGTGTTTCGTTGTAGCGCAACTGCGCTGTTCTGCTGCTGGAAGAAAAAAAGGTTAATTTAATAACTGTCGGCCGTCCTTGCTCCTTTCAGAGAAGAAAAGCGGGTATCTATAAGCAAAGGCTCAACTCTAAACTCCAGTTCCAGCTCTCCTTTGTTAGTCTACATTTTTTCCCTGAGATGAAAATTAAATAACTGTTCCTATTCAGCACACTTTTCTTTGCAGATTGAAAAACCATTTACATACTGACGAGGTTCCGCCGAACAAACTCGCCAAGCACGCGTCCTTGACCGGGGAGGCGAGGCGAGCGGCAGAACCTTGAAAGCCGTGTAGATCGCGGCGCGAGCGGCACGGAATGTAAACACTGTCTAAGAGCGCCTCCCACCAATCAGCTCCGCCGCCGTAAGACACAAACGACCTCGCGCCACGATGTTTACATAGCGCCTATTATTCAGTTAAACGAGCTGCTGCGCGACCTCCAGCCTGACCTCTGACGTAATGACTGATGGCGAGCGTCGCAGCAACTGCGACTCCCACAGTGTCAGAGAACTGGAGAGTAACATTACCGGACAGTAGACAGAGCTTTTTCTCCTTGAGTTTGACTCGAAGGGTTCTCCTCAAAGTACGCCGTTATAAACTTGCACCTTTTTCCAAGTTATTTTAATTGTATTTTTAAAATAAGTTTATAAGAGAATTCCATGTATGTTAAGTGTAAACCACAGATAAATGCGCGCAGGACTCCACTTATATTTAAAATAACCAGGATACAATGTGTAAATTTAACTGTTAAATTCAGCCCATTTATAACAGTGTATGTTCTTCTAACGCTTATTATAACGTTGTGCTTATTTTACCGACTGCCAGAATTCTTCGTTTGGTTGGTTTACTTTCAGACTGCACTAATTAGCGCAGTGACGCAATTTGCGCAAATTATACCGGCTAGGTCAATTCCATTGTGACTTATGGGACATTTAATGAAAAACTGCAATGTTTCCAGTGAAACTTTGAAGAAACTAGAGATCAGAATTCCTTGTAATCATACATGGTAAAAAAGAAGACTTCACTCTCCAAGGAATTCAAAAAAGCTTTATGTCAGGTAAAAGTGTCATTACTGGAGGGGGCAAACTGTCATTCAATGACTTATGGGACATTTGAGAACCACTGTGTTTTGCATGATTTAAAGACAGTTGAAAATCTATCTCAGCTTTAAAGGTATGGAATCAGTTTTTTGCCCAGTGTTTGGCCACTTAGTGTATCTTGTCACTGGAGTCATGTTTAGGAATAAAGCTAAATTAATTTTTGTATGACGCTCGGAAGAATGGTGTGACTTATGGGATATCGGAATGTGACTTATGGGACATGGGATGGCATCCTATAAGTCACGTTCCGAAGGTCCACTTGTGTCGTGATTCTTTTTTTAGTCCGTAAATGTCCTATAATGTCTTTTTTACATAAAAAACTTTCATCAATTTACCAAAGGATAAAACATTTATTGTTATTTAGTCAACTACCTTAACTGCAAAGAAAACCAGAAAAATTGGGCCGAAGCAGTGAAATTTTTTTTGGGAATTTTTCCTTTTTTTGACAGTTGTACAGTGTAGAGAGACAGGAAGGTTGGGGAGAACACATGCAGCAAATGACCCCAGCTGGAATCGAACCCAGGTCGCTGCGGGAAGGACACAGCCTTTATGGTGCGCACGCTTGGACCGATGAGCCACCAGGGCGCCCCCAAAGCAGTGAAATTTAAACTGAACACAGCATTAGCATCACATCAATTAATGACACAATATGATTGAAAGAACAACATGAGCAAACAATAAAATGTCAAAAGCCTTCAAAAGACAATATTTGAAATGTTTTTGGAAAATGGCTATATGTGATTTTTGGGACAGAGATGTCCACCTTGTCCACAGTCAAGTAAACCGTAGCACTCTAGCTCCTGAGCTAGTTGCAACCGATGTTAAAGTCACAGTGAATACAAAGCTAGGTATTTAGGCAAATTAAATCACATATATGCCTCTTCCATTTACTAATCTTGCTTCCTTTGTCATATGACCTCTAGTTTTGTCGTTATTGTTTCATATGATGTGGTCATCTCATTCAAACATATATGATTTCCCTGATCTACTGAGCCTAAGCTAACCAACTTCATACTTCAGTAGGCTCCAAAATTCCTGTCCTGCCTGAATAGCAACGCGAAAAAATACTTTTAAAAAAATTCTACAAAAAAGAAAATGATAAAGAAACAATAAATGTCAACATATATAGAGTACTGTATGATATTAATGTTCCAATGGAACCAAACTTTAATTAAAAATCAATTTCCTCCAAATCAAGGCATCATAATTTATGGCACCCTTAAAGATCATTGTAAATAATATTTACCAAAATGATACTAGGTGTTAAATTCCAGTTATGGAAGTTTTATCTAAGAGTTAAAGAACTGTATCAAGCCATGACTTCACTTCCTGTTTCACAGGGGAATAAAAAAATGAGGTAACAAATATTCAATATCCCCTCCCCCCCCCCCCCCCCGCCCCTCAGGAAACTGAGGAGGATGGTGAGAGAAACAACACAAGTCCCCAAGAATCATTGGGGAAGAATTGCAGGACTTGGTGGCATCTTTAAGTTCTGCTGAATGCTCCTCAGCAGAGCCAAGATTGTTTGCAACTATTGGGCCCACATCACCTGAATGTTCACTACCTGCGAAACCTGATGTTTGGTCATTTTTTCCAGTTACGAAAGAAAAGCATATCATCTCCGAAACATCAGTACCAGAGGGAATAGAATATTTGATAATGTATGGTTCAACTACTTCAAAACAATGGGCTGCGCATGTACCGGGAAGAGTCTTGATTTCCTGCCCACGTGGGCTCCAAGTTTCATCTAATTGCGGTCTCTTTCTCAACTGCCTCCTGATCAGCATAGAAGACATACAGTTTCTGATAGGTTTGCAAATTCAGAAGGTGTAGGTACATCCAAACATTCAGCCCTAACTTTTTCGGAGACCCAATGCTTTTCATGTGCCCCCTATTTCATCAGTGTAACCTTTTCCATGTGAGGCAGTTGACAAATTCCATCTCGATGGGACAGTGGGCTTTGTTTCTGGTTTCATCGTATCTGTGCCAAATTTCTAACTTATGGGACAAGACAATCAAGCCATACAGATGAAAAGGCGGCAGAGCAGTACATCCTGCTGCCCCATGCATATCCTGACCACACTAGAAGACAGCAAAGACAAAAGCTCCATCAAAAATACAACAATAAACCTATGCAGAGAAGAAACCATGTGAAACGTGACTAATGGAACATTTGCACCAATCACGTTTGAGGTCACCTAAGTACAGTTTTGACATTTAGCAGCCTTGTTTCGGAGTACAGCTGGAGGAAGTGCAGGGGGCTCATGAAAAGATGAAACCATGAAGGAAATGCTCTGAGGCTTTCTATCTCTCATAGTGATAGTTGAAACAAGGATGTTCGTTGTCTTTTAATTATGAAAATATTGAAACTTCAAAGTGGTGTTATTTTTCAGTGGAGTACACTATTCCTTAAATATTCATTGCTTTTGATAGAAGAGGTAATGTATATTTCAACAGCATAAATGACATAACTGCAAATGTTTTTTTTTAAATTTTCTTGAAAAATTGAACTTTTCCATGGAATTTACCTCTAGACATTTCAGTGATAACCAGCCCTGCCTCTATAGATCCCCAGTCCAGTAGGTTTCCATTTCAATTCTGAGTCGACAGCCCTGAATCTGTAAAATGATCAGCTTGACAAGAGCTCAGACTGTTGATTGAGGTACTCTTTGGAGGGAAAACCTCCGGGGACATGGTTGTTTACCACTGAGCTACATGAGTATTCCCGAGTGTCTCACTGACTCTTTAACTGATTGCAGCCTCAGCTGGAAAGAATAATTCAATTCAATTTTATTTGTATGGTGCTTTTCATAGAAAGACTATCACAAACATGCTTTTCAGAGTAAAAGAGGGTTTAAGGTCACGCCTTCAGCCTTCAGACTCACCGGTCTATTAAGACCCGGACTGCATTCTTCAGCTCCGCAATCATCGCATGCACCTGTTACTCATTCCCACTGTGCAGTAGTATCATGGTATTTAAGACCGAGCCTCGAACTTATTCCTTGCAAAGTCTCGTAAGTCACATGTCTGTGTTGTATTGCTAGTCTTGTATAGACTTATCTTCCACGTATTGCATGTATATTCTAATTCTCTAACTTAGTGGTGTATATTGTTGATATCAGCACTAACTTCATAATTAAGGAACCTTGTTTCCTATTTTCTTTTTCTATTTTTGTAATACATTGTTGCTGTAATGAAAGCCTGTGTTGGTATTACTCATGGCGTTATTTAGGAACCTCGCTTCCTGTTTGTTTATTGCTTTGTGTTTGCCTCCCTGCTGCGGAAAAGGCATAAGAGATACAACCAAGTCCATCCTTGCACCCGAGTCTAGTCCTCAACTTGCTGTCCTCCGTGCAAATCATCAGTGTGAGAGGCACAGCCCTTACAGAGGGCACCGCCCAGCCTAATTCCGTAAAATGAAAAATGAGGTTAAAAAACATCCAGTGAGGAGAAAGATCCTCAAAAAGTGGTGAGAAAAAAAAAACTCCCCAGTGGAAAGAAATCTCAAGAAGAACCCGGCTATAGTGATGGAGCCCATCCCCTGCTGGTCAGCTAATTGTTCATAGGAACGTGTAACACGCAGAATATTTTGAGGTCAGTGGGGATCTGTGTCGTTCCTTCCAAATCGACGAGCAAATCATGGCTGTCACTCCCATTGCAGAATCGCAGTAGCACTGAATGTGAATAAAATATTCATGTTTCATATTTCAACGTAGGTTGTAGGGGTTATACGACAGTGGGCCTAAGAGACCATGTCTCCATAGTTAAGCATTGACAGATATCCTGATGTCAGAATAGCTAACAGTCTTAAAAAATACAATATTAATATCATCCTCAAAAAGCAAAGAGGCGCATTCTCATCAAAGACCAATCAAAAGGCTTTCTTCTTATTTTTATCATTTTTGTCTAATTTAGGCGCTCTTTATTCATCACTGGATAGTAAATGCAGGTCATATTAACAAACCTAAGTAATGTAACTATTTTAGAGACAGTCTATGGGCACATGCAATCCTTTCCCCAACGCATGCACTGCGCTATCCATGTCAAAAATCCATTCGGCCCAACACAAGGAAGAACGCAAACAAAAAAATGCAAAAGCGCAATAACATTCCTCACCAATCCATCAGAAATTCTGTTTCCGTGGAGATGAAAACAGCGTTTATTTACAAGCACAAAATGCAAAACAGGGCAACGTTCCTGTGGACCAATTCCAAGAATTTATTTTGGTTTTTTCTTTTCTTTTCTTTTTTTTTTTTTTTACAAAAAGAGAGAGTTTTTCAAAAGTGACAATTACAGGATTACAGTATCATGGATTATAGGAATAGTTTCCGTCTTCAGACAATTTATGTTCGAACAGACGACATGCAACTGAGTCTTGTTGCTTCCACTGACCCAATTCTCCCGGACGGAAAAAGACCGAAAAAAAAAGAACGGGGCTGGAGTCCAGCAGTGGGACTGGGGTGTATGGCAAGCATGAGCACATAGATACTTGCATACACATGCACATACAAACAATAACACACACACACACACACATACACACACACACACACACACACAGACACACCCAACATGCACGCAGGAATGCACACACTCACAAAGATACGCCAGCAGCCACACACATCCACGCATACACGCGCACACACACACACACATACACATACACACTACATGCACACAAGCGCATATATTCTCGCACAGATACACCACCATGCGCACACACTGACACACATGCACAAACACAAACACAGACACACAGACACGCGCGCACACACACACACACACACACTACATGCACACAAGCGCATATATTCTCGCACAGATACACCACCATGCGCACACACTGACACACATGCACAAACACAAACACAGACACACAGACACGCGTACACACACACACACGAAAACCCTTCAAGCATTCATGCATATGCTGTCAGCGCAATTTGCAATAAGCCTGTTTATCTGTAATAATCACACGGTGATGCGCAGCAGAAAATATCTTTGAAGTCAGTCACATTGGCTGAGGATGTGCACAAAACAACATTAAATTAGGCCACTTAGGGGGAACAAAGTTCTACTTTCTCTCAAGTCGTTTCTCTCCTGAAGTGCTGTCAAGTGACCTTGACAACACCGCTGGATTTCAAATAATTTGCAGAGATTTTTGATACATATATTATAAACTATTAGTTTTGTAATATTTACAAAGCGCTTCAGCCGAACATTGAAAGCACTCGTGCCAGTAGTCGTTTCATACTTGCTGTGACTGAAGGACAAGAAAACGTCCAGTTCCCTCAGAAACATGAACCACTTTAGACAAACCAACCAATCCTTCCTCAATGTTAAAGGGTACAGAAAAAGAGCTAAATGTAATCTGAATTGGTTTCCTGTAATTGGGTACATATCCTGCATCTGGTTGTTTCTACACTGAAACCATCGATGACCTCATTCCGGCAGCCATCATAAATGAAAAATCCCGGCGCTGTCCATTGTCTCGTATGATAAATAACTCATTGTGGGGGAGCATGAATGAATTGTGGGTAAACTGCAGAAACCGTACAAACCATTTCCTCCAGGAAGAAATTGCGCCGCAAAGAATACGCAGAGAGGACAAAAAAGCATTGTTGAATGGTTTCCTGTTGGAAGGAAAATGGCCAAGACCATTTCAGCAAACTTTTTTATGACTACAATGGCCACATAAACATATCTCCGCTCCAAAATAACGATTCATTCCGTGAGTGTAAATAACACGACCCACCCACCGTCAATGAGCGTGTGTGATACCGCTAATCTGTGTGAACATGCTTGAAGCGAACTTTTCACAGCAAAGACCCCTAAGGAATTCAAAATAAATACAAATTTAAAAAGAATATGTGACACCGGCATGAACCCTCTGGGTTTCAAGGCAATTCAACTGGTAATAAGCATGAAAACTGCCAGACATAAGCCGTTTCGTTTGTTTGTTTGTTTGATAGACTTTCTGTTGTGACAACAGACTAAAATCGGACTATTTTGACGCTTAAATTGCAGTCTGCTGCTAAAAGGATTAAAACTGATTACAATGGTTACCCTTCAGACAAAAGCCACTTAACAGCTGAGCACAGTTCACACCATATGAATTAAGTATGTCTGCGTTGGTCAGTAAGATCTGTGCTTGATTTAAAGGCCTGCTCTTTGCCGAGTGAGATCTTTGGTGACTACAGAGAGTGTGGCACTTAGTTTAACATGATAAAGGCGAAACAAGCAGCCAATACTGCATCACTGCTGCTGTTGCTTTTTCCAAAGCATTAGAAAGCTGTTTTTTAAAGACTGTACTGCTTTCCAGTAAGCCAGCCATTCTGTCTAGTATGGTGTAGTAATAGTATATATTGTCATATATGTTTCATTTTAATTAATTGTTAGTTTGCAAGCCTCAATCCACACGCGGATGCAGAATTTTAAAGAATGGCAAGCAGCGTATCATAATGAGAGTCAGAGAGCGGTGTTAGCAATCGACGCTAACGGCATCCTAACGGAAATAATCAACATCCCCTCCCATTTCCGCGTCACACTGTTGACTGAGGAGCACGCCGTCTACACCGCGGGGGTAATGGTGCGTTTGAGCTGCGCCAGGTTTTGGCTGTATCCTGTTCCTGCTTTCCGTGAGCGACTCTCAAGCAGAGTCTGATGGGAGAAGCCCAGGCAGACAGGAAACCAACCTCAGGCGACCCACGATGCTTTGCATTTTAAACAAAGCCCTCCAGCAAATCATTACCATGGAGGCGGGATCTCGACAAAACAACCGCACGCAGGTGTGGGAACTTACCAGAGGTTGAGGGGAGCAGTCAGCGTTTAAACATGGAGGCAGCTGTCACCAAAACATAACAGAGGAGCAGAGAGAGGCCGACACCACCGAGCTCCCAATACGCAGAGCCGTCGCCCGAAAGCCCGTTAAGGATTCACTCCGTTACGCTCCAAAACAGATGGCGCTCCACCATCATGCCTGTCGGCTTACCGAAAAGTACACCCCATCATTAGAGTACGAATTAAAATTTTCTGCTTACGGTTGTTAAATTAAGAAAAGCACACAATCCCTAAAATGTGACTGTTTTCACAGGGGAGCTGGTCATGATTTAATATCTGCTGTGACAGGTTTACAGCAGTGTTTTTGCACCATTTATCAGACCCAATTGAGTGAAGAGTTTACTTTTTAAGATTATGTTGAACGACATTAAATCATTGTTCAGAGGAGAATGTCCAGACCTAATTAAACTCCCATTGTACACAAAGTGTAGCCCATTGGTTATCTTTAAGGAATTTTCAAGCCATCTGCATGCCAACAAGTACTATTGAACATTTTATGTATCTCACAAACTCTAGTAGTTATGAAATTGCATGCAAAAAAAACAAATTATTATTAGTAATAATAATTGTATGTGATAACACATGGTGCCACAATACATTGCAACATACAAGTCATGACCCAAGCAATCAGTCAGGTAGTTCAAACAAGATTGGCAGTAGAGAAGAACGATTTAAATCTAGGCTTTTCTTTTCACTTTGTTTACCTGAAAGTTGTTTAAACAAATAGTCACAGCTGCACCATGAATCTCATTCCCTGTGTTCCTTGCACCAAGTCTTATCAGCTCGCAACAATCTTCAACATGCA
Source organism: Gymnothorax reevesii (assembly GCA_029721435.1). Classification (NCBI taxonomy): domain Eukaryota; kingdom Metazoa; phylum Chordata; class Actinopteri; order Anguilliformes; family Muraenidae; genus Gymnothorax; species Gymnothorax reevesii. The sequence goes on from CM056589.1 coordinate 26,432,624, forward strand.
TTGTGCTTTCAGTGGAATTTTACTACAGCAGTGCGGTATGTCTGAAAAGCCACATTACATTTATTTGGCAGTGGCTTCCATCCAAAACGATGCACAGCAAATTACATAACATTTTTGCTGCATGCTAAATCCACCTTCTGTAGGCTGAACAGTACAAACATACAACGTGTTATATAGCATAAAACAGGTTCAGTTTGGTGCAGATGACAGGACACAGGACAAGATCTCAGGGCAGTCTGTTCCTTGGGGGTTGACGTGCCAGACCGGCACCCCGGAAGTCTGAGGTTCTTGACTGTTGCCCAGTGTTGCCACAATATTAAGATCAGTGTGGCTGTGGTACCCTAGAATATGGCCCACGAACTCCTGGGGGAATAGTCGCTGTGTGGCCTAATTAACAAGACCTTGCTTTTTTAAAACTGTCATCTAAAAATTAACCGTAGGGGCAAACGGTAGAGTGCATACTTCTGTCTGCACCACAATTCTTGATTTTTTTTTTTTCTGCAATGTTTACCTTAACCTTTGACCTTGACCTGTGAAAGTCTAATTACCTTTTACTGTTTTCTTACATCACCTTCCCACAAAGTTTCATCAAAACCGACTCAGAATTTTTACCCTAATACTGCGAACAGACAGACAGACAAACAAAAGATAACCTCCATCTAACTTAGTTGGCGGAGGTAATTACAGTGTGTCCACGAGTGTTGTGCTTTTTTTAATCACCAATTCCTTGACTGAGCATAAAATAAAAGGTTGAGATTTTTTGGAGATGGAGGAAAAACTAGCGATGCGTTTCAATTACACGCTGATCAAGGTGAGACGTGAAGGGGAACATCAATGGGACGCAGGAAATAATTAGCTGCTTCAACGGAACAGAGCCTCAAGATCCAGATCTATTCCAAACACTAGCTTCCTTCAACCCAGAACAAATGTTCTGAATTTTTATCAAAAATAAAATATTGAGAGCTGCCGGATAGCTCACTCGGTTAAGGCACTGCGTTGCAGAACAGAAGTCACTATCACGTCGCGGGTTCGAGCCCCGGTCGTACCATCGGGCAGTGGTCGGCAGCTTTTTCAGAGTAGCGCACGACAGGCCATTGCGCTAAAGGGTTTCAAATTGGGAAGGGACAGCCAGGTAAGGGAAATAAACAGCTTTGTTCATTGCTTAAGCGCCTCCTGCTGGCCAGATGGACGCTGGTCAGGAAGATTCTAAGTCTGTTCATGTCCGGGTATCCTCCGCCCTCGTTCTGAAGATTCAACCAATGAGTGTATAAGAAGCAGTGGCTGACAGGCACGTGCTTCGGAGAAGAGCCACGAACTGTCTTCGCTCTCCTGTGTTGGCAGCAAGGAGTCGCATACGAGCAAGCCTTGTACATAGTTCACTAATTGGGCATTCCAGATTCGGGTGGGATTGGAGATGTCAAATTAAAAAAATGTTGAGCTGGGAAGGGAGGGTTTTATCCCACTGAAAAACTTTATCAATCATTTAGTCACTGCAGGGAGGGAACTATATGAGACAGACCCTCTCCCATAGATGTTCTTAACATCGAAAGCTTGGTGTTGGGTTCATTGAGTTATGGGACATATACCTCAACCCTCCGAGCCAGTGTGGCTTCAGTTTCAGCTCTTATTTAAACTAGAAGCCCAGTTGGAGTTCACTCGGGTAACCCAACTCAGTCACATGATCTCAAAATGTGCATAGCCTTGTTTTCATGGTGCGATAGCCAAACACCTCTGGATAATCTCCAATTCTGCACATAGAAGACAGACAGACAGACAGACAGACAGCCAAACAGATAGATAAACCAAGACTCAAGCTACCTTACAGGTAGGCCAAGTGATTACACGCATCAAATTAAAGCATATATTGTGTCCGAAAGAGCATTGCAGAAACCTGACTGACAATAATACAACACAGTTTAGCTAGCTGGCCACTTTCATCCAAAATAAAGGCCTGGTTCCTGATATAAACTGTGATAGACGGTACAGTACACGGTACGCTAGCACATTGGATTTAGCTCACTCAGTTAAGGCACTGCGCTGCAGTGCAGAGGTGACTATCACGTCGTGGGTTCGAGCCCCGGTGTACCCACCGACAGGGGTCGGCAGCTTTTTCAGAGTAGCGCACAATTAGCCATTGCACTACAGGGTTCCAAATTGGGAAGGGACTGCCGGATTTGGGGGATACAAAAACAGCTTTGTTCGTTGCTCCAGCGCCTCCTGTTGGCCAGACGGGCGCTCGTCAGGAAGACTCTGGGTCTGTTCATGTCCGGGTATCCTCCGCCCTCGTTCTGAACTTACGAGGATTCAACCAATGAGTGTATAAGAATCAATGGTTGACAGGCACGTGCTTCAGAGGAGAGTCGTGAACTGTCTTCACTATCCTGAGTTGGCAGCAAGGGGTCGCATACGAGCAAGCTTTGTAAATAGTTCACCAATTGGGCATTCCAGATTCGGGTGGGATTGGAGATGACAAATTTATAAAAGAAAACAAAAAAAAAATTAATGACGGTCAGCTAATTTTGTGGGTAACTGCATCCATTTCGTGAGAGCCATGTAGGAATTTCCCTTTATACACCGTGTCACTATCCAAACACTTGCAAACTCGGCTGCATATTTCTTTTCTTTTTACAGTATATCCATCAAAATACATCACATTTCCTCATGAACACCTGGGTATAATAAACGGCGCCATCATCCTTATTCTTGAGGGTGCGAACTTTCAGAAAATATATATGACCTTTCTACAAAAGGAGCAGCCAGTTTCTGTGAAATAAAATCAGGCAAAATGAAATCTCCTCGCATTACACCACCACCGGTACCAAACATCGGTCATGACTGCAAGAGTTCGGAAAGATATTTTACTTATTTAACAGAGGAGGCAAAGGACGGTTTGTTTGCGAAAACATGGGTTATCGGCCGGAATGGGCAGTGCGGAACGTTACACTGAGATTAAAGGGTCGTCAGACCGCCATTGTCTGAGAGAATGCCCCAGTGAATTTCTCCATTTATTCCTGACTGGCCTGATTCATGTCAGGCATCAGAGGCCCTCTTTACATGCAGCTCGTTCCTTCAGTCCACACAACCTCCTCTCTATTCCACACAAACAATGACTCATCAAGCCAAATCACTCCGAAAAGAAAAATCTCGGCTTCTCCTGCGCTTTTTATTCCAGTTTGTTTTTGTTTGTTTTTGACATATAACTTCATTACTGGTTTTCTGCGTTTCTAAGTCCCAAGTGCCCGTGATTGAAAACAGGAACAATAATGTTTTACTTCAATGTTAGCATGTTTTCACAAGTGTTTTTAAAACTGTTGTTTTAGCAATCGGTTTGTGGGCTTTAACAAGTGAGTGTTTTCATTTTTTTTTTTTTTTTTTACAGCTGTCTTCAAAGTTTTTGTTAATTCAGGTTTTCATAACCTTTTTCACACCGTACCATACATTGCTTTTCCCAGCTAATGAAAATGAAAAGTCATTCAGACTATTTTATAATCCCTCAATAATCAAGGTAAGCACCCATTCATGCAAATACTAGCGGAAAACTGAACACGTTTTCAGAAACTAATTTATTTTTATTAGAGTAGTCCACACACACACACACACACACACACACGTCGGGTTTTCGTGTCTTGTAGGTACATTCCATAGACGTGTAGTCATTCCCCAACCCCTGTTCCTGACCATAACCCTCATCAGTACAATCACCCTAAACCTAACCTTAATCTTAACCTAACCCTTACCCCTAACCCTAAAATAGCTCAATTTTTTTTTGCGGAGACCGGAAAACATCCCCGCAACTACAAAGAAATCTGGAATTCCACAAGGGTAGGTAAACATGGTACACACACACACACACAACCACACACACGCACACACACTCACACATGTACTGTATTTACACAACTCACACAGAATTGATGTGTTCTAAAGAACTCTCTAAAAGGACAAAGCCACACGAGGTCTGAAATTTAGAAACGTCTGATTCATTTTTAAGAAGTCATTTTCATGCACTTGCTGTATTTAGTCTCAGAGTGCTTCATTTTCAGGCTTTCTATGAGCTTTTAAAGTGATATTAAAGATCATCATATTTCTTTCAAAGCAAGTGCTGTTATTCATGTGTGAATGGAATGTGCTGTCAATGAAGAGTCAAGTTACTCAACCTTAATTCTGACTGTTAAATTTCCAAAAAAAAAAAGTAAAAATACATAGTATGAGTATTTCAATAAAGATTTTTTCATTTTTGCTTAGTGAAACCAAGCCACCTTTGCCCAAATTGAGAACAACTGCTCCAATTCAAAGGACAACTAAGATTTTGGAATAAGACAGCCTTTTGACACAATTTAATAGGCTAATTCATAGATCATATGGTAAATTAATAGCTCAAAACAAACCAAAAGTATAAGGGAGAGTGGGGTCTGATGAACCTTATCACATATTTTGCCTGTTTTAAGAAGCTCTGGCATCTATTGATCTCAAATACAGTATGTGATGCGGATCATTGCTTTCCCATGGCTCATTGGGCCCCGGTCACACCTACATACTTGCATAGTGACCTTCATTCAGAGAACCAGAATGTAATTACATTTCTACTATTCCTCCTCGTGGAGGGCTACATTAGCGTTTCGCTGTGGTGAGTCACTAAATCCATTCACAAAACCGCATCAGAAATAAACTTTATGAGCTTTAATGTTAACACAAGTGGGTCTCTGGGACACAGTTGATTGTTATCTCCCTGTTGAAAATCCTCTGGCAACATTCCTTCTATCAAGGATGTTGAACAGGAAACTTTCAGTTGAGGACATGGGTCAAGCCCACAGCAGTGCATTTCCAACGGCTTAAGCCAAACAGGATTTATTCAAATCACACAGCATACCACCAGTGCTGGAAACCACATATGTAAAGGCGCATTCAAATTCCCAAAACACTAATTTAATTGACTATGGGGCTTGGGATACAATCCATCTTGAACCTATCAAAAAAAAATAGATGAGTAAAGGAAAAAATTAATAAATAGAATCACTTCAGAAGGACAATGAGTAATGATCCAAATAAAAAGTTAAATAATGACATGTGTATGTGTATTATTGGGTATAAATATACACATTTGGAAATGGTGTTAAGCAATAAAATAAATAGCACCAAGTAATGCGAAATGTTATTACAGCATGCTATACCGCCATAGGCCTAATTACAGCTGAACTGCAATAGCGCCGACATCTTGGTTTATCAAGTGCCAATCTCCCCTAGCAACGAAATGCAGATCTAACACACGTCATTTAAGGACGATTCCATTGTGTCTTGAGGAGACAGCATGGTTTCAACATCAATAAGGCATCCCACTGGTGCAAATCAAGAGCTTTTCAAATGACAGCACGCCCAATAGTGTCGAGGGTAACAACTCCAAGCAGGAAAGGCACTCAGGGAACCATCACAAGCAGCTTTACGATAAACACTCTTCGCTGTTTCCTTCAAAATACACCAGAGACAACCAATTCCAGCTGAGGGTGGCCGCCATTGAAGAGCGCAAATGACATCCACTGATAGCTTGACAAATTTGCGATACGGCGAATGCCTGACTCTCTGGGGAAGGAGCAACACAATGTATCCATTATCTTAAAAAGCACGGCACCATCAGAACCACACTCAGCGCCTATTTCCGTTTGAACAGGTCAGCAGCAGTATCAGAAGAAAACTAACAGACCCCGTTCCAAGCTTCGGAGCAGGTGACAGCTGTCATGACGGAGGATCAGACTTTCAAAAAGCAAATGGGTGGCATAAAATGCGCTCTCCTCAGTTCAACCAATCAAATTATTCAACAGCAAAAGGCATATATTCAGATGCATTCAATTTGGGGAGCAATATTCAAGATCTGGCTATGATAGGGTGGAGCTACCAAGTGACTCCCTGGTTTGAATGAATCAAATCACATCTCTGTCAGATCATGAAATCATTCTGTGTCAAATCAGAGTCAGGCTGTCAGATGGTAGCTCCACCCATTTAACCCTCAAACAACCAACGTATTTAACGTATAAAGACCACCGAATGTGGCCCCTAGGAACCTTGACAAGAAACTAATGAGAGAAGGAAAGATTCAATCCAAATGTTTACTTATTTCTTCTCAAAACATTATCAATTATGTATTTAAAGTCAGCTGGGAAAAAAAAAATTATTATTGTGTTAAGAAAGTAACAGCTATTTGGCATATTTTGTAAAATATAAATATAGTTTTTTCTTTAATGCAAATTGCAGCTTTTATCCCAAGCACAATGTTTGTGTTCTCACTGTATGTAAACTGTACGCATGACACCATTGACACCATTTTACAGTCTTATCTTGCGTAATAAAAAATGAGCATTCAGCTCCGTCTTATAAAAATGTATTATGAAATGAAGTTCTGTATTTCTGAACATTGAATTTCCTTCAGAAGAGCCGTATTTAGGAATCTCGCCTCAGAATATCAGGAACGCTGTATCTGCTGTATCTGTGTCCTAGTCCATGAAAATGGCCGACAGAAATGCCAATGATACCTTCCTGGTGAAATGATTGACAAATAAAAGAGGAAACTATTACATTTCAGGAATAAATATCCATTTGACAATTTTGTCAAATAACCCAAAAGATGTTTCATCTCCACGCCACCATAAAATGCTACCAATATCATTTACAAAAATGTATACATAAACCGTGCAAAAAATAACACAGCCAATTTGTGCTGCCAAATGGCAAATATAGCAGGTGTAGTGTAATGGAATCTCTCGCCTCCCCTAAGTGCCAATCACACCGTGGCAAGGTTGGTGTTCCTTGTCTGTTCCTTTTCAAAGCAAGAAAAGTGAAGAGAGAGTTGAACTGTATCCACGCTCTAAAGCAACGTGCTCAGGTCATCCCTCAGTCGACTACCTCAAAAACACCAACTGCCATTTTTTTATAACAAAAAAATCCTGCGAGAGGCTGCCGCTCTCTCTTTTATGTGCTTCCAACAACGTGTTATGGGCGACTGGCTTTTTTTTTTCCTGTGTCGAGCTGGATGTGAGCTCACAGCCGCCACGACCAAAGCCATCCCAACTTCAATCCGCACAATTGGTTTTCCGCTGCAATGCACAGGGGCGGCGACCATTTTTTAAAAACTCCAAACCGTATCTGTTTATCTCTGGCTAGAGTAATTATCCTTCAGTCTTTTGTTCTTTGAGTTTTTCTCAAGCACCACCATCAAAGGCAAAATCACCTCCCATCTTTCCTGCCTCTCTGCTCAATGAGGGGAAGGACTAGTCAAGCAAATGGGCTGAGCTGGTCTAATAAAATGTAGTAAAAATCCTGGAGGTAAAACCCATCCAGGGTTTTAAGCAATGAGCAGGCAAACTCTACAGTGGAAATGAGATGAGATGCACTTTTCCTTCAAAGCAAATCCAACAGATTCCACATGACTCCAGGTAGCCTTTAGCTCATCTTTAACTGTATTTCCAGCGGAGGATTGGCTCCCTACTGATATCTGGCTTCCTCCAGAGATTTCTTCACATTAGGGAGTTACTTTTCTTCTCTCAACATCTCTGCCATGATTGAGGAGCTTTTCTTTGTAACATCTCACTTATTTGTCTAATTTCCTGTTTTGGTCAAGAACCATTTGTGACAGTGACTCTGTAAAAGGCAAATGTTCGAATTCACATGATAAAATACAGGTATTAGTATAGAATCCTAACAAAGATTTAAAAAAAAAAAAAAGTCTTGTCATATTTTCACAATTCAGACAAAAAATTGCCTCATGTAAGAATCAAATAAAATGATTACATACAAGAGCTACTTGTACTACTTGAGCAACTAATGAGGAAAATTTTAGACAATATGAATGATGCCATTTTAATCTCAGCACAAAATTACTGTTAGGACCAAGCCCAAAAGCCATAAGTAGAAAGGAGATGCATGCTGATGTATTTCAAAAGCTAACTTCAATTTATTGCAGAAAATCAAATTTAGCGACAAAAAAAGCAAATATGGGGCATGACAGTCAGTACCACCAGTAATGTTAGTGCGTGAATGTGAGCTGAGAATGGTGAAGCAGGGTTGTGAACAATCTTACCGAAAAAGAACCCACCCACAGCAAAAGTCGAAAGCGAGAGAGAGGCCCCCAGGATTGGAAAGGGACACAAGTATGAGACTCAGGTGCTTTCCATTGTGCCAATTACCCCTGGCTCCGCCCACCAGGTAACCACTCAATGAGCATCACATGCAGGCAGAGCAGGGAGCCCTCAGTGTGGTCGACTCTTTCAGCGATTAGTGGTAAGCTACCATGTGCACCGGAAGATTCACTACACCAACTCAAGCCATTATCACAATCTTGCAATATTTTTTTTATTATTATCAAATGTAATATTTTTTGCCTTTACTGACTGTAATTTTACTATTTCACCTCTTTGAGATTTTTCCTTATTTTTTTTGAGAGGGAAGGACTTGAAAGCATCTCCAACAGGTGGCACAGAGTAGACTGAATTTGCCTCTCTTTTTCAGGGAAGTAATTAAATTCTTCCATTAGCCAGCCTGTATTTGCAAGCAGAAGGCCTTTCTTCCAACAGCATAATAAACAAAATGTGTTTTCACGAGCCCAGATGAAAGCAGCTTGGGCAAAATAAATGTCTTTTCACCTCGTCACAATTAGCAGGATTAGCATAGCTCCACCGTCGACGGCTGCATAATGACCTGAAAAGGTCATAGATCTGCAGTGAATGACAATATGGAAATGGCACGGATAAATCATTCAATCTGCATCTTTTCTCTTTGCTTTCCTGTGTACTGTCACGACATGGAAATGTTAATGATACTTTTTAATCAAAGAGCAGCACTAATTATCTGTGCAGGAAAATACTGAATACTTAAGCCAGACGTGTTATTACTGTGACAACCTAGTTCCGCGGTGGGGTGGCTCCTGTTTGATTTTTTTTCTGCACAGAAGACTTTAATGAGTGAGATGAATAGTACGCGATTAGAATTCTCTTTAATAAACATTCTGCAGCAGTGATGTAACAACAATCACACAGGTAATTAATATCCAGTTTGAGAATACTGACTTAAGGCTGATTTATGCTTTCTGCATGAACAATCACGCTGACATGAACTGCCATGGAATCACGTGTAGCAAACGTTTATAGCTTTCATACTCAAAGCGGTTTTCTCCTTGATTCGGACCAACATTCTCCCAAACTTTAGGGGGCAGTGTCTACAGCAGGCCACATTATCATACAGATGCCTGTACTTCCTCACCTCTCCCACTAGCGGGGCCTTGAAGTCATACTCTTAGGTGACCATGTGCCCTGGTCAGCATTAGGTTCCATCCACCGAGAGCACGAGCTTGAGATAGATTTCTGAATTAATCATAACTGGTGACACAACGTTATCAGAAATATGATCAATCGCCTTGCCGAAGACAGATTATGAAAATAATCCGCTGATTTCGATCCCCTGACCCTATCCCTAACTCTCTCGACTGAGGTCCTTTTAGTGGATGGAATCTATACTCTACCAAGTACACCACATTTGCACCTGTGTAGTTAAAAATTCCAGATGCCCATGGCCAGGCGAAAATATAACCACACGAGACCCTGACATATGACTGTGTCTGGAACTTATACGTCATTTGGCCATGTGGACCTTTGCCACCCTTGCAATGCATCACACATACATCGAGCTCTTGGGCATGCATCCATGTACCATTTCTTTCAGGCAGAAGAGCACTGGAAGGGAGCTGAGGAGCACTGCAATGAAGCATTTGTGGATTGAGAGAAAAAAAAAAACACTGCGCTTTTTTTGTGCGTAAAAGGAAGCTAATTGTCATTAGCTTGATAGGTAACTTAGCGCTACCTAACATCAAGTGCAATAAAAATCGCTACACTCACCAGCACCATTCAGAGTCCTGCCGATCTGCCCCCATAAATGGGCCCCTCATTCTTTGCTTTGATAGTTTCTGTCTCTCAGGCATTTCTCTGGACAGACAGACATCGCCAGAGCAAACTTCTCCATTTTCTTGGTTACCAGGGTGACGAGGCCCAGCCCCTGCACGATACGATTGGTTGCATTAAAGAGGAGCAACAGTGATGACCTCTGGGCCTTTCTGAGAAGTAAAGAGATTTTCAACTGGAGCCAGCAAGAGCGCCCATAAAAAAAGTCAGACCGCTCCGAAAAAGAAAGATGCTTTTTTTCCCCCAGGAAGCCGCATGCTGCCGGTGAACGATGTCTGCTCGTGAAGAACAATCGAAAAAATGATGCTGGCACTAAGTGAAACACAATATGGACACAAGCGCTTAGAATTCTGAATTTCAAAAAAAAAAATTTAAAAAAGCACTCCAAAAGCCATACTCTTCAAAAGGTTAAACTAACATGAAACACCTCTCTTCAGCTCGTGGGGCACAAAATGTCTAGAACTAGCACTCTGCGCAAAGCGACACAAACAGGGAGCTATTATGGCATGCGTCACATCAAAAGCACTGCGTCTTTGGTTTTTGTTTTTTTTTTTGAGTAATTAACAATCAACCTTTTCATTGCTCAGTGGGTGCCTTCCAGATCACTATGCTAAATGATTAGCGCTTGCTACTTTTGAAAACACATCACACAGCAGGCAGAGAGAAAGAAAAAAAAAAACTCTTAATATCCCTCGCACTTTGGAAATAACATCTACAGTAACCTCTGGTGTTTCGACAGAGGGCGAGATGTCAACTTTACTTCTAGTACACGGCCCGCTGGGTTCCTCCAATGACTGAAGGTAAAATGCCCTATTCCAGAAGACAATAAAAACCCAAAACACATTCCCTAATGACCCTGACGTTATCCCTATGTTATGAATCCTAAAGGGTGATAATGTCTAAGCATTCTTTTTATTAGGACTGTATGTAAGGTCAGCAGTCTTTGCACACGAGGCAGTAGGCTATTTGATTTCACTTGCTTCGTGAAAGGGTTTGATGAAACTGTAATCTAATTCCCGAGAAAGGCTCTGAAGATTAAAAGCACGGTAACGAGAGAAAAGCACGAGAACAAGAGGTACATCGCGGCTACTTTCAGCTCATAACTGTTGCCATGAAGATGAATTTACGAGGCAGACTCTAAAGAGAAATGATGCATTTAAAACGTAACCAGCTCTTTTCTCAGAGATTTACCACACTGCCTCTCATCACTCCAACCCTAATAAAGCACACGCTACCTTCCAGAACGGGATCTCATTGAGGTACCAATGAGCAGATTCAGGTTGAGGTAAATTAAGGTTGAAATGAAAACCTTTGCCAGATTTCATGCTGGCGCAAATCTGATACAGTTGCAAATCCGATCCTTTGAAATGTACAGTTAATTAGCAAAACCGCGAGAAGGGGCGATAGGTATCTCAGAAAGCCACAGGTTGGACGAACGCCTCGAAAGAATGACTCTTTACATAACTGCTGAGCTTCAGACAAAGCAGAGGGTGGGAGACAAAAAGAGCTCTAATTCAGTGAGGCCGTAACAGCAGATCAGAGAGCTTAGTTGGCCTTTGGACTTTTGAAATATCATGACCAGACAAAGGGCACACTGCAGAGGGAAGCAAGCTGTCAGTGGCATTCTCTGTTGGCACATTGTTTTAAAGGCACCTGCTGATATGTCAATGACAGCAAACATGGCCCTGCAGTCTGCTGTTGACAGAACACAAGGAGTCAGAATCGGCAATGCGCAAATACAACTTAACAGCATTATTTCTGCCACAACAAAATCTGGGATGAACAGTTGTAACATATGCAGTGAACCAAACCATGCATTCTGTATTTAGTATGTTTGTCCAAGCATTTATTTGGCACATTATTATTATTATTATTATTATTATTATATATATTTTTTTTTTTATTGTGTGTGTATGGATATTATACATGTTACCTCGCTGTAATTTTTTGGTGAAAATGTATTTAAAAATACTATTGACTATTGTAGGCAATGAGAACAAAAAAAATCATTCCCACAAGTATTATGAAGTAAAAAAAATATGGGTAATAAACAAAAACACTGAAACATCAATCTTTTATCATAATTGAAGGGTTTTGCCATTTTTTTAATTTTTTTTTTTTTTACTCTTGCATAACCTAAATGCATGTTTGAAGGCTCATTCCATAATTATTGATACAAAAATGTGTTTAAACTGGTTTCAGGCAACATTATTCTGCTTAATTACCTCTGATAGTTAGTTGTTTCAGTATAAAAGGTGACATGAACTTTGAGCATTGTCACAGTGTTGAAACACGTTGGGACGACGGAAAACGCTCTGAAATTGTTTGTAGCCACATTGTGGCCTTATGTGATGCAGAAGATGCTGCCATGGTACCGTAAGAAACACCATCAAGCCTTTCAAAGAGACCGTTTCACTGAAAACTAGTGGCAATAGAGGTGCAGAATGGAAGTTAAGCGCCTCTGATGTTCGTTATCAGTGTATGACAAGTGAAAAAAAAAAAAAAATTAGCAGTTGACAGCACAACAACTCTGTGATGATAATACTCTTCCAAAAAAGGAACTATACATTGTTTTTTAGCATCAAATTATTATACATAAAATGTTTTGACAAATGTGGAAAACATATTTTGAAATATACTCTTCCAAAAAAGAAACTGTACAAATATTGTATTATTGATTACACTTTCTTTTCAATATGTTTTCCACATTTGTCAAAACATTTCATGTATAATAAATTGATGCTAAAAACAATGTATAGTTTCTTTTTTGGAAGAGTATATTAACAGTGCCAGAGTAGAGGAGATGAAAGTATCCAGATGTACTATTTAAAGACGCCGGTGTGAAAATGGTCTTATTGGTTGGGTTGCTGCCAAGAGCTGCCAACATCAAAAAAAGACCCGAGGTTGCCAAGAAATTCAAGGATTGGACACCAACAGACTGGGAACAAGTCCTTTGGACTGACAAATCAAAATGTGAAATTCTCTCAGCCAAACGCATAAGTTATGTGCACGATTAAGTTGGAGAACGATTAAAAAATGACTGTTTAACCCCTTCACTGTTACAGAGTTACACCATTTTTGCCAGTTAAAGGAGAATTCCGGTGTGAAATTGATTTGGGGTGTATTGAAACATGATAACGAGTACTAACCTTTGTCGAATATCCCGCCTTCGTACGCACGCAAAATTTCGAAATAAATGACTTTTTAGCCGAAGCTCCCAACAGGCTTACAATGGTAGTGGATCGGGTATAGCTCTGCCATGCAAAGAAATCGCTATTTTTTTACATCATTAACAAGGCTCAAAGTAGCTCCACACTTCATCTGTAGAATTCCGAGGGCCCTGACATTTAAAATGAGGCATTGAGAACTTTGAAAATGCACCGGTCGTTTATTAAAAAAGACTGTTTTTGCAAACCGTACCTTGAAAAAGCTTCCAGTCGCCTCCATATTGAAAGTCACGATAAGTCGATTGACGAGCTCGAATGAATAGATTGCAATCGGCTCCCCTATCCTTCCTATCCATTCGTGCTCGTCAATCAACTTATTGTGACTTTCTAGATGGAGGCGACTGGAAGGTACCTCAAGGAACTGTTTGTATAAACAGTCTTTTTTAAGAAACTACCTGAGCATTTTCAAAGTTCTCAGTGCCTCGTTTTAAATGTCAGGGCCCAAGGAATCCTAGCGATGAAGTGTGGAGCTACTTTGAGCCTTTTTAATGATGGAAAAAAATAGCGATTTCTTTGCATGGCAATGCTATGCCCGATCTACAACCATTGTAAGCCTGTTGGGAGCGTCAGCTAAAAAGCCATTTATTTCGAAACGTTGCGTGCATACGGAGGTGGGGTATTCGACAAAGGTTAGTACTTGTTATCATGTTTCAATACACCAAAAGTCAATTTCACACTGGAATTCACCTTCAATTGAACTGACACCTTTTTTGCCAGTTATTTTAACTGTAATTTTGCAATAAGTTTACAACACAGTTCCGTGTATGTTAAGTGTAAACCACAGTTAAATGCGCGCAGAACTCCGCTCACAGCTAAAATAACCAGGAAACAATGCATTAATTTAAAGGCCCACTATGTAACGCTTTTAGTTGTTCATTATCAAAATCTGTGTTGCCCGTCCACAAACCTCTCCTTTTTTTGTTAATTTTTACCACCACCTTCAATTCCAAGTATTCCTATTGGCTTGAAATTTTACATTTGCACATGAGTAGATGCTCCATATGCATGCGCCATCTTGAAATATGTTAGCAGGTAAGGGACATACAGGATAGACTCCTCCGCCCACAGAGATATAAGAAAACTAGAGTGGACAATCACATGGTTTCAGTGGCAGCCCCATAGATATATATTTAGATATATATATATATATATATATATATATATATATATATCTATGGGCAGCATGCCGCCGCCATCTTGAGTATGTATATCGGTACAGACTTTCAATGGAAAATGCAGCTGAAGTTCCGATTTCTCTGTAATGTCTTCCGATTAAATAAACTTCGAATACACCAGATTTAAAAAAAATTTGTTGTTTGATTATAATTCCTTATTTGTGTCCATTTTAAGAAAGAAAAGATAAAAAGAACACGGAAAACACGTCTCTAAGTTGTCGACACCCATGTTTAGCCTACTGTTTACACATAACTAAACTTGGACATTTATACACACACAAGATGGCGTAGCTATTCTGCCATTTCCGCTTTGGTCCAGCCCACACATCGTCCACTCTAGTTTTCTTATTTCTCTGTGTGCTACTCAATATCGTCGCTTCCTGCCCCAGCAAGCTTGAAGAAATAAAGATGAAGGACCACACGAATTCAAAATCCAAATTTCAGGGACAGGAGTCTTCTCCTTCGCCCAGAAAAAGAAAAAGGATGTTGAAAATAGCAAGAGACCGGCGTCATCAGGAAAATAAGAGTGAACATTGGAGCTGCTTTCCAAAGACGGAAACACCTGATGCAGGAAAGGGGGATCGAAAGAGACACCAAACTCGCTTGCTTCTTTCTGGACAGGTTGGATTATATAACAGTATGAATTTAAAATGTTGATTTCATTGCTAGATCGTCTAACAGTAGGTGTATGCTTTCCACTGCGTTATTGAAACAATTTGCTCTTCGCGTAGGTTAGGTGTATTCACGTGTATTCGCGTCTTTGCATTGACTTTGAATGTAATCTGCCGGGTTTCGCGTCAGTGTGAAAGCGGCTTTAGCTGGCGACCTTTTCATTCGGCGCATCTTAATGCCAGCTAAATGCTCGCGGTGCAACTCCAGCCAAATTAGTTTGCATAATAATGGCTATACGCATTTTAAATTGACTAAATTTACATGCATGAAATGTAGCATTAGCTAGCCAGCAAGAGAGCCCTTATGCCAACCTAGCTAACTATATTTAATGTACCTATGTATATGCCGGTTATGTGCCTAAATGGCGAAGTTATAACTATTCACTATTATCCATTGATTTCTATGAGCAAGGCCAAAAATAATACCACTGCGCATATATCCTGGAGGTCGCGGCCAAATAGCGGTAGAAATGTAAAAACTGCTCCCGGCAAAATATACACTGCCAAAATTAAACGAACGGACCTGATCGCCAGAGGGAAAGCTGGATGAAGTCGTGGATGACATCTTGGCTTTTTGAAGCGTGAAGGCTACCGTAGCTGTAATGCGTACTTTGAACTGTGTTGAGCGAGAGAGTTGATTGCGATATACGATCTCAACGCTAGATTGGAGAAATTCCTACACTAGACCATGAACCGTTCAATACAGTCAGTTTATAACAGTGTAGAAATGGAGGTGGTAATATCTTAGTTTGGGGTTCTGTCTGTTTGAATGGAGCCAGTGATCTCAGAAATTGACGGAATCATGGAATCAAAAGATGTATCAAAGCATCCTTGTGAGTATGCATTGCCATCTGGGAAGAGACTGATTGGTCAGGGGTTTTATTTTCATCAAGATAACCATAAACACACTTCTAAGAATTATTTCAGTCAGAAAGAAACATCTGGTGACATAAAAGTTATGACTTGGCCAGCTCTAACTCCAGACTTTAATACGATCGAGCAAATCTGGGATTTGCTGGATTACAAAATAAACTAATCCGTTGAAACATCAAAGGAATCTCTTTGGAATGAACTTCAAATCAATAGGAATGGTTTAGAAAGTAAGGAAATGGAAAAAAAATATGTGAAAACTATGCCTGAAAGAAGAAATGCTGCAATCAGAGCAAAGGGTGGCCACACAAGATATTCACTTTTTCCTCTCAAAAAGACATGATGATCTTTTGTTTTTTTGTTATATTTTCGTCTATTCGTCTGTTATATTTTACTTATTTTCATCTATTCGATCCAATATTACAAGAAATAATTACTTGGTTTCTAATTTTGATAGCCTCATGCAAGAAGGGCGTTAAGTTTCACTTCGGTCAAAAAATGACTTATTTTAGTGGTTTTGGAATAACTGAGACGAGCCTATCCAAAAGGGGTTTAAATGCCTTTTTAAAAAGTCCTATCTTCAAGCAAATTATTTAACAGGTGGTGCTGTGGCAGTTTTTTTGGCTCTCCTGTAAAATTTGTAAAATGTCACTTCAGCCTTTCTTGCATGAGACCATCGATTTATCTTCATTTTGTTAAGTGTATAATCGTCACTGCACACTATTTTGTAAACAGTTTGCAGATGAACAATGGCTGGTTCTCTGAGCAAAAAGCCAGTCATCTTGCAAAACTATCGAACTATAGGATCTTGTACCTCATGTTTAGGCAAAGGGTACCCACATCAAAAATGGACTGGATTTTGTTATTAACAGTTCATGGCTCGTTACTGTACATTTTTCAATATTCATAAAACTGTCATTGATTATTTATATCAGCCACAACATTAAAACTACCTGCCTAATATTTACCCCCCTCTTGCTTTTTAAACTGCCATCAACTCAAATTCCTTGACCCAGGGTTTCAAAGCAAAACATTTCATCATACTCCCTGCATCTGGTAACGTGGATACTGTGCCCATTTCCTTGAGGTAAACGGTACACACGTACCTAGCTGATGCACACGATGCAAAAGAAAACTAGTGTACCAGGTCACCTCCTCCAAGATTCAGTTTCGATGCTCATGTGTGCTATGTAGGGCCTTTCAGCGGTGAACCGAGGTTAGAATGAGTACTCCGACAAGTCTGCAGGTAAGAAGCGCTGTATGCACCAGGATGCAATGCACTGTGTTGTGACTCATTTCTCACAAAAGTATCATTGAAATTTTAAGCGAGTTGAGCCACAGTAGCCCTTCTGTCTGTCTGGACCAGACGGGAAAAGCATTGTTGCCTTTCTGCATCAATCAGCGTCGGTCACCCAATACTCAGTTGCTGGTTCGTGATTATTCTTTCCTAAGACCACTGTCATTAGGCTCTGTCGACTGACCGCACCCCAGAAGCCTTGACCCCTGGAGATGCTCTGTCCCACTCCTCTGTCCATAACGATTTGACCTTTGTGAAAGGAGCTCAGGTGAAAATTTCTCCCATATTCAACACGTCAACCACAAAAGCAGACTTTTTGTCTACCGTCTAAGGTCTGTCTGCAGACCTTGACCTGCACTGTTGTTTAGAGATAATCAACATTATTTACTTAATTTGTGCATAGTTTTAATGTTTTGGCTCCTTGGTGTATATATAACCAAGGTTAATGCTGTAATGCTGAGTGGCTGTGTCTGCTTATAAAATAGTTTCTCCCATTGTCTGATTCGGGAAGTTACTTCAAAGGGTTACAACCTGGCTGTAAAGCGTAAGTACAGGGGTTATCTATCCACAGAACAGATAAAAATCATCAGTTAGATAAGGCCAGCAATTCAAAAGCTCTTTCACCGACCCATCCACTCCGCAGTGCAATCAATTATAATTATCTTCTCAACTTCGGAAACACAAGTTGACTTTCAGTGCATTTTTAAAGGTCTGGAGAAAAGGCCAGGCACATCGCTGCAAAACAAGTCTCCACATAATGGGCTGAAATGGTTTCCTGTTGATGCGATTCAAATACTCTTCGGCCTTTCCCTGGTGAGTGTGAGTGTGAATGACAGCTTTGATTCCACAGGCTTCATTACGATCCAGAAACCTCAAGATCTGATCTCATTATTTACGAACCGAGCTGAGAACTGCACATACCGCGCAAACAGCTGTTCATCTGTATTCTGGCGCAAGCTACCTCAACAAGTGAATGGTACAAGTGATTTTGACTCATTAAACTCGCAAAATATAGAAACTGAATAAAATGTGAACTTTGACAGACTACTGCTCTGCTCCACGAATGCCTCAAACACGATCACACTGCTCACTTCTCTGTAGCAATTATCTGTTTGTGCCTATGATTCCTCACATTTTCAGGTCTAAACTAGTATCCAACGCATTTAATGCCCCGTTCAATGGCTGGTAAAGTAAGGATGGGCACATTGATTATTTTGATAGATTTTCAGTTCCCCTTCAAGAATATTCCATATAAATATTGGCAAAATTTGATGGCATGCCTTCTGAAACACAGAAAAAATAAAAAATAATGTGTGAGATTTACTTGAAAATATTATGTCAACAGTTTCCACAAAATTATTTTAAGTAACTTCTTACTTAAGATTTTGTTCAATTTGATTTAAAAAAAAATAATTTGAAGCTTCTAAAATCAATTTTTTGCAGTGATCAAGTAAATGAAGAAAAAATGTGTACAAAAAAATTCACAATTCAAGAATGGCAGTGCTTGTAAAGTCAAAACGGAATAAAAACAATTCCCATTCATTATAACAGCCTAGTGTCATTAATTTCAATAAAATTACAGCAGTGAAATCCCCAATTTACAGAACATATTTTGGAAAATTTTGAAGTTGAAAATACTTAGTCAGGCAAATAGCTGCAAAACATTTTTGACTTAGCTCAACTTCATGCTCTGAGTTCTATCAGAAATCAGTTTGTGCAACTACCGGGACTTGTAGTTGAGGAAACTGAAAGCTGCTTTGCAGCTAACCGCCTCACTTTTTTAAGTTGAATCAACTTTTTTTTTCTGCAGCGTAATTTAGCAGTCATCTTTAGATTTAGATTTAGACAACTTTATTTATCCCAAAGGGCAATTCAGTTTTTACAGTCAGACCATATGTACATTCACGAACAGCAAATAGAGAAAATAATAAATAAAAGTCTGTAGACAATTCATCGTACACAATTCAGAAAAAAATGCAAATAAAATGCCTAACATATTATTTCATCAAAAAAATAAAAAAATCTTATTAGAGTGTGAAATGGCATCATATGTCATATGGAGAGAGGAATTAGCATGCATAATGTCATATAAGCATTATTAATTAAATCTGCAGATCATAACTTTCCCAGCGCGCGCGCGCACACACACACACACACACACACACACGTGTGCTGAATAAAGCAAAATATCTCATGTAAGCCTTCTTAGGTGAATCCATATAACTGCATTTAATGATTTCTAATCCATTTGATTTTCAAATTTGGCCTAAAATATCAGAAATTAATTACAATACAACAGTCATGTGAAACCAGCTGAATAATTTTTTTTTTTTTCAAGTAAATCTCACATTTAATTTTCTTAGTGTGCTCATAAAGATGCACAGAGAAACAAAGAAACACACGCGCACACACACACACAGCTCTCTACATGTTAGGCATAACGACAGCATGCACCCACCGTGGCCAATCATGCCCTGAAGACAAGTCGCACTGGCACCACCCTGATCTTAGAATTTTCAAACATGGAGAAGACAGTGTTTGAACCTTGCTATGAGGTGACCGTGTATAATATGTACATACTTCTGCCTGAGAGGATAAGCAGCATGAAGCAAGCTTTACGCCATGAAACCTACAGACCCACATAAATGTTCATTAAATGGAGCTGTATTATCAAAACCTGTGGAACTTCAGGCCATATTTAAATTTTCGTGGAGATTGCAAGGTCACCAGAAATCCCAAATATGACTCCATGAATTGCAGGGAAATGCGCACAAAATGACGCACAAGGTCTAGATATTTTCCATTTGATGTAATGCTGTGGCCATGAATACATGACGTACTGGGTTTGAATATTTCACTCGTTATAAGTCTGATGTAGCTTCAGTGAGGTGCTGCAACCAGCCAATACAGGATATGTAGGCCTATGTGACATTGTAGGGGGAAAAAATGCTTTTTTTTCTAACTTTGAGCTTACTTGAGGGAAATTCAAGGAAAATTTATAGTTCATAGGTCTAACAATTCCACACGAGTTAATAAAAAGGATGCATATGTTTTCATGGTACTTAAAGGCTGACATAGTCAAAAACAGCATACTTGCAAGCCCTTCTATTTCCTCCTCTTATCAGTCCTCTTAATAGCTGAATAAATAAGCAAATAGACGAATGAACAGTGACGATCCCCCATCATGTTTTAGCAGAAAAGCACAGCGGCACAAAATAAAGATTTTTTCCCCCCATCCGATGATTCAACCAAGCATACTGTATCGTCGTTTCCTACATATTTCAAAAATTCACTTTCCATTTGCAGTTGCAGAAAACGTCTGCCCTGTTTTACCACGCATTTCTGTTTTTGCTACTAACAATACGATCCTGGAGGGCTGCACATCATTTGAATAATACTCGGTGACTCAATGCACTTTGACATTTTCTTTCCAAGACACTTTCACGGTGACATTTCTCAAGTACTGCGACCGTTGGCCGGCTAGGTCACTGCATTTTTCATATTTTATCAGATGAGTCTCAATTCCAAGACAACAAAAAAATTAAAACAATCTTCACCAAAAATGTGAAATTAAAGCCACTTCCAACTGACGAATTGATTAGACCAGAGGGGGGAATATACGTGGAAAAGCAGAATTTTCTCTTATTATCATCCCATTCATAAAGTAGCCTATGAACTGTAGTGGTCGTTCGGCACTCCTGACCGACAACATCATTCGGCTCTGGCTCCTACGTTTTGAACGAGATTGAAATGACACTTCGGCGAAGGTGCGTCTCTCAATGAACAAGGTCATGATTGCAATTGACGTCAAATGCCACCAGCACGCAGTTCAGGGCAGCTAAGCGGCGAGACCCTGTCACATAGGCCTCCTGTCACCACTGAAAATGAGAGTTCAATCAGTCAAATGCGGGAAATTCAGAAAATAGCCTAGTTTTGCGACAAAATAAAGATAGCCTCAAAACGGGAAACAGTCCACAGCGAGCTACCATGGACAAATTGCGGGAAGAGCCATTGGGCGATATGATTAGCTATTATTATTCCCGCTAATTAAAAGTAGCGTACCAGCCCGCACCAGAACCGGATCATTCGCTACGCGCGTCTTTCCTCAAGCCGCTTTCACACTGGACGCGAAACGAATTTTTCGCGCCACAGATTACATTCAAAGTCAATGCAAAGACGCGAATTCGCGTCTTTGCATTGACTTTGACTGTAATCTGTGGCGCGAAAAATTCGTTTCGCGTCCGGTGTGAAAGCAGCTTCATTCTGCAGGCGCGCCCTTTCGCGGCAGCATCAGCGGTTATTGGTTGGGTAGGCTACAGTAGGCTACCTGTACGCGGCGAAGTAACACATCTCACTGTAGTACAGCCTATCAGTTCAGATAGAATTTCATGTCAGCACCATCGTCGGTGACTGCGATTTTTCGAGTGCGATTCTTAAGTGAACATACTGTAGCTTTTTCAATTTGACAGGCCTAACAACAAAAAGCGGTAACAACTACAATTACAGCAACAGCAATAATAATAATAATAATAATAATAATAGCCTCATTGTCGCTCTCATACTGCGTCCTTTTTTTCCCCATATATTTAGAAAAATTTGTTTTCAAATATATGATGGTAGTTATTTCGTGTCCGGTACTTGACGGATAGACCCAAACGGTTCGCTGGGAATTGCAATGAAGCCCGGATTTGCAGGAATTTTGCTACAGCAGCCGGCGCAGGAGATCAAGAAGCTACACAGAAAGAGAGGACAGGAGCGCCATGTAGGCTATAATTATGCATCGTCGCCAAAAGATTTCAAAACGAGATGCTCATAGTGAACTATAATGCTGGCAATTATTAAGCAAAAACGCTCAACGAAGCCGACGCTACGGAGCGATTCCTGCTTAATGGACCGTTAAAAGATACTGGTGAAATAAGTCGCCTATTAGCTAATTCGGAACGGCGAGAGGCGTCCTGCGTCTAAAATAAATAAATAAATAAATTGAAAAAAATCAAAATAAAAAAATATATTCGGGTTCAAGCACTGGCCATTAATTGGCGTTCTCCGCACACCAGGGAGCATCCGCGCAAATCATTCAAAACTGCGCGATTCTTCTGCTACACACCAATTGATTTATGAAAGGCAAGAAAACATACGGATCACTGCCAGCATTCGAACTCTGGTTTTCACCCATACATAGGCCAACAGACAGGTGAAATAATGCACTTTGCACGCGTGATTGATGCATAGGGCATGCGGATACATGGCAGACAAGATTTTAAAATAATAATTCAAAATAATAATAAACAGAAGCCTTACCGCGTCTCATGAACTGCCGACGAGCATGCACCAAAGATCTCCTTCAAGTCCTGCCATTGGAAACACCAAGAGTGGAATTGCTTAGCCTATTTAATTGTCTTTTTCCCTCAGAATATCGTCCTTGCGCGCTGAACACCCGTCGCAAAGATGCAGCCTTCGTCGAAAAACGCAGACTTTGACTCCGGATGTATTCAATGCGAATTGAAGCCGCTAATATTCTCCAGATAAAAAAAAAATTAGCTTTATATTTTGAAGCAAATGCCTCTCATCCGTTGATGAGAGCGAAGATATCTGTAAAATTAGAGACTCCTTATTTTGTATCCAGATCACTCCCCATCTTCAAAGGCAAAACGCGTCCTCTTCTGCAACACCGAGTCCTTTTTTCTTCGAGAAAAGGGAAGAAACCGCTGACCCAAGAGGATATCCAGTTCATGAAATCCGCAGTTTCAGTTTGTTGTTTTGGCGTTTTCGAGAAAGTCGCACAGCGAAGGACTCCAGAATTTTCTTGCTTCCAAAGCAGAGCTGGTTTAGAAAAATGACAAACCAATTTCGAAACCCTGCTCTGCGAGATGCAGTCGGCGACGGAGCTGAGGCTGACTGAGAGAGGGAGAGAGAGAGAGATGAATGGAAAATTCGGAACTGGACTTCCTTTCACTGCATGGACTCGGGCTCCATCTAGCAGTAGCCGAGGGGTAAAAATGGTTCTCCGCTGGCCGTACCCTTCACCTGCATTGAGTCGGCGACCTTGCGTTCGTGCTGCGTGTTCAATGGAAAGCAATGTCATGCAATTTATCGCTTAAAAACGCACTGGGTTTCCTGCAGCGGTAATCAGCTACAGCGTACTGTTTGTTCCAGCGTGGTTAATAGTAGTAGTGCAACCATAGTGAAGTTAATGTAGAATTAAATCCGCAAAATAAATAAATAAACCATAAGAATCCCGACCTATTTCTCCTTAAAAAATGGGAGACATTTCTGAAAAGGGATGTATATATATATATATATATATATATATATATATATATATATATATATATATATATTGGCTATATATATATATATATATATATATATATATATATATATATATATATATATATATATATATATATGAAGAAATGGCGTTGATGGGAATAAAAATAATTAACAAATTGGCGCGTAAAATTTTAACCCTTCATATCGGAGTTAAAATTTGAATTTAGTTATATCGGCTATTTCATACTACATCTGAATAACTATCACGTTCAGCACTAAACAAAAGTTTATGGCAAATTTAAATTAAAGCAAGGACACTTACAAAATAATGAAAGTGTATGTTTTGTGATTGTCGACGAATGCACTGTGAAACGCCGTGAACTGTTGAAAACGAGATTAAATCAATACTTGACGTGACACCGCATCGCTTAAATGTCGACAAATCCTTGTAGTTTAATTGTTTTATTCGATAGGTGGCCGTTTGGTTTTCCCGAAGCGTACTGAAGAACTTGCCACAGTTCTTCAGCAGACTTACTGTCTATCTTGTAATTCCCTGGAGCCTTGATGATAATGAGGTCAATGCTTCGTCGAGGCTGTATCAGCTTTCTTCAATAAAATACAAACTGGTATTAGTACAACTACTCTTCAAGTCGACATTTGGCCTCCGAAATATGATTTTCATCTACGGCGACACTAATGTACATTAAAAATAAAAATCTAGGACCAAATTTAAATAAAAATAGAGTGCCTATAGACCTTTTCTCGTGCATTATTATTATTATTATTATTATTATTATTATTATTAATAAACACTGCTGAGAGGACTGCACACGCACAAACAAAAATATAAAACGGAGCCACGACGAACTTTATTCTGTGCGGACATCAAAGCATTTCCACTCACATAAAAAGGAGTTGTTCTAATAATTTCAGGAATTGGGAATGGTCGGTAATTCAGTCACAGACATTCTGACATCAAAGAAGGAATTTTTCATCAACCACCATTTCCCAATTTAAAATAATTCTATCTGTATTGCACTTTGACAAAAGAGCGCTCGCTAAGACGCTCTCAAGAGACGCAGATGCCTACCTGAGTCCCCAAAATAGCAAATGAGGTAAGAACTCCCAGTTGGGAGGAAATCCTTCAACGGTGATGAGGGGAAAAATAAAAATTCTCCAATGAGAAGACATCTCTGGAGGAACCTGGCCATAATGGGGCTGCCCATCCTCAGCTGGCTGGCTGAGGAAATTGGTCATCATGCGGTTTGACACACAAACATTATTTGTCGACGACCTCGTCCTACACGGCCGCCGGAAGGCGGCGAGCAGATGTGCCTTCCTGAGCTGGTGGTGGCGAAGCCATCCTCCAATTCGGAAGATATGTTAAGCAGTTGGGAGGAAGAACGATGAATGATGGCCGACCAAAGGCGCAGTGAGAAGTTAGTGGTGGTGGGGAGGCGGCGGGTGACGCGCGGTTTCTGAAAGCAGCATACATGGTAATTAAGGGCCTTTTAATAGTATCCTGGTGTGAATGACTGGCTGTCAGACTGCAAGCATGTGACCATCCTACACGTCTGGCCTTGAAGTTTCATTTCACTTTAGTTATGCTCTGGGCGACAGTTGTACTTGCCGAGTTTTATGTAGGCCTACCTTTCTCCATAAGGAACAGATCACGAGCCAAACAAAAATGTGCCCTTTGCATTCCAAATTACCTGAGTAAAAAAAAAACAACACAATACAAAACTTTGGGTCACATTTTAGATGAAGTATTGCTCATAAAGGCTTTATACAGCATGTATAATGCCTTCATAAATGAGACATAATGTCTTCATAAATCATACGTTCGCAAATGTCATACTTTGTGAAGGGTGAAATCACACATCCCAAATAGCAAGCACCTCCGCTCCGGACCAGAACCGGGCCAGATCCGGAGCGGAGGTGCTTGCTATATTGCTATTTGCATCAGTTATAATGGGTCTGTTGCAAGTCATCTTAAGTTGCTGAGAGCATTTTATAGCCAGAGTTTTAATGATCAAAATGAAACCCATACTGTAAAGGACTCCAAATTGGTTATGGGGGCTATCTTTTCATGGTTTGCTGCCTGAGGTTGAAAAATTATAGAGGAAAAAGGAATATATTTCAGAATATTGGTATTCCAGACTGTCAGAAAACTTTTATTCCCCATTCGCACAATAAAATGCCATGTAAATTTCAAAAACAGAAGGGAATCCATTACTATGAATGAAAATGGAAAATTGCCATGTGACCACAACATTAGCTTGGGCTGCTTCTCCATATGGTGCCGTAACAGAGCAGGCCAGAGGGAATATACCAGGAGGAGGAAATTAATTGCTGCACACTGCGGATATTTACAGCTTAAACACCCAAAAAGCATCTATGAAGCATGCTGGGCAATTTAAATGGATGCATTGTTGGGTATTTGTAATACAAGTGAATCAAAATTACATTCTGCATTTCACTCGATTCCTATTGTCCTGGGTCAGTTGCAATAGAATATGAAGAGGTTAAAATGCATGTTATTTCAACATCCCAATTATTTTGACAGCGTTTCATCTTGCACACACACAAACATGCGCACACACACGCACACGCACACACACACACACACACACACACACACACACACACATATCCTTGTACTTCTATCCATGTGAGGATATTACATTAATCCTAACCTTAACCTATCCCTAAATCCAACCTTACAGCATACCCTTACCCTAACCTTAACTTATCCCAACTTCTAACCTTACTGCAAACCCTTACCCTAACCTTAACCAATCCCTACTTCTAACCTTACAGCAAACCCTTACCCTAACCTTAACCTATCCCTACTTCTAACCTTACAGCAAACCCTTACCCTAACCTTAACCTATCCCTACTTCTAACCTTACAGCAAACCCTTACCCTAACCTTAACCTATTCCTACTTCTAACCTTACAGCAAACCCTTACCCTAATCTTAACCTATCCCTACTTCTAACCTTACAGCAAACCCTTACCCTAACCTTAACCTATCCCTACTTCTAACCTTACAGCAAACCCTTACCCTAACCTTAACCTATCCCTACTTCTAACCTTACCTCTAACCTATTCAGTCAGGGTGTGCCTTTGTACTTGTGACAGACAAAAATGTCCTCACTTCCTAATATTTTTCCCACTCTGTAAGAAAAAAAAAATTTTTCTAGTCATCACTGTGCAGCAAGTACAAGAACACAAGCGTGCACACACACACACACACACACACACACAAGCATGCATGCGGGCGCACGCGATTACGGTTGCAGTATTTCCCCTCTTAATTTCGCCAGACTGAAAAGATAGCAATGCTGGTTGCTTATAATATCTTGACAATGAATATTCATATCAAGTAATCAACACACCACTGAAACATGTCTGTCAATTTTCCAGCACACTTACCGCTTACAAATCTTTGTTGCCATTGATTGGATAGCGTTAGATGTGGGAGGCAACGCGTTTGCCAAATCTTTGTCCAACGCCAAACAAGTTCCTTCAATAATCAAGATAAGGGTGGCATAATTGCTGTATCAAAATGCCTGGATTTCTACATTGTGCGCTGTTTATTTATTTATTTGTTTATTTATTTATTTATTTTGGTGATTACCATGCAGGCAGAAAGACAATTTGCACAAATTAAGGAATGACTAATCAATGCAATTTCAGGGGCTGAGAAATGACATTAGATGGAACGAAATTCATGAAGCCCATGGAGAATTTATTTACTGAATACGTGATTGTTCTTTTAAGTGCAGTTTTGCTCTCTTCCCATGATATGCGGCTGAGATCAGTGGAGTGAAAAATGTCCTCGGGTCAAACGATGCTGCCCTCTCTCAGTTTTTGTGCTCGGATTCCGGCTTGAAAATACTTGCTGTGTTTTTTTCACACCCCAACAGTAAAACCAAACTGCGGTTTGAAGCACGGCCATTTACTCTCCGGGTTGCATGAGTCTGATGTCTCCATCCTCGTATTGATCTTGCACAGCAGAGCAGAAATGTGCTCAGAACTGAGCTATCCAACGGTTGACAGGGTGGCATGACGGTCATGGCACTTGGCTTGCATCCAATACGCTGCACCTGTGCACTACTCCCATACCCTCCAGTAAACCGCTGAGTGAACTTCGTGAGTGAAATATCCAGCTGCACCAATACGAGTGTGACATACAAATGCACATTGTAAAAACACGTCCACTGATAGCCCCATTAAGTTATGCGGACTCATTACTTCTCCTTAACTCCACTTGTCATGACAAGTTTTTCAAGTTTATACGTCTTCAAAAGTCAAACTTCGAGTCATCCATTGTTTTGACTAATTGTGAATTGAAGCAAAGCTAATCTTCCAGTTGAATTGACTCATTTAGTTGAGATAACTCGCATATTGAGAGCAGTCAGTGAGCTCTTGTTTCTTAGTTTAACCAGCCTAAAATGAATTACAGTTTATAAACAATGATACTGTAAATAGCGGTGAATCTAACCATTCTGTGAAGGTTTCTGCTCCGTAAAAAAGCACACTTCGCTCAACAGCCAAAGATCGTGTGGAGATGCTTACTATTAGAGTGAGGGCAGCTTATTCAAGGTCGGAATATAAACTTGTAAGGAGACAGCTCTCCATGAAAGCGGCTGGTCACCATCATCTATGAAGCCCTGGATGTCAATCCGCATGCTAGGCTATGCGAATGCACAAGTGCGACGGCAAAAATGGAACAAACGTCAATAGTTTTATCAGAAAAAAAAAAAACGCCTGCTTTGCCAGTACTGAAGCATCTCCTCCAATAAACGGAGTACCGATGAAGCCATCAGTCTTTTTCTGCGAGTACTGCCTCTCTCTGTTCTTAGTTAAGTATCTTGGTTTTGGGTAAACCAACCCTTTCGTTACAGGGCCGGCGGTTCACTGATCTAAGAGGAGGGACCGAAACATGCGGGGATCTGCTAACGGGGACACATGGCTTTTTTCCAGTAATTTACCGCACAAAGTTTTCTGCTGTTCCTGGGTCGTGGTAGCAGACACGGTCTACTCCTGGTTCCAATCAGCAATTTTCCTGTGCGTCCATTTGAAAATAAACATATGATCGAGTTTTTTTTCTCTCAACAAATACAGTTTGGCAAGTTCATTTTGGTGATTGCTGAAATTTTCAACGGGCCGGTGTCCTCGAGACGAAAGAATGAGTCCATCTGATTGAATCCAGGCTCTGTGCGCATGTGTGATGACCATAAGAGAGAAATTGCAGCAGTATTATGTGAAGCACCGTGGCTGGTCATACTCATAAACAGTGTGTATTACTAATACTAGAAACCAGACCATTGCTCAGCATGCTATAAGACAGATTAGAAAAAAAGGTGTTTTGAACAGTAAATCAAAGTGCAATGGAAAATGACAAATAAACTGAATGAAAATATTAAATACAAATTTGCTTGTGCATTATATTGCTTTACTGCTGATTATTAGCATTATGTAATCAAAGGCTTCAAACCATTTTCTCAATATGAGGTCAATCATTTATGCCATGAAAAATATGTTGCGGATTGGATTTACTTTGAGCCAGATTAAACCAATGATGTTATTTTGCGTTTATTTCATTCAGCTATTTCAGGACCACGGATTCTCTGATCCTGATGGATTGACCGATTGAATAAAACATTTTCAAAACAACCTCTGCAAGAACCGAATCTCATTTTTCAATTTATCTACATGGCTAAATAAAAGAATGCAAGAAATGAGCATAAAATATGAATAGTACATTACCCTCTTATTTCCCATTGACACAAGTATGTGACTGAACAGTGAGGGATCCTTGGCATTGATTGGCTAACTGTTTTGTCTAGTCTCTAGCCCTCAGTGGCACTGCAAAGGAGCATAGGAGTTAGACAGTGGGTGGATGTATTTTTCATTTTAAATTTAATTTCCTGATTCTGGAAAACTATTGTCCTGTCTGCAATTTATACAACAATTTTATTTACCCGAACAAGCACCCCAACCCTCCCCAACAGACAATACGGGTGAAGCACAACCACAATCAATGGGAAATTGCATTTTGATCAATGACTTCAAAAACGGCATCAATTACACAATGAATGAAGAGCATATTGCCATCCATTGAGACAAAGAAACTGACATATACAAAGGCTATTTTTATATCCAAGGCTTCCCATTCTATGGTCCTCTTTACAGTGACAATTGACACTGTGTGTGTGTCATAAGTCGACTGCTGAAATTGATGCAGATGGTTTTATTTACCACTATCTCCAAGCAAAAGGACCCCATTTTGCGCTATCCACCGAGGGAGCCTTTTTACAAATATAGTTCAAACTTTTCATCAAGATAGTTTGTTCGGTTTCGGTTTTTAAACCGGAAAAAATGGCTGATTGCATTTTCAGCAGACCAGAGGCTCTTGGACTGTGGTACAACAGCCACAAATGGTAGGCTGAAATCCTTCTATTTGTACAAAAGAGGTCATCCCTCTCATCTTATGTTCACAAATACTTAAAAATTAAAACATCATATATGTAATAAAAATGCAACTAAATTGAAATAAAACATTCAGATTGAAGCAATGTAATTAAAATGACATGGTAAAGATATTTTCAAAACGTCAAAGCCTAATTTTTAGCTTTTCTCCATATTTTGACTGATGCAGCAGGCTACGCAACGACGCTTGAGATGCGCGGTAGTCGAAGTGCTCGCCACCAGCTAACGTCAGCCAGATCGCGAGCACAATAGACAGTAGTTTTTCATATTGCTCACAGTCCTGGGTTTATTTAAATGATAGTTACCGATAGAGGCATACGAAGACTGCAGTAATATAGACGTTTGAAAACCACTGCAGTAGATGGTTTAGGCTCGGCAGACTTCCCATCAGAGGGGTTGATAGGAGCTCACATCGGTGCCACCCAGGCATGTTCCTGGAGAACAACACTCCTGTAGGTTTTCACTCCAAACCCAATGAATGCACTTCAGTCAACAGCAAGAGATCTTGGTCAGCTGCTAATTAGAATGAGGTACAAAAAAGAGGGGACAGTGCGGAGAAGCCCACAGATGCACACCCATGAATGTACACACACACACACGCGCGCGCACACACTCACACACACACACACACACACACACGCACACACACACACACACACACACACGCGCGCTCTTTCATACAGTACCAACAGTAGTGTGAAGCGATGATTATACACTTAACAAAACGATTATAAATCAGAAACTAAGTAATATTCAAGTATTTATTTCATATAATGTTGCATCATATAGATGAAAATAAGTAAAAATAAAAATATATACTAAAAAGGAAAATAATCATGTCGCTAAACCAATCTATATTGTTTGAAAATCATTCCAAAGACACTCCTTCCATGTTACAACAGATTTGTTTGTTTTGGTATCAAGCAAATACCAGATTTGCTCAATCAGATTAAAGGTCTCGATATTTGGCTGGCCAAGTCATAATTTTTGTGTCACCAGGTGATTCTTTCCAACTGAGGTAATTATTGCACGACTTAGAAATTTGTTCAGGGTCATTATCTTGTTCTTTGGATCTTTTGACTATTCTTTTGATCCATGATTACATCAATTTTTATGAGATCACTGGCTCATTTCGAGCAGACTAAACCACAAACTATATTAGTACCTCTTCCATTTTTTCTGAAGGGGTAAAACAGTCATTTTGGATTGTTCTCCAATTCTAAAGTGCACATAAATTCTGTGTTTGGATGAGAAATTTATGAATTTTGATTAATTGGTCCAAAAAAATTGTTCCCAGCCAGATGGTGTCCAAGCCTTGAATTTCTCGGCAAACTCAAGTCATTTTTGATGTTGCCAGCTCTTGGCAGCAACACGACCAATCAGGGCATTTTCACGCAGGCATCTGGTGCCATTCATGTCATCTCAGGGTTGCTGTGATGTCAAGCACCAATTATTATATATATATTTTTTTAATTTTCTGACACAGATAACAAACATCAGAGGTTCGTAACCCCTATCTCGCACCTCTATTGCCACTAGTTTTCAGCAAACCGGTCATTTTGAAATACTTGATGCCGTTTCTTACAGTGTCATGACAGCATTTAATGTCTTCGGTATCATGTAAGGCCACAATGTGGCTACGAACAATCGCAGAGAGCTCCTTCCGTCATGCCATCATGTTTAATGCGGTGACGCTGCTCAAAGCTCCTGT
Organism: Gymnothorax reevesii; assembly: GCA_029721435.1. Taxonomy (NCBI): domain Eukaryota; kingdom Metazoa; phylum Chordata; class Actinopteri; order Anguilliformes; family Muraenidae; genus Gymnothorax; species Gymnothorax reevesii. Next base: position 26,464,289 of record CM056589.1, read on the forward strand.
GACCTTATACAGTACACTGGAACAACTGACCATCAGAGGGAATTTTGCAAAATAAAGTAGACTGAAACCACTTTAAACATTTTTTTTGGTTCAATAATCATGGAATGATCCTTCAAACATGCATTCATGCAAAGCAAGAGTCAAAAAATAAAATTTATGACAACTTTCAATTGTTATAAAATATTTATGTTTTCAGTTTTTTGTTTATTACCCATATTTTTACCTCAATATACAACCCCAATTCCGAAATAGTTGGGACAAAGTGTTAATTGTAAATAAAATCAAAAAGTCACACCAGCCAGTATTTTATTTACAGTGGAACAGGGATAACATGGCAAATGCTGAAACTGAGAAATATCACAATTTTATCCACAAAATGAGCTGATCTCAAATTTGACAGCTGCTACAGGCCTCAAAAAAGTTGGGACAGGGGCTTGTTTACCATGGTGTAGCATTCCCTCTTTTTTTTAAAATGGAGTGGAGGCATTTGGGCATTGAGGAGACAAGTTTCTTGAGTTTAGCCATCGGAATTTGATCCCACTCTTGTTAAATACAGGCTTCCAGGTGCTTGAGAGTTTTGAGTCTCCTTTGACAGACTTTTTGTTTAATTATGCGCCAAATGTTCTCTCTCCGTGAAAGATCAGGACTACAGGCAGGCCAGTTCCGCACATGGACTCTTCTACTATGAAGCCATGCTACTGTTATAGCTGCAGTATGTGGTTTTGCATTGTCCTGCTGAAATACACAAGGCTTTCCCTGGAATAGATGTAATCTGGAGGGGAGCATATGTTGCTCTAAAACCTTTATATACCTTTCAGCATTCATGGTGCTTTTTAAAACACGCAAGTGTCCCACACTATTTGCACTAATGCATCCCCATACCATCAGAGATGCTGGCTTTTGAACTGAATGCTGATAACATAAATGAGCCTTGGCCCACAGAACTCGGCGGCGCTTCTGGATCATGCTCAACAATGGCTTCCTTTTTGCATGATAGAGTTTTAGGTGGCATCTGTGGATGGCACGGTGGACTGTGTTTACAGACAGTGGTTTCTTGAAGCATTCCCAGGCCCTTTTATTTATTTCAAGGACAGAACCATGCCGATGAGTGATGCAGTGGCATTTGAGGGCCCGAAGGTCACGGGCATCCAGTAAAGGTCTTCGGCCTTGTCCCTTACACACAGAGATTTTTCCAGTTTCTCTGAATCTTTTGATGATGTTGTGCTCTGTCGATGATGAGTCCTTCAAAGCCTTTGCAATTTGACGTTGAGGAACATTGTTTTTAAAGTATTCCACAATTTTTTTACGCAAGCCTTCACAGGTTCGAGAGCCTCTGGCCATCTTTACTTCTGAGAGACTCAGCCTCTCTAAGACATCCCTTTTATAGCCAATCATGTTACTCACCTGATGCCAGTTAACTTAATTACTTGCTAAATGTTATTTCAGCTGATTCTTTTATATATTAATTGCTTTTTCAAGCCCTTTTTTTGCCTGTGTCCCAACTTTTTTGAGACCTGTTGCAGCCAGAAAATTTGAAATCAGCTCATTTTGTGGATAAAAATATAAAATGTCTGTTTCAACATTTGATATGGTATCTATGTTCTTTTGTAAATAACATTTTGGCTCAGGTGATCTGAAAGTCATTGCATTGTGATTTTATTCACACTTCGTTCCAACTATTTCGGAATCGGGGTTGTATAACATACTTGTGGGAATTATCATTTTTATTTATTTATTTTATTTATTTATTTATTTATTTATTTTGTTCTCTCTTCCCACAATAGTATTTTTCAATACATTTTCACAAGTATTTCCCAAAACATTCTAAGAAATTATAGAGAAGTAAAATATTAGGACCCCTCTTAGAAACAAAGTAGTTGTATATAATCATCACTGTGCACTACTGTATATTTTCTTAGAGATCATAATTGTTGTGCTTTATGCTGCTACACCGTATACTTTGTGATGCATATTTGCATTTGAAAGGTTTATTTCCAAAAGCAGGCATCTCCATTTTGAATCATTTTCTAAATCATGTTCTTAAATTTTGTACCCCAGAGAACATAAATCAAACTTCTGTTGGGTTATTTCACTAAGATATCACAAAACGTCTCATTTTTCCTGAATCATGTTTTCTTATTTTGCAGTAAAAGGAATATTGATCCAACTGATCTTGGTTTACTCATCTGAAGAATGGCTCTTCTCTGTGATTGCGAAGGAACTCTTCATTTATACCAGGGACTCACATGACAGTCATACATGGAATGACATCATATTAATTGGTGTGCTAGCTTATTGATGGCCCTTTTAAAGATGTTTGCTATGCTCCTGTGGACTGCTGGAAATGTTCAATGCCTCTATCTTTCAGCACATCTTTGGTGCAACTGTATTTGTGATGGAAGTAGGCTGAGATGGGGGTTGGAGGGGGAAAAATAAATATTTGCGACCCAGCTGGCATCCAGCCATCCCTGCTGAACGGCCAAATGCACGTGAGGCTACGGTGTGTACATATTACATTTGTGCAGCTCGTGTGCACTCCAGTGAGGATCGACCCCCCCCCTTACTGAATATACACTAAATTACTCAGATTACAGCAGTTCTGCTGGAGTGATCGCAGAGAAATATGAGACACACATACACCCGTGCACACAGACACACACACACACACACACATAAATTTGTATACAAAAGCGCGCACACGCACACACACACACACACACACACATAAACTTGCACACAAAAGCACACATGCACACACTCACACACACACACATAAACTTGTACACAAAAGCACATATACGCACACGCACACAGACACGCATAAACTCGCACACAAATGCACGCATGTGCAAGTACATACACACATCGAACCACTAACGCACACACACTCACACACACAGAATTGCACACAATAGCACATATGGGTGCACACACACACATACACACACACACCTATCGAGCTTCAGTACATAACAGCTGAGTATTTTTAAATGTATTTTGATATCAGGGAGTTATTCAACGCACAACTCTAATTACATTGCTCTGAATAATATGTTCCATGTTAGGGCATACTGATGAAACTAGACAAGGGACTTGATCTTTGACCTAGAAGAAATTACAGTAGAAAAGCTTGATTTTAATTTGTCATGCTCAACTAACGAACGTGGCTCCAGCTCTTAAAGCAGCTTTGCATGCTGTGAAAAAAAATGAATTAAAAATAAAGACTTAAAACATTGAATGTTATGTATGCTGCATGGAATGGAGGACATGCTACTTTCACCCATATATTCAGTGGTAATATCAGTGATATATCAAGGCCCCCGTTGAAACATAGCAATACTTGCGCATTTTTGCAAAACACAAAATGTTCCCTCTGAGTTTCTGCATCGGCTTAAGATAAAATGTGTTCAGAGACAAGAGCAATCTGCTTGACACTGTCATGCTGTAGACGTTCTACTGTGATAAATGACAGCTTGAATCCTCTGTGCTCTGTGAAGCTAACCAAACCTGCGTTTCCAAATTTATCCATTGAAACATGCACAGTGCACTCATTGCTTTTTATCAGTTTACCTTCTTTCTCCATTTCAAGAACAGGTAAATAAGAATTCATCTTGCTTATTACCTAGCTATTTCATGAAATCTACTTCCAGTCTGCAGAGTTGCAGAGAAGTGGATCCTCCAAGGCTGTGTCTATCCAGGAACATTGACACAATGTGCAGTCACGCTTGAATTGACATATCTGCTAAGGTTTCTTTATTTTTGGGATATCAGGAGGGTCACGCTTCAGTGTTTTCGCTTCTGTGGGTCCCTGTGCGGTAAAAACGGGCCGATTAACCCCGTCGAGCAGTTCTGTAGTGCCCTCGCTCTTTAATGCAAACTCGGTCCTGCCGTTCAGCCTAAGTAAACCTCCAGCTATGTGCGCTAAATTGCTGTCTGTTTTCCTCTCGCCGAAGCACTGCGGCGGTTTAATGAAGCAGATTTTATGTTTGTCTCCGCACACTGTTACCGTAGCCTACTGCGCAAGGGAAAGTCCCAGCTCCACATTATAGGCAACCGGATGCTTATTTCTCTCCGCTCTTGATAGAAGCTTTTAAGTGTTGTCGGTGGACTTTGAATTCCAGCTATAGGTAATGGGTCTGTCACTGAAAATATGAAGTAGTGAAAACGGGATTACCCATACTGGCATCTGTTTAGTCTTGCACAGTACTAAAAAGTAGTGAAAGGTATATTCACATAAACAAAATAAATTAATCTCGCATACCAGGAAAACAAATAATACTTTCTCAAAGGATGATGTCATGCCCAAAAGCCTCCAGCCAACTGTCATTTTGAGTCATCAATCTTCTAATCACTGGTACTAAAATCCTCTCAGCAGCTATATCCTCACTCATCACTACTCCCCATGTAAGCCCTAACTGCTGTGAGGATGGGCACGGTAATAGGCTTGACTTTGACTCGCTCTTGTGTTGACAAGGAGGAATCATGACCGAAGACCTCATCTTTCTTTGTTCAAGATGCCAATGAGAAAATTTTGCTCCGCATTTCTTAACATATCTAACATATTGCAATTTCATTAATTATGGTGGCCCTCTAACGGTTTCTGGATCAGGCACAAAGGAGGTTGGAATGATGTAAGGATTGGACCGAGCCCCAGGACTCATCAATTCCCTTCGTGATTGGCTGACCACATTTGCCCCAAAGTGTGTCGGGAACAATTCCTCGTAACAGAGGTTCCCAAAACTCAATCCTGTGTAACCCTTTAACTGCTTGCTTAACCTTTAGATAAAGCACATTTTGACTCACTGTATCTATTAGAAGATGTTTTGAACTTAACCCTTTGTTGCATAGAGTATGAACCAATGTCTCAAATACAAAATGTTAAAATTTGATATCCTGTGTTATTTTGCAACCATTTGATGGGATTTGGTGCAATTTTGTCTTTGGGTGGAATATAAGTGAGTGGTCAGGTTGTCCTTTATTTTGGACATTTTGCTTATGGGATGCACACTGCCATCCACTATTTTAGACACTATGCCCGTGGGACGACAGAAGTCACGTGAAGTCAAAGAAGCCTCGTCGCTGATATGCATGATGTCCAGCATTCTGAACGTGGCTTATTTGAGCTATTTGCCTAGCATGCATAAGGTCCAATATTTTTGACAGAGCATAAAATCGGGTTTAATCCATCAAATACACATGCATTACAAAGCTTATGTGTTTCAGTGTGTGCTATGTGATGTATTTAATTCCTTCAACAGGACAGCTTTTGGTCAAAGCTTGAACAATACAAGAATATTTCTGCCTTTTGTCTCCTTAGATCTTACTTGTGTACGCCACCATTGAGATTGTTTGCAGTCAATCATGTGACTGATCAGAGAAGCATATTGGGGAAATATGGAACAAAAAATGTCCAATAAAATGTACATTGTGCATTTTAAAGGTATCTATGAGCCAGACAACAGAAACCTCACTTAAAATATGGCCAAAATGTTGGACAACAAGCAACAAAGGATTAAATGAACCTGGTTGAGTCATCTGGAACACTTGGTTGAAGTATGTTATGCTGACAAAATACAGTCAGTTAAGATCAACACCTATTCAAGTTAAATTTCGAAACTCAGAATGTGTTCTACCAAAAGGTTAACAAGGTAGTTAAAGAATTTTTTTTTCTTTTTCTTTTTTTTTGCAACCCAAATTGCAGTCCCAGAACTTTTAAAAGCTGATAATTGTTTTTAATTATGGGCTAACATGTGTGGAGGAATTGTTATACCCTGAGGACGCATTATGTCATAAATAGCTATGCATGACATGAAGTATAACATTCTTAATATTCTGGCATCGTACAATCTGATAAGACAAAAACCAATACACTCACAGTGAGGGCCCTGAACCAAGTGTGAGAGTCACAGCCTTATAATAACAGCAGCAATATAGGTCTAGATTTACAGACAAAGACTTGAACTTAGTCCTGAACAAATGTCATGCCACGGCCCCAGCAGCCCACATCTCCTGAATTCTGAGAAACCGGCCTGCTCACTCATCACCCATTGCCGCCATCTGTCTGTAATTATCCAATTAGACATTGTTACTACTTATAACCTCTGACTCTGCACCAATATGGTGCGAAGTCTTGTAAAGGCATTTTTGCATGGTTAAAAGTAAACTATGTATGTAGTATCGCTGACTTTGTTACATCAGGTTATTGTTCATTCTCTTTTTGGAACCGTGCTTCCTATTTGCTTTAAACTTGCCTTTTCAAAGGTAGAAAAAGCCAAGTACTTCGTTTCAGTTGGGTCCTGTCATCATTTTTGGTATTTTTCAGTGCACATACTGACCTGCACAGAAAAGCCATTACAACAAACCATATTTTGTGCTGCGAATCTCTTTCCAGGACTAGTCTGAGTCTGGTCTCAGTCTTTATTTTTGGAAATATTTGAGATTTAAAAAATCTTTGATTGACTAGGCATATGAAAACCACCCATAGTTTCACAGTACCGTGCCAAAGTTAAATGAGAGCTCCTGTGCTCTTGGAATAGCATTGCACACTGTAATAATACTGTCAGTTACTTTTCCACTGACAGGTAGTTGCACATTAGACTGATTAAGATGAATGCATCAATGTTGGTGCTTCAATAGCGTCTTCTGTCAAGACACATGCTACAGCATCTGCAGTGTCATACTTCACTTGGAATTCTGAAAAGATAGCGGTTTCTGCTAATATTGTTGTACATGATAACAGAACTTTTTCATTGGGGTTCGTACCTCTATTTCCAGAAGAATCAAGTGCACAGTATGTCAGTACTGGTAATTCCAGCTGAGATAACAAGGCTTTTTCCTTTTTACCTCAAACATGGTAGATGCAAAGACTGAATAAAAAGATGGAAGCAGCACCTGGGTTTGAAAATGAGGCCAATGCGGAAATCTCTAAAACATGTATTCTATTTCATGGCCAACAGATGGCGGTGTAGGTGATGGCAGAAAGAAGTTCAATGCTTTTGAAATCTATAAGAAAATGACCCTACTTTCCTGTTTGATTTCTTATTTCAGTAATGATTTTCCTCATCATTTTATGGTATCTATCGCAAGTTGCAAGTCTCTCTTGACATATCATGATATTCATTTTTGCAAATTATGGTCCCATATAGTCTAGAATAAAGAATAAAAACAGAATATGCTTTAGGGGTATGGCTATCCTCTGGTCCTCATCAGACATGGTCAGATCCACCCTTAGATCCACCCCTTGCTCCTCCCTGGATCTTCAATGCATGCTCTCGTCCAATAAGAATCACATCTGGTTTCAAAATGACAAAATGGCGCCGTTCAAATTGCTTAAATCGAGGCTTCCTAAATGGTATGCTGAAACCAATGGGTGACACCACGGTAGCTTTGTCCATCTTTTTATACAGTCTATGAGTAGATGTCGACACATGGTGCTTTAAGTCACATTTATTTAGGCGTTGTCGAGTGGGGAACCACAGAGCCACCTTGCGATACAATTAATGGACATAGAATTTATATTCAGCTGAGCAGTACAATTTCCTCTTGGATCAATAGGAATGTAGATGCTATCAAACTAAAACTAATGGCCTGCAAATCAACCCTCTGATTCATTGTGTTTTATTTTGGAAACAATACGCTGACATAGAGAACAAACGCAACAAAATGGGTCATGCTGTCTCGAAACGTTCGCAACCTACTGTAAATATGAGTATAATGGTGTGTGTATAAGTGGTATTGAGGGAGAGAGAGACAGAAAGTGAAAGAGTGAGAGATGGCGCACAGTTATACAGTATAAATGTTCATAATGCAACCGTTTACCATTTATTAATCATTTAAATTTATTATTAACACATACTGAAATGTCATTCCAATAGAGCATTTTTGAACTTGAATCAGAATTTGAGAAAGAGAGCAAAACATTTTACATTTTTTTGATACCCCTTTCATTGAAACATGTAAAGGCAGCAAATCAATAACATTACAATAACAGCATGACAACATTACAAATACTGCACGGCCAACACTGAAGGAAAATAAAAACCTTTACATACACCTACTCATTAAATAAATAAATACATTTAAATATAAATTTAAAGGCTGAACAGAAAGAAAAAGGCAATTTTTACACTTTAAGAACTGTAACCCTCCCATCGGTTTCATGCCAGATGCACAGTAAGGCCGTCCAAACCACAGAGAGGGAGAGAGGGAGAGGGGGGGAGAGATAGAAAGAGAGAGAATGAAGCAAACTCTTATGACTGGCACAGTCATCTCTCCTTGATGAAGTACTGCCACAATGCCATCCAGTGGAGAGAGAGAAAAAAAAAACTTGGTTTCTGTGGACAAAAATCAAGTACAGACATTGCATTTATTCAATTGGCTTGAAATCAGATGTCAATTTTTTACGCTAATTTGGTCTTTGCTGTCACTAGTTTGGCATTTAGTCTTCTCTCATCAGTTAACAAAGAGTCTTCATTATCGCTTTCTTTCAGCAAATGGAGGCACTTTTTCCGGCTTGTTCCGACAAAGGCCTTTTACTTTAGCCGCAGGGTGTCACATTAATCGCACCAGAGTCCAAACTAGTCACCTATTTGATACACTAATGGATCTCTGGATCAAACTTGCAACATGTAAATATTTTCTACATAGCAACTGAGCTAAAAAAAAAAAAAAAAAACAGTCACCGGTGCAATTTGGATTCAACCAGCAAGACAGAATTCCAAGTTAGTGAGACCAAATGTCCAACCAATGCTGACAAAAATCCTCGTCTGATACCAAGGCAATAAAATGCTCAAACGGCTTTCCATACACACTGCTTGCTCTCAGGTTAGAGGTGCGTTCCCGAGTGTGTGGTGTGCATCAGTCGCACAATGGCCACTGCATTCTGCGCTATCCCGCTGGAAATAGTTGAGTCAGTCACTGATGCTGTGTCATTCAAGGTTATGACCGTGGAGTGCGTCTGCCTCTCCACTTTGCGCTCTACATTAGTACATCAAATGGAAACGAAATTGGTGTCCTTGCTAAAGTGGCTTCCTCTGTGTTGGCGGATGAACGCAGAATTAATCAAATCAAATTAAATCTATTTACGCAGCATTTCCTCAGGGAAGGGAAATAATGGAATAATGATAGTGTTGACTACATCAGGACATGCTGACTGGAGAGAAAGCAATTCAATATTTGTCTCACTCAGACAGTGACCACACCGTTGGTACCCCGTTCCACTTTGCATTGCTTAATTGGAGACACGTTGCCGTATTTACTGCATGCCCGTGAAAATTCAGAGTGCAGGCGCGAAGCATCGTCGGTTGCCATGGTGTCCACCATGCTGCTCATGTGACCTCTGTCCCGCACCGTGATGAGAGTGCAGGTGGCACTGCTGTGAAGCTCACGGCGCTGATTGCTGCGAGGAACTGCGCCCTGTGGCTTTCAGCTTCAAAGCCCACAATGAACTGTCAACTGCAGGAGGTCACCGGGGAAGGAAACGTCTTGTAGAAACCGTCGCGAACAATAAGTCTTCCCGCGTAAGTTTCCACTTCTTTGACAACGCTTCTCTCGCGTCTATTTATGTATAGAACAGGAAACATTTTTTTTTCTGCAGTAAAGTAGACTTGTTGGCAACAATTTATGTGAAGATGTGCAAGCGCTGCGGCTGGTCACGCTCTCATCGATTACAGCCTCGGCGCAGATTTTTGCTTCCGTGCGCGCACACAATTAACTCCCGGGAAGGTTTTATATTGTTTGAGTGAAGAAACGGTGTGGAACAAATTGTGCATCTGTTATTTATTCTCGACAATTATCTGCGTGGGACGCCCACAGAATCTCCGCGCTGCATGAAAAATAGTCGAGGGAGGCTGTGGTGAAAAGCGGATTGCATTTTGTGTGAGCAGTGCGTTAGAATGCTTGATGAATGGCCTTAGATGTTGATGTTGCAAAACTAATAACAACAATAACAACGACGACAAGAATCATAACGAAAATGACTTATGATAATAATAATAATAATAATAATAATTATTATTATTATTATGCAGAACATTTAAATAAAGTATTTAATGTCTTTGTTCTACTGTTCACTAAGTAGTTAGCACATAGGCCTATTGCTTTTATTCTGACTTGAAGTATTTTAAAGTAAGTAACGGTAAATGTCTTACTAGACTGGTTACGACAATGTCAGAAATCTAGAATTATTTTTTCATCCCGCCAGTTATGACCTTACCTGCGCAAGAATGTTTGGAACCAGTTCTTTCTCATACTTTAATGCATGAAACCTACTCATTCATTTATGGGTTAAAAAAATGCAGCTGCTTATTCAAACCTGCGGAATTTAAGGCCAGCTTCTATTCTAGTGGAGATCCAGAGGTTTCCAAAGATCCAAAATACGTCCTGCTGAATTACAGAAAAATGTGTGTAATGTGATACATAAAAGCTTGATATTTTTTTATGTAATGTTGCGGCCATAAAAACGTGGCATCCTGGGCTTGTATATTTCTTTCGGTGTAAGTGTAATAAAGTACGTGACATTGTGCAACAGCATTGGGGGGGGATGCTCTTTCTGACTTTGGACCTACCTCAGACATTACAGTGAAAGTCAGTGGTGAAGGGGCTTTAAACAGATAGTTTTCTCCATGCTGTTTTAGTTGTAGCCTTTTGCCAGGCAGTGTACCCGACTAAATACTTGCCCATGAGTGTTCAATCACTGTTTTGTTCTTTTGCACTTATAGCACAGTGTTATTTACCCTCGGTACCACTCGAAACACTTGTGTTCTCAAATTGTCAATGTTTGTGTCATTCTGCTTAAACTGATAGCCAAGCAGTGCAAGCGAAATCAATTAGTAACTTTTTTTTTTGTACCTGCTGTCGCAAAGCCGTATGTCAAAGTCAATTAGCACTGTGCCTGTTATGTGCCCTGTGCTGCTGTTAATCCTGGGGTAAGAGCATTAGACCTTATACAATCTGTGCAGGGCCGTACTGTTAAGTGTGTAAACAAAAAGCTGAGGCCTATTCATTTCTGCACTTCTTCTCGTAAAAGTTCCATCTAAAACGTAAAATGAAATGAGTTTTCCTGTATAAGCTACTGATTAACTTGAATTTGAATTTATTATCACTACCAGGGTACAAAATCGGAGTTAAGTGCTTCTAGGTCATAAAGTATCGACTCATGGTGGTGTAGCAAGTGTTTTATTATGGTTGTAGTCTTCATGGCATTTGGCTATATTGCCATAATGTGTAATCCTCTGAAATGTAACATTTCCATGATATATTGTTTTAAATTCCACTTTCTTTATATCTACTCATACCAATGCTTCCTCTGCCCCCACACTGCATTGACCCCAGTGGCTGATGCTGCAAATTTGCCAACTATCGGGCCTGAATGGATCGTGGAAGGCTATTTTAAACCATGTAATGCATTAACTAGTAGTCCAGCAATGCTTGTGTATGGTGTATGTATTTGACATGAAAATTCTTTGAATTTTTTAATATTTTAAGTATATTACACTGTTGACTGAATGTCTGATTCCTAAGAAGTCCTGATTTGAAGTAATGACCCCAGCTCCACAGATTTCATCATAATTTATATTCAACCCTTCTCTCGCAAAAACACCACGACCGTGAGTTAAATTCTATACTCTGCATAAAATAATATCTTTGCGGTCATGATCTGTTTCGCGTTCAGTTATATTTCCCATGTAAAATGCGGAAAATGTTTGATTAGTTTTTTCTTTACCTTTTATTATTATTATTATTATTATTATTACAGTAAATTGAATGAGGTATGTGGGTATATAAGTTGCGATAACCAGCTTTGATTTGAGGGTGTTAATACATCTGTACTGCTTGCAGACTGCAGTATGAATGGGGAAGCAGAATTTGATGAGGTGTTTGTGTTACGTAGGTCAGAGGAAATGGACCTCTTCAACCTAACATGAGCCGAGACCACAGACCTCATCTCGGAGTAACAATAGATAAATAATGGATAAAATAAGTAAGTTTCTGCTGAATGTCAACTAATGTGCTGCTTTGTTGAAAATATTTTTTTCTTTCATTTTCAGCTGCATGAGTTTCCTGTGAAGACACAGCATTAATACCAGGAATGGAACGTAGTCGACTGCTGTGCTGAGTTTCATTAAAAAATAGAAAAGAAAAGTGCTTACCCTTTGCATGCGGCAGTGTTATGAGAAATATAAATCAATAATCAGCATGTTGGTAGTGCTGAGGCATGTCACTGCATTAGGGTCTTGTCATTAAGGATGCTTCCTCGTGATTAACTGTTAGCTTGCAGAAAACTAGATAAAACTTTCATCGCTGCTCGTCCTGGCTCTCATATAGCTCATTCATTTGGTTGGATTGGGAGGAGTCAGAATCCATATCAAAGTGTTGTGGGTAATAAATATCATTTTCTGGATTAGTTGCAATGGGGAGGCAGTAGGGAGGTAGTATGGGCCACTGAGAATTTGCTACCAAGTGGCATGATCACCGTAAAAAAAAAAAATAGTGGTTAAAAAAAAAATAATAATAAAAAGTTGACTAAACTTATTAAAAGCTAAACATTTTTCAGTTTGCTCAATTTCAAGTTTCAAGTTCTTTCAAAATTGAGTTCTGTGCTTCCTGCGATCACAGGGAGTTGAAACTGAACAAACTAAGAAATGCTTTGCTGCTGGTTTCCAAACATTTTTAAGTTTAGTCAATTTTATATTTTTTACAGTGTACAATTTTACAGTGTACAGTGTATTTTTTCCCAAAAAATGATGGAATGAATACGTTTTTGAAAAAAAAGCCAAGCTCCAGCCATGCAGCATATATTCATGGATTAGTCATCAACCCAGATCTTTCGAAGAGAGGAAACCATTTAAAATATAGTTGAAGAAACGAGCAGAAATAATTGACTTAATGGATTTGATTTCACTAATCCGGATCGTGTTCGCCGGAGTAGACCTACGTCACTTCCTACCGAGGTCATGGCGACTTCCTTAGCAACTGGCTCACGCCGCTCGCTTGACAACGTATTGGTTCTACTGAAGCCGAAAAATCGGGAGCTTAAAAGTCATGTTTTTTGCATTTCTTATGTATGACAGTCGGAAATAATGCACGATCAAATGTTATTCTTTGTAAATCAGGAGGTTTCAGTTCTTAAATATGATTTTTGAGGTCAAATCTTTACCTCAAATTGCCATAATCAACGCCCGCAGCACTTCCCGGTATTGGCTTTCGCCATTTTCGCGCTGTGTGGGCTAACCAAAGGACGTCCGTCCGTGCGTGTGATTGGTCAATATCGATGTAAACAATGAATAGTCGTCCAATCGCTGTGCCTGTTATGTCTTTCGGTCGTTAAAATAACAAAAAACGGCCATTTTGATTCTGTGATTAAAAGCGTGAGCCAGTCGCTAGGTAACGAGTGACTGACCTCGGGAGTGATGTCACGACTATGCCAGCGAATAGCCCACTTGTGTTTACATATTGGTCTGGAGAGCTCGATAATTACCTTCTTGTGAACCTTAAATCCATAATGGTGGCCAATTGAACTACAATTGTATTGTGATGGTTACAATATTGTGCAAATTGCTTTCTAGGGCAGGTGTTTGGTACGCTGAAATTTTTTTTTTAATCCATTTTGAATCAAATAAAACCAGTAAAACAGCTGCATGAAGAGTTTCTGTGACTAATTCATTCGGGACTGGTTTAAGCGGGGATCAGAAGTGACTTAATCCTCTGGACATGTTTGTAAAGCATATGTTCACGCTGATCCACATTTTTTAATGCTCAAAATAGCCTCAGGGTCACTAAAGACAAACCTAGATGGATGAACTACTGATCAGAAGAAGAAGAAGAAGAAGAAGAAGAAGGATCTCAGTCCTTACAGACTTACTTAATTATAATACATTGCTAACAATTTTCTCATCCAGTGCTCTGAATTCACTGAAGAGTAAGCTTCAGAGTACCCATCCGAGTACTCAGACATGAGTACACCAGCTACCAGTCTGAGTCTGCTGACATCGAAGATGCTTTACATCCAAAAAACCTCAGAGTTTTCTTGTACTTGCTCTAGTCATGATGGAGCCTCACTTCTTGCTCAAATATTAAAACTCACATTTTAAAACTTTCCCCCCATCCCGCCACGCTCTCCTGCGCACCTTTCTGACTCTGACAGGTACCCAGAATGCTTTGCAGGCGGTGGAGCGACTCCAGGCCAAACTGACGGCCAAGGGGGAGTCTCCCTGCGAAGAGAGGCTGCGGGCCCTGAAATCCATCCTCCAGAGTCCCCTCTTCCACCGAATCCTCACCCTGCAGTCAGTCGGCCAGCTCCCCCAGGCCTCGGTGAGTGTGTGTGTATGTGTGTGTGTGTGTGTGTGTGTGCGCGCGTGTAGAGGAGGTTATAGCCCACTTATTTTCGGCTACTGCAACACTGCAATAGACGATGGGTGGCCCACAGAGTAGTGGATTAACTCCCAGTGCTGGACTGTGATTAAACAGAATGATTAGTACGGCTGTTTGGCCCCTGAGCAAGGCCCTCAACCCAACACCCCTTGTTTCATGCTGTTAAGTCTAATCAACTGTAACTTGCCTTGGGCAAAAGTGTGAGCTAAATAACTGTTATGAAATGTCTGCCATGAGTTTTTTTTTCTTTCTTTTTTTTAAAAACTCTAAGTTAGTTTTCGAGAACTCTGTTGCTTTCAATAACTGGTTACAATTGTTACGTTGTTATTAGAATGTTCAGGAAAGACCACTCTAATCACGTACTGCCAATGCAGTCTGAGACCTTGAACAGTTACATTTATCATTTACCTTTCAATGCTGTCAAAGCACACCACAGGAAAGCAGTGTATTGTGTGAATGTGTATGCATGCGAGCCTGCATGTGTGCTTGTTGGGGTGTGTGAGTCAGCTTGTGTTCAGATTAAAAATACTTTATTAGTCCCAGGAGGGCAATTCATTTCTACAGTCAACCTGTCCATAAATTACAAAAATATAAAACGATAAAAAAGAGATAAATAATACAACAGTTAGAATCCACAGTTAAGCATCATCGCATCAACAATAACCACAACCAGTGACTCTGTGTGTGTGTGTGTGTGTGTGTGTGTGTGTGTGTGTGTGTGTGTTTGTTTGTTTGTGTCAGGATGCGATGAACAGCACTGCTGCACATTACTGCTTGTGTCTTTGAAAGCACCTCAGCTGAGCTGCGCAGTCAAATTGCACCAAAGCTCCACGTTTTCCTCAATATAAATGAGGCATTTGTAGAAAAGAAATAGTTCAATAATTGTTCATTTTTTTACAATTATGACACAACCAACTAGACAGTGAAATCATATATATTTTTCTCCCAAAGAACTGCCACTTTATTGACCTTTTCTGTCTCGAGGCAAATTGAAATTAAAGCGAAAAAATAAAAGTGTGTCTGGATGTGACGCTCCTTGCCTGAGCTGCCCATCACTCAGGTGCAGAAGACTTAGCTTCCTGTCGTAAATAGAACCTTCATATTACCACCCCAAGTCTGAAATAGTTGGGACAAAGTGTAAATTGTGAATAAAATCAAAATGCAAGGACTTTCAGATCACATGAGCCAATATGTTATTTACAATAGAACATATATAGCATTTCAAATGTTGAAACTGAGACATTTTACATTTTTATCCACAAAATGAGCTTATTCGGAATTTTCTGGCTGCAAAAGGTCTCAAAAAAGTTTGGAAACAAGCAAAAAAAAAAAGGGCCGAAAAGCAATTAATATATAAGAGAATCAGCGGAAAGAACATTAAGCAAGTAATTAAGTTAACTGGCATCAGGTGTGTAACATGATTGGCTATAAAAGGGACGTCTTAGAGAGGCTGAGTCTCTCAGAAGTAAAGATGGCCAGAGGCTCTCCAACCTGTGAAAGCTTGCATAAAAAATAGTGGAATACTTTAAAAACCAATGTTCCTCAACGTCAAATTGCAAAGGCTTTGTAGGACTCATCATCCGCAGTGCATAACATCATCAAAAGATTCAGAGAAACTGGAAAAATCTCTGCACGTAAGGGACAAGGCCGAAGACCTTTACTGGATGCCTATGATCTTCGAGCCCTCAGACACCACTGCATCACTTAGCAACATGATTCTTTCATTACTAAATGGGCCCAGGAATACTTCAAGAAACCACTGTGTGTAAAAACAATCTGCCGTGCCATCCACAAATCCCACCCAAAACTCTATCATCCAAAAAGGAAGCCATTGTTGAGCATGATCCAGAGGTGCCGCCGTGTTCTGTGGGCCAAGGCTCATTTGAAATGGACTGTAGCAAAGTGGCAAAGGGTCCTGTGGTCAGATGAGTCCAAATTTGGCATTCTTGTTGGATATCATGGGTGTTGTGTCCTCTGGGCTAAAGAGGAGAAAGACCACCCCTCCTGTTATCAGTGTTCAGTTCAAAAGCCAGCATCTCTGATGGTAATGGGATGCATTAGTGCATATGGTGTGGGACACTTGCATGTTTTAAAAAGCACAATGAATGCACTGTTAAAAAAAAAAGTTGTCTCAACTGAAAAAAGTTAGTGTCCAGGCTGCCTTAAAGTTTCAAGTTAACTGAATTTAAGGTTATAAGTTGATTATTATCTCAACTTGTCACCTCAAGTTCAATGAGCTTAAAATTTTAAGGCAGCCTGGACACTAAGTTTTCTCAGTTGAGACAACTTTAGTTTTTTTACAGTGTGCTCAAAGGTATATAAAGGTTTTAGAGCAATATATGCTCCCTTCCAAATGACATCTATTCCAGGGAAGGCCTTTTGTATTTCAGCTGGACAATGCAAAATACTGCAGCTACACATACTGCAGCTATAACAACTGCATGGCTTCATAGTTGAAGAGTCCTTGAGCTGAACTGGCCTGCCAAATAATAATAATAATAATAATAATGGTTAGCGCTGCAGCCTCACAGCAAGAAGCCTCGGCCTGTGGCATTTCTGTGGGGTGTTTGCCCGTTCTCCTCGTGTTCGCATGGGTTTCCTCTAGGTACTCCAGTTTCGTCCCACAGTCCAAGGACTTGCAGGTCAGGCTAATTGAAGATGCTAAACTGCCCATAGGTATGAGCATGAGAGCGAATGGTGTGTGAAAGGTTTGTGCGCCCTGTGGTGGACTGGCAAGCTGTCCAGGGTGTGTCCCTGCCTTTTGCTCAGAGTCAGCTGGGATAGGCTCCAGCTCCCCACGACGCCAGTGAGGAAGACACGGTTTAGATAATGGATGGATGGGATGGATTATTATTAATTTACCACATTTTGAATACAGTACCATTCAGAAGTGTCACGGAGAGATACAAGTAAAATAAACGAGAGCAAAACATAAAGCAAAAATAGCAATAAAACAGCTATTACAACACAAGGGAGTACAATGAAAGGGCAGGAGAGAAAGCACAAAGAGGTAGATTTGCAGATTGTGCTGAAAATATTTGCAGGTTCAGACACCGTCTGATCCAACGGAACCTCGTTCATCTGGTTGGGAGGCATTTGCACTTAAATCGGCCTCCATCGGTTTCTTCGCCGTAGGATAGATAAAACATGTGAATCTATGAGCTCTGGCTTAAGTACATTTCACTAGTGGACCGTTATAATAGTCAAAGAACAAGTCGTCGCAGGAGTAACACAAGGTTTTAAGTGACATTGAAACCTATTTTTTGTCCTATGAATTTAGGGGGCACCACTGTCGTACTTCATGGTGGGAAAACAGGTATCACCAGGAATGCCTCTCGCGACCTTGTTACTCATGTGACGAGGTCCACAAATCACCAATTAAAGCACTTCAGCTGGCAGCTAATCCCATGATTTTAGAATCGGAGTGATGTGAGAAACGCTCCATGTTACCGTTAAAGCCCTGGCTGCGGCATTTTGAAGTAGTCAGTGTCTATTGTCTTTGTCAGCATGGTCAGTATGTAATGTCTCAGAATAATGTAAGTGAATAGTTACGCGTCTGCATACTTCAGTATTCGTACATCAGTATGAATAACCCGCCTTATTCTGCCCCACCAAGGCTAAAGGAAATAAATCAATTTTTTGTTGAATTCGATCCGAGACCATGACATACACCTACTAGTGAAACTCAATTTAGTAGAAGCATGATCATGATGAAATTCGCCCTAGTTACTGAGATTCGGCACATGCAAGTGGATTTTTTTTGTGAAGAGCAGAGGCAAAAACAAACTTTTGCATTTTTCTCAAAATGGCTGCTGATGGATTTTTTTCCCTTTGCCTTAGTGGGGCAGTATTATGGAACCCACCTATGTTCTGGCAAAGTTGCGCCCCACCGGAGCAATCAAGTGCTAGGATTGGCCAGCTGTTCAAACACTAGGATTTCAATCCTAGTGCTGAATGGCTATTTAATCCTGGCATTTGAATGACTGGCCATTCCTACCAATTGACTGCTTCGGAGGGGTGTGTCTTTATGAGAATGTAGGTGGGTTCTGTAGTAACGGGAGGGGCCCAGGTATAGAATTGCATGCTGGGACTGGGCTCTCTCTTTTGGGAGGAGCTTTTTCTTCTACTATAGGGGCTTTCAAACTTTTGTGAATCAAAAGGGACATTGAAAAATGATCAGGCTCCCAAAAATGATGCTTTGGGAAGCTGGAACTAATTGTGATGTTGTTGAGATGATATCAGGAAAATTCAGGAGGCTACTGGCACATTCAGTTGGATGAACCAGTACATATTTATCCTATGTCAAGCCTTGACTCACTGGGTTTCCTCTTTTTGTTCTTTTCGGTTGAGGCTGGATAAATCAATCATAAAAAAAAAAAAAAAATACCTGGCTAAGATTTGCCTTTCCGTAGGTCGTATGTACATAAACAAACATCTAGCTCAATGCTGTCTGTCCCTGTCATCTCTTTTATTTAATACAATAAGGCCATCCTTGACAAAGCATTAACACTATTGAAATATTGCTCATGGGCTTTTTGGAAAATTAAAATGGAGATTTCAAAAAGAGACTTAATCTTCATCCTCTTCTTCTTATTATTATTATTATTTGAGCCATTGCATGAAAGAAATACAGGCTGGACTTCATATTCAGTTGCTTTTAGAGTTAATTGTCATTCCATTCCACATTCCATTCAGCAGTCAGCCTCACCGGATAACTGATCACCAGCCAGCTCCTGCGTGTGATGTTTAATTAGAGTCACTCATAACCCATTTTTCAATTAACTCACTTCCTTCATATAAATACCCAGCTCTCCTTTCCAAAGTCTTGTTTGTCCCTAGCTGTTTGTTATTGTTGGTAGTTATTCCTGTTTAACTTGTGAGACTGTAGTTCAGTCTTTATACCTCCTTGTATTGTTATTTTGCATGTCAGTTGTTACCTCTGTATGTACTGGAGCTCTGCTTTAGTTAATTAAATATTACTTCCTTCACACTCGGATCTTCACCTTTTATTTTTACACCTGTGGCCATCACCCAGTGCACTAGTGGTATTGCATTAATGGATGTTGTGGAATTCTTAAGTTAAAATATGGTAGATTTGAGGCAGCACCATTGTAGCTTTAATATATTTAATTGAGTAGATGTGTATGCCTTATTCAGTGGTGCAATCAGAGGGGTCTAAGGTTAAATCTTCAGTATATTAGCCCCATAATATCATAGTTTTTCAGTTTGGGCGAGTTTTTCTTGATCTTTTTCAAGCCGTGCGGATGCTACCCCGCCACATGCGGAAAACAAAATGATAACTGTTTGAAGTAAACTGTCTGTGTGGGTTGCCTCGCAGTGGCAGAACAAAAGGATGACAAAAAAGAAAATGTTTTGAATTCCAGCCGTCACTGTGCAAGATTGAGCTGAAGGCAATTTGAAAACCGCTCGGTGACTAATTTAAGCCAGAGCTATCACGAACAAAGGTGCTGTTCGGGGTTTTGTTTCTCTTTGCGCTGAGGGCTGGCTGGTTTGCTCAACTCCGTCTGAGAGTTACTATAGCAACGGATGGCTGTGTAAACGGCGACTGTGCCATGAGAGGTGGGACAGCGACGGTTTTTTAAATGCGCAAAAACCTACCGGAATGCCAGTATTCTGACTTGGTTCAAGGAATGTCCACGTGAAAGGCTGTCACCATTTGCGGGACCACTAATGGGCGACATCATTGTGCTGCGCATGTTCTGAGCCAGCTAACAGCATTCCTTTGCACTGACATTTCTTCAGCCATTTAAAAGCCATTTGGAACAATGACTTTGCATGAGTACTTACTGATAAACTGAAATATCTAGCTGTGTCAACTCCAGCAGGGTTGGCAAAATATTTAGGTTCTGGTAGACATCTAAACTCAGGCCTACCAAAGAAAACTGCCAAGCTGTAACAAAAGTTTTTCAGATGTCTTCCTTTTTTTGAAATAACCAGCAACATGATATTGAAAACATGCCACAGTCCCGCAAAACTTTGCACCACAACACTTTAAAGTCATACATTGTCACTAGAACCAAACTCTCATACAACGTAAATTGTACAGCCTTTGACCTAGAAACAAACTAACTGCGCCAATGTGGCATGTTTTCGTTTTCATGTTGCTGGTTATTCATGTTGCTGGTTAAAAGGCAGACATCTGACAAACTTTTGTTGCAGCTTTGCCTGTTTTCTTTGGTAGGCCAGTAAACTGGCAAAGGCCTGGCCAGGTTGCTTACTACCTGCAAATGGTTTGTGCACAGCAATATTATCAGTGTTGGGTCTACACCAACTGTGTTAATTAAGCTACAACTGAGTAAAAATAAACTATTACAGTTTACGTAATGCTTAAGACATTCGCTGTGCATGTTCGAAAGAAAAAAGACAAACGCGCACTTGTTTGCGGATAAAATGCTGGTTATATATTTTTTAATATGTTTACACAGGGGACGACTGAAGCTGCATCATGGAATCCATCCCGTCTGGAATCCACCTCGAGTCTGCTGTGCCTGCAGCGCGGTGACTCGTGCGCATCTGCCCAGCGCAGCGCTTGTAGCGCCGGCGCACTCCCGAGACCTCCCGCGGCGGACCCGTTCTCCAGCCGCGGCTTGTCAGCCTCCCTCCTTCCGCTCGTCCTTCAGGCCACAGCTCAGGTGTGACTGAGCGTCTCCCAAAAAAAAAAAACAACTGCTGAAACTTGCTGAAAATACACATTTTAGCCCGGAAAACCGTGGAATATGGTTGTTTTGCCGCTTGCTTGTTTTCCATCTTCGAGAGGCTTGATATAACTGCGCCACTTACAGTAATGGATTCACATGTAGCGCTGTCTGTTACTATTTGGACCGTGACAGAGTGTTGAAGGGTTCGCATTCTTAAGCGGCTCTGGCTGTGTGAATGCAAATTCCCGCCCAATTAAGCTGACAGTTTCTCCTTTTTCCTTATATTCACTGTTCTCATGTCCAATTCACTGGAGCACAGAGCCAGAAAACGTGTTATGATGCAAATATTTACAGGCTGCAGTGTGTAATATAAGCAATTAACCAACAATAATTTTTTAGTGACAAATATTGGCCATGTTTGTTCATGCGGGATACAAAAAAAAGGAGAAAATTTGCATTTTCACTTTGCTATTGTGGTAGCAGAATGGTACTTTGCCGTGAATATGTCCATTCTTTTGTTATTTTGTCATTTAAAATGTTTTTTTTTTTTTTTACAGGGTAGCTACGTTAGACAAATTGAGCTTTCGATGTCTGCGTCCGGCGAGCTTGACTTCAGTTTGGTGGCTCGGAAGAGTGAAGCCAGCGATGAAGTGGGAATATTTGTTGAGGAGATGCTGCTGGGCGGTGCCCTGTTTAGGTGAGAAATTTCCTCTCAATAGCAGCTTCATGCATGGCAGTTGAGGACAAGTATTTCAGCGGAGAGGCTATTTTGAATTTGCCTCTGGACTGTATGCAGTCGGAAGGGTGTGTTTGTTAATTATTTAATTAATTCACATTCTTCAAGTAACTGGCGCTTGTGGAGTTTCAGTCTTGCTGTGTGTGTGTGCGTGTGTTGTACATTCAGGAGAAAATATGCAGATTTATATTGCTTCTCATCAAAATTCTTTATGCACTCCATATCTATCTTCCAGAATTTTTCACGATACTTTTATATTCACAAACCAAATCATATCAGAATGTCATATTGATCATAATCCGCATTCTTATTACACAATGCTTGACTACATTACTCTTATAAGAACATCTTGGCATTAGCATATAGATGAATTTCAACCAGCTGCACATTAATGCAGCTGGCAAAAGCTTGTGAGCTTTCAAAATATATCAGAGGATTTGGGAATGTCCCCGAGCATCATTACAGAAAGTCGCTGCTGTATTGTACGACTGACCAGAGGGACAGTCCTTTGGATATGATTGCACTGCGACTGCATTGTGACCCTATCTTGCATGCGAATGAGCAGACACAAGGCATAAGTCCAGCAGGCAGACCAGATTCAAAGAGAATTTGGAATCAGCCGCGTTTGGATTCAGCCAGACCCATTACAGGATTTAGTTTTTGGTATTTATAAATAGGGTCAGTCGATTGTTTTAAATACTGTTCTGTTTGACCCAGTGGCTTAGCTAGAGGGTGGGCCAAGACACGTCACTTTATGAAAATAATTAGTCCTGGTTAGTTCTCAATAATTTTCCTTGATTTATGCATTTTCCAATCATCGTAATTTGCAACCAAAGACACGGTTTCTCTCCATATGCGATCTAACAGCTAATAAATCATGGGCAAAATTCAGTACCGTTGCGGAGCAAGAGCAGAGAATTGGGTCGCAAAAAAAAAAAAAAAACGTTTAAAACAATTATTAGTCCTGACCTGTTCTCAGTCATTTTCATAACAGGAGGTTCACTCTGAGAGCACTCCACACTTAACAGGTGCTGCTTGTTCTCCCCGATTACTTAAGAAGACAATCATGCAGCTGGACGCGCATTTGCTGTGTTTAAATCAACGTTATTCGAAATTGCATACCTTTCAACTCTCACGCAAATAACTGGAGCCTCACGCTTTTTATAGCTTATTGAATTGCCGAGTGCCTTTTTTTTATCATTGTTGTTAGATCGCATAAAGAGAGAAACCATGTCTTCAGTTGCTAATTAGGACAATTGGAAAAGACGTCAATAAAGGAAAATGAATGAAAACTAGCTGGGTCTGATTTCTGTCATAAAGGGACGAGTC
This sequence comes from Gymnothorax reevesii, assembly GCA_029721435.1. Lineage (NCBI taxonomy): Eukaryota > Metazoa > Chordata > Actinopteri > Anguilliformes > Muraenidae > Gymnothorax > Gymnothorax reevesii. Next base: position 26,487,383 of record CM056589.1, read on the forward strand.
TTTGCCCACCCTCTGGCTACGCCACTGGTTTGACCTGTGAACAGCCAGAAAACTGGAAGCCAGATGCTCTGAAAGAGAAAGCAGTAGCCCTTACGCCGATCCCTTTGTGACCAGATCTCTGTATTTTACATTTGCTAAAAGACAAGACACCATTAGGGTTGGAGTAGAAATCCTTCACACATCAAGCAGACTCATATGAATAACCATGAAACAGATTTTTATTCTGAAATGTTAAAACATGAACTGAAAAAATATGCTCGCTTTCACTGCTGAAAAAAATTGTATGATCTCGGGGGGGAAAAGCAGTGGATGATGTGGATAGAATATTCCATAGAAAACTGTGAAATCTGACAGATGTGAATGAAACCCTGAAGTGGTGGTGCGGTCTCTACTTGGCTGATTGTAGGCGTTGCTGTGGTTACACCATTGCCTTCGGAGCAGGAGGCTGTGGGTTCTCATCCTAGCCAGATCGTTTTCACGGTCTCACCACATTCGTATGGGTGTCCCTCGGGGTCTGTGGTTACCCTTCCACTGTAAAGAACATGTTGCTGAGGGATAAGTGATGAAAATTAGTCTCTCTGGCTAACTGCTGCATTTACACATAGCAGCAGTCACACCTTGCCGGATAACGATAACGGATGTCGCAGGGATAGACACTCTGTGAAAGAAAATGATCCGGCGGTGAAAGCTGTCTCCACTGCTGCTTGAGACTCAAAATGTACAAAACTTTCCAGCAATTGAACGGACCTCGCCTGACAAGGAACGCATTCGCCGAACGAGGACAAGTAACGCATGTGAATGGAGACTATCAGATTGAAAATTTTGCTCTCTGTTGGATGTCCGTTAACACTATGTTAACATGATGTGATTGTTGTTTATGTGTTTTTTATGTTTTAATTGAAGACCCCAGTGCTAAAAGTACTTAAGTTACAAAATGTCCATTTTGAGAAAATTGACGCAGTGGACTTACGAAACTGTCCAAACATTTTCCCATCCTTACATCGTGGTGTGTGAAAATGTGACTTTTAGCTTTAGGCTCTTCAATTAGAAATGTATTAATGCTTTTGTTTGTCAGTTTCCTTGTAAAATGAAATCATCAGTCTCTTGTTTCGCCTGGTTGACAGTGAGGGGAGCCTGAGGTTGGGCGATCAGATCTTGGCCATCGATGGACACCCACTGGACAAAACCATAACTGCACAGCAGGTCACGAGCCGGCTAAAGAACGCTCAGGAACGGGTCCAGCTCACTGTCGCCAGAGGTTCAATTGCAGAGCCGGACAGCCCTCTGCTGTCTGTCGAGAAGATCTCGGCCAATGCCCCGCTGTCATGTCAGTCCAAGGTGACGCACCTAGTTGACCTGGCAAGCACATATTTACTTACCAAGCCCATGCTTATTATCTCTTGACTTAATTTGCGCTTATCAATTATTACCAGTAATACACGATTATTAATTATTTAATAATTATTTAACTGGCACATTCTAAATTTATTCTAATGAAAAGCAACCAAGATGATATCATTAAAGCCAGTGAGGCAAGAAAACTGTGAAAAATCAACAAGAGAAATTACAAATCCTGAGGTTGCACGATCACGATTGCAGTGTTTAAATTTGTCCTTATTTAATTTGCGAAGTAGTTTGATCCGCCCGGATCTGCATTAGGCTAAATATGGATCGCATCAGTTTCTTTTCTGTAAGGTAATTCAACAAGTGAGCTCACTTTGTGAATAGTCATCATCAGGAGTACTTTAAATTCTCAAAATTAATTGTTATTAATAGCCTGCGCTGGTTGAAATTAATCAGAATTAACCCCAATTCAGGTGCATTCTATTGGGAAAATGAATGAGTGCGGATGAAATCCCTATCTCAATTACGTTTGGGGTCACGGGTCACTTGAGGCGCCATTTACCAAGCTTTTAAACGGTCTCTTGTGGTGAAACCTCTCTGAGTAACAGATAAGAGTCTTCGGCTCTAACGCTTCACTGGGTCCTGTCCCTCTGCAGAGCTCCCGAGAGAAGATGGAGGTCATAGAGTTGCAGAACAGTGGCACGAGCCTGGGGTTCGGCATTGTTGGGAGGAAGCCCAAGGGGGTCGTGGTGAAGACCATCGTGCCTGGAGGGGTGGCTGATAAGGTACACTGACAAACCGCTCCCAAAATTCACCTGGCTTGCCGTTACGCGAGCCCAAAGCCCAAATATTGGTACGGTTTGACCTTGAGTTGCAAGGAGGCTGTATTTACCAACCCACAAGGCAATTATTCTTTCAGGAGAGAGAAGATATCCTCAGCGATGAAGGTTGTTTTGTTTATTTATTTTTTTATAATTTTTTTGCTGCAGTGCACTGGCGGCCTGTTTTTCCTCTATCTTCCAAAAGGCTACACTGAAGTAATAATGTATGTATGACCGACATTAAGAAGGGGTCTTTGCTTCTCTTCGCTCCTCGGTTGGTTAATTCAGCTGAACTGCAGCCCTTACAGTGAGCATCAGCTCTCGCAGCATCGCTTCTCTCAGCTCCCCGTTAGCCTCCTCACCCGTCTCCCTCGGAGTGGCTCAGAACAGATGAAACTCTGCCGATTTCTCTCAGCGCTGCTCGCAGATACACCTGCTCCACTGTGAGCCTTCAGGTCCAGCTGGTTAATTAAAGGAGTGCAATACAAACATTCTGTTGAGAAATGGAAATCCAAAACCGATCCGCTGCTCCACATAGTATCTGGTTTTGCAGTTAAAAAAAAAAGACACGCTCATATCTTCAAAAATGCTATTGGCACGAATTAAAATATGTTTTTCTACCATAACCACAGTATTACAATCAGCTAACTAGTGGAAGATTCATCTCCCCACTATGGGCCAGTTCTTCCTGAGATTCTATCCACTGCGGAGTCTTTTCTTACTACGTTTTGATAGTTTCTTTTTTTTTTAAATGGGATTCTTATTTTTTTTAACCTCATTAGCTATTTTGGGGATATAGGACAGGTAATGCCCTTTTGCTACATTGAAATGTGTTTTTCTGACAGCCTTTCGGTGAAAAGTGCTATACAGATGGAACTGAATTGAACAGCCGCACTATATTTGGGTGTAGTGAACTGGGTGCTGTTTCACGAAGCAGGATTACTCAGTTAGCTGGATAATTGCGGTGAGTGAAAACTGGAAACCTCTCAAATCTGGAACATGGACTCAAGTAAAAAAAGCTGTTCTAACTTTTACTTTGAGCAGTTATCTGGCTAACTCAGCAATCCTGGTTCGTGAAACAGGCCCCTGCTGATCTGAGTGGAAGTTTATTTGCTGTTGAGCATTTTTTTGGGCTGCACACAGGGTGTAGAACTGGGCGGAGGAGGTTTTCACCTTGAAACAGATTGTATACTTAAGTGGTGAGGGGAGAAGACGGAGTTTGGATGACTGACGGTTGTATTTTGTGCCCCTCAGGACGGCAGGCTGCGCAGTGGAGACCGTATGCTGAAGATCGGCGACACTGACGTGTCGGGGATGAGCAGCGATCAGGTGGCTCAGGTGCTGCAGCGGTGTGGTCTCACGGTTAGGCTTCATATCTCCAGGGGAATCCCGTCTGAGCCCCAAAGTCTGAGTCCTGTTACAGCGATGAGTCCCGATAAAGCGACGAGTCCTGTCACAGCGATGGGTCCTGATACTGTGATGAGTCCTGTTACGATGATGAGCTCTAGCGCAGCGATGAGTCCTGATACTGCGATGAGTCCTGTCATGGCGATGGGTCCTGATACTGTGATGAGTCCTGTTTCGATGATGAGCCCTGTCACGGCGATGAGTCCTGATACTGCGATGAGTCCTGTCATGGCAATGAGTACTGATACTGTGATGAGTCCTGTTACGACGATGAGCCCTATCACGGCGATGACTGCGATGAGTCCTGTTGCGACAATGAGTCTGGACACCAAGCAACAGGTGATTCGACAAAGGGCCTAGTTTTTTATCATATACTCATGTGACGCATCTGCCGCATAATTAATTTTAGCTTAGTAACACACAATGCGCTTGTTTTCAACCACTATCCAGCTTGTTTTTTCTCTTTTTTTTTTTTGGATGAATTTGCCTCTGTTATTTTTAGGTCTTAACACTGAATACTAATGCTTGACGGACAGAAGAAGAACAAGTTTTTTAATTGGATGGGGTGGGAGTGGGAGAAAGGTGCAGTGGGCTAGATGGAAAATTCTGGAATGCTGGAATGAAATAACAGCACAGAACAGCTGACAGGGAGTCATTGGTACCTTCTTGTGGAATGATAAGCTTGGATGTGGAATCAGGAGAATGCAGAGGCACTAGCCAGCTCTCTGCTACGTGTAGCATCGACCCTAAACAACCAAACCTTATACCGTCCGCCATTGTCGTTTCTCTTTGTAGGTTTGCGGAGATGAGGAGAAGGGTGCGTTCGATGTGAAGCTGAGCAAAGACGATGAGGGTTTAGGCATTACTGTCGCTGCCTATATTGGGAAAAGCTGCTCTGGTAAAGGTGGAGATTTCTTTCCCATATATTACATGAATGTGATTTTCACCTATATTCTTAAAATGTCTGTTACTACTAGTACTACTATTATTATTATTATTATTGTAAATAACAACAACAATAATAATAATAATACATGACTGTAGTAATACTAATAATAGTTATCAATTACTATATTATAGTAATTTCATAACTACTTTTACTACTCTTAATATGTTGTATTTATAGTAACAGTCATAATAGCAGTACTTCTACTGCTCTTATATATGACAGTTGCGTTTATGAGTATTGTTTTTGAAGACTACAATAAAGTAAGTCAAAGAAAATAGTATTTTTTTTTTTAATTCACGTTCTTTATTCTCTTGGTGTGCTCTTTTTGGCACAGAATCTTCTGGAATCTTTGTAAAAAGTATCAAACAGGATAGCGCTGTTGGGCTCGACGGCCGAATACACGTCGGCGATCAGATTGTAGCTGTGAGTATTTTTTGCATAAAATCTAAAAAGCTCCCATTGGACTGTACGCTGTGCTTGTTCACTTTTGAATCCATTGATTTGATTTCCTTGCAGTGTTTGATTAATTTCTCATTGTGTCCTGCTATTGAATTGGAAATTATCATTTTGCTGCGGATAATTTGTAGAATAAAAAACGTTCACGAGTGAGAGTGTGAGAACAGCCTTAGATAATTGCAGATTTGATGATTCATTTGATTATTTTTTCCCAGTAAAAAATTAAAGCTTCGTTTTGCATTAATTGTACACATTACGCTGAGATAATTAGAATCAGTGGTTCTGACAAGGTTTAACATTTCATTTGTTGACCCACTCAAGCCTAATTAAAAAGTAGAAAATAATTTCCTGCCCATTCTGAATATGAAATGAGCTTGCTTATTGGTGAGTCTGGCCTGGTTATGTTCTGACAGCATTTTATCCTATCAAATCTGATAGACCATTAAAACGCTCATGTCTCATAAATAAACCATGATAATATAACACTGTTAATTAATATTACATCCTGGACATGATTTGTTTTGATATTTTGTTTTCAGTTTACAATCAGCGACTGCTCACTAAATATGGGGTGTGTTGTGTTCATGTATGGGGGGGTTGGTGGTTGGGTGCACCAAATATTGGACGCACTCCTGGATTAACTTTGAATTGATGTGCCCTATGTACATCTATACAGGTCATTCATATTGATTTGAATGTTCCTTTGCAGCATTTATCTGTTTAAAAGGGCTTTAACCAGCAAAATTTTACTGGTAAGCCATCAGACTAGGAGGAAGGTATTAAAAGAGTTCAGAAGGAGCCCGGATAACAGGTGCATTGTTCACAAAAATGGCAAAATTACTTATAACGGTGGGGGAACTGTCAAATATTCTGACAAGATATGCCAAGTACCAAAGAATAGCGACAGCAAAAAGGACCTGTAGCTACAGGTCAAAGCTTTCTGACAGATTGACTCTCATTGGGATTGCAGTGGGTAAGTGTTGAGCCACAGCTCTGGAGATCACCTCAAAATTCAGTCTACCCATATCTGAACCAGTCTTAACAAAAACTGTGTGTTATAGGCTCCGCAAAGGTGGTGTTTATCGGAGTGTTACCGATGCTTTGAACACTCACTGCATGCATCAGTTCTTGTGCGTGTGTGCGTTTGTAAGTGTTTATGTGCTTGGAATTGGTGTGGTCATATGTGAGTGACAATGTCTTTGTGCGTGTGTGTGAGTGCTTGTGTGTGTACGTGGCACTGGTATGTGCTGGTTCCTGTAGTATGAATGTGTGTATTTATGCATGTCTCTGTGTGTGTATCCGAGTTTCTGAGTCTCTGCTGTCATTGGGTGGGTGTGCATCTGTGTGCGGATCTACTGTATGTTTGCATGCCTGTGTGTGTGAATGCACATATGCTTGCGTAAATTTGCATGTTTGCATTTACGTCTGCCTGCACATGTGTATAGTACTGTGCATAAGTCTTGGGCAACTTATGCTTTTAAATACGAATTGCATTTTCTTAAGGAAAATAATTGATTGCGCAGCCGACATCTCAACATCATCAAGGCTGTCTGGGATTACCTGGACAGAGAAAAGCCAACAAGACTGTTATTCTGCAGGAGAACTGGGGCTGCCTGTCTAGTATGCACGGAACAAGCAAAAAGCAAATTTGTTCCCCATATATCTGCATATATAGCTTACGTAATAGATTTTGAGAAACTTTAACAGTGAGTGGTCTCAAGAAATATTGATTTAATGAAGTTTTTTTCCCCCCTGATGGCACAATTTTGATTTTAATAATAATTGATTTTAAAAAAAGATTTTAAAACTTTCTAAAAGACTCTTACACAATTTTTTTTTATATGAGCATAAGACTTTTAACAGTACCATGAGTGTGATACACGTTCTGCAAGATTCCGTTCTAATTTGGAACATTTCCTCTTTAATACATAGAAATCACTGAAAACCGTGTAGTTGGTAAAGTGCCGTTGCATTTTATCCAGTTGAGTGAGTTAATAGTTGTGAAATGTTTACCCCCTCAGGTGGATGGAGCTAACATTCGTGGCTACAGTAATGAGCAGGCTGTGGAGATCCTGAGGAACACGGGACAGACGGTGTCCCTGGAGCTTCTCCGGTGGAGCTCTCGGACAGGCTGGAATCCGGCCGCATCAGCCCCAGTGACGGTGCACCGAGTCCAGCCGCCCTCAGTCAGCGAGGCCCTCCCTGCGGACCGGATGAGAATGGACAGTGCGAAAGGTAACAGCACCTTGGGACCTGCTGTTCGTTAAAAATCACTTGCAAGTTTCAGTCTTATGACAGTTTAGCTACTAGCAAAAGCATTCAAACAGGTGGAGAAAATGTTTCTTCAGTGGGCGGCTTCTGTAGCAGGTTTTTTGTACTTTAACTTCCAAGATCCTACATGCAGTTCTGTGAGTAACTGGCAGTGTGGCATAAGAATGGTATGTGAGTGTGGCGAAGCCATCAGATCTTTTAAGGTCAGTTTCATCATCCTCATTTAGCTGTTTGCCGTTTCTGTCGAAATCAGGCCGCCCTTCTTGTCTTAGATTTGCCGTACGTTTACATACTTGAGGTGGAGTGGGAATGGGTAAGCAGAACTGATATTTTATCTGAATTGTTCCAGTGTGCTCTACTGCCTTCACTGACATTGAACATATCGTTATTAAACTTTGCTGTGAACAAAAGAAATATTCCAAATAAAATTAAAGGATTTAAGTTAACCAACTCACATAGACATGTTTCATGATAAAATAAAATGTGTAAACAAAACTATGGTAGTGATGTTAAGGCTCAGATCTGATCTCTCCAGGTGAGCGTGTCCGTGGGTGAGCCCAGAGAAACAGGAAGTAGCAATAGGGACCTATAATCAGCGCCTAAAGGTGCATTCTGGGATGGATGTGGGATGTAATTTACAGCAGCAGTGTAGTTTGCTGGGAGCAGCAGCAGGGTGGAGGGGCTTAGGGTAGATAAGTGGACTATGCTGGTTTAAATGCACGGCCATACTGAGGTGGAGCATCACTATGGCTGACTTGAGTAATGTAGGTCATGTGATGGCAGCGTGACCGCAGTTGGCTGCCTGAAGTAGCCCACAGGTTTGCTTCTTGTAATACCGAGATGTACCACTACCATTAACAGATCCCTCTGCTTTCTATCCTCGCTCCACTCCCAGTATTCCAGTTTGCAGTAAAGGGCCCTCTGTGGCAGAGAGCCAGAGAGAGACAACATCGGAGTCATGGACTAATGATTCATTGTAAAGCAGTAGAGCCTCTGTATGATTTTCATTGAATTTTGCCTAATGTGCAAGCATTTTGTGTGTGTGTGTCTGTCTGTGTCTGCGTCTGTGTGTGCGTGTGCATGTGTGTGGTCCGTATTTACCTACCCTTGTGGGGATAAAAAATGTCCCCATTAGACATGGAATTCCAGATATAGGGACATTTTCAGGTCCCCATTAGGAAATTGAGCTATTTTAGGGTTAGGGTATAAGGTTAGGGTTGGGATAAGGTTAAGGTTAGGTATATACTGTTGAGGGTTAAGGTCCGGGAAAGGGGTGAAGGAATGAATGCAAGTCTGTGGAATGTCCCCACAAGACATGAAAACCCAACGTGTGCGTGTGATAGGTCTGTATGGGGATGATTCCTTTGTTTAATGGATCAACAGCAGTGGATTGGCTTTAGTCAGTTATACTTCAGTGCAAGCCACAACTTTTTATTACTGTCATTAAATCTGTGGCTCTGCAGTGTCATTTGTGAAAAAAGCGTTTTCTGGAGGAAACAAATAAAATGTAGCGTAGGGTTAAATTGAGGCAGTTATGCATAGCTGCACTCGGGTGTGACCATGTATGAAGCAGTGTAAAATGGAACTGTCAGATCGGAATATCTGATTTACCTTCAATGTCACACATATATACACTGGGTTCGAGGTAGTGATTTATTGCATTATAATGAAATTATTTTATTATTCAAAGATCCAGCTCTCACATTCACCGTTCTTTATTTCACGAGGAACATTTCATTTCACGTGTGCGTTCAGCTGCGGAAGTGTCCCTGATTGAAGTTACATCCATCCAGCTTCAGATTAGTTTTCCAATCAATGGCAGGGCACACACCATTCTCTTACTTACGAGGGTATGCCTATGGTCCATTGCTATCATTTTAATTTCCCTCCAAACACAACCGAAAGGTCATTCATTGGTTTTCCTCTCCTTTGAGTTTCCTCTGTCCAATCAGCCTGAACCTCACCTTGGTTTTGAACAGCCCACTTTGTTCAGGGACAAATTTGAAAGAGTGTATTCTGGGCCCACAGATATCAGTTCATTCATTCATTTTTTATACCCGCTTATTCCTCACTAGGTTACAGATATCAGTTGTCACTTTGTTTTCAAATGTTGTTTAATTATTTCTTCACAAATTGAATATCAAAATAAATTTGGTAGGAGACTATCGACCTCAATACTTGTCTCCACGACTCTCCCAAAACTGACAATGAGGGTATATTTATCTCCCATTCATCCATCCATTTTCTAATCCATCTAATCCATCCGTCCATGCTTTGGGAAGTAGGTAGGAATGAATGACATGTTTCTTTAAATATTATTTCCTATGATTCTATTTCATTAGGCTCCGTGTTGACGGAGGCTGAAGAAGAGGAGGTGAGGATGAAATGGAAGCGCATCATTGGCCTCGGTCACGAAATTGTGGTACGATGAACAGCAGTTATTTTAAATACTCCTTAATGCATGTGTTCTGCTTTATATTGAGAGGTAAAACGTTTGCAGTCCATTTTTAATTGCCACATTGGTAACACTTTATGAATTAGGCCCAAGATATTGTGAGATATTATCATATAATATGATACAATTATTGACTTCAGTTGAGAAGTATCCAATGATTTATCCACCTTGGACAAGTGATATTCACTGTGCAGCCTTGGTAAATTATTGGATAACTGGAGTCAGTAACTGTTTTATTATATGACACCACTTGAAAGTATAAAATAAGAGAAGGGCGACAATGCTAACATAAAGCTCCTTAAGTGAAAGAAAATACGGATACTGTCAGGAGCTCATGCGGGGAAGCCTAATCTATTTTTAGCTCCAGATTGTTATATTCACCTGTCGCGTACTTTCCCGCGATGAATATCGCTGTTTACAGTGACCGGCAGAGCTCATCTCGACCAAGCAGGAGTGAGCAAATCCTTAAGTCATATAATAAAAGTATTTTGCAAGCCCAGATGAAGCCTTGTCCATGGACTAACTTCTATTCGGAATTTATACTGTCATATGAGCCTCAGTTTCATCCAGGACCAGGTGTGATATTTGAATATCCGACCTGAGAGAACTGTTTGCATGTTACTATCAGTTCATCCATGGATACTCAGGGGGTCCCTTTGGTTGGTCATATAGTTTCGTGAGACCCCTGTTTACACTGCAGCTGTCCGGGTATGAATCGTCCCTCTCTGTGCCCGGTCTCCAGATCGCCCAGGTGGAGAGATTCAGTGAGGGCAGTGGGCTGGGGATCAGTTTGGAATCTCGAACAGGAAGACCCGGCCACCATTACATCTGCTCCGTTCTTCCAGAAGGCCCTGTGGGAAGGAGTGGGAAGATCATCACCGGGGATCAGCTGCTTGAGGTAAACACAACAAGAAAATTAGAATATGAGCACAATATAAAAATTAGAAAGCACTCAGAAAGTGTATGCGCCTGCTAACACATTTGCCTCTAAGAACTGAACAAGGAGGTTGCTGGTTCTCTGATCATAAATCCATCTCAAATTTGTATAAATTGTTCCTTGGCCCATGGCCTACACTTCCACAAAATATTATTGAAATTGATTGAGAAATTTGAGAGATATTGTCTGGACAAACAAACAGTCAAACAAACAGATCTGGGTGAATACACAACCTCAGTCCAACTTCAATGGCGGAGGTAACGACAGAACATTTTTGATACTGTAAATTGAGCTAAGCATCACAAACAATATGTTAAATGAAGGTACTGTTTGTCCATTGACTACAAAACACATAATCCAGACAAGAATGAAAAAGTGAGGCTGTCAAAGAGTTTTGATAATGTAGGTCCATCCATCCATACAACAAGCAAATAATTCCTGATCGTGGTTGTGGGGAATGCTGGGGCATATCCCAGAATGCACTGGGCGAGGGACAGGAATATGCCTTGTCCATCCATCAATCCCACATACCTTTCACTCACACATGCATGCCAGTTTAGACTATCCATTTAACCTAACCTGCATTTGGTCTGTGGGATTCAATTGGAGTACTCAGAGGAAACCGACACAGACACAGGAAGAACACGCTAAAGTTTTTGCTTAGCATGTGTGCTACAGCAGGTTCACCATCATCTGTTGGCACAGGTCAATGGGATACCACTGATTGGAGAGACTCATAAGGAGGTGGTGGGTCTTCTGAAGGAGCTGCCAATGTGTGTTTACCTGGTGTGCAGTCGCCCCACCCAGCCCACATTGACTGATAGAAGAGCTGACCAATCCAGGCTGAATTCAAGGGCTGTGTCTCCTGAGAAGGTATTGTGATTTTATCGAAAGCTGTGGTACCTGGTTACTTTATATGCATTTCTAATTGTACTTCATTTTTACTGTGTTCGCATAAACCCTGAAAAAAAGTTATTTGCTGCTCTTATTTATTTTCCATATCACTAATAGTTGAATTCCTTCTTGAAATTTTGAAGAACTGCAGACACAGCAGGGCTACCCAACCCTGTTCCTGAATATCTATTGTGCTCTCTGGCAGGTTTTAATTCCAGCCTTACGAAACCAGACCCTATTAAAATAAATATCTCCTGGAGCTACTAATTAACTGAATCAGAAGTACAAAGTAAGATTAGAAATGAAGACCTGCTAGAATGCTGTTAGATTTCCAGGAACAGGGTTGCGCTGTGCTAACTTTGCAGACAAGACTTCTACATATATTTTTATGTCTTTCACTTTTCATTTTTTTTATTCTGTATGTAGTCTGCTGTCTGAAGGAGTGGGTGATTTGCTCCAGAATTTATCATGTAAAGTAGCATGATTCCATGCAGGACATATCTGATCTCATAAATCCAGTCAAAACACAGCAGGTGCTCCGCTGCAACATAAGTGCTGGCAAATGAGATAAGCACCTTTATTCTAATAGAGGCATCACTTGACTTAGGAGAGAGAGTCTGAGGAAATTAATGAAACTTGGGGAGCAAGGTCACATCACCAGTTTGAGTGTGGATGAGCGCTTGTCTGTGTGTATGTGTACACGTGTGTGTGTGCATGTGTGTGTGTGTGTGTTTGTGTTACTGTGCTTCTGTGCATGTGTGCTTGTGAGTGTTTCTATGTGTCTCTGCGTATATTTGTGGATTTGGGGACTGAATGAATGCTTTAGAGAGTGTATTTGTGTATTCATATGCCTACACATGTGTGCTTTCTTGCTCTTATGCTTGTTGGTGCATTTTTCTTCATTTGTATGCATGTTTGGGGGTAAATAAGTGCGTGTTTGTGGGCATCTGGCCAGGAATGAGCATGTTTGCTCATGTATACAGGATAGATTCTTCATAGCCTGTAATCCTCACCTGCAGGTACAAGGAGACCAGGAGGACTGCATCGTGTACCGCGAAGAGGGCGAGGATTCGAGAGGTCACATGACCGAGGATTCTCGGGGATCTCCTTTAGCCATGTGGGAGACAGAGATACAGGTTATCCAGCTGGAGAAGGGAGAAGCTGGGCTTGGCTTCAGCATTTTAGATTACCAGGTGTGTGGTTAAGTGATGAAGCCTATTAAGGTAGATATGTTAAATTGACCAGTGGTATTATGTGAAATCTGTGTGTTGTTCTTTCAACAGGAGATATTGCTTCATGGGCAGCAATAGGAGATAAAATGTATTTATTTTATTTTGCGTTAGAGAAGCCTTCTGAATCAAAAGTATCAAAAAGGATGTGTTGGAGAAATTTCTGGAAGTTTGCAATTGCTTCATGGAAAGTCCATTTCTCACAAATGATTCATATGATTACTACTAAAAATGTATTTATGTTAGCCCGACATTTTATTAAAATTATTAAAAAATTATTGACAATTAAAATCAATTGTCAACCTCCAGAAAAAGATAAACTCATGCTTTTCATGAAGACTCCATGTTACAAATATTTCTGAGTCTTTTGTAAAGTGAGCCATCGCATGCCTCGTGATTGGGGCACGGCTGGATATCCACCTATAGCTGAAGGCTGTGTTGTTTTGATCCCGGTCCGTGTTCGGCACCTGTGTTTAATTGAGCATTGTGACGTGTCTCTTGTCATAGGACCCGCTGGACTCGGCGAAGACGGTGACTGTGATCCGCTCGCTCGTTCCGGGCGGAGTTGCTGACCTGGATGGTCGACTGCTCCCGGGGGACCGACTGATGTTCGTCAACGACACCGATCTGGAGAGTGCTAGCTTGGACCGCGCCGTGAACGCGCTAAAAGGGGCAGCCTTCGGAACTGTGCGAATCGGCGTTGCCAAACCTTTGCCCGTAAGGAACTTTTATGCCATATTTGCGGCTGACTAATGCGACAGATTAGCTGTTAATTTCCGCACTGCACTCTCTCAGTGTCAGCTTAGTTTACTGAGGTTCGTTTGCGGCCTAGCAACCGCTAGCGGAGAGTCTGGTTACAGCCAGTGTGAATTTTTCATGAGGAGGGGCTCAGAGAGAAACTTTGTGGCACAGTGTCAAATTCAGCTCAGGAATTACATGTGGCAGTCTTTGTGTTTGTTCTCCGAAGTCCCTGCTCCTTTCATTTGGAGGCAAATTGTTCAATTTGCTCAAGGTCAGGGTACTTTTTGTTGGAAAGACGCAGGTTCAGGCCTCATTGTTTTGCGTTGGGCGTTCCTCACTCTCAGAAATTGATTTGTGTTGGATTCAATTTGTGCGCTGGCATGCCTTGCATGCATCAGTTGTCTGCTTGTTCCAGAGGTTTCTGCCTGTCGGAGAGTTCTGCTTCTCCACTCTAGCCTCAGGCTTAGTCTTATGCGGGGGTGGGGGCGGTATATCAAGGGTTCTCTGTCATGTACATTACGACACTTCTTGACGAAATGGACTACATAGACCTTTAATTTGATTTAATTTCGACTTGACGCTGAATTGTCTGCTCTTACTCACGGTTTCGGACAGTTTAATCGCCTCAAAGTACGGTTACATTTCTTTTCTACCTGTTCATTGTACTCACATTTGTATTTATGTTGTCAGTTGAGAACATTTCTGCAATGTATGCAAGAATATCTAAAGCAGAAATGCATCTAAAAAGGTATAAAAATGGAAATTTTCATATAATTCAGATTAGAACTATATTTGTACAGATCTTTTAATGAATATCAGGAAAGAGGTTCTCAATTAAAAAAAAACTTGATATTCATAGCATGCCAAATGTCCCTCTATTTTATAACTCATTCAAATCCACACCACATGAAATTTCTGTTGCGGAGGGTTTTTAATCCTGATAACTTTTGCTTGTGGGTGGGGGTGTTTGGGAATGGTCCTTTTGCGGTTGCTCTACAAAAGCATACACACACTGCAAGGGCCAATATCCCCTTCTATACTATTTTTTATAAGTAGCCAAGGCTGTGTAATCAGATTGATGAACAGCTTTTAGCTGTAGCTGTTGAGACTGGCTATTAACTGTGCTAATGCACACCATTCCCTCCAAGCATCATTCCACAGCACTAGGTAAATAGGTGTTGACAGCTTGACGTTATAGCAGTGTTAAAGGAAGGGCTATGAAATATTATCTCCTGTTGTCTACAGTGTAGATTGCCCAAGTATGCTCGCAACATAGTCTGTTTTCTCTCCCGCTAATATTTATTATTTATTTTCTCATTTTGCTTTCCAGATGGACTATTATGGTGTGGATTTTATGAAAGAGAAGATGTTTGATAGTTACCACGACGCCGCCAAGGCAGCCTTGTTGGCTGAGAATAGAAACAGCTGTACTGGACAGAAGGTATGCATCTCCATATTTCTGCACTGAATTAATCTCTGATCTGTAATTAATCTCTAATTTATCCCAACAGAATTAAAGTTTGCATTTCACATTTCGCAACAGCGGAGAAAATGTGTTTGTGAACGAGAAAATCTTAGTGATGTACTGTTCAGAGCGATGCACGGTGAATGGAGGATCATTTCCTTCAGAGGAATAAATTGTAAACATGCAGAGGATATAAACATGCAGTACGTCTCACTGAGATGCAGAAGTGGGTCTGAAAGTAATACTTCCACACACGAACCTGTGTTTTACTTGTTAGCTTTTACCTCCTGAAAACAAACATGCGCCAAATCATGGTGACTGGAGCAAAATGTGTGCGTGTAAAGTACAGGCCAAAAGTTTGGACACACCTTCTCATTCAATGCGTTTCCTTTATTTTCATGACTAATTACATTGTAGATTCTCACCGAAGGCATCAAAACTATGAATGAACACGTGGAATTATGTATGTATCTAACAGTTGTCCAATAGGGCTGTCGGCTGTGTATCAACCTGACTTCTGCACAACACAACTGATGGTCCCAACCCCATTGATAAGGCAAGAAATTCCACTAAGTAACCCTGACAAGGCACATCTGTGAAGTGTGAACCATTTCAGGTGACGACCTCTTGAAGCTCATCAAGAGAATGCCAAGAGTGTGCAAAGCAGTAATCAGAGCAAAGGGAGGCTACTTTGAAGAAACTAGAATATAAGACATGTTTTCAGTTACAGGTATTTCACACTTTTTTTTGTTAAGTACATAATTCCATGTGTTCATTCATAGTTTTGATGCCTTCAGTGAGAATCTACACTGTAAATAGTCATGAAAATAAAGGAAACACATTGAGTGAGAAGACGTGTCCAAACTTTTGGCCTGTACTGTGTGTGTGTGTTTGCGTACGCGCGTGCGTGCATGCAGGTATAGTCAGCTGTATTTTGGTATCCTCTCAAAAATGCTGCTTATATCCGACACAATCTCTGATTCGTTGCCTTTTCAGCTTCTTTCAGATGGTTTTGCAAAAGAGCTGTTGGGTTCAAAATGAGATTTCAGAAGAAGGGTTAGTGTGGAAGCGAAGATTTTAATTCGCACTTGAAAGCTCTGGTTCAGATGTGAAATTGTGATTTTCACATTTTAAAAGGCAACGATGATTTTTTTTTTTTTTTTTTCCATGTTGCAAAGATTTGGATATGAGTCTGCATTAGGTCTGTAAGTTTGGTTACTCTCCCTCATTGGCTGAATACGCCTGTCTATAGGTAAAGAGAGTGATGCATGGAAGTATTTCAGCTGTGCTGCTGGTATATGGCTTGTAGGGGATCTTTCCTGCATTATACTGTCGTGTATGATAATATTAATGGATCTGGGATCCATGACTGATGCCAAAAGTGAAAGACTCACTCATTTTCATGTTCCGGCATTCTCCTGTTAGACTAATTTCAGCATCCCAATGCATATTGTATGTATTGATAAAAGATAGCATACTGTGCCCTAAATAGAATAAAAGTTTAACAGAACTGTAAACAAACATACGTACATAGTCACACACAGGCATGTGTTTTAAATTTACTTTTAATACGGAATACTCTTTAGGAGTGTACAGTTATGATCAAGTCACTGTCGCAATTAATGTTTGAAAGTGTACTATTTCAGTTATGTCACAGCATGGAGTCGGTATGACTCAGAAAAGCCATTAAATAAGCACAAATTATCACCTAGGCTCTGTTATCACGCATGTACAAGGAACATTTTCCTGTAATGTGACTCCAGGTTCTCAAACTTGTGTTTTTCTTTTTTTTTATATGTATTTGTGAAAATGGAACATTTTCTGAATCCATAAATCACTTGAAGTGCTGTTATATCTGACTCCTCACGCCCTCCCTACCCCAAACATCTGCTTCTCTGCCGGCATGGAAAAAAAATAAATAAAAATAACAGAAATAACAAATGGAGGCTCAGCTGAAGAGTCAGTATTTTAGTTTTATTGTTATGTGTGTGATAATGGCGGAATTTGCTGAGTGATTCATGAGTGCGCAGCGGAGTTTTGGATGCATCAAACAGAAGTGATATTATTTTTTTTTTCCGCCTCCCAAAATCCGCCAGGACCAGAGATATTGCGGATGGTGAGATTCCCCACTGGCGGTTATGCCTGCTGAATGGTTCATTACTCGGAGTGCGACAGGGCGAATGTCGGGAATTAATTGTCAGTTTGGGTAATTGGGGTTCTTATGGACTGTAACCCTGACAGTACAGTCTGGTTTGTTTTATGTCGGGAGCGTACGCCGGCTGTGTCGGAGTCTGCCCGCAGAGCACTGCCTGCATTCCTGCCCCCTGAAGCAAACTGAGATGTACCCACAGCGCCTCTGAGACCGCGGCTGTGGGGATGCCATGTTGTGGCAGGCAGTTAGAGTTGCCAGATGTTTATGCAGATAATGTATTTGTGCCAGATATTACACAAAACTTGGTAACTGCAGTATATGTTTGATTTGACAAATTGCACTGCCCAGTCAGAGCTCTAAACAATAGAAAGTTGGTCGTATTAAACCCAGACTGCATGCCGATCTGGATGTGTGATTGTGGACATGGTCTGGAGCTATCACACCAAGGAGTCGGGGTCCAACTCATAACCAAGCTCAGAACCTGTTGGACAGTACTCTATTGGACCAGGTAGTTGTTGGCGCATAGGTTTATCAAAATGCCGATTACCATTCGGTATTCTCCCATCATTTTTTTGAGCTCTGCATTAAATTGTGGGGTTGGAACCACAAAGCGGAGCGATGACAATAATTCAGAAACAAGACATCAAGGTGAAATCAAGACACCATACATGGATTTGTTTCCATGGGGAGTTTCCAAGGTGAGTGAGGAATCTTGGTTTGATCAGAATAGTGATCTTAGCTGCCACTAAATGTAAAAAGCTCTATATTACATGAAAATATTTTCTGTTATGATCAAGAAACAAGAATAAAATCTGTACAACATATCGGATATGAACGTCCCCTGTCTTCGAGGTAAAGTTTGGCAGTTTTCATCTGAGTCTTGTAAATACAAACCCCGATGGACTGTTTATTCTAGCAAATTGAAATGAAAACCTGCAGTTGGGTCAGTTTCCAGGAACAGGGTTGAACAAAATGCGCAGTGGTTATTGCTGTGGGTTGAGCTGCGGTGGGTGTTTCCAAAGCAAAGGTTGTGTTTGTATTGGCCACCCATAAAGACTGACCCCCCCCTTCCAATCCCATCTCTTCTTGGGGGGAGGTGGTGGTGAATTTGACCTAAAACCCCTTTCCCATGAATCACTGGACCAATTGCCCCTCACCATCTCTCCTTGTCAGTAGACGCGGCCTTCACAATAGCAGCCAATCTCGGAGGCCGCGTGTGGCAATTTGTCTTTCAGATCCCGTCGACCCGCGCGCTCGTATCAAAAAGGCCAGGCTTGATAAGGTATTGATGTTGATGTTCGCCGTGCCGGCGTTTGTCATTGTGGTCACACAGGAGGACGAACGGCCGCCAGCAGACAACGCCCCCGCAGACGGGACCGATAAGCCCAACACTTTCGAGAGGACAATTACGGTTGCCAAGGGCAACTCCAGTCTTGGTATGTTATCAGTCGTTTTTATGGTCTTGCTTTCATTGTGTATGTACATAGTTACCATGGTAATGCTTAACGGTGTTGGCTTTTCTGGAGAGCTATAAATATCAAAGTGTAAAACGATCTCTGTGAAATGGGCAACTTCCCACTGGAACCTATTATGCTATATATGTTTTATGCTAACATTGCTCTGAGCAAATTAAACCTAAAACAGGCTAAAAATGTAACTGATGAACAATGAAGCAGGGTATTCACAAATGCATGAATTAATCTGTGCAAATTGAAATTGATGTATTTTTTCATTTACTGTGTGGAAAATACTGTTACTCAGGTTGTAAAAATTATGAAATGCTAATCTTCTCTCCTTTTGAATGGAAATCCTTATTGACTGTACCTCAGCAATGTCTTCACTCACTCCGTTAAGTTTGCTCTAAATTACCTCAGTAGTTTGATGATTGTTCTGTTGCAGGTATTGTCTGTTTTTGAATACAGTCAAAAAATGCACAGTTGCACAACTGGATACTTTTTTGCCCTGCAAAAAAAAAATATTTCATAACATTTTAATCTTGTATTTTGATATATTACCTTATTTTCTCAGTAAACAAAAGATTAGCCACGGGTGTGAGGCAATTTTAACTCATCTCTAGCTCAGTCCATGGGGAAAGAAAATTTCACTTCACGAGCACAAACTTAGACCAATATTTTCCTCTTGTTAGACAAAAAAATTTAAGTCATAATCAGATTAAGCAAGAGTACTCAGAAGCCACATATGTCGGCCAAGCCCCAACAGTCCACCGCACGAGTGGCATTATTTTGCCCCGCTACACAAGTAAATAAAAAAAAAAATCCTGAACCTAGAATTTGATCTGGACCTCCCTCAAAATGAAATCAACTTCCAAGTTTGGCGAAGACGCACCTCTGGTTAAAAAATAAATAGATTAATAAAAATCATAAAAACTTGTCCATATCTTTATCCATAATGTTGCTAACAAACAAACATACTTACTCACAAACCAGAGGTAAAGCATAACCATATTAGTGAAGGTAATTACTTGCTACGACAGATGCTTTTTTCAGTTTTGTATCGCTGAAATAATTATTCTATGTATTGATCAAGTGTATATTTTTCCAGCAGTTTTATTATCTTATCGTTTGTTAAATTTGCTTAGATCTAGTTGTAATGATCAGTTAAAATAAAGAGCATAGTTTTCTGTCATGGAGAGTTTCCACTTTAAAATCTGTTCACATGTTCATGTCTGTAAGACATCTTACTTGTTTAATCTCAGCTTTGGTTGAGCAGTTATTGTCCCCGGAATGCCTGCTTTGTGATACTCTGTATTTCTCAGGGCATTTTGGATAAACTTTACTTGCATGAGACTAAATATGTTGAGTCAGGATTAGAAATACAACTAATATGACGAACATATTTCTGTTAATTAATTAAACACAATTAATTAATGCTACTACTCAATGGCATTCTTCCCGACTGACTCCTTTTATAAGCCCCTTAACTTGAGGTTGGAGTGTGGGGTGTATATGAAAAGTTTGTTTCCAAAATGCAAAAACTGCCAAAATTACAAAAATTGAGATAATAGCATGGAGCAATCGCCCTGTGCTTCTTACACATGGTGCAAAAATCCATTTTTAGACAAACATACTGTAAGGTATACTATGCTATATTTTTTTATGGTCAAAGTTGGTGTTTTCCCATAAAATGCAATAGGCACCAACATTAAAAAAAGGTGATTTACTTGAAATGAGTAAAATGGACATATATTGTTTTTGGAAACAAACTCTTCATGTAATAAATCTGGATGTGTGAATTGATTGGATATCTGCTCTGACTCAAACCTTCAGCAGGACTTGTTGCCTCAGTTTCAGTCTGTCTTCAAAATGTGTGAGAATTTTTGGCTGTGCACAGTCGAGTGCAGTTATCCAGTTAACTCCGTTATCCTGCTTTATGAAACAGGTCCATGGGCGAAAGAGTAAGCCAGTTCTTTTGATATCTGAGCTTATGAAACGAAACGGGACAGCATGTGTTTGAATAGAATGTACTACTTGGGAACATGTCCCTGCGGGGAAAAAAATAATCTCCAAAAAGTCAGTGGATAAACTCACTGTGATAGCAGGCTTCTGTCCTGTAAAATTGTGATATTTCAATGATATTTTAGATGGAAAGAAAGTTTGAGCGGTGTTTCACACCTTTTCACGCATCACGTCTGGCCGTGCCTCTCTGCGGCCCAAGGAATGTCGATTCACTGAACAAGAATATAAGCGCGTTGGCCACTCTGTGTGTGTACAGAAAATTGAAAGTAAACACTGCAGTCGTTTGCCTGAGCAAACTGCCGTTCTTTTAAAATTTTCATGAGTCTCTGGGATTAGCTGAACTGCCACTGTCTGGTGCATAAACACGGCTTCTCTCAGTAAGTTGGAAGGGGGGGGGGGAGGGGGGTGTGTGGAATGGGCGGGCAGCGTATATGAGTCTCTGAGAACAAATGTGATCTAACTCCATATTTGTATTTTCTTAAATTCTGATCTTAAAATGATTCCGGAGTGGTCAATCTGTTTAGAGCAATGATGGAGTAACTCGGTGTGGTTACAGTACTTCACGATGGGTGAGGCATACTCTACCGCTCAAAAGTTTGGGATCACTTGGAAATTTTCTTGTTTTCCATGGAAACACACATGAAATTAGTCTGAATATGAAATATAGCAAATGAACAGAACATGCTGACATTGTCTGATTTTAATGGAAAGTGATGAATATGTACTTCAAACTTTGCCTTCATCATAAAAAAACCGCCTTCACTGTCGATACTGAAACTGGTGTTTGACAGGAGCTATTTAGCGCAGCTGCTGTCTTTGTCTTAAACTACACTCTCTCAGATATTTGTCTTCTTGCACAGTTGTGCATTGGGGCCTCCCACTCCTTTTTTCTGTCCTTGTTAGTGCCAGTTTGCGCTGCTCTCTGAAGGAAGTAGTTGACAGCATTGGTAAAAGATTTTCAGTTTTCAATTTCTAGCATTGAATAGCCTTCTTTTCTAAGCACAATAGACTGACGGGTCTCTAAAGGAAGTTCTTTCTTTCTGGCCATTTTGAGCCTGTAAACAAACAAAAAAACAACTGCTGATGCTTCAGGTACTAAACCAACCTCAAGAATGCCATGCTCCCTTTTGCGCTCCCTTATTAGTCCAAATGTTTTCAGCTGTGCAACACATTTGCTAAAGGGTTTTCTAATAATCAATTAGCCTAATAAAATGCTTAACTTGGATTAGCAGCCATACCAGGAGATTGCAGAGGACTGACAGTTGCTGATATTAGGCCTCTATGCAAAAATGTAGATCTTTGAAAATTCTTTGAAAATCATCTGATGAATTTTAATCGTTTGTGAAGTGGAAGAAAATGTTTGTGAAATGCATGAAAATGTGTTTTTCTTTGGAAAACAAAGAAATTTACGCAGACTATTGAGCGGTAGTGTATGTTCCACACTTTAAGAACATATGAAGTGCTCCGTGCAATAGTGATTCAAAAAGAAAAAGAAAAAAATAATTAATTAAAAACCAAGAGTTGGACCACTCATGTTCTAAAGGGCTCATATGATGGTGTAATGACAGTCAGTTGATTAAAAGTAGAGTGCAGATGTTGGCAGTAAAGGCACTTTATAAAGAAGTCAACACCAGTCCTCTGCCCACCACAGCCTACCACAACATCATGATGATCTGCTGTTTCTGCAGAATTGTCTGCAATTCAACGGATCTGTGTTCAATAAGATGTTTCATAATGGATTATCTCTACAGCGCAGAGTGATAATCTATGCAAATGGATATTCTATGGTGTGTGTTAATATTTATTTTATTATTCAAAGGTTTTCACAGCTGACCAGCCGGTTGTTTGAAAAAAACTGTTTTTTTTTTTTCGTTCATTGTGTTCCTCCAGAATCTCCTCCATGTGTATACATAAAGTATTACTAGAAATTGCATGAAACAGTTTATATGAATAAAGCCTACACAGGTTCTAGACTTCTAATATTTAATATTAGGTTCTAATATCTTCCAGCATTTTTCCTATGGCTTGGATGTTGCCTTATTACAGTAATGTGCAGTGGTGATTATACATCACCACTGTTTTTATTTATTTTTTCAACCCTCTATTAGCCAAACCCATTTCCAGTTGTGTTAAAATTTTTCCCTATACAAAAATGTCTATTTTGGGCCATTATTTGAAAAACAGAAGACAAAAAAAATTTTACATCATTTGGCTCACCTTTCCAAATTGTAGCAAATCTGCTACATTGGGTAATAATGCTAATGGAAAAATTAAAGTGACGTACCATTCAAGTTATTCTCAAATGTTTATTTGGCAATAAGAAACAATAATCAAGGGTGGCCACAATAGATCGACTTTTTCTCCAAAAAAGGCATTATTATTTTTGTTTTTACTAAATATTGTGATCTGTTTACTTACTTTTATCTATATGATCCAATTTTACTTGAAACAAATACTTTAATAATACTCTGTTTATGATTTATCTTCATTTTGTTAAGAGCGTAATCATCACTGCACACTATACTGTATGTTTGTGTCATGTACTGTATGATTTTTTTCGACTGAATTTTGCATATCGGCAGAATACTGGAATCTGCTTTCAGTTCAGTGTTACTGTAGATTTTTCTCTGCTACTTGGTAGTTAATTTATATATTAATTGAATAATAAATAGATTCTCTGTATTCTTCCTCACACTGCTCATCTCTTTTGTCAGTTATAATCGTTTTTCAAACGAGCCATTCAAACAAGATTTATGCTCATTTACTAACTATTATTATGATAATCTTGACGAGATAATTATCTACTTTTCATTTAATGAGAAATCAGTCTCAATTGTCAGTCAAATGTCTTTTGTAATTCAAGATTTATGCAAAAATGGAAATATATAGAATAGAATCACTCTAGTTATCCCAGGGGCTGCCGCAGAATTTCATGAACGGGACTGATTTTGATAAATGATATTTTAATGTGAAGTTCTTAAAATGCTGTTTTGTTATAGTGTATCTTGCAACAAGATGCTTCAAATGAATCAATTAATTATGTAAAAATAAAATCAGCCAATAAACTTTGCTGCTGAATCTGTTTTCCTGTCCTCTTTCACCTCTGCAATAATTGTCATATAATTTTGATATGATATCAATAATGGCACCTTTTTGTGGCACCTGTAATTACTAAATTATGTACAACTGTAGAGTAGATTTGTGGTCTGTTATGAGCATATCCAATGATATGCCCACAGTGCTACCCTTATACCTGTTCTGAGCATGCCCAGTAATGTAGAAAAACAGCAATGATTTTATGCCTGTTCTGAATTTACTAAGCACTGTAAATGCACAGTGCTGATTGCTTTGGCTGTTCTGAGCATGCCCAGTAATGCAGAACCACAGTGCTATATCTATGCCTGTTTTTAGTGCATGCTGAGTACTGTAAATGCACAGTGGCGATTGTTTGGGCCGTTGTGAGCATGCCCAGTAATGCAGAACTACAATGGTGTTTCTGTGCCTGTTCTGACCGTATGCCGAGTACTGTAAATGCACATTGGTGATTGTTCGGGCTATTGCGAGCATGCTCAGTTGCGTGACAGTCATCTGAAACACTGTGTGTTGGCAGGGATGACTGTGAGCGCCATTAAGGATGGGTCAGGGATGCTAGTTCGCAGTATCGTTCACGGCGGATCCATCAGCCGGGATGGACGGCTGGGCGTGGGAGACGCCATTTTAGCTATCAATGGAGAGCCCACCGTTAATCTGACCAATGCCCAGGGGCGGGCGCTTCTGAGGCGGCAGTCTCTCATTGGTCCAGACATCAGGTAAGGGGGTGGGGACAGCATGCAACGCTACCTTTCTTTAATTCCACGGGCGGGATCATATCTTCTGTCATAGCCAGTGAGGGATCTGTTCAGTCCATCCGCTGGGTGACTTAAACCTAAACTGCAGACCCGACGTGTAAGTGTGTTACTTGATTAATTAGGCAGTATTGAATGGTGTCAGATTAAATAATGAAATAAGTGAGTATTCCTCAACTCTGTGGATAAATAAATACTTTGCTTACCGAGAGCTCCCTCCATAGTACTGTTTGCTCACCGCTTACCAAATATGGCGGCACAATACTAGAACAATTATCTCAGCATGCTAAAGCAGCGCAGCCGCTCATTTCTGATCATTTGAAGTTGAGAATCAGTATTGAATTAGAAGTCTTGTTAGAGGCACTCTTCTCCTGGGATTTCCTGTGCAAGTTTGAGGCTGATTTAAGGCTTAATTAATTACTTGCAGTAGGTACACACAAGGATGGTCCCACGACCTCTGTTTTTGCATGTGTGTAAATGTGAGTATGTGAATGTATAAATACGGGAGGGTATGTGTGTGTATGTGGATGTGCTAGCATGATTGTGTGAGCTTGGGAGCCTGTTCCTAATAAACTTGCCAGTGGAACAGACTGTGAGATGATTAGCTGGGACGTGGTCCCAATCCTTCTTTGTTCAAAAGCTTTGTCTTATTATAATTGTAAACATATAGTCAAAATGATAAATTATCTCACCACTACCATACCAATACATCCCACTCATGGCGTGCTGGATTTCAGTCAGAGTAATCTCATCTTTAGAATTATAGACTGTACGTCTTCCAGATCCCAGTTTGGAAATATGGGAGACCATTATGAATTAGTCAGTTAAATACTTATCTTTCATTTTCTGATTGGTCGTTATCGTTATTACATGTTTTTTTTTTTTCATAAGCAAGAATGAAATTTTTGCTGAGTGAAGCCAAACCCTAAAGGTGTCCAAATTGTCTCTACAAACTTAAAAGTAAAAAAACACGCACAACACACACACAGCACATGCGCCCAGTGCAAACGCACACGCACACACACGTGTGCGTGTATATGTTATACATCGGTTAATTAAATGAAATTCTTAATTAAACTTTGTGGTATGATCAAAAGGTTTTATGACTTCACTCTTATTCAAATGAATAATATAAACATACCAGTAATTATATGCTGTGCCCTTCCAAGTGATCTCCCCCAGCTGATACACACTTGTTCTGACGTGACATCCATTTCTGAACCTATGCTAGAAGTCTTCAACTGTAATGTGACCTGTTGTGCGCTGCCTTCACAGTTTTAAAGACGGCCAGAAAGTCATCAAATATATTTCCTTTCAGCTTAATGTAGATTTTTGGGGATAGCACGTAAACCACACGGGCCAGAGGCCTCATTTATAAACGGTGCGCAGGCACAAAAACGATGCGTACCTCACTTTCTGTGCAGATTTCTGATTTATCAAAACAAACTTGACATTTAAAAAAGGGAGATTATTGAGAGTATGCACGTCAGGAAATTCCAAGTTCATCCTGATTAAATAAAAAAAAATTGCATGCAGTTTATCTTACCTGTAGATTTATGAATTAGGTTATTTTTTTCATGCATTGAATATGCATTATTGCATATTATTTCAATATGCACATATGCATTATTTAGGTCTAAAATCTGCATTTTTTTTTATAGATACGGCCCCTGATTAGGCAAATACTAGAGATGTAGGATTGGGATCACAATTTTCACACAATGCCCACACGTTGCTCTACTTTTTTTTTTTTTTTTTAATTATGCCTGGGGCGAGAGAAATGCAGGTTTTTTTTTTTTTTCTTTTTTGCTGCACGAGATTAAGAAATGGCTTGTTTGTGGGGCAGATCGTTATTTGTAATTTGCACGGTGCTCAGTGAAGCTCACTGCCTCGTTACTGGCGCCTAATGCTGAAGAAGTTTCGGGACTTTCTGATCATGCCTCATGTGTACTGTGCTAAATTTAGTGGATGTAAAATTAATCAAGCGGAATATGAGCAAACTGTTTATTTACCCTTCTTAAACAAATGTTTTCTTTTCGGTAATTATGCGCAAACTTACATGAATAATTCAATCGCACTTCACTGTAGGTCACAGTAAACAGCGCGTATTCAGATTGAAAATGTGACCTCCTTCCTTGGGAGAAGATAAGACACAAAGTAGAATAAAAAACAAACCCCTATTGAGCCCAGCTAGCACATTGCTGTTATGGTGGCAGTGACCATGCAAGCCAATGTCATAATCAAAGTCCATTCACCGATTAACCAAACAGCGCCGCATTATTCAAACCCCTGCCACGTTTCAGTAAACTGATCCTCAACAGAATTATATTTCTGTTGAAAACCCTATTGAATATGAATAAACAATTTCGACACCACGGAAGGTGAGCACTTTAATTATATCTGCTGAATCTCTAACGTCCTCTCCGCTTAAGTTCCATAAATGTAACGCCGTCACGCGCGTCAAATCTGGCCTCAGATACGTACAGCAAGTGACCCTGCTTCAAGTTTCGCTGATAAATGAGTAGAATTTTTTTTTTTTTTGTTGCGGGCCAGTCAAACAAGGGCACTGGCTAAGTACATTTATGCTCGCTTTCATTTGAAGAATGATATTACGAAAATGTGCAGTCTGACAGGCGTGATTGAGTGGGTACGCCACTTCAGCGCAAGAGGCATGTAAGCAGATTGAGGTAGTTATGTACGGCGGTCTGCTTCAAATAAGCGCGGCGGTATAGTTAGACGGCTAGATAGGACAAGACGACAGGGACGATGGGACTGAGCCAACTCTTTTATGCTCATATTAGCGCGCTCACGTGAATGAATGTATGAATGAAAGGATAAACGAACTCTGGATTAATATTGCACTTCCTCATAGACACTCAAAGCACTTTATAGAGGTAATATAACCTCACTGCCATCAATATGCAGCACCCACCTGAGTGATGCAAGGCAGCCATTTTGCACCAGAATGCTCACCACAGATCAGCTTAGGTGGAGAGGCAGAGGACAATCTGCATGGCCAGTTAAAACCCCTTTGCGCAGATATAGACGCCGGCGTCCGTGAATTCCGAAATGTAATTCCCTAAGAATTCTGAGATTGAATTTCCAAATGTCTCGCTTCACTGGAACAATTTTCCAAAGTCTCTGTGACACAAATACTGCCTTATAAAGCCTTAAATAGGCTCATGCATAACAGGAAAAAAATTGGCAATATTTGTATTCTGCGGAAAGGGGTGAAATCAGGGAATGATTATGTGGCAGGTTGAAAGAGCCAGGTTGGGAATAAACTGGGACATTGAGGAACCCCCTACTCATTTTGTTGTGTGTCATGGGATCTGTAATGACCCCAGTGAGCCAGGACCAGGGTTTAACGTCCCATCTGAAAAGCAGCATCTCCAGCAACACAATGTTCCCATCACCACTTTGAGGCATCGGGGTTTATTTGGCTGGAGGAAAGAATAGACAATCGTCTATTGTCTAACCAACACCACTTCCACACTTCCATGTGTGCGACGATACCCATACATGTCCAATGATAACCATGCGTTCACAGATAGCTGCATGCAGCCAGCGAGAACTAAGTACAAAACCCAAAACCAGTGAAGTTGGCACGTTATGTAAATCGTAGATAAAAACAGAATACAATGATTTGCGAATCCTTTTCAACTTATATTCAATTGAATACTCTGCAAAGACAAGATGTTTAATGTTCAAACTGAGAAACTTTTTTTTTTTTGCAAATAATCATTAACTTAGAATTTAAAGGCAGCAACACATTGCAAAAAAGTTGGCACAGGGGTCTTTTTACCTCTGTGTTACATCACCTTTCCTTTTAACGACACTCAGTAAACGTTTGGGAACCGAGGAGACCAATTTTTGAAGCTTTTCAGGTGGAACTCTTTCCCATTCTTGCTTGATGTACAGCTTAAATTGTTCATCAGTCCGGGGTCTCCGCTGTCGTATTTTACGCTTCATAATGTGCCACACATTTTCAATGGGAGACAGGTCTGGACTACAGGCAGGCCAGTCTAGTACCCGCACTCTTTTACTATGGAGCCATGCTGTTGTAACACGTGCAGAATGTGGCTTGGCATTGTCTTGCTGAAATAAGCAGGGGCATCCATGAAAAAGACGTTGCTTGGATGGCAACATATGTTGCTCCAAAACCTGTATGTACCTTTCAGCATTAATGGTGCCTTCACATATGTGCAAGTTGCCCATGCCTTGGACACTAATACACCCCCATACCATCACAGATGCTGGCTTTTGAACTTTGCACCTATAACAGTCCCCAAAAACAATTTGAAATGTGGACTCGTCAGACCATAGAACACTTTTCCACTTTGCATCAGTCCATCTTAGATGAGCTTGGGCCCAGCGAAGCCAGCGGCGTTTCTGGGTGCTGTTGATAAATGGCTTTCGCTTTGCATTGTAGAGCTTTAACTTGCACTTGCAGATGTAGCGACGAACTGTAGTTACTGACAGTGGTTTTCTGAAGTGTTCCTGACCCCTTGTGGTGATGTCCTTTACACACTGATGTCGGTTTTTGATGCAGTACCGCCTGAGGGATCGAAGGTCACGGGCATTCAATGTTGGTTTTCAGCCTTGTCGCTTACAGGCAGTGATTTCTCCAGACGCTCTGAACCTTTTGACGATATTACGGACGGTAGATGAGGAAATCCGTAAATTTCTTGCAATAGCTCGTTGAGGAATGTAGTTTTTAAACTGTTCGACAATCAGCTCAGGCATTTGTTCACTAAGTGGTGACCCTCGCCCCATCCTTGTTTGTGAGTGACTGAGCATTTCAGCGAAGCTGCTTTTATACCCAATCATGGCACCCACCTGTTCCCAATTAGCCTGTTCATCTGCGGGATGTTCCAAATAAGTGTTTGATGAGCATTCCTCAACTCTCTCAGTCTTTATTGCCACTTGTGCCAGCTTTTTTGAAACATGTTGCAGGCATCAAATTCCAAATGTGCCATTATATTTGCAGAAAATTACGAAGTTTACCTGTTCGAACATTAAGTAACTTGTCTTTGCAGTGTATTCAATTGAATATAGGTTGAAAAGGATTTGCACTATGAACTATGTGCCAACTTCACTAGTTTTGGGTTTTGTATATTATGTGTTGCCCATGTGTTCAGGAAAACCCACAGGAGATCAACAATACCCACCTACTTTCAGTTACGTATAAGTACACATCTCCAATGATACCTACGGGAATTTAGCTATGGCCATGTGCATTCAACTACTTCCACTGAACATGCAATTTGCCTCTCATAGTCATTTGATGTATTTTTGACTCCTGCTAAAGCCCACAGCTGTTTGGCCTCGGGCCCATAATTCCCTGCATTCCTCTCCTCCAGCATTACCTACGTCCCAGCGGAATTCCTAAAGGAGTACAGGGCTACCCTGTGCCTATCCACTCCTGATGATGTCACAGTAGATGCCCCTCCTCCTCTGCGGTGAGTGTTGCTTCTGCAAATGGACACTGTCCCTTTAAGAAAACTTTTAAAGGTCTGAAAAATGCAGGAGTTCGTTTTGCTGAAGCTCATATGCCTTGTCCATTAACTGCAGGTCAGTAGATTGGAGTTTTCTGCTAAAAGACTTACTGCATCACTATACCAGGAGACCCTCCTCTTTTTTTTAAACCTCAAAATTAACTAAAGACCAGACCCAGTAAACCTTTTAAAATGCTACTTGTACAGTCACCATCTCTTCAGGATGTGGGATGTGGGTTCATTACTTTTGTCTTTAAGAGGCACATATGAGCTAAATTGGTTCATGGAATGGAATAAAGGGTATCTGGACAAAAGGCCCATTTTAAAGGTTTGTCTTTTGTTCTGTTAATATTTCCCTCCCAAAATTCATTATCAGTGTCCCAAGGCTCCATTGCTTTGTGTTTTGAGTAGTGACCGTTACATCAATTAATTTACTCCATAAAACCTACAGACCCATGTTATGGGTCCATCAAATGCGGCAGCTGTATTGGACCTGTGGAACTTCAGACATATTTAAAATTCTAATCGAGATCCAAAGGTTTCAAATTATTTAAAATATTGTATGTCCTGCTGAATTACAGGGGAATGTGTATTAAATGATGTACAAGATCTAGATATTTTCTGTTTGATCTAATGCTGTGGCCATAAAAACATGGCGTCCTGTGTTTGAATATTTCCCTCAATATAAGTGTGATGTTGCTTCAGTGAGGCTCTGCAACGAGCAGATACCAAATCTGAATATGACATTGTCCTACAATATGGAAAAAAAAGTTTTTTGTTTTTTTTCCGGCTTTAAACCTATTTACGTGGAAACGGAGAGTTTAAGGGGTTAAGAACATGTTTCTTATTTCACACTTTAAAGGGTTAATGATGCCATTACTTTGAGCTGGTGTGAGTTCAGTGAATCCCGTTCATGGAGTTCATTGTTTATTCAATGAAACTTAACATATGTAGTGCACTGGCAGCAGACAAACATATGAATGCTTGCATCTCAGAAGGTGCATTTAAAGAAGCGTCGCTACACCTCCACGGAAATATTTCCATGGCCGCATGGTAATCTTCCTCATTTTCTGCATGTTTCATGGATATTATGCACCAAAGGCTCTGATTGCTCGGTTGTTGGCGATATAGGTCACAACGGTTACTCTTCTATTCAAACATTTGACACAGCGCAGAGGCTCGAGGGAAAAAGGTACCATTATAATTTGTCCAAATTGCGGCATTATCTGCAAATATATTCATGAGAATTTTTCAAAACTTACGACCAGACTGTGACCGTCCAACGCAAAATGAAATCCACCAATCGGGGCAATTTGCACGTGATAAATGGGGTTGCATTTTTTTTTTTATATATCTATTTTTAATCTTTTTTTGTGAGGCTCTGTTGTTCATTATTTGAATAGTAACATGGCTCATTTCCATTACTGGACAGTTTGAGGGTTCTAAAAGATGCATGAGGTGTGATTCTCAATGCAGTGAAAACCACATTTTATGTGCCGCAGATTTTATGATGAACGCCTGGAGAAGTTTTAAGCATAGTTTGGAAATTCTGGCATGAAATTTTGTTATATTGATACAATATGGATGGAGAAAGTGCGGCCTCTAATATTCGAGCCATTGAAAGTGAAAATATCAGATTAGAAACAAAGTAAAATGAATCTCCGCAAGATACTCACTTGTGTATTGAAGCATTTCCATATCTTGGTTGTAACATATCAGTATGTATAATGTAATGGTCACCATAAATAAAGCTGTAAATAAAAATATTTTTCCTGGTTTGGCAATGATATGGTGTCATTACAGTTTACAGCAGTTTCTCATGTGTTCTCTTTAGTTACGGTGTGTGTTTGTGTGGGAGTGTGTGCGTGCACATGTGTGTGAGGGTCTGTATGAAGGATGTGCTCGTGACTCCTGCTGTACCGGGAGCAGTCGCTCCCTCCAGGGTTTGTTTAGGGTTTTGATCAGAAGGGGTTGCAGTAGCAGATCGGCTCAGTCACCGATCTGTCAGTGATGAAGCTATTCCCGCTGATCGTGCTCGGATGGCTGGTTTCCATGGCAACGGAAGCAGCTGAAGTACCATGCGCTGCAAAAAAAAAAAAAAAAAAGTCTGTTTTATCAAGTGTGTTACTCTAATTATGACTCTAAAAATGTATTTATCTCTCATGTTGGAAATCGTTGCTTGCTATATTAATAATTAGTTACTGTGCCTGCATGGTAGTTGCACTTCGTGCTAGCCAAGTCAAATTTTCTAACCATATTGGCAAGTTTTGAAATTTGTCAAATTATCTCACCTAATTTTGCCTCAATAGCCAATAGGTGATTGGGGAGAAAAAGGGTTTTAGCCCAGATTTGACTAAAATACGTGTTGAAATGGACTTATTTTTGGGTCACTGCACTGTGAAGGGGGAGCAGGATGGTAAGGTGAGTATGACCAGTAATTCGACACTCTG
The DNA here is from genome assembly GCA_029721435.1 of Gymnothorax reevesii. Classification (NCBI taxonomy): domain Eukaryota; kingdom Metazoa; phylum Chordata; class Actinopteri; order Anguilliformes; family Muraenidae; genus Gymnothorax; species Gymnothorax reevesii. Next base: position 26,519,773 of record CM056589.1, read on the forward strand.
TGCTCTTCTGCAGCAGAGAAGTCACAGAAGTTACAAAGCAAAAGCACAATGAAGGACAGCAACTCAAGCCAATGACCATCAACAGCAGCAGCTGGAACCAGCCAAGGAAGTAAGAATAACCAATGAGGGGCATGTACTGTTATGACAGGCTCCAGCTGTCCAATCACCAGCTGGAGGATTCAGTTGCTAGTCATCAGTCATTGTTATCTGCTGATTAATTATTCATGGACTGAAGTTTAGCACTGTAGTGTGTCTTTGCTTGAAGGGCAACAAAGACATTGGAGACATTTTCTTGGAGGCATTTTCTCAACAGCTAATCACGTGATGAATGGTTTATTTAGCGACTGCTTTCAGCTCATCAGCGCATGATTTTTTGATTACGATGCTGTTTGAAGATGTTTATGATGAAAGTTCTGAGTGTTCCAAAAACCTGTCAACCGTCTTTTGTGGAGCGCTTTAAAAGTTTTTTGATTGTTTATCTTCCAATGGTTTACCAGAAGTTTCTAGCTTTGATCTTTCAGACATTTTCACAAAGAATTAATTTTTGTCCTTTTTCCATTTTATGGAAATGATTAGAATAATCCATCAACAGTTAAATTCACAGCTTCCTCCCAAATGCAATGCTGCTGGGATTCCATAATAGATTCAATTCAGAAAAATGTTTAATTCACTTCAAAAAAAAAATGATGAACTACTCTGTTTACCTCTGTGTTTGCTAGTAGCACATCGTACGATGATGCAGGGCCATCTAACCTTCACCTCAGGTTTTCTTGGAATTACAACAGAGGAAACAAAGATTAGCAACAAACGTCGTTTGTTGACGTTGACGTTGATTGAAATGCAATTTTGTGCCAAAATTCTGCGGTTTCTTTCTCGTTTTTACCTTTATAAGGAGAGCTGACCACACTTGATAAAGTTGTGTGTTTTCTGAGTTATCGCAACATGAATTGAAATAAATGATTGAAAACAGGTCAAGACCAATCCTCAGAGTAAAGGTATGTTACCTGCCTTCCCTAATTTACAGCTCACCAGCTGCCACTGCTATTAAATGTCGAAGCCACCTGTCACGTGTTTCTCATTAGATCGGTGTTTATTTTCGTACCTCAGTGTGCCTTATTGGATCTGTAAAAGCTATTGCTTTGACTAAGATGGCGCTAAAATATGCAATTGGATTTCTGCAGTTCATCACCAAATGAGGCGTGAAGGAATTCATCAAAACATGCCCAGACCACATCTGATATGATTGCGCGTTAAAAAAAATCAGTGCAGTTCAAGCGGATGAAAGACAGAAGACGGGCCAATTGCAGTTCGCGAATTTGAAGCACATTCAGTACCTGAATCTCATAAATTAGGGAAGCATGCAGTCTTTGCAAGCTGTGCCGTAATTGATGTTCTCAACAAGATAAAATATGATTGAGCTGTCATTGCAATTCGTTCAGCCGACCCCTGCTGACAGGGGTATGCGTTACCTCATTACTTATTCCGCTGTAGTGGAGTTTGAGGATGTATGTATCGTCCATTTGCATTCTTATTAATTAATAACTGTGCATAGAATATGCTGTTTACAGATTGCTTTAATCCATTCATCCATCCAGCAATACATTATCTATGCAACTCTGTCGTGAGGTGTTAGAGTCTAAGTGTGCATCAGCGAGAGGTTAGGAAAACTTCCGGAAGAGGCCTGTAATCCATTGTATCTCACTAAGATAACGATCAGCTACATCAATTCACCGGCAACTGTCAGGAAAAAGACTAATGTATGTCATTAACCGGTAACCGGTCATGTGTGTCATCTAGAGCGGAGCTGAGCAGAGTTATTATTGCACTGTAATTGGTTGTGATGCATCATGTGATATGTTTTCCCTTCAGAGTGGAGCTGTACAGGGAGCGAGGGAAGTCTCTGGGCATCAGCATCATGGGTGGGCGTGGCATGGGCAGTCGCCTCAGCAACGGCGAGGTGATGAGAGGGATTTTCATCAAACACATCCTTGAGGACAGTCCGGCTGGCAGGAATGGGACGTTGAAGCCCGGAGACAGGATTGTAGAGGTACGAGAAGGGACCTATCACGGTCTTTAGTTTAAATGACACACCTTATCGAACCCCTTGGGGTAATTTAGCCACTGCATTTGCCCAGTCCTCATTACATAGGAACAGGGCGCAGCCACAGTACAGTGCCCAGGGTCCAACTCCAGTTCTAAAGTCAGGGTCAGGAGCAATACTTGGAGTGTTCCTGTAGTGTAGGGACATGCACTCTTTTCTAGAATGAGCCGGTGTGGGTGCAGGCTTTAATTCTAACCATGCAGTTTCTACTAATCAAGGGTCAATGGCAACAGCGTTAAGGGCTGATTAGGAGAACCAGGTGTGTGATTGGTTGGTTACAATGAAAGCCTGCACCGACACTGGCTAATTCTGGAAAAGAGTGAGTATCCCTGCTGTAGTGTATCACTGGACTTAAACCCAGAACCTTTTTTATTGGGAGGCAGCAGTGCTAACCACTGCACCAGTGTGCGAGACCTGAACTCCTGGCTGGCTACTGTGTTTACTGGTTCCTTCAGTGTTCCAGCACTTGAGAGTGCAGTTTGTGCCATTGTTCGGCTATAGCATCTGAACATTGAGCTTCTAAGGCCTATTAGTGCAAGTGTTGTGCCTTTAAACAAGGCCCTGCATTGCTCCTGGGGTCATTCAGCCATACCAAGGGTAATCAGCCTGTAGTTACCTGTGCTGCGACAAAGTTGGTTTTTCTAATTCAGTCCACCCCTCATTTTAAACAAAGCTCTTATAAAAAAAGCTATATGCTCCTCCAAAGAAGTGCTTTATGGCCAATTTCACAAACTCAGATTTAATCTAATTCTGGGCTTTGTATATTAATGGCCATTTAACATTGAATTCAGGCACTTACGGGCTTTAGCACCGCTTGTGGAAGCCAGTCTTGTCATGCAGACTATATTTTCCAGGAAGAGAGTAGTAGCTTCTTTGAGGATATTCTCTGCCTGACCTGTGAGATTATTTCACTCCGTCGGCAGATCTTAAAAATGAGTCAGGCCGCCTCTCTTCCCCAGCTATGTTTTTATCTCATTTGACAGAGGAAGTAAAGAACATCATTTCTGACAGAAATACTTGCTCAAATGGGCTTTATTCTTTGTTGTTGTATCTGCTGCTCTGCGGCAGACAAACGCCCCGATGTTGCGTCTCCACTTCCCCGCAGTAGCGCTGAACTTCGGTGACCCAATCATTACAAAGCTCTTGTAGCAGGTGCAGCACAAGCTCGCGGATCAAAGCCCTCTTTATAGACAAGGTCCGCGCGGCCCTTCGTCCTGGAGGGCCAGCGAGCTAAAGTGCCTTTGTTCCGCCCAGGCACTTTAAAGACTTGATCCAGCCCCATCGCGGTCTTGATTGATCACTTTAGCTTTACTCGTTTCTCGGAGCATTAGCGCAGCGGAGAAAGCTGGAAATCCTGCTGAAATACTTCCCCTCGGAGCCAGAGAAAGTCAGAAAAAGCTCCCGGCCGTGATCGGACGAGAGTACGGAGCGATGTGGTTTTCAAACTCGGTGCTGGGGCCTCCTGAGCACTATATTTTGTTCCAACACGTTTTAACACGTCAATTTGTCTTTATTACACAATTCCCCTTTCAGGGTACTAATTATTTGGCCATTTTATGTCAGAGATGACTAGTCATGCTTTGAAGAGAAGAAGATTCACCATCACATAGTGCTTGATATCAAATTATTACGAAAAGGCAAGTAATTAGGTATCCATATTTAACCAATTATTATATGACCAGTGCTTCCTGACCCAACATATAAACACCCCATTTCAGTGCAAGAAGGCCAAAAGTAAAATGCTGAATTATGATGTAAAGATATTCAACAGACTGTTCAATGAAAACAATAAAATGCCAAACCACTCATATGCAATAAAAAAATCACTCTTAATAATTTATACTAAAATTATAAAATTATAATAATTTACTAATGCTAAAAAATATAAAGTAATAATAATAATAATTGTATCCCCCGAATGAAGGGAGGATACTATTGATTTGGCCTCGTCACGCGTCCGCCGCGTCCGCAGAGATTTTGTTGTGAACGCTCTACAGCCCACATAAGTGCACTGATTCTTTTCAAATTTTGCAGGGACATGTATTATGGTAAGTTCACGACACCTATTGATTTTGAGTACTCTGGGACCATCTGGGGGGCCTTCGGGGGATACATGTGCTCGGTTGCCGAGTGCTGTAGTTATTATTATAGTGTTGCTGTTTGTCTGATGTTCCAGCGATGGTAGAAAGGAATTATTTTCTGCGCTTATGTGTGCAAAATGTAAACAATACCCATCCATACCCCTGAATGCTTGCAGATCCTTCAATATGGACATTGATTTAAATGAAGCCAGACTACTGTATGGGAGGAGCTCACTGTTGACCGTCCTTGTATTTGACAGGTGGGCGGAGTCGACCTCCAGGACGCAAGCCACGAGGAGGCCGTAGAGGCTATACGAAAAGCTGGGGACCCTGTGGTATTTGGGGTGGAGGACGTCCCCCAGTCCCCTCAGGTGAGACTAAAGCCAGGCCTTTTGGGGCAAATGGGGCATTTCTGCCCTTTTGTCAATTTAGCCTTTAGCAGGCTTGCTTATCCAGATGGAGTTGCCATGCTTGCATTATTTTTGTACAGTCTATTTTTACATTCAAATATCCACCACAATTAAGGATACAATTGGCACTGCCCCAATGTGGAGTCAAACGTACGACCTCTGGGTTACAAGTCCAGTTTCCCAATGTTTGTGGTTTACTGCCAGCTGGCGGTTATAGGGGTAAAGTCAAGTGGGGCTCCAGTTATGGAATGAAGCCATAATAAATGCACAGTAGTTGAAAGCTAAGTACTGCACGTGAGGTCACGGGTTTGCAGAATATTGAACTTCTGCTGAACCTGATGTCTACAGTTTCGTTCCTTGGGTCCACAGTGTGTCTTTTGCTCCACACAGGGATGTAAGTGGGTGATTAACACAATGCAGACTGCAATGGGCCCTTGATCTATGAGTCAGTATGCACAGTGATGGAGGTCTGTGCCCCAGGGTATGTAAATGCCCTATTTAGGGGACTTGGGGTGATTGAACCCAAAATTTGCCCTTTGACCTGCCTTGTGACTGGTTATTCTGCTCAGAGTCCCATTTTCACAGGCTCTGTTTCAAATATGATTGGTTACCTCTCTGTCCAATGTTGCGGCTGTCCCATAATCCTATTCATCTTATGCCAGTCTTATCTACCTTGCCCACATTTGCTAATTATCATTACCTAAAAAAGCTAATTAATACACCTTAACAGTGTCTTGGACTGTGCCACGGTAAAACTAAAATTGAGCCAACGGGGTTTGTCATACAGTAATTACCATGTGCTTCTGAATCTGCTTGGCGGAATCGCGGATGGAGCATAAGTTGCCCTCGGGTTCATTTGCTGAAACGTATCGACTTTTCCCAGAACTCCGGAGGAAAAAAAAAAAATCAATTTCAAGCTTCGGTTAGATTGTGCCCATCAAATTAAAGCTGGAAGAGCAACAGATTTCCAGAGAAAAGATTCAGGAACCGGTTCAATGAATGAACGAATCATAACAGCAAGAGGCGAGTTAGCCTTCTCGTGTTTGGCAAATAGCCTCAATTTCTGTAGCTAATGAGCAACAATGCTAAGATGTAGATTCTACTTTATTATTTTTTATGCTTCTTTTTTCCTTTATGTGAGGATTTTTACCCCTAAAACTTTTGATTTTGTCTCCTAAGTTTTCACTTTAATTGGTCCCAAGTCAGAATAAGTAATTATTCATATTGTAGGACAATATTACATTCATATTTCGTATCTGCGGCTTGCAGTGCTTCATTGAAGCCACATAACACCTATATGGGGAAAATATTCAAATCTAGGATGCTGTTTATGTATGGCCACAGTATAACATTAAATATAAAAAGTCTAGATCTTTAATAACATGTTTTGCACATTTCCCTGCAATTCAGCAGGACATAGTTGTGATCGTCGGAAACCTTGGGATGTTCTCTTGAATTTAAAATTGGCAGGTTCCACGGCTTTGAATACAGTAGCTGCACTTGACAGACCCATATCTGTGTCGAAAGGTTTTTGGAGATCAAAGGTTTATTTTGCAGGTCCCCATACATTACCAAATGTAGCACTTCCTCACCTAAATGGCCTCCATCTTCAACATTCTGTTCTCTTCTTGAGGCAGAACAGAAACCAATCCATTTTTTATTGGAGTCTGCGTCCTGTTCCCATCATCATCAGTGGAAGGAAAGTGGTGCATCTCAGCACTATAAAATACATCCTCCTTTCCTCACCTCGTTTCCTCCCCCCCCCCACACCTCCCCAAATAGGAGAAGAATGGGAGTAGAGAGTAGGAGGGATTTTAGTATTTTTCATTAGTATTTTTTTTTTTTTGGATTGGGACGCTCTCTGGGAAATTCCCTCGAACAGATGTGCTGTCTATAAACACCAGCTCATTAGCTTCAGGCAGATGTTACTGCACTGACGAGCACCGCCGCCATCTTTCTTTTCCATCGCCGTTGAGGACGATGAATCGGGGGTTCGCGAGTTTAAATTGATCTTTAGCTGCCGTTTTTGTGCGAGAGTGGCCGTGGGGTGCTGCCACTGACTCATATGCGGACACAACTGAAGGCAATTTAGTGGTGCTGCCGCGTCCACTCCCGTCCTAAACACGGACTCTCCCTTCCCAAACGCATTACGGATTGCTGCCTTGTTTTATATCATCACTCTGCACCATTTCCTCTGTAGCTCTGACTCCATTCAACTTCATGCCAGAGGAGAACAATCTTTGTTCAGAAATTTAAAAAAAAAGTCCTTACCGTACTTTGAACCAGTTGAACCATAAGAATTTTAATGTCAATATCATGCGCAATATTACTTTCTTCAACATTATGTGCAATATTTTTCTACCCCTTCAGTATTAATGTGCAATATTAACTTTTTATTCATGTTCTTCCGTTTTTTTTATCTTAATTAGCATACTGCACTGTTTTTACATAATGTAAATTTGTATTTTTTATATGAAGAGTTTGGTTCCAAAACAATAAGTGCCAAAATGACAAAAATTGAGATAACGCCATGAAGCAATAGCCCTGTGCTTTTTACACATGGTGAAAAGTTTCTTATTTCGAAATTCATACTATAAAGTGTATTTTTTCATGGTCAAGTTTGTGTTTCTCTATAAAATGCATTAGGAGTCCACATAGAAAAAGTTAATTTACTCAAAATGAGTAAAATGGATATATTCCGTTTTGGAAACAAACTTCATATATTCTTTACTCTGTTGTTTTTCATTCTCTGTTTTTGAGTAACCTCTGGCACAATAATTTCATTGGGATCAATGAAGTTCTATCTTGTCTTATCTTATCTTTTTTTTTTCCCCAATCACTGGGATTCGCTAATTACCGCAGCTTTTCAGGAGGTAAAGCTCATTAAAGTCACCTGGCCTGGGTTCATTGGTGGAAGAAGCACATAGCAGGATTTTTACTTCCTGCTGCCAGGAGTTTACACCGGTCTTTGCACCTCTGTGCTGCTCACATCGACACCTCATTTCCGCGCTCGTGCGATGGCGGCTTTGATTGGTTGTGAAATAGGTGATTGTATCAGCCCTGGCTCAGGGATTCTTCCACTTTTGGGGTGTCCAGTCTCATTTTCAAAGGGCCAGAACGGGTTCAGTTTTTTTTTTTTATTACCCAACACTAACACACCTGACTCTACTTATCTAGGCCTTGATTGAGCACCATAATTTAGTGAATCACTTGAATCAGAGGGTGTAGCGCTGGGCTAAAATGCAAACTCGTGCCCTCACCGGCCCTTTGCGGGTCAGTTTGGACTCCATTCATCCACGCTGTTTACTATCCAGAAAATAAGGCATTAAATAATGAATGTAATACATAACCAAAGCTATGAAGTCAGTGTGTCAGGAATGGGGCTGTATGCAGTTAGGCGATGGAGGTGCTGGATGTTGTATAAATGCTACATTACAAGCCAAACCCAATTTAAAAGTGTATCCAGGAGCACGGGTTGGAAAATCTAGGGCAAAGTACAGAGGACACTTCATTGCAGTATAGATCCTCCCAGCCCATTGTAACTGTGACCACAAGCGAATCCAGGCCATTACATCAGTGGTTTTATGTGGCGCTGCACGAGGGGCGAAACCCTCTACGTGGTTTTTGTGGTGCCTTGTTTTTACTGACTGTTGAGTTTGTTTTCAATGTAACTCAACATGCTACATGCTAGCCCCTGTGATGGCATTGTTTGCAACCGTATTCTCCTGAAGAGCACCTCCCTCGCAAACGAACATGAAGCGGGAAAACTTTTGCTGGTAGCCATGATAAGGAGCATCCAAATTGTTAATTTCATGGAGAAGAGCAGGCATTTAGCTCCTTTGTAGTTTCCTACCACCAAGGAAACGTGGGACCAATCTTGGAAGAAAGGAAAGATCAATTATGTACCACAATCATTAGCAGCTGTTGGGATGAGAAACATCAATCTGCACTGCAAAAAATGATAAGATAAAAATACAAGGTGAGATGAATTTACTTATTTTAAGACTTAAAACACTCATTTCCATCACCATTTATCTTAGTAAGACAAAAAAAAAAATTCTTGTTTTGAGGTAATTTTTACTAGCTTGCCAGTGGGGTAAGTAAATTTCACTTGTCAAGTCAAATAGTAACTTGTTTTAAGTTTTTTTTTTTTTTTTTTTCTTAATACAAGTTACTATTTGACTTGACAAGTGAAATTTACTAACCCCACTGGCAAGCTAGTAAAAATTACCTCAAAACAAGAATTTTTTTTTTGTCTTACTAAGAAAAATGGTGATGGAAATAAGTGTTTTAAGTCTTAAAATAAGTAAATTCATCTTACCTAGTATTTTTATCTTACCATTTTTTCCAGTGTGTCTCAATGTTTTCAGATAAAATGCGAAGGCTATCTTCGGAATCGAGCTCATTACGAATTGAAGGATAGGACGTTTGATTTTTCTCAAACATGTCCAACGGTCATTTTAAAATCTCTCTGCAACCTTTCCTTAACTTCGGAAACATTTTCAACAGAAGTCAAGGAAAAGTGGAGAGGAAAGAAAAAAAAGCTTCCAATGTAGGAGAATTTTGATAGAGTAGAAGTCAATGAACGAGGCGCTAACTGGGTCATTCCATGCGAAGTTAGGCAAGAGTCCTAGCTCAGCCATCTCAGATTTTCTTCAAACTCCACCCATATGTAAATGTGATGACCTCATCATTAGGTCATGATTTATGGCCCCTGCAAGGGGTGAGGGGTACTCCTTGGGAAAAGCATCTAAATTTCTGAGCCGTTTTCAGAGCTTGCTGGAGCTGAAGTATTCAGGCTAGGTCTATATTTTTTTCTGGGGAGACTCTCCTGTACCCAGACACCTGGAAAATATAGCATAAGGCCTGCTAGAAGGTGTCCTGAAGTACCTGGGAGGAGCCAAAAATGAAAAAAAAAAAAAAACACAATCGCAAATGAGAAATGCTAGTGTTTAAGTACCCATCTGACTCTTTTAATGAGTACCTATAACTAATTAGTTGTCTATGGAATATTTAAATAGTTTCCTCGTATGTAGGATACAAAAGGAAATCTGATGTTATGTGAATGGGAAAAAATAGGTCTTAAAGTTGTATTTCTGGCCAAAATGAGCCTAATTTGCCATGCTATAACTCAGTGCTGACATACAGTATGGGGCCCAATCTTTGGTATGTTCTAGAAGAGATATTAGTACACAATTTATCCAAAAATTACAGTAGTGTCTTGTTTTGTTCTTAGAAAATTCTTCCAGTTAATCTGAGAATAATGTGAAATTCACGTGGGGCATTTCCCCACAATTATTCGTTACTTTCATTTCCAGAAATAAGAAATAAATTGACTAATTTTCCCCATTTTATAATAGAAAATTATGTTGATTGGATTAGAGAACCACACAATTTCTGAACAGCTCTGTAAAATATTTCAAATTATTCTTGATGCTGATGTCAGCTTTCTCCCTTCTGCTATGGCTGGAAATGTCACCATAAATGAGGCTAATGTTAGGATCCCTTACGTACCCTGCATTTACATTGCAATTCGGTTTCACTTGTATGTTGGAATCATCAAAGGCACTTGTCTAGAAAACACTGATGCATTAATAATATTTATGCATCCAAAAGGCCCACCAAGAAGCCTCTCCTGGCCAAGACTTGATGATGAATGCAATGTACCTGTGGATCATACATTGTGTTCAATCAAGCACCTTCCACATCATCTTCAAGTCACAAATACACCCTAGATGAGCCAACCTTTAACAAAATTGTGCTTATCCACTGCATGTTTAGTGATAAATACAGTAAAACTTGATGAAGGAGGATGTCAAATACTCTACAGATTCCATTCACCCCAAAGGAATGTTCGTTTATTCATTAAATTATAATGCCTTTTTGAGACTACTCATGCGAGAGGGATAGAGACTGGTAGAAATTTTACTCTCGCAAATGGTGGTTTTAAGTCAAATTCACAAACAAGATTTTCTGGGAGGAGACAAGACACCACCTTAATTTTTGGATAGTATGCATCAATAACCCTTCTAGAACATACAATAGGGCCTCCTATTGTTTGTCAGCACTTAGTTATAGCATGGTAAAGTGGGCCCATTTTGGCCAAAAATACAACTTTAAGACCAAATATTTTCGCAGTCACTCAATATCTGAATTACTTTTGTATCCTACATACGAGTAAACTATTTAAATATTCCCTATGCAACTAATTGTTGCAAGTTATAGCTACTCATTAAAAGGTTCAGATGGGTACTTAAAAACTGTTATTTTCATGTGCAATTGTGTTTTTTTTCCCAATTTCTTTGGCTCCTCCTTGATACCGAAGGTCACCTTCTAGCAGGTCTTGTGCTGTGTTCTCCTGCTGTCTGGAGATGGGAGAGTCACTCCAGAAGAAATTATAGAGCTGGCTTGCATACTTCAGTTACAGCAGAGCTCTGAAAATGGCTCAAAAATGTAGTCACTTTCCCCAAGGGGCCACCACTTGCAGGGACCATAAATCATAAACTAATGATGAGGGGAACCTAATATTTTGCAAAACCTGTTTAGAATAGTCAATTTATATTTGGGTGAAGTTTGAAGAAAATCTGAGATTGTCCAGCTGGGATCATCCTGGAATTAGCCTAATTTCACATGGAATGACTCAGTTAGTTATGTTAGCCTTGGTCCATTGACTTCTATCAATTGTCATTGCAAGATTAGCCTGTAGCTTGGAATGTCCATTTACTGTATCCCTGTCCTTCTTTGTTCCCTTCATATTCATGGCTTCCATCTTCACGGCTTCAACAGTCACCGACCTCTGACCTCAGTGATGAGCAGACATCCGTGGCTTCAAATGTGAATATCGAAACCAAGGTAGGTGTAAATACAGATTGTTTGTCCTCTCATTCTCGACACTGTTGAGATTCAGCATTTTATTTTTATCATTGAACTGAAATGAACCTTCAGCAGCGAGACCTGCGAACGAAGCGTTAATATACTACACTAGTTTTTGTCGATACTTTTGCATGTTGAATTTCATTTGTTACTAAGGGAGACTTTCCAACACGACCTGTAAATGAACGTGACACAAAATGTGTTAACTAGACACTGAGGTCTGTTTTCAAAAAAAAGACACATTTTCTGTTGTTTTTAACACATCTGTTTTTGAGAGCCTAGGGACTTTCAGAAAAATAAAAAGCATTTTCATTTTTATTACATTTTCATAGCTACGATTATGTCAGCCCAAACACTTGCACTATGTAAGAAAAAAAAACTAATATGTCTCTGTAACTATTTTTTATTTTATTTTGTATTTTTTATTCTGTCCTCCTTGCTTTAATACTATAACATGAAAAAAGGCCACAAAACAATAAATCTAATGCATATATTCCATCTCCTCTGTGTGTCAGGAGCCAGTATTGTGTCAAAATATGTTCCCAGACAGAACAAGCCGAGATATGTACGGTTTTTATTACGTCTCCAGTGTCCACTGTTTCAAGCCACTAGAAGAGCTAGTTTTCCTTAGGATTTTTATTTATGTATTTATCAACTTATTTATTTATTTAACTCAGTGCTGTGTGACTCCACTGGTTTCAAGTAGCAGGAGAGCTGATTATGTCATCTCCATCACAGTGGTCAGTTAATAACATTTTAATCACGCGCTCGTGACCGCACAACTTGATGAGGGTTTAATGTCAGTGAATTATCTCTCCTTGTTCCTTTAGGGGGCCGATATTCAGTGCAAACTGTTCCTGTCCGCCGTTAACCCTTTTATTCCCACCCCTTTTAAGGTTCGTAGGACAACGTGTGCTTTGCGGTGGCAACCGTCTCTCTGAAGCGCCGTGTGTGCTGGGTGATGCGTGTGCCATTAAAATAAAATGCCTGCTCTTATTTTTACTTCAATGGAGTAGGGCAGAGTGGGGCGAGTTGGTAGAGGGGTTGTTGTGACACTGCCCTCACTCTGTTTCTAATACCAGAGGCAATTTCTATAAAACTAGACTTGTTTGTGCGACTTTGTGCACAAAAGAAAACAACCTGTTTTCATGCTATCAAAGTCTCAATAATCTGTGAGGAAAAGAATTTTCCATGTGAAGATAGATTGGATTCATACAATGTGTCGTTCATTTGGCCTGAATTGAGCTCCATTCCAGACTGTTGAGAAAGAGTGAAAGGTGGCACAACATATCCTTCTGTGTCACAGCATACCCCACTCTCTTCTATGTAAGAGTTTTATTTGGTCAGCTGGTCTTTCTTCGCTTCACACTTGACGTATTACTGAATGGAAACATGGTGAATGTGTTCTAATGCCTTGTGTTTACAAACAAGCTATACAGTATGTTCATTTGAATGGGGATCTACGTTGTATAAAATTGTTACAGTCCTTTTGCCATGGTCTTGACATTAGATTTCAAATACTCCATTAGTTTATTATCCCCCGCCACAAAGTGGATCGGGGTATATTGGAATGGCGCTGATCCGTCCGTCCGTCCGAATAAGTTCTCTCGCCAACTATTGCACCCACGTGGATGAAATTCTGTGGGTGACCAGTACTAATGATTCTATTGAATGAATTCAACAGTTGATCCCGAGATTTTTATTTTTACAGAGTTATGGTCATTGATTGTGTTCGTCGACTTGGTGATTTGCAATGGGGACAAGTTTACTCAAAAACTATTGCACCTACGTGAATGAAATTTTGTATATGGCCAGAACTGATTACCCTACTGAATGAGTTGGATAATTGATTTCAACAAATTTATTTTAACAGAGTTATTTCCCTTGTCTCTGTTCGTGGACTTAAGTGCTTGGGTGTTGCAATGGGGACAAGATCTCTCGGCAACTATTGTTTCATTAATGGCAGCCTCTATTCACCTGAGGGATGTTGCTGGGATAGTATTCAAAAAAATTCTGTTGCTGTGTCCAGAATTACTCCCTCAATCACTCGTTCACTAGTACATTTATTTTGGTGGCTGAGCCTGAATTTTCTTACAGTTTTTGAGGATTTAAACTTCAGATGTTTGTAAAATGTCTGGATTGATCTGACACATGTAAAGAACTTTGTGATAAAGTGTGTACTCTAAAGTGCTATTCAAATAAAACTGAATTGAATCATTTTTTTTTTCAGAGTACAAATCTGTTTAAAAACATAAGTTTTCATTAATAATGGCTGAATTTTATGCGATATTTGCATCTTAAGCAACTGATAAAGCACTCTCACAGATATTTCAGTCTAGAGACGAGTCTTACCATTCTATTATCTTAAATTCCTTACTTTAATACTCACACTCGGCCTCAGGATATATATAGAGATGCTGGGAGTGGAATAATGGACTGAATTATACAGCACTACGTAGTAGCTGAAATTAGGGCCTGAAACTGTTGTCATGTGAACATTCCGGAACATCAATGCACTGACTAAGAGTTGAGGCCGCCATTAGTCAGAGCCATCTTTTTTGTGAAAGCAGCTTTGATCTTCAGAAAATGTATGCTTCGTCATAAACCAATATACTAAATATAGTGGAGTGCAGGCTTTGGGACTAAACTCAGTGATCAGGTAAATTGTAATCATCAATTTAAAAAATCAGTGTTGTCAACATTTGTTAACAAAGGTCGACTGAACTGTCATGGCTCCTCTTTTATCCATTATCTTCATTCATAAAAAAAATTAATGTCCAATTGGAGTACATCAGCTGCTCAGGACTTTTATCATACGACGTGGGTAATATTTTTGTGAACTATCAAGAGAATAAGAAAATTCCACTGAGAATTTGGACAGTGCTATGATACAGCTGGCAATCTAAATAGTGACCTGAGTAGCAGATGGGGAATACTTTTGGACACACCTTATGATAGAAATGATAGCTGAGAGTTCATTTTGTTGTGACAACTGACGGTGTGGCTGATACTGACCCATACTCGACTGGGGAGAGGTCAAGGGTGGGGTTAACCTGGTTCTTCTCAGACTCGGTAAGTTTGGCAGTTTGAGGGGTGAATTGTTCGAGCACTCATGCATTCTAAAAGGGTGTGTGTTGGATTTTTTGGTGTTTCATAAGTGTGATGTAAAGTTGCATCTCCTGACAATTCTTCAATCATGTAAATGTTCCCCCTTAATTTTCTAAGTTAGTTAAATGAACATCAAGGAATCATATTTGTAGAGTTTTGTGTAAAACGTGTAATTTATAAGTCTGTGTTCTTTGGATTTTCAGCCTTTTGTTAGAACAAATTTTTGATCAAACAAGCCAGTAATTATGCTGAAATAGCCTGTACAGAAATCCTCAGAAGTTTCACAAGCAATTATGAATATAAAAGTGATAAAGAGGAGTTAAAGACAATCCCTTTTGTTAAGGCAGGGAAACATTTTGATCAATAAAAAGAGAAAAGAACTGAGGGAACAAAAGCATCAATGAATCCCTCTGCAAAAGACTCAGTTGTTCAGGTCAAAACTGCATGCACAGGTCATACTCCAACAGAGAAGTATCTCACACATTTCTCTATTCATGTCTCGAGTATGCTTGTTTAATTTGCAGACTCTCGTTTGTATACAATGGTTGTTGAGTGCACAGGGACAGCGACTCAATTTTTGTTGTTTTGGTTCAGTTTGGATTAAGAAATAAACAATGCAACTGCATTTTAAGTACAGACTGTTGACTTTAATTTACGTGGATTTTCATTTCTATTCGTGAAGGAATGACAGCCCTTTTTAGACATGGTCCCTGTTTGAAGTGGAGCAATGAAGAAGGGGACGTATTTGCTTATTGAGGTACAAAAAGGAGACATGGCAACAAAGGCTGAAAGAAAGTTACTGTACATTTTATTTGGTTGCAGATTCTTCACATTCGGTGACTGTAAATTATTCCTGTTACCCTTTGGTATCGCAATGCCCTGGTGTACCCCCAGCCAAAACTATGCAAAACTGTGTCGCTGCGTCTGGTGTGATTGACGGCGACTACGCACAGACGGCAATGTTTTGTTCTTAGCCCAGAATGCACCGTACTCCTTACCACGCCCCCCCCTCCCCCCCCCCCCCCCCACAGCCGGCAGCACAGCGGGATTGTGGGAAGATCTCTGCACTTGTTCTGCCTCCGGTGAAGCCTTCTGAGGTGCCACACGCAGAGTTATCGGACGTTGTCAAGGAGAGTGAGGTTCCGTGCAGGCCGCCTGCCCCGAGTGACAAAGCACTGGAGGAAGAAGAGGACCAGTTCGGGTACAGCTGGAGTGAGTCACTATAACCACTGATGGTATACAAGATATGTAGGTGAATAGTATTGGCCATAATGCACAGAGGAATGACTGATAGCGGCTGAATTAAGATATTAGGCATTAAGTTCGTAGGCCAGGCGCAGGCGCGGCGAATTGGGGGTGCGCCGCGCCAATGGGGTGTGTCCAGGCGTATGTTGCAATTTCGTGACCGGCGTAGCCTGGCGCAAGTACTCCTCTGTCCCGCCTCTGTCCCTCCTTCCGGCGCAAGTGGCAAAGAAGGCGTGTTTGGGTATAACACTGCCGAGTCAAATCTTGCTGAGCTCCTCTCCTCACCTTTAATGTGTCGGAATATAGAAGCCTCTGTCCTATATCTGCATGATGTGTTAATGTTGCATTTTACTTAGCTGCTTCAGGCATGTTTTCTGCACCGCTTACGTCTATATTAAGCATTACGAATATGAGTTAGCTGGCTATAGCTAGGGCATTTGCGAATTATCAACATTAGCGAACTTGAATGGAATTGCAAAACAAAACTACGTCAGATCATTCAAACTTATGAAGTTGGAATGAAATACGACGGTTGCTCATTTATTTCTTCTGCCTGCATTATTGGGAAGAGAAACAATGGATAGCGTGTTCCTATTATTACACCCTGTCGCTGCTTAAAATTTTGGGATTAACATGCATGGACAACAATGCAAGATACGTTTCACATTTATTTTCAATATGTGATCTTAACTCTGTACGGCATCATAGCAATCTGGCTGTATTCCTTTCCCCCACTAAAAACGATAAAACCTAAGTGACAATAATAGCAGCCTAGTATTAAGCTGCTTGCACACTGGAGGCGAAACAAATTTTTGCGTTGAACGCAGTGTCTACGTGTCCGAAAGTCTGACAAGGTTTTAATATTTCTCCGTGTCCGTGAGTCGGATGGTTTCAATATAACTCTGTGTCCGACAGCCGATTATTGTTTTTAATATCTTCAAATCTACTGACTCTTTTAGATATTAAACGTGAACGTTTTGATAAGATGGCTCACTTCTTCAAGATGGATACCGAGAATTTCAATCAATGTTTCTGTTTAAGCTGCTCAATAAAGTGAGTCGACACTGGTGCGGGACAAAGTAAAATGCCTCCGTGTCTGACAGCCAAAAAAAAAGAGGACGATTAGAACAGATTGATAATGAAATAAAGAATAAAAAGAAACATTTTAACAACAGAGCAACCAATGAACACTGCAATTTATTTATTTGCGGGTCATCTTTTTTGGATGTTCCGTGTGTTGGTGATATATTTTTATTCTTTCTTTGGTTATAAATCTGTTCTCATATCAATACTTTTACTTTTTGCTGGCTGCTGGATATGGAGTATTTTGCATTTCGCATCGGACAGTCTTGATCGTGCAGACGATAATTTATTTACACTGTCAATGGTCATGGAATTGATTTGCTCACGCACAATTTTATCTCTGCTGTGGAAATAAAGCGTGAATCTGTTCGATCCATATGACTAATTTTCAAAAGAGAGATCGAATAAAGACTGTTGTCTATCTTCAATGGAAGAAAATAGACGAATAGGCTAAAAAGACCAAGAAAAGTCGATAGCTATCAATTTGCATTTTGTTAAGGTCGAACGCAAACATGGGCAAGTTTGCGCGTCTAGTAATTTCTGGAATACTTGTAAAATTAGAACTTTTATGAGTTTCGGACACGGAGCTATATTAAAACCCTGTCCGAATATCACGTCTTTGAATTGACTTTGACTGTAATCAGACGCGTGAAAAATTTGTTTCACGTCCAGTGTGCAAACGGCTTTACTGAGCATAGAACGCAAGCATTCTAAATAGGCAGTTTTAGTTGGCTGAGAAAGATGTGAGGTCGTTAGTTTGCATCACAGATTCAGCTGCGTTGATTAAGCCAAGTCAAGTGTCCACTACGCGTGCCAACCGCCTTTAATCTGACATCAGGACAATCGATATAGATACTGTAATTTATGTCCTTATTCAGATAGTTACATTAAATAGTGCTTCCTGTAATTATTTATTGCATTGAAATGTGCCTGACATTCTGGAAACCTGCTTGTGAGATTTCGGTGACGTGTGCGCACTGCGCGCCGGTCAGCCAAATTTGCACTGCTCAGAAAGTGAACCAGGTTGGAGCTGGCGAGCTTTCTGCGCAACTCCAGCGGAGACTTTTTCTACGAAATTGTCACTGCATCTTGATGAATATGTGACACCTCCCCCTACTACGCCGCCACACCCAACTCGGCGCACGTCCGTCTACCAAAGTGGCTGCACACGGAGTTGCACCGCACGAAGTTACCACTGCGCGGGCTGCACCAGACGAAATTACCACTGCGTGGGCTGTGCCACGCTACGCCACACTGCGCCACTCTGCAGTGCCAAGAAATTAGAGCCCATTGACTAAAAGTATATTAGGACCTTCAGTAAAGGCACAACTTAAGTGCTGATGGCAATAAATTCACATTACTGTTATTCACTTGATCAGTAAAAATAAATTGTCTGCCCTATTGTGAGGTGAATCATTGGGCATGCAAAAAAATGTATCCAGAAAGAAAAGCTGCTGAGGCATAACCCACATCGGTGGATGATAGTCTGTAACAGAAGACTACGGTATATTACATCTCCGTGCTTTATCTTTGCTGCGCTAGCACTGCTCAGTTACTCCTGTTGACTTGTCTTCCGCAACCATCTCTCATAACCTTGCGGAGCACCAGTTAGTTTCTGTAAGAGACCTGTTATGCCACAAGATGGCACTGTGCCTCAAACGTGTGCTTTCTCCTGTGCTGCAATTTTGAATGGGTGTGTGGACAGCGCAGTTGTACAATGCACTGCTGCCTCACAGCACTAAGCAAGATTTGTGTGTGTGTGTGTGTGTGTGGGTGGGTGGGTGGGTGAATGATGCGCAGGAATTATCTGGGTAGATAATGGATGGATGGATGGATGGATGAATGAATGAATGGATGGATGGATGGATCGAAGGAATGAGCATGAGTTTATCACATCTCTTTTAAACATTGTCTCCACATTTTAGGGAATGCCTTCAAATTATATAAACTGGATATTGACAAAAGCTTATTTAATATTTTTTGTTATATTTTACAATCTGCTGATAGAAGGGCCCCCTCAATCCCCCCTCCAGCCACCCCCGGTTCCTGTTCTCAGGTCGCAGTGAGTGTGGAAAACCGCTGTGATTTTTTTTTGGGGGAGGGGCAGCGGGGAGTTTTAGTGTTTCAGAGGTCCTCAGAATTGGAGCTCTGGGCATGCCTTGTGCATGATTAATTTTTACACCCCCTAGAGATGTAAAATCAAGGATTATAAAGTAAAAAAAAATCCTCTGTGGTACTTCCTGGATCTCTCCTCCTGTCCTCCTCATTCTTCAGCCAGGAGGTCGAACCTAATAATGGAAATATCAGTGAGTTCATGGGTGGAAAAATATCCGCAGGCTGGACTCTCTAACCCCTGGATTAAAGACCTCTGTCCCCCACACTCCAGGGAAGATAACGGAGCGGTACGGACGATTACCAGGCAACCTGCACGCGATCGAAATGGAGAAGGGGGAAGAGGGCCTGGGATTGGCTCTCGCGGGAGACTCCGCCCACTGCCGAATGAGCGTCATCGTCGGGCGGGTGGAGCCAGGGGGAGCTGCAGCGCGAGACGGGCGAATCAGAGAGGGGGACGAGCTGCTGGAGGTAAGGGGGTGTGGTGTTTTATTTCATGTGTGTTTAGAGTTAATGAGCATACGGTCTTACTCGCAGGTGGATTTCTATGAGCTGCAGAAATTTCCTTCTGTTGGTGTCATTGATAATGTTGGAGTTGTCAGTGACTGGAAGTACAAGTGGATTGACTAGCTGGAGTATTAGTTGGCGTGCTAATAAATAGTAGCAGTGGTTGCAGTGCCAGCATGAGTGCCTCTAGTTGTAGTTAGAGTTGTAGCTTCATTAATAGAAGCAGTGGTAGTAGTATGGTATTAATGGCACTAGGGTTAGTTGAAGTATCAGTTGTATTAATGGTAACAGTGGAAGTAGTAGTGTTATGAACAGCAGTAGTTGGAGTCGTTAGCAGTAGTAGGAGTCATGATATTAGTGGCAGTGGAAGTAGTTGGAGGAGTATTAGCATTAATGGTAACACAGGAAGTAGTAGTGTTATGAACAGTAGTAGTTGGAGTTGTTAGCTGTAGTAGGAATGATGATATTAGTGGCAGTGGAAACAGTTGGGGTAGTATTAGCATTAATGGTAACACAGGAAGTAGTAGTGTTATGAACAGCAATAGTTGGAGTCGTTAGCAGTAGTAGGAATGATGATATTAGTGTCAGTGGAAATAGATGGAGTAGTATTAGCATTAATGGTAACACAGGAAGTAGTAGTGTTATGAACAGCAATAGTTGGAGTCGTTAGCTGTAGTAGGAGTGATGATATTAGTGGCAGTGGAAATAATTGGAGTAGTATTAGCATTTATGGTTGCACAGGAAGTAGCAGTGTTATGAACAGCAGTAGTTGGAGTTGTTTTATCTATGATAGCAGTAGTAATGATATTAGTGGCAGTAGTAGTTGTTGATTGGTAGTTGTAGCAGTAGTCACACAGGAAGTAATAGTGATGGTTTGAATAGCAGGGGTCGGAGGTGTTGCATCAATAGTAGCATTAAAAGTTGCTATGGTATGAGTAACAGCTGTAATAATTGGAGTACTGTTTGTATTGATATTAGCGGTGATAGTGGTACGAGTAGTAAGAGTTGCTGTGGGAGCTGTAGTTGAGTTCACAGCTCTGAGTTAGTACTGAGATAACAGCAAAATCTGCTAGCAGAGTAGCTGCATGGCTAGAGGGCACTAGACACGTGAAAATGATTCTCACTGCTCAATTCACTCACATCCTTACTAACAGGGACCTATGTCCTATGCCTTTGCAGTGAATTATGTATTATAACTTTAGTTGACACGCAGAAATGCTCTTATTTGTTTATTTTCTGGCAGATAAATGGACAGATTCTGTACGGTCGCAGCCACCAAAATGCCTCCTCCATCATTGACAAGGCTCCCTCAAAAAGCAAGATCATTTTTATAAGGTAAAGGCAAAAAGCAGTTTTGTTTACACTGGGAATATGCAATATCTTTGTTTGGCCAGCAGATGGCGAAAATGTACTGTGAAATGGCCGATAATGTTCCGCCACAAATGCAAGCAATGAGCAAATGTGTGTCCTGAGAAAACTGCCTGGTCCTCTCACCTTCCTGTCCACTATCAGTCACGCCACTGCTGCCAGCCAGGGGGCCTAATTGTCACCCGATCTGGCCAAACACATCTGGCTGTCAGACAGCTGATGACCCGGCCAGCTGGTGTCAGAATAGCCTCTAGCAACAAATCTGTCACTGAGGCAGCACCAATATAGGCACTCGGATGCTCTAATGGAGGTAAAAAGAAAGAAAAGCTTGTGACTTCATGTAGATTTTGACTCTTTTGAACAGGAACAATAAGGCTCTGAAAGAAATGAAGGTGGAGCCCGAGTACAGAGATGTGCAGCTCTCGCAAACAGAGGTAACCCACGCAGGGAGAGGTCCTGCATTTATACTGGGCTTACAACATCACTCAGACAACTGCTCTGACCTCATGGGCTGCTCTATGACCTTTCCTGTAACATTACTCAAGTACTCAGATCGCTGCTTTGTCATCAAGCACTGCCCTCAGACCACTGCTGTAACATCACTCTCAGCACGTCGACCATCGCTGTGACATCGCTCACTGTGCTCAAATCATAGCTGTGATATTGCACGCTGTACTCTAGCTATTGCTGTTACATCATGCAAATCACTCAGACCACCACTGTGAAATCACACACTGCACTCAGACCAATACTGTGACATCACACACTACACTCAGACCACTGTTGTGACATCATACACTGCGCTTAGGCCACTGCTGTGACATCACACACTGCCCTCCGACCACTGTTGTGACATTACACACTGAACTTAGACCAATGCTGTGACATCGCACACCACACTCAGACCGCTGTTGTGACATCACACACTGCACTCAGGCCTCTGTTGTGACATCACACACTGCCCTCAGACACTTCTGCAACATTGCTTACTGCAACCTGACCACTGCTGTGTTTGGCTGCAAGAAATGTAAAATGTGTCTTTCTGTTTTAGCCGGACCAGTCTGCTGCTCTGTCCCCCTCAGCTATAAATGTTGACATGTTCGAGAATGTCCAGCGCATAGCTCTGCCCAGAATAAGTCCTGTAGTCATGCGCATACAGTCTGTGTGAGATTTTATCTGACTGTACATGCATGGTTGTGTTATTCTTACTGTATTGGATAGAAGATGTGTCTGTACACTTGGCAAACATTATTTATTTACGTTAAATTTATTTAGCAAATGCAATTATCTGAAGTGACATGGATTGAATTCATCTGTCCTTCATTTGCAACTTTTCTTTCATGTGAATTCAGATCTCACCTGGAATGCCCAGTGCCCATGGCTGCACTTTCCTGTCCATTTACTGTAATAAAAACTCTATAGATATACAGTGGTGTGCAGTGATGATTACATGCTTAACAATGGAGATAAATCAGAAACCAAGTACTATTCAAGTATTTATTTCATGTACTACTGGATCATACAGATAAAAATAAGTAAAAAGACAAACAAACAAAACAAACAAAAAATACTTTCTGTGAGTAAAAGTCAATATCTAGTGTAGCCACCCTTTGTTTTGATTACAGAATTTAATCATTCAGGCATAGTTTTCACATATTTTTTATTTCCTCACTCACTAAACCATTCCACCTAGTTTGTAGTACATTCCAAAGAGATTCCTTTGATGACACACCAGACTTCTTTATTTTGGTATTAAGCAAATCCCAGATTTGCTCAATCAGATTAAGGTCTGGATTCTGAGTGGGCCAAATCATTACTTTAATGTCACCAGATGATTCTTTGTGATTTTGCAATAATTCTTTCACTATTAAGAAGAGTGTTTAGGGTCATTATCTTGTTGAAAATAAAATCCCCGATCAATCAGTCTCATTCCAGATGGCAATGCATGCTTCACAAGGATTACGGTGATACTTCTTTTACTCCATGATTCCCTTGAATTTTATGAGATCACTGACTCACTTTGAGCAGACTGAACCCCAGACCATAATATAACCACCTCCATGTTTTACTGAAGGGGTTATACGGTCATTTTTGAAATGTTTTACAACTCAACAGTGCGCATTAATACTGTGTTGGGATGAGAAAATTTCAAATTTTGATTAATTGGTCTAAAGGACTTGTTTTCAGTCTGTTGGTGTCCAATCCTTGAATTTCTTGGCAAACTCAAGTCTTTTTTTTTTTTTTGATGTTGGCAGTTTTTTGACAGCAACAGGACCAGTCAGACCTTGTTCACAGAGGCGTCTGGAAACAGTAGATCTTGATACTTTCATCTATTCTCTTCTGGCGCTATTGATATCATCTTGGAGTTGTCGAACTTGCCATTCACAGATTAACGAACATCAGAGGTCTCCTTGAAATGCATGATGGTGTTTTTACAGTGCAATGGCAGCGTTCAACGTCTTCAGAAATTTTTTTTAAAGGACCAACCAGCATCACGTAAGGCCAAAATGCAGCGATGAAAAATCTCAGAGAGCTGTTTAACACTGTGACACTGCTCAAAATTCATGTCACCTTACAGACTGGAATAACTGACCATCAGAGGTAATTTGGTGGAAATCTTTGCTTACGTCCAGTTTAACAAATTTTTTTTAGCATCAATAATCATGGAATGAGCCTTCAAACATGCATTCATGCTGTGCAAGGGTAAAAAAAAATTGCTACTCCTTTCAATTGTCATAAAAATTGACGTTTTCGGTGTTTTTGTTCATTACCCATATATTACCTCAATATACTTGTGGGAATTATTTTTCTTTTGTTCTTAGTGCTTACAATAATATTTTTCAATATATTTTCATCAGAAAATTATAGAAAAATAAAATATTAGGACCCCTTTTAGACAAAAGTGGTGGTGTATAAGCATCACTGCACGCTACTGTATTTTTCTCTGTCTGTTAAAGGGTTAAATATTATTGATTTTATGATTAAATACCACATTCAGAGCAGACCTCCACAAAGCAGAGTTTATTGTTCTTAGTACAAGATCCTCTGTTCCCCTATAGGTAACTGAAATGAAATTGCAGATGGATTTGAGGCACATGGTGATTTCTTGGCCCCTCTCTCCTGTAAGTAGGATAGGGGTTTATAGGGAAGTAGGAGGCAGAGGTGGGGTCAGAGGTCAGTGGTGGGGGTTCAGTCAGGTCAGAGCTGGAGGGTAATGGATGGGCCAATGGTTGTAACCTGGGCGGGTCACTCCAAAAGAACTATCCGTTGGGAGGTTATTAAGCGTCGAAAGCGTGTAATGTGATTTGAAGGTGAATGTATAGTCCTTGTAGACGATCCTTCACATGAACTGGGGGAGAGGAGAAAGGGAGCTTTCTGGAGGTTAAGATGTTTGAACATAAATTTAGCCAGGAAATTAACTGTAGTTCCCAACAAGGAACATAAAAAGATGCTGGTCCTAATTTCAAGAAATGTATATTCTGTAATAAAGTAGATTATATTACTAATATTTTTGAAAATAGTTTTACTTCTACGCAGTTCCTGAGGCAAATTATTTGAATTTTGGTGAGGCCCGTTTTTTAAAGGCCCTCTTTGCCATGAATCAGGAGGATGATGTTCTTATACTTGATTGCTGTAAATTTTGGGCCTGCACTCATCTCCATTCGTAGGATCCTGGCGGGCTTGGGGTCAGTCTCAGTGACGAGGATGCGAGGAACGGGGTCATGATCAATAGCCAGTCAGCCAAGAAGGTACAGTGCTGGGGCACAGGTGTGGACATTGATGGCAACTTGAATTAAATTGTTTATTTTGATAGCATCGTTAGTTGATTCATAGGGTGGAGTTTGTTGAATCCCTCCTTATCTTTCCCAGGACGATAGGATAGCACCTGGAGATAAAATCCTGTCGCTGGATCATGAGTCTGTTACAGGACTCCCGGCAGAGAAGGTACAGTTTGTGCTGCCTGCTCCTCCTCTGCAAGGCATGCTGGTCACTGTAGTTTCTTATTTGAGCAGAGCTCTCTCCTGGTGGGCAGTAGTCTGTTTTTACCTTTCAACTGTGCTACAGGAAAATAAATTTGGAAGGGACTGCCAGGTTGAGATATTAAAAAATAGTTGCTTTGTTCTTCGCTCAAGCGCCTCCTGTTGGCCAGTCAGGCGCTCGTCAGTGAGATTCTAAGCCTGTTCATGTTCGGGTATCCTATGAGTGTTTCGAGCTATGAGTGTAAGGAAGCAGTGGCTGACAGGCGCGTGCTTCGGAGTAGAGCAGCGTCTTCGTGCTCCCGAGATGGCAGCAAGGGGTCGCACACGAGCGAGCTGGAACATAGTTCTCTAATCGGGCAACTCAGATTCAGGTGGGATTAGAGATGAACAAACTGCTTCTCAGATTGGTGATCGACAGTCTTGCTTGTAAAACTACATACAAATAACGACATACAAATGCACACCTATTCTAAGAACACTAGTAAGGTTGCCAAACTAGATAGGCTGTCATAAAATAAAATGCCTTTTTTGAGTTTGTTTCATCAAAGTTCAAAGTGTTCAATTAATTTTTGTAATGTACCTGTAGCCCCCGTTGCAGTCAAACTAACTCAATTAGGCTGAAGTGAGCATTAGACCTTTCAGACACACATACTGGAAGTGACAGACTTGCGTTTGGATTTATTATGTTGACTCGGTTACAGTGCCCTGCTCGTGTAACATAAGCATGCTGTCGCCTCCTGCCCTTCTGGTCTCTACCCCCAGGCCTCCGCTCCCCTACAGAGGGCCGGCAGTAGGGTAAAGATCACCCTTGACACCACTAAGCTGCCCCTACAGCCCCCCTGCTCTCCCTCACCCTCCTCTTCCTCACCTCAGCCCCACCCAGCCAGGGAGGCCTCTAACGGGCAGCCCGCGAGCGCCCCACTGCACGAGGAGCCCCACGACGCAGAGCCTGTTAGGAACGAGAGCAGTGCAAGCTGGGAATTCCCACCGTCACATGGTATGTTCGCTGTTTGCACTGAAGCTGGATGCTCGCGTGTGAAGTGATAAGGTTGTTAGCTCTGACCTTCAGGATCTCTGTCTCAGCTGTAATAGAGCTGCAACTGAAGGGACTTAACTGGGGAGTATTTATGCTGAAACGGTCACTATTAGTGCAGCACTAATAATAACAATAATACTAATAATAATAATTACAAGAAGAAAAATAAGAGGAGGAAAATTGTATTATTATTATTTGGTTTTTTTTGTTATTTATTTATTTTTGCACATTTTAATAATTTAGTGTTTTTTAAGCTCTTTACAGGAAAAGATTTGTTAGAACAGGACAAAAGTGCAATACAGTCAATGATGACTTTGACAATATATGATAATTAATTACGCCTTATTCATTATTCTCACACACTTTTTTGTCATGTAACAGGACTCATTTCTTTGTGTGTGTTTGATGTGCGCGTTACTCGGTTCATCTCGGTCGTCGCGCTGCATTTCCCGCAGGTCTCGGTCAATCCGGTGTGACCCCTGACCTCCTGACCTGCCCCATTGTGTCAGGCTGTGAGAGCACCATAGAGTTCTGTAAAGGTCACACTGGCCTGGGAGTTAGCATCGTGGGAGGCTCTGACACGCTGCTGGTGAGCGAATACAGGACAGGCCTGCTCTTCCACGCACATTTCAGTGACTGGTACTGCAGTCAGTGTGTGTTCCCGGAATGACTTACAATGTCTGCATTTGTTATTTACATTAACACATTGCCGCCTAACCTTGTTCCCGGAGATGTACTGTCCTGCAGGTTTTCATTTTAACTGTAATTTTATGCACGTAATTCTTGGAATTAGTTGCCCAATGTGATTTCTTGCTGTTTGAGGAAGTGATATTTGTTTGGTTTTCGAGTGAAAACAGGACAGTAAGTCTCCAGGAATAGGGTGTGTTCTGTTATGATTCACTGGGCCGTCTGACCTTGTCTGTTTGAGTGTTTTCATTTAAGCTTTTGCATTTGAAATTTTATTTCTTCTTCTTTATCACTTGACATTCTCAAATTATTATTTCAAATTTCTTATTTTCTCTTTCAATTTTCTTTTTTTTAAGTTTAATTAAGACTCATTATTCCTGGTAGTGTAATAAAATGATAATCTTTTTTATTTTATCTCTCTTCATTTTCTAGTTTGACTTTTAATTTAAATTATGACCAAAATATCCTCCACAGACCTGCAGGGTTTGAGTGAAAATCTCCTTTGTTAATTTTGAGTAAATTTGAGCCTAATTATGTTAATTTTCGAGATTTTCTGTTGCTTGGTAAGGTCTTGGTTGGGCAGCCGCAGTGAATTCTGTTTGATTGTGCGCGTGCGTTTCTGGTTCTTTAACTGTTTAAGAGTGCAAGCAAAAGAGTTTGAATCACTTTTTCACTGACATTTGATCTGAAAATGTTCAACAGTTTCAGAGTTATATGAAGACATCTTATATGCCATCACTACACAATAAAAGGACCAGGTTTTATTTTACTGTTAGGCTATTCATATTGGTCCA
The DNA here is from genome assembly GCA_029721435.1 of Gymnothorax reevesii. Lineage (NCBI taxonomy): Eukaryota > Metazoa > Chordata > Actinopteri > Anguilliformes > Muraenidae > Gymnothorax > Gymnothorax reevesii. Next base: position 26,547,158 of record CM056589.1, read on the forward strand.
AAAGGGACCATATTTATAGTAAAGCCTGATTTAACAGGCTTTTCTTTTCTGTACCATTTGCTTAAAACGGAAAAACTGGCATCATCTCATTTTACCCAACACGCTTTTCTCTTCCCATAAACCGCTTCAACCTGAGCGATGGAAGATACCGAGATCACGGTGCTGCACTATTAATACAGTCTCATCCTGCACTCATCCTTTTCCATCCCCCTCTATCTATCAATCTATCTATTTCCCTTCCTCTCATTTTCTCCCCATCTCTGTCTCTGCCTTTCTTTTTCTCTCACCTTCTTCATCTCTCTCTCTCTCTCTCTCTCTCTCTCTCTCTCTCTCTCTCTCTCTCCCTCCCTGCAGGGGGTCACCATTATTCACGAGATCTATGAGGGAGGTGCGGCAGCTCAGGATGGGAGGCTTTGGGCTGGTGATCAGATACTGGAGGTAAAGAGAGCCGTGACCCTCCCTTTTTCACACTATAGACTCAGATATTCACATACAGGGAGAGCTGCTGCTGCAGTGTGAGATTTTATGGTGCAGTGCATAAGTATTTGGTAAGAAACGCAACCTGAGCTTGGAGCACATTTTATCTGAAAGCAACACGTGAGGTAAATGTAGAGACCTCGCTGTTTGAGTGTGAGTGTCAATGTACGTCTGTGTCCTTCAAATGATATTAAGGTGTCAGCCTTTTTATAGCCATACTGTCCAAATATTAGCACAGAGTATACCACTCACTCCCTTTTCAGTGTACAGGCACGGGGAGCGATCACAGTGGAGTACTGCACATTTTACACACCCGCATATTAACTGTTTACATTGGGAGTAATTGGGCATGTGAGTAATGTGCAAGCTAATTTGTGCACGTATATGAAATAATTTAGTTGATGAGGTAGTCAGCCGTTGGTGTGCGCTCCAGTAGCTGAGGAAAGGACCCTTTAGCTCTGATTTAATTGCCCTCTTCACAAGCCGCCTGCCCGTTCAGTGACCTTGGGGATAGAGTAACTGCCCTGACCTGTGCAGGTTGCAGTTAATCCCCCTGACAGTGCATACCAAGGATTTTCAAAATGGCTGCCAGAGGCCCTGGGCTAAATGCTAACCCCCTGTTGGTAGGAGTGGCCGTTTGGTATGAAGTTTGCCTTAGCCAGTAGCGTTATGTGTCCTGTTCTAAGAAGTGAGGAGGTTTCACCTATTCAGGGATGCACGCAAACCCCCCCACTGCTGCGCTGAGCCGTGTGAACTTTCATTGAACTTCAGTGGAAAGCAGTTATCCACCAGAGTGCTTGCACTTTGATGTTATGTCAGAAAATGTACGTAAAATGAGAATTTATGTGAAACGTGCGCAAGTTCATTCAAAATGAACCAGCTAAAATCGATGAATGAGGGATTTTCATGTGGGATGACTCCATGCTGAGCGTAAGGTTTGAGCCCATTTTCATTTTTGTGTTGGAAAGAGAGGTCCGCTCTTGTCTGCTGCTACCTCATTATGGTCATTCCGTGATCTTTGCTCTCTTCTGAGAAATCAACCTGCCTTCACTTTGCATTGACTCCCTGAATAATAAACCCCTCTTCAACAGCAGTTCCAATACTGCTGTTGAAGCTCGGATACCCGCAGCCAGATTCAGGTGTTTGACGTGTTCCTCCTTGAACTCATCTGATACGGAATGATTTCTCAGGCTGGGGAGAAGATTTGACGAGAGGCTCAGGAACTACTTCTCCTGAATTAACTGTCTCTGTCTTAGGCCGAAACTGTAAACGAAACTACATATCCCAAGCTGCCTTGCAGGATTGAAGCAAAACATGCACCTACCCATAGAATTATATGGGACATGGTAGAACCTACCATGTCATAGGGTCCTTATGATCTGGACTGTGCTAATATTGGGTGCTATCTTGATTGGATTCCGATAGTAAGTTGCAGTGACATCAGAAAGGAAAGGTCATTGAATTGTAGACAGGTACGCCAATGCTAGAAAGCTGCAGGTGAAGTTTTTCCCAGCATAGCTGATACTTAAACACATTGACGCAATAGTCATGTCAGGTTTTCTGTTTAATAATTCTACGGCTGTACCCGTTTTCCCTCGAACAGGTGAACGGGATAGATCTGAGGATGGCCAGTCATGATCAGGCGATGACTGCGCTGAGACAGACCCCACAGAGAGTGCGTCTGACGGTCTGGAGAGAGGAGAATCAGTACAGGGAGGAGGACCTGTGGGACGTCTTCAGCGTGGAACTCCCAAAACCGCCGGCCGGAGGATTGGGCCTGGCAGTGGTAGGGAAAAGGTGGGAAGAATGTGTATTTTCTGGAATTAAAAGTTCAGTACACCTGGCTAAGGTTTAGACTTAAAATGTGGTCTTATACCTTAATCCTGAATCTTTTGTGTTTTCACCATTGTAAAGCAGAGGTATTCAAACTCATCTAGAAACAGCCAGTTTGAGTGCAAACTTTCATTCCAAACCAGGCTGTTACAGACCAGATTCTACTAATTAAGGTCTTTAGGGAAGACTCTAGGGTCCGGTCCACACGTACACGAGCATTTTTGAAAATGTAACATTCTCTATGCATTTTGACTTATCCTTCTTATGCACTCCTTTGTCACTGAAAGCGGACCGTTTGGAAAATGCTTTCCAGAGTGAAGATTTATGGGAACTCCATTTTTTAGCTCGCCAGGACGAATAACGTCCGGAGAGCTATTGCCGTACCCGCGGCGTCCACGTCCGCGTCGGTCCGCGTGCAGAAAAGCTTTAACCTTGCCCCGGCGAGCTTTGTTGTCTTTCTGACAACTCTTGTCAGTGTTTATATAAGGACAGGGAAAATGGAGTTTTTGACTTTTGACGTCAAAGGTTCTGCACCTCACCTTATAGTGAGCTTTACAGGCCCTCAGGGCAGATCAATGAAAAAATCATAAGCACAACCATGTCTTCTGTATTACGGCAGGAATGACACTGGCGTGTTCGTATTGGGCGTGGAGCGGGGAAGTGTGTCCGAGATGGACGGAAGGCTGTGGCCTGGAGACCAAATCCTGTCGGTGAACGCCGAGGATGTCCGGGCCGCTACGCAGGAACACGTCGCTAAACTGCTCGAGGCACGTCAAACAGCACCAGGCGGGGATAGTGTGCTGTCTTCCGAAAATGTTTAGAAAATAACACATCAGTGAATAATTTCAGCTCAAATGCCCGCAAGTGGTAACACCGAATTTACAGTATGTATACCAATTGCACCTCCCAGGACTTAAAAAAAAAAAAAAAAAGCATTGAACTATTTTCCTGACCTTTATCGTGTTCGAGATACAGGGCTTTCTGCGTAACTAGATTGTAAAAACCTGCTGAAAATGAGCTCTTTTCTATGTTTTTGAAAAATTTCACCAGAACTTGAATGGTCACAGATCTCAAAATACTTCTCACTAATCATATTTAGAGAACATCTATGTTCTCTAGATTAGCGGTATTTTCTCCATACCAGCTGTTGATCATCAACGAAGAATCTCCAAAATTTGAATTCTAAACTTATTGTACACCCAATTTGTTGAAACTAAGTGTTAGATGCTGGCCTTTGATTGAACACGACTGGTCATTAAGGTGCAGCTCTCCAGTTTCAGTAAAGCTTTAAAGCACATTCCTGGTTTTTACTGTTTTTGAGCTTTTCATTGCACTGGTCAAAAAAAGGCAGAATTTAATATTGGTGCAGACGAGGTTAATGACCATCGTGGCATATTGTGGCTATTTTATGACAGTCTAAACCCTTTGAGGAGTAGATTTTTTTTTTGGAATGTCATTTTTCAAGGAGGCTGTATCTTTCAGTTACTTTCAACAATCAGCATTAGGCAATTGTAAACCATTTTTGCTATTTTATAAACCTTTTATGAATAGATGTTTCAGAGTGCTATTCTTTTACTTGAGAACATTTTCATCTCATGTTCTTAAAGGGCTGAACTTCCTCTGTTACAGAGCTCAGCTGCAATGATACACCTGGAGGTAGCGCGGTTCAAAGCAGGGCCATGTTCTGCAGAAAAGAGACCTTCCATCTGCAGCCAAGTAAAGTACTATTTTCCCTCGTAGTCTCAGAGAAGTTTTTAATGAATCATGAGACATGCTCAATCTACACATGCTGTTTCTAATTCACCTTTTGTCAATGGTGATGGCTGCTTTAGAACTTCAGGATAATAAGGCAACACACGTCTCCGGTTTGGCACGCAGTTCTGGTGCATTCTGTTAGTGCTTCTGTTATAAAGCTGCGCGATGAATAAAAATCTCCTGAAGAAGACATTGCAGAGAATGTCGTCTTACTCTTTAGAGATGAAATAGGATTCTTTGATTTTCCACCGCTTGCTGACAATTATCAGTTGTGACTGTTGCATCATCATTAAGAAAACTCATCACATAATTATGACCTCATGCCATAAGGGTTTATGAGGTGCATCTTATCTTATGTCTACACAAATACACTTTCATTTTAGATTGGCGTTTTTAAAATGAAAATGATATCTGTCCTCACAAACATTGCATTTGTTTCAGAAATAATCTATGTCCATACCAACAAGCCTGAAAATGCATATCGCATGACCATTCCCGTATATTGGAAATCTGCGTGTCGGTGTAAACAGGAAGCAGATTGTCCACTTGGAATCATTGTTTTTAATAATTTCAGTTCTCTGCCGCCACTCTAAATTGCTGTCTGGGAGTCAAACGGTGGTTTTTAAAAGTCTCTTTTTTAGGGGCTTTTTAGGGCATTTCAAAATTCAACCGTATTAGTGTTGACACAGCCTTAGACGTTTGTCTACGCCAGTTCCAAAGAGTGATTGTTTTCTCATCGTATTTATTTATCCAGAAATGTGTTAACGACAGCTTGGAGTTTTGCTGAGAACAGGAGAGCAAGCGGCCTGGTTTAAAATGCTGTTTGGGGTTAATATTGATTTGTTTCTTTTTTTTTTGTTTTTTTCTCACTGACACAACAGGTTAGGGATGCTAGCAGCCCTGGCGCAGGTCCTAACGCCTCACCTGGGGCCCTCAGTCCCCTGGGGGACCCAGATCTGAGACCCAGGGGTGATAAATGTAAGATCTGATTTCTCTGGCTAAGGCCTCATCGCTGACTCAGCTGCTTAGCAGCTCACTTCACTGAAGCACTGTTGTAATACAGTGAATGAACTGTATATTTTAGCAGCACACCTCACTGAAGCACTGTTGAAATACAGGGAATGAACTGTATATTTTAGCAGCACACTTCACTGAAGCACTGTTGTAATACAGTGAATGAACTGTATATTTCAGCAGCACACTTCACTGAAGCACTGTTGTAATACAGTGAATGAACTGTATATTTTAGCAGCACACTTCACTGAAGCACTGTTGTAATACCTTGAATGAACTGTATATTTTAGCAGCACACTTCACTGAAGCACTGTTGTAATACCTTGAATGAACTGTATATTTTAGCAGCACACTTCACTGAAGCACTGTTGTAATACAGTGAATGAACTGTATATTTTAGCAGCACACCTCACTGAAGCACTGTTGAAATACAGGGAATGAACTGTATATTTTAGCAGCACACTTCACTGAAGCACTGTTGTAATACAGTGAATGAACTGTATATTTTAGCAGCACACTTCACTGAAGCACTGTTGTAATACCTTGAATGAACTGTATATTTTAGCAGCACACTTCACTGAAGCACTGTTGTAATACCTTGAATGAACTGTATATTTTAGCAGCACACTTCACTGAAGCACTGTTGTAATACAGTGAATGAACTGTATATTTTAGCAGCACACTTCACTGAAGCACTGTTGAAATACAGTGAATGAACTGTATATTTTAGCAGCACACTTCACTGAAGCACTGTTGTAATACAGTGAATGAACTGTATATTTTAGCAGCACACTTCACTGAAGCACTGTTGTAATACAGTGAATGAACTGTATATTTTAGCAGCACACTTCACTGAAGCACTGTTGTAATACCTTGAATGAACTGTATATTTTAGCAGCACACTTCACTGAAGCACTGTTGTAATACAGTGAATGAACTGTATATTTTAGCAGCACACTTCACTGAAGCACTGTTGTAATACAGTGAATGAACTGTATATTTTAGCAGCACACCTCACTGAAGCACTGTTGAAATACAGGGAATGAACTGTATATTTTAGCAGCACACTTCACTGAAGCACTGTTGTAATACAGTGAATGAAGTGTATATTTTAGCAGCACACTTCACCGAAGCACTGTTGAAATACAGGGAATGAACTGTATATTTTAGCAGCACACTTCACTGAAGCACTGTTGTAATACCTTGAATGAACTGTATATTTTAGCAGCACACTTCACTGAAGCACTGTTGTAATACCTTGAATGAACTGTATATTTTAGCAGCACACTTCACTGAAGCACTGTTGTAATACAGTGAATGAACTGTATATTTTAGCAGCACACTTCACTGAAGCACTGTTGTAATACCTTGAATGAACTGTATATTTTAGCAGCACACTTCACTGAAGCACTGTTGTAATACCTTGAATGAACTGTATATTTTAGCAGCACACTTCACTGAAGCACTGTTGTAATACAGTGAATGAACTGTATATTTTAGCAGCACACTTCACTGAAGCACTGTTGTAATACAGTGAATGAACTGTATATTTTAGCAGCACACTTCACTGAAGCACTGTTGTAATACCTTGAATGAACTGTATATTTTAGCAGCACACTTCACTGAAGCACTGTTGTAATACAGTGAATGAACTGTATATTTTAGCAGCACACTTCACTGAAGCACTGTTGTAATACCTTGAATGAACTGTATATTTTAGCAGCACACTTCACTGAAGCACTGTTGTAATACAGTGAATGAACTGTATATTTTAGCAGCACACCTCACTGAAGCACTGTTGAAATACAGGGAATGAACTGTATATTTTAGCAGCACACTTCACTGAAGCACTGTTGTAATACAGTGAATGAACTGTATATTTTAGCAGCACACTTCACTGAAGCACTGTTGTAATACAGTGAATGAACTGTATATTTTAGCAGCACACTTCACTGAAGCACTGTTGTAATACCTTGAATGAACTGTATATTTTAGCAGCACACTTCACTGAAGCACTGTTGTAATACCTTGAATGAACTGTATATTTTAGCAGCACACTTCACTGAAGCACTGTTGTAATACAGTGAATGAACTGTATATTTTAGCAGCACACTTCACTGAAGCACTGTTGTAATACAGGGAATGAACTGTATATTTTAGCAGCACACTTCACTGAAGCACTGTTGTAATACAGGGAATGAACTGTATATTTTAGCAGCACACTTCACTGAAGCACTGTTGTAATACAGTGAATGAACTGTATATTTTAGCAGCACACTTCACTGAAGCACTGTTGTAATACAGTGAGTGAACTGTGTATTTTGTAGGGTCCAGCTCTTTTTAAAGGACTTCAGAGTGAAAATTGATATTTGGCATATTTTCAAAACATTTGCCAAAAAATTAACTCCTGTTCCTGTCCAGTTGGACGTACATAAGTAAGTACTCTGGCGGTGTGGCCCTCTGTTTTGGATATAGAAGGATGTAGTGAATGTTTAACACTTCACACAGGCTGCTGAGGTACATTTTGACATCTTCAATACCATCGTCTGACGTTGGCAATCTCATGCAGGAACACACACATCTGATGCATTATTTAAAACTTAATGGGGGTGGGGGGGCACATTAAAATGAGTTCTTGTCCATCAGTGGCCATTGATCTTGTTCTTATTTCAGAAAGTTAGTGATGTTGGTTTACATGGGGTTTGAGAGGGAGGCCGCATTAACCACTAGGTGATGAAAATCAGATGGAGATTGGCTCCTGGGCGAATATCCAAAACCCACATCATCTAATGTTCACTCCGTTACCGTCTAAAAATATGCATCAGCAGTCTGATGAAGGTTTACAATTTTATTTTTTGTAGAATTATAACTTTATAAATTTCTTTGATTTTTCCACAGCATGTGATGCCTATCCAGAAATCAAACCAGATACGGACGCGAAGGTTGGCTTCCTTTTACTGACTGTGCTGTGTGATGATGCATTTGTGTGACTGTGTGTGTGACTGCGCGTGCATTTTTTCCCTCTGAGTTTGCGTGTTTGTTCACTTGTTTGCGTGTGTGCGCGCGTGAATGCCTCTGTGTGTGTGTGTGAGCGCGGACACGGGTTTGTGTGTATGCGGGTGTGTGTGTGCGTGTTTTGTGTGCATTTGCATGCACGTGTGTGTGTTTGCATGCGCGTGTGTTTGTGTGTGCGCGCGCGCATGTGTTAGGCTGGGGCTTTGTTGTGAAACGCCTGAGGCAGCATTAGGTTGCAGGTTAAGGCACACGTCTGGCTTGTAAAACTGCACTCTGTTTACACAACAGAGCTCTTATCTCAGCCACCACAAACACAGAGGCAGACTCCTCCTGCAGAATGCTCCATACACAGAGGCAGACTCCTCCTGCAGAATGCTCCATACACAGAGGCAGACTCCTCCTGCAGAATGCTCCATACACAGAGGCAGACTCCTCCTGCAGAATGCTCCATTCAGTGCTGTATGGAAAACAAGGAGAAAACCAGAGTCACTCAACCTTTATTGTGTTTTAAAGTGAAAAAAAGTTTATCTTCCTTCCTCAGTTCACTTTTCAGCTGAGTTTATATATTTTTCCTTTACTGTTTTAGTCTGTATCTTGTATTTTACCATAATTAGCACTGCTGCATTTGGAAAAACAATCATTTCAAAAATGTTCTTGTGGATGAGTCTGTACAGTATGTACTTTTGTTTATCATTTTGTGTGTGCATGCGTGTGTTTAGGTGGTTGTTGGGGGTAACAACTGCACCGCCTGGTATCCTGAGGAAGAAGTGGGCACTTGCATGTTCCGCAGTGACCTTGGGTAAGTTCTCTCTCTCTCTCTCTCACTCTCTCTCTCTCTCTCTTACACACACACACACACACACACAATTAGTTTTATTTTGGTTAATTTCTTGTTTAGAGCAGATAGAAATATGAGCAAGAGGGCATATCAATCTCAAAAACCATTAAAACAGCCAGACATAGGGGAACGGGGAATCCTAGGAAAAAGGCTAGTAGCATGCACAGAGCACGAGCAACTGAGACTGACAAGCAAAGACAGGTAGACAACGGGGAGAATAAAATGAACAGAACCTAATGCAGAAACGATATTCAGCTGGGTGGAGATGCGAGAGGAGAGCAGAAGGGGCGAGGTTACAAACAAGACAATCTTGCGCCCAAAGACACATGCACACAGGGGAAATGAACATAGAGAAAACTGAATTGAAAAAAAATGGCAAAATATGAACAGACTGGCACAGGCTAACGAAACTAAAGGGTAGAGACAGAATTACGTGGAGGAAGGTGGGGCAACATTAGTGATTGAAAACTGCGTAAGGACAATAATTAATGAGCCAAAACAGGCTTGATTAACAGAAAGAAAGAGGTTAAAACAGAAATTCAAATGCAAAAAAATACTTATGGATTCCACTGTGTGTGTGTGTCCTGTGCCTCTCATTACTCAGTCACTCTCAGTACAAACGGATCACGCTGGACCGGGGTTCGGACGGCCTGGGGTTCAGCGTCGTGGGCGGGTTTGGGAGCCCTCATGGGGACCTGCCCATCTATGTGAAAAACATCTTTAATAAGGTGAGTGAGACCACTCTAGGACCAGAATACCCATGAAACAAACTTTATTGAGTTAGGGTCTATTTTTTTCAGCATTCTGTGCCTCATGCCCCACAAAATACTTCCATGATTACCTGTCCTTTGTGTCAAGCTCACTGCCGTAGATCCCTCTGACGTCACCCATGTCAAAAACTCAACACCTGTTGGCTGCTTTTTCTGTTCTTCTGGGATTTCAGTGGCCATTTTTAAACCTTGAGCACAATCAGTACGCAAACAAACAAATAAAACAAACAATTATGAGTACAAGTGAAAAACAGATGGCGAGTTTGAAAGCCCTTCCCTGCATCATCAGTGTGTGTAAATAATCGCAAGAAATAAAAGCGTTTCCCCCCCTCAGGGCGCTGCCTCCCAAGATGGCCGACTCCAGCCAGGGGATCAGATCATTGCTGTGAATGGGGCTCCCCTCGAAGGGGTCACTCATAACGAGGCCGTGGAGATTCTCAAGAGAACCAGGGGAACCGTGTCTCTGACCGTCCTGTCCCATGCGAGAGGGTTTAGTTTATAGAACTCACATGCACACACGCGGTTACACTCACGCACGTGCAGAATATTACTGTACGCAAGAGATTTTACCGTATAAAACACATAAGCATGTGCATCCTCAAGCCGTGCACACAAACTGACTCACGTGCACACACAGACACATAAAACACAAGCGCACACGCCTGAATGAACGCATATCTTCACGCCAGCAAACAAACTTCTATTTACTAACAATACTATAATTTACAGTAACTTAAACTAAACCGCATCCACACGATGAAATCGCATCAGACACAGTAGCGTTATAGCATTCTCAAGTATCATACACCAATTCAGGCTATATGGAGTCTAATATTTACCAATGGCTCTGAATTAGCTTAAATTTGCCAGAATTACTGAATACAGTAATTCAGTCAGGATTATTGGTTTTTGGATCCATATCTGATTAAATGATTACGTTTTTGTATTTGATGTGTTATGTATTGAAAAAAAATAGAAAAACACGGCTCCTCTGTTGAAAAGACTGTTGAAGTACCACAGAAATGGGATCACAGAAATTGTAAATCAAGATATTGATTTACAGTGAGAAGACAAATGTAAATTTTGATGACGATTAATACAGTTTTTTTTTTTCAGTTGCAATACAGGAAATACATCAAAACTGACTTGATCTTTTCTTAAGCAAAGTACATTTTGAAATTCCTTCCTATTTCAGTGCATTATTATTGTTATTATTATTCTATTTATTTATTTTTTAGTATTACTTTGTTTATTGTCAGCAAGTTAATGTTATTGATCTGGATTATTGTATTTCTGCTGTTTGTTTAAAAATCATTATTCAAAGGGATTAGCCCATTTCAGTTCCTCATTATAATCCCCTTAGCAAAATAGTTGCAGGAAAGCTGCAGAAATAATTGCATTAAGCATTCAAGAAGAGAAATGCCAATATTTTCTTGCACCAATTGAACATTTGATACATTTAACTGATGTAATAGCACCGTTACTGTTACTGTACTTTATGTGTATTGCATGGTCAGTTTTGAGTCTCAGGCATAGTCCAGTTCCATCACCTTTCCTTCTCAGCTAGCTGAGTGTCTGGCCTTAACATTCACTCATTATACCACTGCAGCTGCTGCCTTTCAGTCCTTTCACTTGAACGAAAGTTATGTGGCTAAATATTTTAAGTATGTTTTTGTAAATTAAAGCTATTGCTGTACTCAGACTCCTCCAGTGAACTGTAGCTTCATTCCAAACATGCCTTGTGTTACCAATGTATATCAATGTAAATACATGGGAAACAATGCACATGGGATCAAAATCCGATTAAACAATAACGGGCCATTGTGACTAATTAAGAGCTGAAATCATCCATTTCTTCTGACAGACGACGTTCTGACAGAGTCGGTTTATATTAAATGTTGCTACCAGCATCATTCTTACTCTCAGATTGAATCAAATCAAAGCTGTGATTGGATCAGTCTGAAGTGAATGCGCTATTATTAGCCAGTGGGTCAACAACTCTCAAATCAGAACAGGAATGACGTCAGAAAGGAGATCGTTCAGCACTCATGGATACATGGTGCTGACCCTCCAGGACTTTGCACGGGTTTCAGTCAATATTGACTCATTACTGTGTCCCTAATAATATATTGAGCAGCCTCCATTTTTGGTCACTATTATGATTCAATAAATAGTGACTGCAAAAAACTGTAAATCTGGGCCACTTCTTGCAAAAAAAAAAGACAGATACACGCACAAACACACAGACAGTAGTTTGCAGGGATGATTAAACACCACCACTTTCGTCTAAAAGGAATCCTCATTCATCACTTCTCCATAATTTTTTGGTGAAAATGTATTGAAAAATTCTATTGTTGGCGATGACAATGAAAAAAAAAATATTCCCACAAGGATACTGAAGTAAAAATGTGGGTAATAAACAAAAACAATGAAAACGTCTGTCTTTTATAACAATTGAAAGGTGCCACATTTTTTTTTTTTGAATCTTGCATAGCCTGAATGCATGTGTGAAGGCTCAATCCATGATTATTGGTGCTAAAAAATGTGTTTAAACTGGATTGAGGGAACATTATTCAGCAGAATTACCTCTGATGGTAAGTTGTTCCAGTAGGTGACATGAACTTTGAGCAGTGTCACAGTGTCAAACAGGATGGGATGACAGAAGAGCTCTCTGAGATTGTTCGTAGCTGCATTGTGGCCTTAGATGATATTGAAGATGCTAAATGCCGCCATGGCACTGCAAGAAACACCATCAAACATCTCTAAGAGACCAGTTTGCTGAAAACTAGTGGCAATAGTGGTGCGAAATGGAGGTTTAGTGGCTCTTCAGTATCTGTGCATGACAATTAAAAAAAAAAATTGGTCGTTGAAAACTGTGATGATAGTGATAGCACCTAAAGTGAAGGGACGAAGGTATCAAGATCTACAATTTCCAGATGCCTGCGTGATAGTGGTCTGATTAGTCGTGTTGCTGCCAAGAGCTAGCAACATCAAAAAAAGATTTGAGTTTGCCAGGAAATTCACGGATTGGTCACCAGTGGACTGGGAACAAGTGCAAACCCCAATTCCAATGAAAACTCCAATGAAACTTTTTATCCCCCGCCAACACGAAGTGTGAGGGGGATATAGGTTTGACCTCTGTCTGTCCGTCCGTCCGTGCGTATGTGCATGTGTGCGTCCATCCGTCTGTCCGAGAGAAAGGGGACAACTTTTCTCAGAAACTATTGCAGATAGGACAACCAAATTTGGTGTGTAGCTTCAGACCATAAAGGCCTTGATGGAGTTCAAAAATAAGAAGCACACAGTTGGCGGGGGATGTTGTTGACCATGTCGACTTGTTTTTTTTTTTTGAAAATATTCACTCTTTTTAAATGTGATACCTGCTGTATGTTCCAAAAATGCTGGGACAGGCATGTTTACCACTGTGTTACATCACCACTCCTTTTATCAACACTCAATAAGCGTTTGGGAACTGAGGATACTAATTGTAGAAGCTTTGTTGGTGGAATTCTTTCCCATTCATGCTTGATATACGACTTCAGTTGCTCAACAGTCTGGGTTCTCCAATGGTTGTATTTTGCGCTTCATAATGCGCCACACATTTTCAATGGGAGTCAGGTCTGGACTGCAGGCAGACCAGTCTATTACCCGCACTCTTTTACTACGAAGCCACACTGTTCTTACGTGCAGAACGTGGCTTGGCATTGTCTTGCTGAAATAAGCAGGAATGTCCCTAAAAAAGACGTTGCTTGGATGACAGAATATGTTGCTCCAAAGCCTTTATGTACCTAGCAGCGTTAATGGTGCCTTCACATATGTGTAAGTTGCCCATGTCATGGGCGATAACACATCCCCATACTATCACAGATGCTGGCTTTTGAACTTTACGCTGATAACAGTCTGGATGGTCCTTTTCTACTTTAGCCCGGAGGTCACAACGTCCATGATTTCTAAAAACAATTTGAAATGTGGACTCGTTAGACCACAGCACACTTTTCCACTTTGCCTCAGTCCATATCAGATGAGCTCTGGCCCTGAGAAGCTGGCAACATTTCTGGGTGTTGATATATGGCTTTCGCTTTGCATGGTAGAGTTTTAACTTCTAGATGTAGCAAAAAACTGTGTTAACTGACAATGTTTTCCCAAGTGTTCCTGAGCCCACGTGGTAGTATTCTTTATAGAATGATGTTGGTTTTTAATGCATTGCTGCCTGAGGGACTCATGGTCACAGGCATTCAATGTTGGTTTTTGGCTTTGCCGCTTATGTGTTGATATTTCTTCGGATTCTCTGAATCGTTTGATGATTTTATGGACTGTTGATGATAATCCCTTGCGATTGCACATTGAGAAACAGTTTTCTTAAACTGTCAGACTATTTGCACGCAGTTGTTCACAAAGTGGTGAACCTCACCCCATCCTTGCTTGTGAACGACTGAGCCTTTTGGGGATGCTCCATTTGTTCCTAATCATGACACTTCCAATTAACCAGTTCACATTGGACCAATGAATCAAAATTTGAAATGCTCTCACCCCAATGCAGAACTTCAAAAATGATTGTTTAACATCTCCAGTGAAACATGGACATGGTAATATTATGATTTTGGGTTCAGTCTGTTGAAATAAAGCCTGTGATCTCATATAAAAATGATGGAATCATGGATCAAAAGCAGTATCAGCTTCCTTGTGAGGAACGCATTGCCATCTGGAAAGACTGATTGATTGGTGAATTTATTTTCAGCAAGATAATGACTCTAAACACATTTTTAAATAGTGCGAGAATCATCTCAGTCAGAATCATCTGATGACATAAAAGTTGTGACTTGGCTCACACAAAAGCCAGATCTTAATCTGATTGAGCAAATCTGGGATTTTCTTGATTCCAAGATTGACAGATCAGTTTTTACAAAAGGGAATCTATTTGGAATGAACTTCAAACCATATTGAATGGTTTGGCGAATTAGGAAATTAAGAAATATGTGAAAACTATTCCTGAAAGATTAAATTCTGTAATCAAAGCAAAAGGTGGTCACAATAGATATTGACTTTTTCTATCAAATTATTCTTTTTGTTTCTACCATATACTTTTATCTGTTAAGTTATTTTCATGTGTATGATCTAATATTACATGAAATAAATATTTGAGTATAACTTGGTTTTGGATTTATCTTCATTTTGTTTAGTGTATAATCATTACTGCAGATGAGTCCGTTTATGGTTCAGGCAGCTTAGTCAGTTCAGAATGAAATCTCGGCTTTTGTAGTAACTGGCAGATAACCCAGCAGAGTTCACGGCAGTATAGCCACGAATTGTGCAGATATGTTGTGTTCTGAATAGATGTTGCTTGTAGCTTGTGTTGAGAGGACATTCTGCTCAGCTCTCAACTGAATGGATAAAGTCCATTATAGTGATGGACATTGAAGACTGGGGAAAATAAAGAAAATGGTGGATGAAAGGTTTAAAGAGAAGAGTGCAGCTTAAGTGCATGGCTCAGAGCGACACTGTGATTATACTGAACTGAGTCTTTTGTGGACAGTGGTTATGGAAGACCCAGAGTATTCATTTTACAAGATAAAGTGATGCTTACCATTTTTATTTATATATTTTCCTTTCCCTGAAGGTTGATGTCAGTTTTGTTAACATTTTGTTTTATTCAGTCTTCTGTCCTTTCAGATATGAATGTAAAATGCATTTTAAAAAAAAACACCATTTGATGCCTCTCCGCGGGGGGGAAAGAAAATGCTGTGTGAAAATAGACCGGTAAAATCAAGCAAAATTTCCGTAAGATTTGGCATAAAATTGCAAGTTGAATATCTGATGTTGTGAAACACACTGACGCAGTTTACGGCACAAAGAGTGGAGAAAGTGGAATTTGTGTTTGAATGTTACTGTGAATGAAGAAAAAGCTTCACTCTTCACACCCTAAAGGGGAACAGAGATGTGTAATAACATTTCCTTGTGACTGCTGAAGGGTAGGCAAGCTCCAGTAGGCTACAGCTGATGGAGTGTAGAAAAGTCAGTGGCTAAGAGTGGTTCTCTCCGAGAATAGTCATAGCTTCTCTGTGAAGACTGTCAGGCAGCATTTTTGATAGTTTGTTTGAGAGTCGGACTCACAAACCTACCCGCAGAAGAATAATCTGCTTTAATTGTACGTTGCCCGAAGCTTTAGGGAAACGGGAAACCCTTCTAGCGGTTTGGGGGGTGCTAGAGGGGCAGACCTAATTTCCCTTCCGAACACTAATCCCTATTGAACTGACTGTGGGGAGCAAGAGAGTTATTATCGAAGCGTTCATGGATTCGGGCGCTGTAAATTGTTTCATGGATGTTGAGTGGGATAGGAGGCACTCCGTTCCCTCCATTCCTCTTTCACAGCCACGATCTGTCAGAAGTTTAGACGGTTACCCGCTTGGTACAGGAGTTATAACCAAAGTTTCTGAACCGCTGAATATGTTCATTTCCTTTGGTGGCCATTCTGAGGAGGTTCGGTTTTTTATTATCAGTTTCCCTGCTTTTCAATTGTTTTAGGGCATTCTTGGTTACGGGAACACAGACCTTGCATCATTTGTGGGGAACAGAATAATTCTATCGTCCACTGGGGCACCAATTGTTGTTCTCATTGTAGAGAGAATGAAACTTGTTTTCTCAGACATCAAGCTATGGGGCAGGCTGATGCTTGAAGCGAGTGTGAGGAGGTTGTGTCATCATACCCTCCTAAACTAGAAAAAGAGGCAGAGGAGGGGTTGGAATGGGATCCTCAATTTGATTGGCGACAGCCAGAGGACAATTACCTTTTTTGAGGCAGTACTGACCAGGAGTTTGAAAACAATGTCTGTGAAATGCGGGAAAGGTTTCTCCAGAGAGGCTACAGCAATGCTACTGTTGACATTGCGATTAACCGTGCCTGCCAAACTGATAGGAAGTCCTTGCTTTCCAAAAAATATGGGAGGGAAGCTCCCACTTGTATTTTCTTCTCAACAGAATACAGTCCGGCTGCTGGCAAAATCAAAAACATTGTTCTAAAACATTGGTCTATTCTACAGAGCAACCCTCATCTAAGAAGTTTTACATCCGAACCTCCTCGTATATGCTTCCATAGATTGAGCAACATTAAAGACAGAGTAGTTCAAAACAATGTGACACGCCCACAAAGTTTGTCTACGTAGCTGCCTACGCCCCCCTGTGTGTTTTACCGGTGTGGTCGATGTGTCCACTGTTCCAATTCTCATGACACAAAGTTTTTCTGTCACCCGCGGACGGGGGAAAAATACAAAATAAAAGACTTCATCAATTGTAACACCACCCATGTAGTGTACATGTCCCATGTAGTGTAAAATGTATTTGCTCTAAAATTTACATTGGCCAGACCAAGAGAGCCTTAAAACTGCACACAGCTGAACACAAGACTGCTATCCGTGCACGAAATATGTATTATGCTATCGCACGTCATTACGCCGAAGTCAATCATGGGTCAGTCTCTTCTCTGAAATTCTGGGGGATTGAAAAAGTGCGAGTGTCCTCAAGGGGCGGAAATATAGTCCAGCAGTTACTTCGCCGGGAAGCTTTCTGGATACACACTTTGAATTGTGTCGAGCCTAATGGGTTAATCAATTGCCTCAATTTGACTTGTTTTCTATGATTTACGCATGTCTTATGCTTTGTCTTTGCGTCTGTGTTATGTACAGAAGGCAATATTACCAGTTTGTTGGTTTTCTTTCTTCTTGATGATGCTATGAAATGTGTTTTCATTACCTGTTATTTTACCATCGCATGCGCACCTTGTATTTGGTGTGATGTAATTAAGGGAAGGGTATTTAAAACCCCCCGGTGCGTCATCTCTCATACATCATCTGACTCTGAGGAAGACGTCAGTGGACGTTGAGACGTCAGTCTTTTCAATAAAGAGATTGTGTTCTGAGCTCTGTGTGCTCCAGCTCTTACTTTTTACCGGAATAGTCCTCGGTGATTTTGTCGGTAAGGTGTGCTTTTCTCTGCATTGACTGTCCAAGCTGTTGAGCACCTTTGTAGTCCAGTTCCATAGCGGGCTTTGAGCACGTCTGGTCTACTTCTCAACGCATGTCATGATATCATTCCTGCCAGATGCCAAAAGCAATCCGGTGGGCACTTTAGACCATGGGCGAAGAAAAAAAGGAGAGGCTCAAATGCCAAGACTGGACAAAATAAACTGGATTTAATAAAAACTAAATCCAAAAACAGAAGGTTTAAAAATAACAGGGAGCTGCAAACAAACTAGGAGAGAAAAAAAAAATGTAGCAGCAACAGGGCACTTGCCAGCCCTATATACACTACTAACACCTCCACCCTAATGGGTTCCACCTGTGGCCCATGAAGGTGGAGGTGACAGAATTAGAGAGGGGAGGGGCTGCAAAGACCAAACCTTTAACAACACATCCCATGTACGACATTCGTTCAAACTCATTATCGAAAGCCAGCAATCCTCCAACTAGCAGGTAAGTTTCTTGCTTTTGCATTTTTGAATAAAACTGATATTTTTTAAGTTTTGATATTAGTTCAGTAAATTAAAATAGTCTTCAAGATGGTTGATATCATTAATCTCACCTGTTACATCAGACTCTCCTAATCCTGGAGGCTTCCACGGTTGCCTCGCGCTGAGTGGCATCCTATACTGCATGCTGTGCTACTTAAGAAACTATATATATATATATATATATATATATAATGATGGATATACAGCGCCCTCCATAATTATTGGCACCCCTGGTTAAGATGTGTTCTTTAGCTTCAAATAAATTCAGTTTTTTTTCTAAATAATATAGGACCACTATGAAAAAAAATCCAACCTTTAATTCAAGTACATTTATTCAGTGGGAAAAAAAATCCCACTTTAAGAAATAATTCTTTTACTTCAAATCATGTGTGCCACACTTATTAGCACCCCTGACATTAATACTTTGTACAACCCCCTTTTGCCAACAAAACAGCACCTAATCTTCTCCTATAATGTTTCACAAGATGGGAGAATACAGAAAGAGGGATCTTCCACCATTCCTCTTTGCACAATCTCTCTAAATCATCCAGCAACCTGGGTCCTCTCCTCTGCACTCTCCTCTTCAGCTCACTCCACAGGTTTTCAATGGGGTTGAGGTCTGGGGACTGAGATGGCCATGGGAGGAGCTTGATTCTGTGTCTGGTGAACCATTTCTGTGTAGATTTGGCCACATGTTTAGGGTCATTATCTTGCTGAAAGACCCAGTGATGACCCATCTTCAGCTTTCGGGCAGAGGCCACCAGATTTTGATTTAAAATGTCCTGGTATTTCAAAGCATTCATGATGCCATGCGCCCTAACAAGGTTCCCAGGGCCTCTGGAAGAGAAACAGGCCCACAGCATCACCGATCCTCCCCCATACTTCACAGTGGGCAGGAGGTGCTTTTCTGCATACTCATCTTTTGTGTTCCACGAGACCCACTTAGAGTGTTTGTTGCCAAGCACATGGTCCCAGTTGAAGTCCCAGTACCGCTTAGTGAACTCCAGTAGTTTGCGTTTATGATTGAGTGAGAAAAGGTTTTTTCCGTGCATGCCTCCCTAACAGCTTGTTGGCATGTAGATAGCGACTGATGGTTGTTCTGGAGACTTTGAGACCCCAAGATGGTAATATTTGTTGCAATTCTTTAACAGTGAGCTTTGGAGAACTTTTAGTCTTTCTTACCATCCTCCTCACTGTGCGTGGTGGCAAAATAACCTCGTCCAGGCTGGTTTACCTCAGTTCTAGTTGTTTTAACTATGGTGTGTTCCTTTGTCTTTCCCATCTTGAGGAGTGCATAAGAGAAATGGCCTCTGAGTCACGACATATTTATACCCCAGGGAAACAGGAAGTGATAATGAAATGTTCCTAGATACTCTGATCAACTTTGTAAACTACTGTCAAAATCACAGAAATACTTCAATTACATTTAATTCCTAGGAATTCTTAGGGGCGCCAATAATTGTGGAACAGGTGATTTTATGAAAAATATTTATTTCTTAGTCAGAGATTTTTTTTCCCTTAAAATTCACTTGAGTTGAAGGTTACATTTTTCCACAATTTTCAGTGTGAGAGTATGCTTCGGCAATAAAATTTGAATTTTTTTTTTTAAGGCTCTTAACACATCTTAACCGGGGTGCCAATAATTATTGGGGGCGCTGTATATATATATATATTTAGAGTTTGGTTCCAAAATGCAATAAGTGCCAAAATTACAAAAATTGAGATAATACCATAGAGCGATAGTGCTGCGCTTCTTACACATGGTGCAAAAACCATCATTAGAAATGGACACTATATGGTGTATTTTTTCATGGTCAAAGTTTGGTTTTTCTATAAAATGCAATTGGCGCCAACATAGAAATAGCTGATTTACTCAAAATGACTAAAATGGATATGTTGCATTTTGGAACCAAACTCTTCATATATATATATATATATATATATATATATATGTATACACTGTTCTTGTAGAAAAATTAGTTTCTGTCAATATCATCAATTCATCAATGTCATGCATTGCCTTACTTTTGCCCAGACTGGTTGATGAAAATTTTGGTTCAACAGGAGATCAGCAACACAAACATCATTTATGATACCAATTTTCAATTGCTTTGTTGTTTTGAGTGTCATAAATGTAATTCCATTAACATTTTGTAATTCCGTTACCGGTGTCTCTTAGGCATCCTACAAAATATCTGTGAACATACCAGTCAATATAAACTTACCATGGCCTTGTCAACATCCTTGGCCACCAACTTAAGCTTAAACCTAACTGCCCATCATTGCCAGATTTCAGAGAAATGCCTGTCAAAGTTAAGGCAAAAAAAAAAGGAAATTTTTTCTGCCGTAATTCCGTTACCGACACTTTCACCTTCGTATAGCCTTCTACAGAATAGATTACCCCAAATTTTATGTTATACCGCTCAGTAGACATGCCAGTGAAACTGATAAAAGCACAGGCAAGTAGCTACTGCATTAGAGTAATTGATGGCAGGTAAAAATGACATGAAAATTACTCTTGATCGTAATTCGGTTTCCATGGAATTGCCCAGGAGGAGCCATTGTGCTGCGATTGATTATGTGTGTGAAGCAACAAAAGGTTTCTGTCTTGAGCCTATATGTTCTAGGGCCAAATTAGTATGATGCCCGTGGCACGGTTATGCTATTCAGTGTTGCATCCAGTCATCAAATGTTTTTGTTGGTGTTGTCACAGTCGTTCGTCTTTTGAAATACGCTCAGCGTGGAATTACACATTTATGTTTATTCGTTCTCTTGTTTCTGACTCGCGTATGATATAATTACTCAGAATACAATCATTTTAATCTCCTGGCATGATGATTTAACATTTCTCATCGAGCAATGCTAGAATTTAAGAAGGCTAGACTGCCACTTAAAAGTTTGAAAAGATTAAAGTGCTGTGTGATGCGGCAGTGCGCACAAAGTGGTGCTGTTGTAGCTGTTTCACAGTTGCCGTGATGACTTTGTGTGCCTCTCATGAAAATCCAATGCCCCTCCTATTGATTTGCTCGAGCGCCGAGTCTGTATGTATACGACTACCCCTGGTAACTTCTGTCTGAAAACTGATGCTTTAAATATCCTCAAGAGACCACAGGTCCCTTTGAAGACTTCACTTCAAGCGGTTAATGGCTTCTTAGGAATGGTGAAAGTGGTAATTTTCTGGTTAGTGGGACTCGGCGGTGAAAAAGCCACCCTGCAAGGTTTTATTACCCTTGTCACCTTTCCAGTGAGTTTTCTGTTAAAAAAAAAAAAAACACTTCAATTCATTGCTTACTATGTTGCTTAGCAACAACTACCATTTGACCTATACTATATATGGTATGTTATTAACATTTGGAGACATTCTTAGCCTGCATGTTTAGATTTCAGTGTTTGCAGTGGTCTTCAGAATGCAGAATTTTGATGTGTAGAAGCACTATTATCTCCACTTGCTCAGTTTAACAGCCTGTAGCCAAATTACTCAGGAAATGCTTTAAAGATTTGAGTTCAAAGTCAGAGGGAGACCACACTCTGTGTGACAAGATGTCAGTCTTGGAAAAATGGCCTGGTAGTCCTGTGAATCCAGGTAGCTATTAACTTGTGTTTTAAAGACAAATAGGGCAGAACGAGAACTTTTCCTCAGGGAAGAACTAAGAAACTATCATCAGGCATGGAGCAAGCTGTATTGGGACAATTTCCTTTCTTTTTTCCCCATTCACTCCAGCACAATGCTTTTGAAAATTATGAAAATTTTGTTTGATTAGGGATTGCCTGCTGTAATTCGCAAGTACAATGCATTTACAGTGCTTGAACCATATGGAAATTGCTGCTCTGTCCAAATATCAATAAAGCACTGTGTCACTCACAGACCTGATGTTCAAGTTATCTGAGATTGGCGGTGTTTATTTCAGCCTTATTTATGTTTAAAATAACTTTGAGGGCTAATTATTTATTGTGCGGTTAAGTCACCTGAGCCCAAGTCACCAGGGCAGTCAATATCTTCATCACTTGTCCTCGCATGCTCAGTGGCAGCGCAGAAAATGATGCTGGCCTACTTTGAGTGACCCAAATATACCCTGACAAACATAATCGCAGCATTGTTTCCTTCAGAGTGAACTCTCTGTATAAAACACAATGTCACAGTTTGATATATGCTGACAGGTTAGATTAAAAGTGGGGCGGCTCTGCCGTTTTATGTGGTAAAACAACAAGCCTGTCGTCTCCTGACTCATGTCTCAAAAAAACCTGTCAATCGGGTTATTCCGTCCTTGCTATGTCGCTGTTTTTAGTCCAAGAGGCACACGCCGGTGCGTATTTATGTTTTTTTTTTTTTTTTTACTGAACATGGAGCTGGCTTCTTTGCTAAGAGGTGGTCACTCTGGTCCTTGGGAGTCACAAGGTCTGTTGGTTTTTGTTTTCACCCTGAATACAACTTTACCCCAACTGAAGAAACCAGCATCCATATTCTTGAAGCAAGTCTAAGTGAGGGCGATTTTTCCAATACACTCACCGTACCATTGCAAGTAAGTGGATTGGGGGAAAAAAAAAAAGAATTATGGCCCAGGTGTGGATGAGTTAACTGTGTAATTGACTGGTTTAACAGATCCATTAATGTCTGAGTTATGGCGAATTCGAACAGAGACTGGCTCTTCAGGTCCTGAGCTGGTTTTGGTGCCTCTGTGTAGTCATTTGGGTTTACAACCTCCCCTGGGTCACACAATTCAAGCTTTGCTATATGGGCTTCGTGGGATTGGTTCTTCGGACTTCAGTTGCTTCCAACAAATGCGACTCAGGCCATTCATTTCCCTTCCAGCTTGTCTTCTCACCCAGTGCTCTCTTCTCAACCCACCTAGACTCTGAGCCAGCTTGGACAATAATGGGACATAGTTTAAAATCATTGTTGTTTGGTTTTTTTTTTTTTAGATGTACAGTACAGGCCAAAACACACTTTCTCATTCAATGTGTTTCCTTTATTTTCATGACTATTTACATTATAGATTCTTACTGAAGGCATCAAAACTATGAATGAACTCTTGTGGAATAATGTACGTATATATCAAACAGTTGTCCGATAGGGCTGTCGGCTGTGTATCAACCTGACTTCTGCACAACACAACTGATGGCCCCAACCCCATTGATTAGGCAAGAAATTCCACTAATTAACCCTGACAAGGCACACCTGTGAAGTGAAAACCATTTCAGGTGACGACCTCTTGAAGCTCATCAAGAGAATGCCAAGAGTGTGCAAAGCAGTAATCAGAGCAAAGGGAGGCTACTTTGAGGAAACTAGAATATAAGACATGTTTTCAGTTACAGGTATTTCACACTTTTTTTGTTAAGTACATAATTCCACGTGTTCAATTATAGTTTTGATGCCTTCAGTGAGAATCTACAATGTAAATAGTAATGAAAATAAACGAAACGCATTGAATGAGAAGGTGTGTCCAAACTTTGGCCTGTACTGTACTTTCATCAGAATCAAGTCCATCAACCAATTTTGGCAAATATGCACACATTTAATATAATGAGAACAGCTATTTTTTTGGCAATGCTGTCAATACCATGTGACTGAATTTCCATGTCTCTTTTTAAAGCTTGTTTGAAGCTGATGGGTGTTTGCACGTACCAAAGTTATAGCCAGTCCGCATGATGAAGGTTCTCTCTGGCTGATATACCTCTCGAGAAACGAGGAGACATGATATTTCCAAATACACACGGACACGCATGACCTTCTGACTGACCTCTCTGTTGAATTGTAGCGGAGATAGTGATCGCTCTGTAAAAACGGTATTTCAGGGCAAACGAATGTTGGCTGACAAGCACAATGACTGTAAGGATTAAATTGCAAGTCATACAGCATTCCACAGCAGCATTTAGGGCTTCATTATTGCAGCCTGGCTTCCAATTATCACCTGGAAAAAACAACCAGGTTTTAGTGCTAAGCAGTAAATTAACTTCTGCTAGTAACGGAATCTTTAGTTTTTTGGGGGAAAAAGTTTTGAAATATCCTTCTAAAGACAAAACTGAGGCAAAATGCACTCTGGTGCTACTTGGAAAATGTGAAAAATGCAGACGATGCGCATACATAAATACTGAGGATGGCATTGCAGAGATACCATCCAGCGCAGAACATGGCAACCACACAGGCACTGTTGGCATTTCACATTTCATAAATCAATGTGCAACTCCAAACAAACTGGCAAAGCAGAGGAAGGTTTTAAAAAACATGCATTACTGTTGAGCTGGCAAACTTGATTTCACACTGATGAACTAGGCTGATGTTGTTGTGTTTTGCTTTAGTTGTATAAATTGGCTGCAATATGAATTCATGACCATCTAGGCTTCTTATGTCCATGTAAAATTCAATTTTCTAGTCCAAAACTTGTTTCTTAGGCCAGTCTGTCCAATGTGCTTACTCGAAGTATGCACTGATGAGTCGAAACATTATAACCATTCACAGATGGAACAAAAAAGGTAACAGCTGTGAATGTCGAAGTCTGGGGTATGTAAGATCTTACGCAAATGGTAAGTGCTCCAAGTCTACATGTTGGATGCACGAGAAATCGGCAGATGTAAGGACTTGAGGGACTTTGATAAAGTCACAATGATTTTTTCCAAGGCAGCTGGGCCATAGCACCTTCGAAACAGCAAGGCTTTTGAGGTACTCAATCAGCAGTGGTGAGTCCCTACTGACAGTGGGACAAGGAGGAACGAACCACATGCTGGCTTATCAATATGCAAGAATAACAAATGCTATCCCATCTGGTTCAAACTGTGTGAGGGGCTACTGTTGAAAATGTCACGGAAAATATTAATTATGAGACGTAATCAGGAGCTTAAAGGTTCAGTCAGAAAATCATTTGGCTATTTTTCTAAGATATTGATCATATGTAGCAAATTAATATGCATCACACAATTGTAAATGCTTTCCATAGGCTAACTTTTTATCACTATTTGAAAACTAAAATTTGGCTGATTTGTACAGTCGTACGCCCCACCCCTCAAAAAAGTCGTTGCGCACGGACTTCGTCGTCATATGACCTGTGACGTGTGAAAAGTAAGTTGCAAACGTTCCCAGCTGATCGACCAGTGGTTTGTTCTATACTGGTAATTGATTTCGCCTTGATCAATCCTTGATTTCGTTGATTTTGAGATAACATTCATCAACATGCCAAATAGGTGTGTAGTGGTAGGCTGTAACACAGGGGTGGGCAATCACGGTCCTGGAGGGCCGGTGTGTGTGCAGGTTTTTATTCCTATCAATTACCCTGACTAATTGAGTTAATTGATTACATGCACAAATATAGATTTTCGCAATGATTCGATCAAAGGAACATGTTTTATGAGGGGAGACAAGACTAGTCTTTGTAGTTTCATGATAATTTAAAGAAATGTGCATGAAACGTCAGATTTCATAAATGGTTTGGCTAATTGAGACAATCAACTAATTACAGACCAGATGTTGGTGTGAAAACCAGGGACAGATACGGCCCTCGCTGCCCACCTCTGCTGAAACAAGACTTCAAACGATTGTATGAGTTTACATCACTTCCCAAAAAAGAGATGCCAAGTCTCACGCATTAGGTGGAGTCTCTCGCCTCTGAGTGGCATTCACCTTCCTTGGCCTCAATTGGCAATTTTCCAATCAGCGCGCACAGGAGAAATTCACTCGCGGAATTGAAGTCATTGTGCATTAAGTTAATCAGTTCCGCGTGCATTACGGTGGATTTCCCCACTAGTGTCACGGAAATCGATAACGAGTCGAGAATTCTCACGCTTGTCTTTACTGAGAGATTGAAAGCAACGGAATTACATAAAGACGTTGCAGATGGTGTTGTTTCATCATGAAACGCGCATGTATTGTTTATTTTACCCGAGTAAAGAGAAGCACGAGAATTCCTGAGTCACAATCGCTTTCTATGTTGTTTGTGATGAGGTCCACCTTAACGCAAGTGAAACTGAAACTTCAATGCAACAAGGATTTTAATTCTGCGTGAGAATCTCAATAATAAGCTTTACGGTGAATAAGGCTAAAAATGCGTAGGACCTACGTCGAATGCGTGGGACTCTGAGATCCCTTCTAGTGCTTACTCCCTACTTGCTCAGCTGCTACCCGTCGGGCCCAGCGCGAGTAGCCCACGGCCCAGCCGCACTGTATGGCTTCGGTGTTAATGTCTATGTAAGGGCTGTGAAGACGCGCTGACGAGTGAGTTTGCGTTTACGTTGCTTTGTTTGTAACTTAGTATCGTTGTTGTTGTTGGTGACATTCAAATTTTGCATTTGTGTTCGTTTCTGTAACACTGGCCATAACGTGATCTGTACCGGGGACTACTAGCACTTCAGTACGGCACATACCTGAAAGGGAAACATAAACACAAGCATGGACCGGTCGCGAGTAGGAAGTTGCCGTGTTTCTCAGTCGCTTACTATGTCCGAAGTCCAAAATTTAGCATTCATTTTGTGTAGTATACAATGCAAGAACGCGAAAAACGATTGTACACGCGTTTACGACCGATGCTAACTTTTTTTCGTTTTGCAATCCCAGATGAGGTCAGAGCTTTGTTCGCGGAAACGTTAAAAACCCACAAAATTTGGACAGTTTGTGTCAAATCATTTCATTGTGTATGTAGAAAATGTATAGATAAGAATATCCATCCAAATTAAGATGACTTTTAACTTTTCTCTTTCTTTCACAAATTGGCTGTTGAAATGAGAAGTGAAACCAAGTCATTTTCTGCACTAGCTTTGGTGCAACTTGGTTCTCATATGTAGCAGCCGATTAGCCAATCGCTCGCGAGTTTTAAGGAGAGGTCTCAAAGAGTCTAGTGTGGGGTGGGTTTTAAAACTAGGGTCATGACAACCTATAGGCGAGTAGATCTCCAGGAAGTCCTTGTCACTACTTTTTATTCTCTCTCCCCCCACCCCCAGTTCCTGTGGAAGTCATAAGTCCCACAGCAGAATAAAAAGACTAGTTGTGAAAACAACAAACTTTAAAAAAAAAAAAAAAGTTTTCCTCAGGTTTCCCATGGAAAAGGGTCGAGATGGGGTCCGGTCAAAGCCAGCCTGCTCTCTGGTTTGACAGATACCTTGGCTCCCATGTTTGCAAAACAAGAAAAAATGTCACTAATGCATTGGGGCAGGTACATTCAAACGTAACTGGTATCACAGCAGAGGCCGATGAATGTTTGTACTCCATCATGCATGGTTTTTAATGGCATGCTTACGGTGGATTTCTTTACCCATTTGATAAATAGATGATCACAAACACTCTGAGGCTAGTGATTTTTATTATTGTAAATTTTTTGCAACACGAAGCATGAAAAATTGATTCTTGAAACCTTAATTTTGTTAGCCTGAGTAGCTGGCGGGAGAAGGAAGAAGAAAAACCGCTACAATAATGTAGGGATTTTGAGTAGCCGCCCACTTCCTTGCACAAAGAGCTGCGACGGACCACCCCTTTTTTAAACCAATACGTACTTCTTGGTACGTTTTGCTGTTCAGCTCTCCAGCAGTGCATTCTAAAGCTTGTAATTCTTGTAGCTGGTCAGAAATGAGGCATTTCAGAGGAGAAATCACGAGAATGCTTTCTGCCTTTCGCGTTGACGTTGATTCCAAATTTTTGGACAAACCAAGTACAGTAAAAATTATGCTTTCACCGAAGCCAGTTGGCAAAACTCCAAGTACATCTTTACCATGTAGTAAATGATTGATCGACTGTAGTTGTTCGTTCTTTAGAGTAATCTTTCGGCCGTGAATTTCAAGATATTCAAGCGATTTCTTTATCAAAGCGTCGTTCTCTACATTCGCCATCTTTGTTCTGGCAGTTTACCGCGTAACCTTGCGTTGCGTTACATTCGATGACACCTCTTAAGCCAATCAAAACTGAACTGTCAATCAGTAATTCCCGTTCACTGGTGAACGGATAACTCAAAATCCCTACGTTATCATGCAGGCGGTCTTTCCTCTCCTTTCTCCAGCCAGCTGCTGACCGCCGGCAGCAGGCTATCATTTTGTGAAATGCGCAGAGGTTATGTGATTGGAGAGGCAGGTCATTGGGGTCAGGCGTTATGTTCTTCCCATTTACCTGTTACATATTTGATTGGCCCAGAAATGGCCAATGACAATACATGGAATATTGGGAAGAATGAGGTCACATTCATCTCTAGCCAACTTTTTTACTTAATTAGGCATGCTCATTTCAATTAAGAGTATCTGAGATACACATTTAAATTTTGTATACCAGTCATGTTTGAAAGGGAAGGGGGGGGAAAAAAAAAACAAGTTTGATGTGAATATTTTCTGTTTGGCTCATGGGGGGGGGGGGGGAATTGCAAAAATTGACCTTGCTTTGTCCAGAAAGGTTCACTTGATTCGTCCTCTGAGATCTTAATCTGATTAAATAGAAGGTCACAGAATGTTTTTCGTCAGTAAACTGGCCAGACATTTGGAAAATTTTTGGAACAGATGTTAAAGAAGTTATTTTGGGAATGTTAATTGGGATATATGTAATTTATGTCCAAATAGAACTTTAATCTACCATGCTGTGTGGTAGAACTCACATCTAATGGGGCACAGTCATGTAGCTTTTGAATGGCAGCCTCTGTAATGTGATACGGCACTTGAATTTCATTCAGTTCATCACCACAATAAAAGTTTTTGATGCTGGAAACAGTCTAGTTAGTTGACCGATATTATCACTTCAGTGGTGGCATTATCTAGGCAAATGTGGCTTCAAACAAGCTCTCATGGCTAGGCCTTAATCATATTGGAATCTGTGCTATTTTCTGGACGAGCAACATGGTTTTCTCTATATACATTTCAGGTCACTGTCTCATAAAAGCTAAAACTTAAATCTTTATTAAGCTTGGCTGAAATCCCATCTACCAAGACCCAGCATATTTGATAGAGACTGACTTTAAACATTTTCCCTGGTAAAGATCAGTCTATCGTGTTGATTAATGAATCGACAATTCTCTGTGCAGCTGCTGAAGCCTGTACTGCATTATGGGTATTGACAGGATTTGCCTAACCAGTTTTAGTAATGGATGGTGTCATTGATTCAAATAATCAAATAGGTGGTGTGAACATAGTTCCATTTGCCCTATTGATTTGCAGTAAAAGAACCACAAGGCAGATCTAGTTCCACTTCACTGCATTTTTTGATTTTATCTGATGGCTATAGATGAAAGGTGTACCATTTTAACCCTGGAACTCAAAAATATGCCAGTGTAACTAATTCTTTCACCAAGCCACCAAGAAGAACTCCTGTTTGACTTTGGAATGCTCCATGTACCATTGCAGTAAGTGTTGTCATCTTGCTGAATGATTTGTTGGTCTGAATTTCGGGGTGATGATGTAAGGGCTGTGTAAAGGCTATTAGTGGGGAGGTCCCCTTCAAAATTAAATTGTATAAATGTGAAGTGTGGACAGATCCTTTCCACTGCCTGTCGTGTGCGCGCATTTTAGGCTGTTGACCAAATGGCTAATAACTCTGATGCTATCTGCAGTGCACAGGTTCTGTCAGTCAACCATGTTCATGCAAAGAAAATGCACCATATCAGGGCTACATCTCAAAGTAACAATGTCGTAACTGCTAATGCATCAAGACTGACAGACGGAAGCTGTATTCTTTTTATTAAAAAGTGGCAATAATTGTCACAATGGCATTTTAATGAAATCTCTTGCCATGTGTCATCAAATTCTTTCTTAGGTGTGAGAATGATCTCACTGCACTCAGTGTGGGGGGTTTCTTTTTTTTTTTTTTTTGTTTTTCCATTCCGCAGGCAGTGTAACACAACACAGTAACACGATGGATACTTCAGGAGGGTATCACATATCAAACCTGGTCTTTAAAAATACCTCAGTTTCTACATCGATAACATAATAACCAGATGAGCTGTTCCACATTATGACCTCTCTCTCTACGTGAAAAAAAGAAATTTCTTAATATCAGTGCTAAATTTACCTGTAGCTAACTTCCATTTTTGACTCTTCATTTTGCAAACTATTTGTTAATCCCTTTTTAACATATTTAAAGGCCTCAGGTCGCCCCAAAGTCTCCATTTGCAGAGGCTGAAATGATTTAAGATTCTTCACCCTCTCCTCATAGTTTGTTATATACCAGGAATTAACTTTGTGGCTCTTCTTTGAACCTGTCTCGATTCTCAATATCTTTCTTGCAGAAAGAACTGCACGCAATACTCCAAGTGTGCTCGGGCAAAGGTGTTGTTCAAGATTAGGATAAACTCCCCTTATTTATTCTCAGTACATTTGGATATATTTCCCGCTATATTGTACTTTTCGTGTTCTATCCTGTGACCAGAACAATTATTACTGTTGTATTGGTTGAATAAACAATGAAAGATTGGGGTGAAATGATCCTCCTGCATCACTTTGGAAAGCATGGACATATTTTTATTATTTTATCTCTTCTCCTTTATCAGTAAGCAATGAATTTGTGGTTTACTCTGGTCTCCAAGCAGCTGATTATTTATTTATTTATTTTTTGTGCAAATCTTATTTTCAAGTTCCTGTCTTTGCAAAGCACTCAAATTACAGAAGCCATCCAATTCAAAACACCAAAATCATGGTTGACAGTCGATGACATATGTATTTTAATAAACCAATGTGTTTTGTATACTAATGTTATAGTATTTCAAGTGCATTCTTTTGTGTTGAGAGACATCGTGTTACAGCACAAGTTTTCATACTCACAGGCGCAATGTTTATTTATTTATGTTTCTACTTTTTAATATATGTAGCATTGATTCTACCATTAAACTGTATAGACTTATGATAATATGGGAACATTCCAGAAACATACTGGCTCAGTACATTAATATTCATAGCTGCACATAGAGTTGACAAACACCTGTATGGTTTGAAGTTCCCACTGCTGTTATCTTGGGAACTTGCCCAGCTGAAAAAAAAAAAAAAAAAACCTGCCTTCTTCATTCTGAACATATAAGCAACTCCACCCACTGCCTTATAAACATCTTATGCAGACAATGAATATTCAGGAACTAAAAGGTTTATCTAGTACATGCTTTGCATCACTGGCATAAAACACAAGTGAGTCAGCACACAGGGGGTAAAGTGTTTCTACTTACTGTACTTATGTTTGGGAGCTCCACTGATTTAGTTTTTCTGAATCACAACAAGCATCTATTGTCATCGGGTGCTAAATGAGGGCCTCTGTTTCTTCAGTATATACAATATTTGTTTATTCTAGCAGTTTAAGCCTGTTCAGTACTTTGGTCAACTGTGGTTGTTTTTGTGCAATGCAATATTTATTTATTTTTTTTATTTATTTTTTTTAACCTGACTTTACTGTACATGCTACATGCCTCAGAAGGAAAGTACACATGTATTAAGTGTACAATAGTGTTTTATTGCCTAAAATAACCCCACAGTGTGGGGTTGTGATGTGTGGGTGGGGTTTTTTTTTTTTTTAAATTAATTCTTACACGTAAAATTTAATCTTAAGAACGCATTGTGAATCAGTCGCAGATTTCATTTGTTTTATTTTGGCTCTGATTGACTCAGCAGACTTTGTTACTCTTGAGGATACAAGTGGTACATGTGGTCCATACATGCTTGGTGATGTGGAAAAAGCTGATTCATTTGTTTTTATTTTACTTTGGCTTTAAAGGTTAATAATTTAGTCTGACCCCAGCGAGAGAGAGGACGGAGCTCGGATATCCGATCAACTGAATTCCTGTTCCATGTTCTCTCATTTGCATTAACTGGACCCCAGGGTATTCGACAGTATTGTGTTCCTGTCCCTCTGCATGCATGATTTATGTAGCGAGCCTCTTGAGGGAGCACTGTCCGCTCATGATGTTCCTTCAGCCATTTGCCTTCATACGACATATGAAGAGAGAAGGACATGAAGCGTGGCAGCATTTGCATTCTTAATAATTAACTAAAATCCTCTGTGGACACATTCCCCGAGCAATTCAGTATTCCCAAATCAGTAATGAAAATCCCAGGCCAGTTTAGGAGTACCATCCCAGTAGCTGTATTTATAATTTGATTATGACTTTCCAACATTCATTAAAGAATTCACTAACCTAACCTGATTGTGGCAGCGTTGTCAAGTGAACTGTTTGGTTATCTAGAATTTGGGATCCTGTTCTGCTATTGACAGCCATATTTCTGGACCTTCTCCTTGCATTACAAAGCCGAACTAGGACCAAACACTTCACTTGAGCTTGAGATGTACATGTTGGGCCGTGGCACTGGTTTTTACAGAGGTAGTTGCATCATTATCTGTCAGAATGAAATGAATGTTGAAAGGATTTTTTTTCAGTACTCAGGGAAATGGGCAGATTGGGGAATGGAACATTCGCTGGGTGTGTCGGCCAAAAGAAGAGTACAGTTGGTCGAAGTTGTAGATGTTAGCAGTGGTCAGGATCAAAACATTCAAACAGCAGTGAAGAGCTTCCGAAACCTATACCCTCCTGTAGGTTTTCACTCCGACCCTAATGAAGCACATTTTTAAACAACAATATGGTCTCGCTGATAATTGGGGAAAATCAGACCAGCCAAATTAGGGTTGAAATATAAATGGATGGAATGGTGTAAAGCTCCTCGAAATGGCTTCACTGTAAAAAAAAAAAAAAGTTGTCTTAACTTCAGCTTGGACACTTTTTTCAGTTATCTGAATTTAAGATGATAAATTAAGGTACTATGCAACTTATAATCTCAAATTCAATGAACTTAAAATTTTAAGGCAGCCTGGACACTAACTTTTCAGTTGAGACAACTTTTTTTTTTTTTTACAGTGTAGGCTACCATAGATGGTTTCCAAAAATTAGTTTTTATTACCCATTACCCTCTTAATGTTTTAACATAACCTTGCACTACTGTCATTATAATTTCAAATAGAAATTTTTGGGTTTCTCTGTTTTCATATATACATTTATGCACTCAACCTGTGGTGTTCTTTTTTTTTTTTTTTTTCTCCCCCCTCTCGAACCCTGCAGTTGTTCCCCTCTGTGAATGAACTGGGATGAGATTTGTCTGGTGTGGACCCTGTCCTTGGGGTGGTTTGAAAAAGACCCTTTTGAAGTCTGCCTCTGGCCAAAATTCCTCATGAAGTGTGCAGGATTCACATACACTTCCTTGATTTCAAGGAAACTATCATGATATCATTTAACCATTGAAAGTGTGCTTTATGAGTACACTGTGTAAATAGAATGTTCTTTGGTAAACATTTCAGTGATGACATGACATAACCAGCACTAATAACTAATCAAGCTCTAAAGTACTGATTCTTCGCCATTTCGCAAACGCCATTTTCCCTGACCGTTGAGCGACATCTTTTGGTGAAACTTTTTGGCGCCATTTGAATGGTTTCTTACATTTACTGGGGGAAAAAGAGCAGCCTCCCCCCCCTGTTCCACCAGCGGCTGGGGGAATTAGAGAATCTTTCCTTTCCTGTACCACCAATGGTTAGGGGAATAGCCACTCTGAAGAAAAAGTGTTTCATGAGCAGATAGCCAGTATTACTTATAAATGTATATGAAATGCCAGAGCAATAGCTGTCTCAATATGCCTTCGACACGGGCTGTTTTATCTCTGCCAATAATTTTTCTTTGCTCAAATTTCAAACATGTGGGACTTTGACTCTTGTTTCCAGTGATATACTTTCTTACTTTGACCTTTGCTTGGTAATATTGTATTGTAACAGAACTTGCCTTGATGGGGGCTGTGTGCTATAACTGAATTCAGGTGCAGGGTCTCATGAAATTGAGCACATTCTTGTGTGCAGTCTTTAGCTGTTATTGTGCCGTAAGTATGAGATTCCTTCTCAAGATGATTTGCAGTTTTTATGTAGGGGCTGTTTTGCATTCAGAGATGAAAGAGCGCCCCTGTAATCTCTTAGTTTAGCCAATTAAAAAGAACCTAAGAATTCCAGCGTGCTGTGAGTGAGATTCCAACACCAGCAGATACTATTCAGATTTGCCGAGTTCATTAATGTGTGTGTGCATGCGTGCGTGCGGGCGCCTGCATTAATGTGGATTCACAGTGGATTCGCAATTACATTTATTCACAAGTCAGTTTGCGGATTATTTCGAATACCATTCCCTTGCTTTTAAATGATTCCATCTGAAGTGTATTCACATGTGCCATTAAAACGCCTGAAAGAAATCAGTGCCTATTCAAATTTCCATGCAAATATATAAATATCATTGATGAAATGAATATTTTTTTTGAAGTTGCCTTCATGCATACATGTATTTATTTCTTGGTTAATCATCTTAAATGAGCTTTTTGCTTTTCGTTATATTTCACATGAAGAATGTGAACTGACTGAAGTTAAGTCTGATTCTGCACCATCTGCCTGTAGTAGATTTCACTGAACTCACTCCAAAGAGATAACAGCTGCTGTTTTTTACATTTCAAAGCCAGCGGGACCTGAAATGTGTTCAAATGCATTTTTTATATATATATATATATATATTTTTTTTTTTTTTTATTCCTCCCATTTCCTGTTGTGGTCATATCAGTGATGAGGTAATAAACTACCTTTGAAAGGGAGAAGGAAAAAAATTCTTGAGACGACCAACCGATCAACCAACCAGCCAGTTATTTTCTAAAATTATAGGTCAGTTTACCTTATTATTAGGTGAAGGTTGGTTACTTCTAATAAATTTCAATTTGAGCTGTATGTCAGTCTATGAGACTTCACAGAACATTCTTTGATATTTAAAAGTAATAATAATGATGATGATTTTGGAAGACATCTTCCACTTACTGAATTTGAATAAATGTGTCTGAGAATCTCGCACAGCCCTGCGCAAGCAATGTGTGTCCAATGGAAACTTTGGCTGCGTCGGGATAAATACAGTGCATCTCCATTTGCATAACTATTGAGCCTAGCACTTCCTGGAGTCTGGTACCCAATTTGCGCTTGCTGATTAAGGTGTGAAAAGTCTGAAAGTGAAGGAGATGACGGCGGAGGTGTGATAAATAATTAGCGCATGGTTCTTCTCTCTCTTTTGGCTCCAGACAGAGATGTTGAACCATGTCTGCTCTGTAAGAAGTCACCGGCAGGTCAGAAACGGGCACTTTCAGAGGTGCTTCCCTTTTCTGGTCGCATCTGTGGTAATGGCGAACTGCTCTGAAAGTGGCAGTTGGATCAATCAACTTCTGTATGTACCAGCAATGCAAGTAATGGAAAATTTGCGGCTTGCAGCTGATAAGATTACTCTCTTTTCTATCTTGTACATCAGTGGTACAATGTAAGTGCAACTTTGTGTTGTAAATAATGGCAGTAATCCTTGTCAGCCCGCTGTTGCATCGGATACTTAAACTTATAAGGCAAAGATAAGTGAACATTTGACATTAAGTTACACTACCTGATTGACTGATGGAAATTGGCTCTAAGTCAATAGAAGTCGGCATTAATTTTAATCCATTTTATCTAATGTATTAAAAGACATTAAAGCCAGAGGGCTATTGAATGTCATGCACTCCTGAGTCAGTGCCGATGAATCAGTCCCTCTATAGGCCACTTTGTGGCCCGAGGATGCTATTGTGATATTTCATGCCCAGACATGCCTCTTGAAGGAGTATCTGAGCGAGAATGGCTTTCCCCAAACCTCTCATGTTGCAAGTAGCTACTGCCTAGTATGTCATAAGGTGGAGGAAGTGTAATTTATTTATTTATTCCAATTGCTGATAGCAAAGTGCATTGGTAAAACAGCTCAGAATTAGCTATTAATTCTGCCAATAATGATATGTGAGAGAAATTTTGAATGCAAAATGGCATGTAATAATACTAAAACTTAGCTTATGATGAAACTAGCTGAATAAAGAGAAATGCATAGTGCTGCATTGTAATGCGATTCAAGTTTGTTGATGTGGTGTTCTGTGCATGCAGGCCACGTTAATCACTGGAGCAAGTTTTTGTTGGCCTGTGGCCTCATTTGACACTGTCTTCGTTCCAGGAAAACAGAGAGTGACAGATGTTGCTCAAATGAACCAAAACTTTATGATGAAAGCTCAAGTAAACAATCTGCTGATTTGATTATGCCTCTTCCCTCAACGCAGAGTATGTTGGGTTGTGTGCAGTGTGAGGTATTCCCTCTTGTTAACTTCCTACAAGTACTAGTCACAGTCCAACAGTCTCTTGCTCTCTCCCTCACACACACACACACACACACACACACACGTACACACAATTTATGCCATTTCCTCTTGGCCACTGAGATGAGCAGGTACTTCAATCCAGGTGCCTGATACTGGGTTGTACAGGAATTTTGGTTATGTGCTGTGTCGAGATTTATTTATTTATTTATTTATTTATTTTTTTTAAACATTGCGGAAGTGTGTGCAGTTGATACAACATTTTAATGATCCATTTCCTTAAATCATCTATTTAATTGGATGTCAGGGGCCCTTAAGTGTATCATAATTTACTCTATTTTTTAAGAGAGAAAAAAAAATATGTATATATAACCACCATAGTCTACACAGTTGCAATTGCCATCCAATATAATTTTATTCACAAACATAAAGGCTTCTAGTTTAATCATCAAGAATGTGTAAAGCTTGCGCAGTGCAGGCTTTTGATTGCTAAAATAGCAATATAGCCTCAATAGTCCGAGCCCAGGGAGGCAGGAATGGCAGTCAGGGGAGTCTTCATGCCTGCTGATCATCATAACACACAGTTTAAGGAGACAGTCGGCAAAGCCCCCGGGGGGGGGACCCTTATACTCGGCTCCAGTGTCTTAAAAACGTTCTGCTCAAATATGCTGAGGAACAGAAGAAACACAAGTTAGCCAGTTAGTTAATATACTCGCATGGTCACCCAAAGTGACCTCAAAACAAAGAACTGTTTGAAGAAATGAGCGTTAATGTGCATGTGCTGATAATAAATGCGTTTCATAACAGTTACACCAGGCACATGTAGTTTCCAGTCTTGTATTAACCCTTTGAGCGCCGAATACATTTCCAAGGAATTGAAAATGTACTTGTACCGAGCTGTTGAAAACCTATCATGCGGCAACTTGTTTTAAAGAGCTCCCCTGCAGGAGCTCTTTATAACAAGTTGCCGCATGATAGGTTTTCAACCGCATCTGACTCTGATATCGAGCAGCATTGGGCAACTACAGTCGCCCACGGCACTGAAAGGGTTAACTTTAATGTCATTTGTTGCTCTGGATATTTTTAGGGCCCCTGTCCGTCCCGACCCCGCAAAATCTTATTCATTCATGCCCCCACTGCCCCTGAAGTATAAATGTCCCCTGACGCACTCGGCCACAGTGAGCGGCATCCCCTCCCCCGTCTCGTCCTCCTCCAGGCTTGCGTGTGTCGAGACGTCTGAAGAGCCGTGGAGGGGCACTGCGTGCAGGCGCTGGCTGGCAGCGGTGAGAGTGTTTATTTAGCTTAGGCTCAGGAAGATCGTCCTCTGTCATTATCCTCTTCAATAACAATAAATATCCCCCAACGGCCCTTGGCGAGGACTCATCCAAACACTTGGAGAAGTCACTGTATATTCCTGTCATGAGTAAAGTGCTGTTTAATCTATTATTGAAACGCCTGGTAATTCACACAGTCACCAGTCTTCAGCTCAAGAACCGTACAGCGTTACCTATTCTGCTACGCTAAATGTAGAAAAACTAATTGCAATGTAAGAAGTAATGAGAAGCACAAAACTTGGGCTAAAATGAAAATACCTTTTTTTGCACAGAGACCTCTGGTGGGTTTTAGGAATTTAAGAACAGTAGTAAAAACAAATTCAAGTTTATTGGATGATTGTGTGTACAGAAAGGGACATTGCTGTGAACTCATCCTGTTTTTCACCAATGGAAACATTGAGTGTTTTTGATTTGCATATAAAGCAAGTTGCTAAGTCTGCCTCATAAATCACCACTAAAATGCTGGAAGTGAAATGGATGTTTTTATAATTGGGCGCAGCTTCTCATTGACAAGGGAGTAGCGTATAGGCTTGTCTTTGAAGTCATGTTAGCTATGTTGTTTGTAACTTCACTCGCCGGTGACTCTGACGTCTGTGGAAAAGACCCAAAAACACGTTTCCTTCCTAATTCGACTCGACAGGAGAATTTACTCCCTTCACATCACACGTGAAACCATTTGTCAAAAAGCTTCGCCAAAATAAAAGTCAATGTTGAGCAAGGATATGACTTCTTCACGCTTTAATGTCGTGTCGCAACTTGCTGCGACGTGAAATTGGAACGTTACACATCTCATTTACTCGGAGATCGTGTCATTCACCTGTACTATTGATCGCACTCTAAACCACTAGTCTTTGATCCACCGAAAACAGACTTTTCTTGTGAATGAAATACGCCCTGAAGATCTCTGTGTTGTGACCTGAAAATAGTTGTTTTTACCCAGTGTATTACATCTAATATGGCGGACAGTATAACTTTTCCTCAAGAACATTCTTTGTTAAATACAGTATAATTGTATTCATAAATATTGACCATAAGCATACTAAATTGCTTGAATTTAACTTTTGGATGAAATTGATTCATACTGCTGGACATTTACTTCACTGGAGCCATCCAGGTTAAGTCCCCTGTCCAAGAGCACCAAAGTAGGTGCCCATCTGTGAATACAGTCTGCTGTTTTCTGCTCACAGCCCTTACCCGGTTAGCGGGTCTAGCCATCAGTCACCAGTTACCTAATTGAGCATCTGTACATGAACATCGCATTAATGCAAATATGTTGGCCTTGTGTCAAAGTGATGAATGATTGTAAAATTTAGAAAGCACAAGGAGCGCCTCTGTATGCAAATGCAGTAGGCGAGGCCACACTGCTAGAGGTATCAGTCTTTAATCTTATAATGGGATTAAATTACTTGCATTCTCACGTTTTCTCTCCCAAGTAGAACATGCACTGCCCGGCCAAAAAAAAAGTCGCACACTCAGATATTTAGTTGGAACCCCTGTAGCTCTGATTACAGTGCATATTCATTTTGTCATTGTTTTGACAACTATATGCAATGCCAGAACATTTATTTTCCATCAGAAATGCCATAATTTTTGGCCGAGATCTTGTCTTCTCGACATAATGGTTGAACCACTCAGTGGTCACTCTTGAGCACATCCCAATAACTTTTACTGTGTCTAAGATCAGGATTTTGTGGTGGCAAATATGTTTGTGAAAATGATTCCTCATACTTGTTTTTGCATTCATGAGTTTCTTTGCTAAATACAGGCCAATAAGTTGCCTGTTCTGAAATACTGTAACATCTTTTCCACCAGCAAGGGATGTGTCTTCCTACATGATTTTTTGAGAAATGAGTAGCGATGCGCTTCATCAGTCAGGGGTAAAAATGATTATTGCCAGCTGAAACATATTAGTAACCGCAATAATGATC
The DNA here is from genome assembly GCA_029721435.1 of Gymnothorax reevesii. NCBI lineage: Eukaryota > Metazoa > Chordata > Actinopteri > Anguilliformes > Muraenidae > Gymnothorax > Gymnothorax reevesii. Next base: position 26,586,718 of record CM056589.1, read on the forward strand.
CAATTATAGAATTTGTTCATTAATTTCCAAACGGTGACTTTTTTTTTTTGGCCGGGCAGTGTATCTTATTTTAATGTTATAATGCCGCCTGTAACATATATGATACACCAAATTTGAAGGACCATGCCCACCTGGTAAGATGCAACACAACCACGACTGCTCACTGTATCAAATCTGATACACAGTGCTGCCACCTGGAAGGAAGAAGTGAGATTACAGGAGTAGTCTCTCCCCCTGTCACTCACTTCAAGGTAGTAGCTCCCATGTGAATGGGAATTCATGAATTTCCTTGGACTTCGGCAGTGAAGTTAGGCATTCCAACGTAAATATTACACAAAAACGTATTCTTATACATGTTGAGGGATAGCTATAGATGGTAGCGAGCATATAAATAATTAGAAATTTCGAGTAAGTTCTGAAGGGGTGCTGATTTTTGGCGGCATTAGATATGATACTCATGGAAGTAGAAGAAGTTCTGTTCAGTAATGTATATTTTGCTGTCACAAAACCTCATGATGGACAGTGGATCTGAATACTACCCTCCAATACTTCAAAAATATTACTGGGTCATATTTTTCCTATAATGATGTCTGTGTCTGGGCATTATAGGGTTAAGTTACCATGTGCTCGACAAGTGACATTTTCTTACTCCATGGACAAATGTAGAAATGAGTCAATATTATTTCACATCAGTGGTAGAATTTTTATTTTACTGAGGAAAAAAGAGGTAACAAGATTTTTTTTTTTTTTTTTTCTTTTTTGCAGTGTAGCGAGTTTATGGCAATAGTTAATAATAGTTAACTGCGTTGTTGGTTGTGCACAGTCTTCTGCTGAGATCTTAATCACAGCGAGACCACCTCTTTAAATAAATGACGGAGATTAAAACTCAGAACAGTTCTTTTCTATACTAGGGAGGGTTTACTGATTTTACTCAGTGCAGTTATCCAGCTAACCCAATAAGCGCACTTTATGAAACTCCCCCACAGTGTGTTAATCCTGGATTAATTGAAAAGGGGACGTGACTGTGTGGTTCATTTGAAGAAAAGGTTTCCTATCACTTCACCGGGGCTGGGTAACTGGCAGTAAAAAGGCTTGTTCCACTCAGGGCAGTCATTAAAGTGTTGTAATGTTTTACTGGCAGTCGATGGTGCATTAACATCTGCAAGTTTACTGTTTCGCTGGCAGCCAAAGGAACACTTTACGATGTGTGGACATGTTTTCACCATTTAGATTTAAAGGGGAGTTGTGCCGCGGATAATGAATTTGACGTGTGTGTGTGTGTGTGTGTGTGTGTGTGTGTGTGTGTGTGTGTGTGTTTGTGTGTGTGTGTGTGTGTGTCACAGATAATGAATTTGACTGTTGTGTGTGCGTGTGTGTTTTCCAAAGCCTCAGAGTTAGTGACATTGCACGATAAGCAACATTGTCGTTCAGAAGAGACAAAACGTCATGACTCTCAGACACTTATTGCAAAATGGCTGCTGCAACTCACAAATTTCAGATGCATTTATGAAAATTACAACTGAAAACAGTCTCAGAAATCATCAGACAAAGAAGACTACTGTCAGTTTGACCTTAATCTTCACACCTGCTGTCCTCAGTCTTGATGATTAAAACTGCCAACAGTACAATGACAAAGCAGTTTGACCATGGGCGAGCTGTAACATTAAAAACTTAAACATGTAATACATTCTGAGAAACAAGAATTCAGTAATTAATTCTACCAACACTATGAATATACAGTACAAATACTGTGCTCTCATACAACTTGGTGTCTGTGCAGCCATCACAGACAAGCTAGTGAGTACTTACAAACATCAAAACCAACCAATACTGAAGCAAAAATAAAATCTCAGTGGACATCTGCCCAAGTCTTACAAGAAATGGACTACATTAAAACATCTTATTAGCATTTTTGGAACAGTGAATAAATAATTGAGGTTTTCTTAATATTTACATAGTTTATTGAAAAAAAAAATTTGGTATGAGTAATTCATCTTATTCTAGACTGAGGAAGCAACATCCGTGTGCGATAACATTTGTATATATCAAGGAATTCTGGTCTAGGCAGGTTTAGAGCACTTTTTCACCAGTCATAAGGTACACTTTTTGGTAAGGTCTCCTGCCTGTTTGGCATTTACCATGCTGCAGCCTGTATTACATTTGGAAATGCTGTATAGCACTGGGTGTACTTTAAGACAAGCAGTCAATGCACCGAAAAGACTGTTTCAAAAACTCCAATCCAAAAATGATTCTGTCAAGGCCAGCGTAACCACAAAAGCCCTTATTGCCAATTATTTCCTTCGGAGAGCCTCTTGCGTACCTGGCTCCAACAGTCCCTTGCACGGGCCATGATGAGAACAAATAACGTTGGGAATGCTCCAAGCATTTCATAAGTCTATTGCAGTGTGCACCTCAGACTTAGAAATGCCCATTTAACACTCACAAGTGAAAGATACAGCTTTACTGAGTATCTACTCTATCATTATCCAGGACATAAGATTGGCTAATAAAAGTACTGTGCTTTGAAACCATGAGAACTTTGGACTAAGACTATTCAGCAGAAATATATTTCTCAAATTGAACCTGCGCAATACTATTTTGGGCGGCCCGTTAGTGTTCAGACATCCGACCTCCTTAAAAACCCGGAATTTGACCTAATTTTATTACAAGGTCCAATAGCAGCATCGCACAGGGCAAACAATCATGGCAGTAATTGGGCAAGGTCTAGGAGTCGGAGGTTATCCAAAGCAGTAGTAGACGTCCGAGTTTGACTCCTTGTCTTTCCGGAGGTCGGTCTTTTCCGAGATATCACAGATGTCAGGTCGGTCCGAAAACCCATCGTGTTCCGTCATGGGCAGGAGGTCCTCACCGAGGGTGTCCAGGTAGCTGCCGATGGAGAGAGCGTCCAGCCCGTCGCTGGCATCTCGCAGGCTGTCATAGCTGCCCCGGAGGGAGGCGTCCTGGCTCTCGGAGAGACTGTACAGACTCCCCGTCAGACTACTCTCCTGGCTCCCCGCCGGGCCGTCCCGCTCCTCCAGCAGCCATCTGATGGACTCGATCCCCTCGTTGATGGACAGCAGCTGCTCCATAAGATTGATGTCGATCGCACGGAGGCGGGCCTGCATTTTGACAAAAAATAAACTATTCGGTTTTTTTTTTAACTACCTATAAGGTAGCTGAATTCGAGGTCTTCTGTTCTCATTCTGTCTCTATATATCAATCTATTGTCTATGTTGAAAATTGGAAATGACCCAGAACCATTTGGGTATGGCGTCATGAAAACGAGACTACAAATTACATTAGCTAATAGCCTAAGTGAATGTCTACTTGGCATCTATTACTGGTAAACACTAATGTTCCCCAGCCTTACCCAGAAACCAAAAAGGCTCCAGTTTAGTAGCCGATCAATTCACTTACAGTAGCTGGTAAAGAAATATTGAGTGGTTTTTGAGTTATGGCCCGGAAACACTTCTGGAATGCAGCTGATGTTGTTGCTGAAGAGGACCAAGCCAAAAACAGTGTCAACCCCCCCCCAAACAGACATTAAAGCTTGGCCACAGGAAAATTTAGTGCAGTCTGCAACGATAATACAATGGCACTGTCCCTGGCCGTTTTGACAGCGAGTGCACTCACATGATGTCAGAGAAAATTGATTTATTGTTTTAGTCTGATTAAACCAGACTTTTGCAACACATGGGAACATGCAAGTCTAACTGGAATCGTACTAAATTGAATTTCTCAAAGACCGATTAACGCTCCCAGGTAATATGAGTACTAGTCAGATTACTCCTCCATTTATATGCTTGAATGGAACCAAACTGGACTATGTGCATGCGCCATAATTAATCATACAGGGCTTTGACCCAGAAGACCTGAGTACTTGTGACTTGCAAACTGATTAGCAAAAACTCTGTACTCTGCACAGCTAGCAAGTTTGAGCAGAACAATAGCAAACCTTATCTGTTATGGTATTGGTGCTTGAACAGTCAGTCTTGGGAGCTTGTAATTTCTTCCATTAGTTTGCAGAATTCAATCAAATGACCTGTGCGTCATCATCTGAAAAATTTTCCCTCCACTCGCCATCGTAAAACTCTTTCAGAATGACTCTCTCCCCAACAGTCTTTGCTCCTGACCTGCATCCAACATGCAGGGGAAGCCCAGGGGTGCAGTTAGCGAAAGCACAGATGCTAACTCGCAAAGTTAGAACAACTAACAGTGAGTGGAAGAGCTATGCAAGTTGCTACTTAAGTTAGCAACTACGCTTTGGGGAAATTCACCTCTGGTTAGCAGAGAGGGCACAAAGTGGAGCGTAGCAGAAGTGGCACAGAATGAAAAACAGTGTACAGCATGTTCAAAATGTACAGTGCCGGACAGTTGCCCATGTTCTTGCCTCTCGCCAAGCTACCAGTTAGCTGCCAGCTAACTTGTTCGTCGATTGTTTGGTCTGTGACGTCGTAGGTCAACCAGAAAAACATCCAACACAAACAAGCTAAAAGAGGGCAAATAGCCAGCTATCGTAGCGGAGACGGGCGTGCTTTGGTCAATAAACTGATTCCTTACGGTGCATGTGTACCAAGACAAGGACATTTAGTCCGATTAAATGGCCAAATCGAGCTTCAACTATAGCTTTTACTTAACTGTGCATATAAACGTACTGAATGGAAAAAAAAAAAAATTATTGCACTTCAGCTCTCAGTTCCAGCATAGTAGATTTGAGAACATTTGATTGAATGTTAAAAAAAGAGCGGAAGCCTTAATTCGCCAGAGTCTGCATCCATGCTGGGACTGCCATGTGGTAGTGCCCACATCCTCATTGTTGAGGGTTCCTGCTTTACGCCTACAGACCATTGACCGAAGTATTGAACCAACGTCACTTCATTTCCATTCCGTACGAAGAATGCAAAAATAGGAGGAGATCCAGGAACTACAGGGCAATTCCACGGTAACGAAATTACAATCAAGAGTAATTTTCATGTCATCTTTACCTGCCATCTATTATGCAAATGCAGTAGCTACTTGCCTGTGCTTTTATCAGTTCCACTGTCATGCCTACTGAACTGTATAACACAAAGTTTGGGGTAATCCATTTTGTAGAAGGCTATACGAAGGTGAAAGTGTCGGTAACGGAATTACAACAGAAAAAATGCCATTATTTTTGCCTTTACTTTGACTGGCATTTCTCTGAAATCTGGCAATGATGGGCAGTAGGTTTAAGCTTAAGTTGGTGGCCTATGATGTTGACAAGGCCATGGTAAGTTTATATTGACTGTTATGTTCACAGATATTTTGTATGCCATTTATGAGAAAGAGACAGTGGTAACAAAATTACAAAATGGTGACGGAATTACATTTTCTGATAATGTAATAAATTTATTATACTCAAAACAACAAAGCGATTGAAAATTGGTCTCAAATTATGTTTGTGTTGCTGACCTCCGGTTGAACCAAAATTTTGATCAACAAGTCTTGGCAAAAGGAAGGCAATACATGCATGAAAATTGTTCTGTCACTGACTGGATCCTGAAACATTTGATTTTACTTTGTAAAAGTGTTCCAGCGAAAGCAACAGGTTGTCTACACGATATTGGCGTTAAAAAGCTCCAGCTCGGACATCCGTGAAATTCGGCAGTGATGGCGAATGGTCCCATACCACTGCAAATCAATTCACGGTTCTTCGAATCAATCCTTCTCTGCGAAAGAAGAGAAATGTTTCATTCGCACACGTCCGCGGGCCACTGCAGCTCAGCGAGAAAGAGGTTTCAGTTACCATTATCAGGCAACTCGACTGAGCAGTCACACTTTTTCATGAGTGACAGACAGCAACATTTCTGCCATTTAGCAAAAATATAACCTTTAAGAAGTCTACATCATGAGATCCGATTACATATTTTTCTAACCTGAACTTTAACTGTCGTCTGCTTTCAATTTGTGAAGTTGCGCCATCTTCTCAATTCACTTCTGGTTCTTGCTCTACTTTCAGACGAAGATTTTTTGTTTTTTTTTAAACACAGCACTGCCACTGAGTGGGTCTAATTAGTATTATTCTTTCTATTCCATGATGCTAATAGGAACAAACATCCAAAAATGGGTTTTAAACAGTTTTTATCGCCGCAATTGATCGTGAAAAAACATTGACTATGCAGTTACAATGCCCACAAAAATTTTAATTATATATAGGTTAGTGCCTAATACATACTAATTTCTAAAGAAATTATTAAAAGGGGGAATAAATGAAGAGTTTGGTTCCAAAACGCAATAAGTGCCAAAATTGAGATAATACCTTAAAGCAATAGCCCTGTGCTTCGTACACATGGTGCAAATTTTCATTTTTTGAAATTCATAATAAAGAGTGTATTTTTTTCATGGTCAAAGTTTGTGTTTCTCTGTAAAATGCAATCGGCGCCAACATAGAAAAAAGTTGATTTACTCAAAATGAGTAAAATGGATATATTGCGTTTTGGAAACAAACTCTTCAAATAGATTGATTTTGTCACATGACCTTGATCTTGAAGACCAAAGTCAAATCCAATATGGTGTGTTTGATCAGCATACATGATTTGTCATTAGTATCCAATACATACCGAAGATCTAAAGCCAACATTAAACAACTTTTAGGCCGTTTTGTCATTACCTGGACCCTGTTGCCCAAAGTCAAATCCAATATGTCGAAAAAACAACCAGCATTTGGTATTAGTGCCCAATAAATACCTGAGCTCTATAAACAATATTAAACAAATATGGCCCATTTTTGTCATATAACCTTCACCTTGAGGCCCAACATCAAATTTGACTGACTGCCTAAGAATGTTCAGCATACATGGTTTCCTATAGATGTCCCAAACATACCTGAGCTCTAACTGCCATATTCAGCAAGTTCTAGAAATTTTTGCCATTTGGCCTTGACCTTGAGGCCCAAGGTCAAATATGACTGACTCACAATGTTCGACATACCTGATTCCCTGTAGGTGCCTCATGCATACCTAAGCTCTCAGAGTTATAGAACATTTTTTGCCATTTGACCTTGACCTGGAAGCCCAAGGTCAAGGTCAAATGTGGCTGACTCACCATGTTCAGCATTCCTGATTCCTTATAGGAGCCTTATACATACCTAAGCTCATGCTCTATTAAGAAAGTTATAGCACATTTTTTCCATATGACCTTGACCTTAACCTTGAGGCCCAGGGTCAAATGTGACTGACTCACAATGTTTGGCATTCCTGATTCCCTAGAGGTGCCTCATATATACCTAAGCTCTAAATGCTATATTAAGAGAGTTATAGCACATTTTTGCCATTTGACCTTGAGGCCCAAGGTCAAATGTGACTGACGATGTTCGGCATAGTTGATCACCTATAGGTGCCTCATACATAATATAGCATTTAGAGCTTAGGTTGGAGAGTTATAGCACAAAATACCCCGAAAATAATGAAGTCCAGACACATTGCCTAGGTGGCGCTATGAAGGAGCGATTCAATCAAAATGCCGTTTACACCGTTGAAGCAGGTCATGATACCGATTCCATTGCTGCGATTAAAAAAAAAAAAAAAAAATTGATCAGTTTGAGAAAATTGCAGCCAACTGTGGAATTGCCCTACACGGTGCCAGACCCACCTGGTTTGTCCGATGGGCATGTCTAGCCCATGTATGTGAAACACAAGCACATCATATGTGCCCACCAAACAAACCAGGTAGGTCTGGCACCATGTAGTTCTTGGATCTCCATTTTTTGCATCAAAGATTGATTGATTGATTTTTTGATTAACTACACCTTCAGCAATTTTTTAGCCATCCCATGTCAACATACAATTAATTCATACTAATGGGCAATTTGGAGTCCATTCATCATTTTTCTTTAATCTCTTGGTTGAGTAATGCCCTGTGGATGTTCATGAGTTTCAGTTTTGACTTAAAGCATTCTACTGAAGTAGTTTGTCCCAGGAGTTTGAGATGGTTCCCATTATAGTTTCTGAAAGATAAAGTGGTGGAGCAAAACGTTCAATTCGTTTGATCGAAATCTGGGTTTATATCATGGTATCGTGGCTGTGGGAGGAAACCAGAACTCCTCCTAGAGGAAACCAACGTGACTAAAGGGAGAGCGTACAAACTCCAGACAGAAAGGCCCCGGGCCGCACTTGAACACAAAACCTTCTTGCTGCTAGGCAGCAGTGCTAATCACTGCACCACTGTGCTGCCCGGCTGTGCTGCCCTATCAAAGTACACTGAACAACAAAAGAAATGCAAGTTAGCTAGTTACTTTATGTACTCATATGGCCACCCAGTCAAAGTGACACAAAATAAAGAAAGAATTGAAGAAATTAGCAAAAATGTGCATGTTCTAATAATAAATAAGAATTTTATAATAATTACAGAAGTACTTAGTTTGCGTTCAGTCTTGTATTGACTTGTGTTTCTTTTGTAGTTCAGTCTATTCACAGACTGAGGCACTTTCAAATAATATAGCCAACCAAGTTACTATGAAATAAACTTGGCTCAAAACTGAAACTATGCTTAATGAGCATCCACAGGGCATTACCAACCCAAGAGATTAAAGAAACATGATGAATAGAAGACAATGAACAAGGTGCTAATAAGCTTTTTTTAGCCTTAGCCCATTGGCTTTTATTCATTATGTCATTACAAGGTGAGCATTGAGCATGAAGTGTCCCTTTAAGAAACCGATTGTGAAGTCAATGGATTCCAGCCTGTGAAACAAACAAAGGCCGATGCCAAGCCAAGCGTTTTGCCCTATGATCTAGCCCGTTCAGGAGGACAACGGTTCTCTATCAGAGAGTCTGGTCAAATATACTGCTGAACACTTCACAAGTTGTAAGTGCGCGCTTCAGCGATTGTTTCATTAAGTTCTGAACTATTAAGAAGCGACTGGCGTACAGGAGGGCAATAAAACCAATAGTACAGGTGGCTTTTATGAGGAAAATAATTAAAGCTGGTGCAAGGTTGACTGCTTTCACCTCATAAGGAGAGGGGGGAAAAAAAAAAAGAGTTCACATCAAAGACGAGGCTGGCCTCTTTCTGACCTTGTGAATGAGCGGTGTAGCGGCAACTTCAAATGCCTATTCACATCTGTCAGAGTCCCATTTCAATAACATCTGTTTTTCTTGGCCGATAACCGCCACTTACCAAAGAAGACGTGCTGGCCACTATGCCCGTTAAATTACCGCCGCGGTTCAATGCTGTACAAGCTTGCTGATGCACGGAAAGACTGTTCATTGCTACTACAATTACATACAGTTTTATGAGAATATCCAAAATTAAATATGATATTATGAAACAGAGACATACTTGATTGCACCTTTTGGTTTTATGGCCAATACAGAATCAATGTTTCTGTAGGGGGGAAAAAAGCAGCTTATGTCACTGTTCCAGGAATGTGCCTCTGAAGCATTAAAGTGTTTTTGGCATCAATTTTCCAAAAAAAAAAAAAAAACTTCCCTTTTCCTCTGGTACCACAATTTTTTAGTCTATTAATTTTCAGAGCTGGTCTATCTCATGGATCATTGAATAGAATATATTGATGGAAGCATATTTTAAATAGGTGCAATACTACTTATACTCTATGGAAGTCATCAATTAGCCAAGTTTATTGTTTGATAGTGCTTGGCAGTTCCACTTAATGGATTACACAGGATCATAGGAAATATAAACTGACCATGCAAAGCAGCTGAATCTAAGAGTTGTTACAATATGCAAGTACCATCTGTTATCTCTAATTTAACGGTCTTCAATAATTCACTCCTCAGCTCTTAGCCATGACATTCTAGATGTCAAGATTGGGTGGATATTTTCCACATTAATGAATGCATGGTACATTAGTGCACTTGGAGACAAGCCAGAATTTTACTTGGCAACCTGACTCTCACATTTTTTGTTAGAAACTACAGGTCTGATGATAGGAGACTGGCTTCAAAGAACATTCAGGAAATTTGGCTTAATTACACAGAGCCGCGTTATGAGTCGCTCACAAAGTGCCGGTTAAGCTCACAATGTACTCAGTGTTTGCTTAATGATAGCTGCCACTGTTAATGGTTAGGCCTTCTCTGTATGCCAACAGCTTTCCATTTAAGACAAAGTGTTCGCACAGTGTAGCCGGAAAGTTCTGTCAGCGTTATAACCCTGCTGCTATGACAGCGCTGCGACAAGAAAATGGAAGTACTTCCATCAGAGCTGATGTTATTTCTACTTAGAAATAACATCAGCTCTGACGCTGGCTCGAGGGCAAGTGTTTGCGCTGCAGTGACGGTATCAGTGAGGTCATCACGGAGAGGCACGTGCACGCGCGCAAGCTTTTCCCTTATATGCCTTATTCCTTTAAGGACGCGGCCAGGCTTTAAGGTTAAGGAAACATTTTTTTCAGCTGACGTTACCAGCCGTAAACTCGTTGACAGCACAAAGCAAACCCAACCGTCAGGTTCATCCGTTTTATTCGAACCTGCCTTTTATGCTGACTGGGACGTGTCTGTGTGAAGTGCGCAACAGCCCGTCACCATAGTCGGTGAAGATCGCAGAATTCACATGCGTAGGCCTATGGATTTAAAATGTTCGTTCGTTCATTCACCGAGTGCATTAAGAAGGCATGTACTAAATTCAGAAGCGATAATCCCAGCACGCAGCTTATACTATTATGACAGCCGCGGCATGCATTTGAATAATGCACAAAAGATGGATCACCCCAGGGGCTCGCCGTGCGGCATGAGGTTCTATTAAAATTGAAACAAGACTCACAAATCTACATCTTTGACGAAAGGAAAGTGCAAACGCACGTGCCTGATAATGTTAAAAACGCGCAGAAGTGCGCATAAAATGAATGCTGTTCACCTCCAGTAAATCTTACACTGTTGCACACAATTGTGTTGGAGACATTTATGTCGCGCGCTCCAGTGAGTGACAGTGCGACCTGAGATGAAACAGATCAGGTTAAGTTATGAAGCGAAACAGTCAGAGCAGGTCAATGCGCTCCTTCCACTGACACGAGTTGACAGCCGGATCGAATTTACCGACATCCATTTGTAAATATTGAAGTACTTGTCCCGTCAAACTGGAATCGGAACAGCATTCCAACACACAAACAACTAAAGTGCATTAAAATGCACCTCCAGAATTGGCAATTAATGCAAATTTCAAAATTAATGAACGATTTTAAAAAAATAAATAAACAGAAACACGAGTAAGAACATGCCGACGAGGACTCCACTGAGCTGTCAGGTGATAAAGCGACTCAGTGTTTTAGTTAAGAGTGCCCATTCAGTCTGCCCACATCCCACCAAACCGTTAACCAGTTCAAATGTGTCAAGCTGCTTTCACACCGGACGCGAAACGATTTTTTCGCACCACAGATTACACCCAAAGTCAATGCAAAGACCCGCCTTTGCGTTGACTTTTAATGTAATCTGTCGTACGAAAAATTCGTCTCGCGTCCAGCGTGAAAGCGGCTAAAGTCGTTATTTTTGACCAGTGCAAATTTGGATTTACCTCCCATAACCCAATACTCACCATTTCTTGCCTGAGAAATGTCATCCTCCTCTGCAGGCGCACTGAAGCGCTCGTGGAATCCACGCTGAAAGTGACAGACGGCGTCACCGGCGTCTCATCCATTGTCTCCAGCCTCCCTTCCGCGATTGATCGGACGAGACTTTCGGGAATTTTTCGTCCAAGCTTTGTCTCGATGCCCTTAAAATCCAGACCGACGTTATCCTCCATATTGTAGTAAAATGTATATGAGCAACACGTGATTAGCCGGCCGGAAACAACTTCACACTGTCACCAGAAAGTCATTCGCGAACCCAACTCATTTAAAAATGAAAACGACTCCAAATTCAGCTGTACATGTCTAGAAATTCCATTTTTTAAGAGGTCAAAGGCATACGTTTGAAAATCAAGCTATGTTCATAGCAAACTAAAATCTTCCTTTAAATATCATAACCATTTTCCCATAAAAAGCCGGCAATACCAGTGTAACGCCTCCTGAAACTTCTAAATGGTAGCATGCTGATCAGACTCAATTATATCAAGCCAGTTGTTGCTGTGAGCAGTTCAATAAGAACTGCATTTATTTGCAGTTATCGTTGCAGCACTGCGATTCCTCATCTGCTGAAACCACACGCCCATCCGACAGGTGGACTGCGTTAACCACGCCCATTTACCGTAAATTCGCAAAAAGGGTCCAGTTCTTGTATAAACTTCTGAATTTGGAAAACTTTATCGGTGAAGTCATTTTGTACATTTTTTCGACAAAAGCTCGATAAAAGTATTTTTATTCCCCATCAAATATCCGTGTTAGGTGTCTGATATCGTGATGGCACATCATGATAGTAAATGTTGTTAAATTTCAACTGAAATATGCGTGTTGCGCACACACTCGCTCATTTTGCTCAATGTAACATTCGTTATGATTACTTTTTTTTCAATTGCAGACTGCCATGGCGCGATAAATCGTCATTGTTAAGATGGTTTGACGACGACTAAAATTAAAATCAATACCCGCTTGCTGAATGCTTTTTTTTTAAATTGGCTTATTTTTAAATACATTATTATTTTAGTGATTAGTGTAAAGGCGGACTGGGAAGTTTTAACTGCATCAGAACAGAAGTAGGAAATACCAGTTACTTTTCGCCCCCTGGTGGACGACATGATGCATGAAAAAAATTATCAATTTCATGCAGTTGTCCTTGCTGGTATAGAAATTTCGCATACAGTGTGTACCTGCGTTGCAAGAATGCATGCAGACACACCGAGCACATGCAACTTTGCATCATTACGCGAGCTCAGGATTACTAATCTGAAGTCAGGATCAAATTAGTACTGTAATAAAGCCCTTTTTCTACGGTGTACTGTGCTTCAGATAATTAGATATTTTTCTCATGACAGGAGACTCCTGTTCATATTCACTGTTAAAATAGGTATGAAGCTAAATATTTTGACTGTCATTTAAAAAAGGTAATGTGCAGCAAATGGCCTGTGCCAAATTTCATGGTTTAAATATATATTTATTGTTGCTTTGAATTTCAGCTTCAATGCTGTGTTAGCCTATCTGGCAGTTAAAGGAACGGCTCCAGCATACATCCAGAAACTGTTTACACCATAAAGCCTGCTAGATCACTTCACTCTGCCACTTCTGACTGCTTACCACCTCCTCCTCTTCTCCGCTCCTGCGCATCCTGCTCAAGACCGCTGTCTGCCCTGGCTCCCCATTGGTAGAATGATGTGCCTGTCGAGGTCAGGAGGTCAGAGTCCTTGAACATCTTTCACGCGCAGCCTGAAAACCCACCTTTTCAGGCTCTACCTCTCCCCTACTTCACTGCCCTCAGTTTGAGTCTCCTGACTGTACGGCCCACAATGCCTGATTGTTGTCGTTCAGTTTACTTTTGTTAACTTTACTGGTTTCATTCTGTTGACTATTATTCTCTCAATTGCTACGAATTTTACTAAGTATTACTCATGTCACTTGAACTATTTGCACTCAAACTTCTCTCCTTGGAGCTCAGCACTTTTGTACGTCACTCTGGATGAGAGCGTCAGCTAAGAACCTGTAATGTTATGTAATGTAATGCAAAACGAATGGTAAAAGCACAATACTTAACAGTCTGATAATGGTAAGCTGTGTATAGGCACCCAAACTGCTTTATTCTGAAGTCTTTAGTAAAACCTCAGTACTTCTGAATGATAAAGGTGTTGTGCTTCTCTGAGCTGTGCTGATCAGAATACGTAACCCACGGGCAACTCTGCAGTGCGGTGTTCTCTTCTCAGATACAAGACTTGGGAAACACTACCATAAATACCAACTTTGTGGAGCTTGAAGCTCACAGCATGCAGACTTGTTAAGACTGGTTCAGATCTCTATGGTTCAGACTGATTCCATCTCGAGATACAGCCGTGTGGTTATCAACTAAGCATCCATCAGTCCCTGTCAGAGATCTTAGATCTCAGAGATTTGGTGTGAATTTTAATCGTGTTTTGGTGCAGTTCCTCTTGCCCCAGTAATCTTGCAATTTATGTGACTAATGTCCCTTCAATTCGTTTTTGCCCCTTTACTTCATTTTGTTCTGTTAGTATCCTCATCTTTCTTTGGAGACTTTGCTGGAAAAATGTTTCAGGTTGGACCAATTTTAAGATGGCACAAGCTGCCAATTACTTATTAGCAGCCTGCATCACTGGATTGACCTGTTTATAATTGCGGTTTCGAGACGTTTGAGCTAAATAAATTTTTCAGGGGTGCTTTCGATATCTTTACCACCCCCTGCATATGTAACAACAGGTGAGAGAATCGTGACTCGGGTACACATGTGCCTTCTCCATACTGGTTGTTTTCAAACTCATCCCTGGGGACCTGTGTGTTTTCGCATTTCTGTTCCAACTAGAACTGCCGTCACATTGTTCCAATGAGATGTTGGTTTTAATTAAAATTTGCTTTGATGGCTTGTTTACCCTCCCATGATGGATTATGTAAAATGAAATAAAAAAACAGCAGTGCAGAAAAGTCCCTTATTTTTAAGATGTTCACATGAAGCAAGGGAATATTTTGAGGTGATCAAGAGGCTCCCAATTGATGGTCATGTGGACACTTGGCCACTAGTAAATTAATAATTCAAAGACAAAGGCAAGTGTAGTAAATCCAACAAACTTGGTTTGATATTACAAAACAAACCCTAAAAAGTAATTTGGAGCTGGAGAACTGTCATATTTTGGTGAAAAAAATGTTCTCAGAATAAAATCGTAATCCAGCACTCTGTGATTATGGGGTTCTTATATTCTTCATGCTCCACAGTTTTTCCAATAATATGGTAAAGAAGGGTAAATAATCCCTGCAAAGCAGAAATGCCTGTGCATATTCAGAACCAATTAATCACTTTTTAAAACCATTAAGAGCTGAGGATGGAAACAAAACTAAAAAACCGACGGGCCCCTTGGAGAGCATTTGCAAACCACTCCTTCAAAATGAGCAATATTTCTTTTTTTTTTTTTATGAGAGTCTTCATTTGATCAAATGATTTATCAGAATAGCAGTTGAAAGTATGGACAAGGTAACCACTTCATAATTTTTTCAAATTTTATTTTTTTACATGTGAATAAGACGTAATACAAAATGTAGCTTCTGTAAAGGCTGGCAATTATGAATAATAAAAAGAGAAGGTATCAAGCGCACCATGAACATTTACAGCGTTGCATAATGAAAAATATGAATATATAGTTTATATATTTGCCATGTAACATTTGCCAGTGTTGACATGCACACTTGATGCTCATTACTACAAACGCCATTCTAATTTTACAGATAAATATCATCTACAAGAGGAATCAGCTGTGCAGCAGAAAGTACTTGCGCAATGTATGAAGGTGAAAAACCATCGATGACTTCATTTCAGTTGAGACATGGAATGCTCGGCTTGTAGCAGGTGTTAATGTAATAAATTTATGAAATTATAACCAAATATAATGTAATAAAAATAATGACCCATAATGTAATTACCTATTTATAACAGAAAATGTTCAGCCCCGAACACGTTTTTTGGTGATAATGTTATTCCATTACAGTTGCTACAAGGCTCATGTTTATAGCTACGCTCCTCTGAATTAGACCATGGATTGGCTTTTGTCCTGTCGCATATCGAGATCATCGGAATAGCGCTGGTACTGCTCTCCGAGGAGGGGCTCCCGTCCCTCGTAAGTCCGGTACGACCGCACGCGCATCGCGCACGCTGTCACCGCGCAAATCACGGCTATGGCGACCACAGCACCCACGATGGAGATGGTTATGACCTCGGTCATAGTCCATGGGCGAGCTGAAAAAAATAAATAAATAAATAAAGCAAAGCATAACCAGAGAGTTTTAGGTGGGGCGCTAAAGAGGTACAAGATTACCCCCCGTCCTGAATCCAGGGCCTGTTCTCTCATTTAATGATGCCATACACAACCAGAAGGAGGTCCGTTCACATTCTTTGTGCAGTGAGGTCAGCGAGTATGTGAACGGTTGTGTACTACGCTCGAGTACACTGAAGTGCTGAAGTGCTGCAGTCCCGCATACAGTAAACACAGCATAGGCTTGAATACCTGGAAATTAAAGCTGATCATCTCCATTCCTACCTCTTGCCCATTGCTTTTAGATCAATGTTGCTGGCATATAGAGCCAAAAAGGGACATTTTTTTTATCAAAATGCAAATACTTGTGGAGCTCACAGTATTACAAATGTCACACAGTTTGGGGGTTAATAATGTTCTTCAGGACAAAAACCTGCATTAAGATATTTTAGGTATATGACAGCATTGACTTCATTACATCAAAATGGCAAAGGGAGTTATTCATGTACCTACGTATATTTTATATTCTATTTAATATTGCTGCCTCACAGCAAGAAGGTTGTGGGTTTGTACCCAGCCTGGGGCCTTTCTGTGTGGAGTTTGCATGCTCTCCTTGTGTTCGTGTGGGTTTACTCCAGGTACTCTAGTTTCCTCCCACAGTCCAAAGACATGCATGTCAGGCTAACTGAAGACTCGAAACTGCCTGTAGGTGTGAGTCAGTGAGTGAATGCTGTGTGAGCCTTGTGATTGGATTGGCCCGCTGTCCTGAGTGTGTTCCTGCCCATAGTCAGCTGGGATAGGCTCCAGCTCCCCCTGCGACCCTAGAGAGGAAGAAGCAGGTATAGATAATGGGTGGATGGGATATTGAGTAATGGTGGTTTGCACTCACATGGCCACTCAACCTCGTAGGTGTATCCCAAGGATTCGGGAGCCGTCACAAACATCTCGGCATTGGTAACAGGGGGCCAGAAGGGAACCATGTTGAAGTCTCTGTTGTGTCCGATGGGAGCGTTTTCCAAGGGGTACACCGCAGCGTCTGGGAGGGGAAGGTTACACAGTGCTTAGAGATGGGAGCTTCATCTGAGCTCCTGAAAACTGAATGCTGCCCTTCCGCCTGCTATGACCAATGGCGGCCTGGAGGGGGCTCTAGATATGGGCAGAGGTGTTACACCTGACTTCCACTACAGGCATAATCACCCTGTAGCAATATATTATTAGGGTGATGGAAATCATTTTACTAAATACAGAAATATTTCATTTTACCTTGGAATTGAACAAAAATGAGCACAATTAAAAATAAAAAAAAACATTATGCATGTTGGGGGAGGAGGACATGCTCTGGACCTGGTGTTTTCAAAATGAAGAATTAATGGTTCATTAAATAAATGCTGATGTTCTATATTCCTTATTCACGCAAAAAAGACAACATACACTTTTACAATACAAGTGAAAAGTGCCAACTATTATTTACCAAATAATAATAATAATTTGGCCAAACCATGAATAAATATGCGCAGGGGTGTTTTTGATATGCGTACAAAATGGAAAAGCGTGAAAAACCGAAAAAGTTTGGCGCTCACCTGGACTGTGTCGTCTCAGCCACTCGTCGAAAATGGCGTCGGTGAAGGTGTGCAGGAGCACGAAGATGGGGTCATTCGGGGACAGGTGTGTCTGGCCCCCGGTGCCGTTGAGGAACAGGTGGGCCAGGTTATGCAGACTGCGGACCACCGGGTCGTAGTTCCCCTGCGGTGCGCTGTAACCTGGACATAAAACCGGAAAGAAAACATTTGGTAATCAGAGAGTGCAAAGGACTGGTGTGTAAACACTGGGCCTGCAGAATTGTGGTTTACTTAGGGGATTAACCCTTTGAGCACTAAAGGCAACGATGTTTGCCCAATGGTGTATGATATCAAAGTCAGATGCTGTTGAAAACCTATCATATGGCAACTTTTTTTAAAAGAGCTCCTCTGCGGGAGCTCTTTTAAACAAGTTGACACATGGTAGGTTTTCAACAGCTCAGGATAATTGCATTCTTAATTCTTAGAAAATGTATTCGGCGCTCAAAGGGTTAAACATTCGGATGCTTCCCAGGTTTAACATTATCATGGAGGATTTTTGATTCAGCTACATAATTAAACTCCCAGAAATTACCCTAACCACCCAAATCTCTCTTGTGGACTGAATCTTTTCTCAGTTTTACTCCGTCAGTTGTCCAGCTAACTCCATTATTCTAGGCCCTATTTCAGCAAGCAGGGTTACGGAGTTATCTTATGATCAACAAAGCACTAGCAGAAATGCAGAGCGATCACAAGAGGTCAGATGTTCAGAGGTTTCCAAGGGTCAGTATCATGACGCAGTATTACACTGTTAGCAGGATAACTGCACTCAGAAAACAGGGAAGCTGTCCAAATCTTTAACGCAGACCGAAGTACTTGTAGCTGCTCCCAGTTTTAATGAAAGCAGTTATCCAGCAAGGTAAACAAGCCTTTATTGTAGACCCAAGAGTTTAAATACGAGGTGTTTTGCTGTTGTACTTGGAACCAGCGGGACTTTTTTGAGGTCATTCAAGATGACAGAAGTCAATTCCTCCGACTCACCTTCGATGGTGTTGCGGAAGCTCTCGGAGGACGTCGAGTAGAACGGCGGCGTGTCGAAAGTTCCCAGCTCCAGGCATTCCGCCACATCCTGAGGCTCCGGCAGCCGCTGTACCATGGGTCGAGCAGTATTGCCGGCCGGATTCCGTCGGATCGGGCTCGTCTCCGTACCTATGACGGGACAGACGTGGATGAGGTCACTAATGGGCCATCGCGAGTACTGTCAAATGTGTTTCTCGGAGCCTGCAACTTCAGGTGACTCATTGCTGGAGAGGGGGACGAGAAACTTCCAGAATGATGAGGGACCCTGAGTACCATTCACTCAGAATGAAGTAGACAGGTTTGGGCTTTCAGGAATCAAGGAAGGGAAGGTTGCAACTTTGATCTGACACATGCCATTGTATTTACAATCTTGAGCTGCATACTTCACTCTTTGAGCACCATTGGCAACTATGTTTGCCCAATGGTGTAAGATATCAAAGTCTGATGCTGTTGAAAACCTATCATGCGACAACTTGCTTCAAAGAGCTCCCACAGGGGAGCATGATAGGTTTTCAACAGCTCAGGATAATTGCATTCTTAATTCCTTGAAAATTTTATCCGGCACTCAAAGGATTAATTTACTTTTTACCCAGATCCTTGAACAGTTTCTCACCAAGACCTTTATCACGCACGCCATACTAACACTGGGCAGGGCCACCCTCCCATGCTCTGAGAGTGACCTCAACTCCTAGTGGCACGGATCTTATAAGATTTACTGGAGAATGTGGTGCAATCACATCAACATATGTAAGCAGCACAGTGATGCCGCAGATCCTCCTATGTACTTCATCCCAAAGGTGCCGTTTTGGATTCTGCTCTGGCAACTGTGAAGGCTGGTGAAGCACATGGAACTCACTGTCTCTGAGCCAGAATAAAATGACTTGGGCTTTGTGTCATGATGCTTTTTTGACCTGGAAGTTACAACAGAAGCTGTAAAAACTGTAGCCATAAAGGGAGGCTACTGCTCAGCAACTACACCAGGAGCGGCCGTAGCATTCTGATGATTATTTATTTAAGCAGCCCAAAGTGTGCCAAGAATCCATTCCCACACCGTTACGCCACCGCCTCCGCCCTATACTGTCGACTCGAGGTAGGTTGGGACCATGGCCTCGTACTACTGATGCCAAGTTCTGACCATAACGTTCGCATGTTGGAGAAAAAAATCAAGGTTTTTCAGACCAGACTACTTTTTTTTTTTTTTTTGCTATTTTTTTCCGTTTTTAGCCGTCCAGTTTTGGTGAGCCCCTGCCTTTGGCAGCCTCAGAGTTCTGTTCTCGGCTGACAGGAGTGGAACCCGACCCGCTCTTTTGATGTTACCGTCCATCTGGCACAAGCTTCGGTGTGTTGCGCTTTCTGATTACAGTTTTCTGCTTACCATGGTCGTGAAGAGAGGTTATCTGCGTTGATGCTCTCTGGCACCATTAACCATGCCACGCTGAAAGTCATTGAGCTTACATTTTATCCCTATTTTGATGTTTGAACATTAACTGAAGCTTGTGAACTGTGTTTGCACAATCTTGTGCATGTATAACTACTGATTTGATAATTTTTGATGCACATATACAGTACAGGGGTGTGATCTGCAGGATTGCAGGTGTTCCTAATAAAGTGCCCAGTGGGTGCATTTTAGTTCTCTGGATGAATATAACCAAACAGATTCATTCTGAAAGTGTCTTGCTGTCCTGCTCAGTCTGATGAGAAATAAAAAAATTGAAAGCATGTGTCTTCACTGTTTGATTGTTAAATTTGGAAAACTAGGGACTCAATCACGCATTAACATTTAAATATTTTAGATCATTAAATGGATAATAAAAAAGATTACACACTGAAATCAGGGTGACATGATGAAGCGTGCAAATTCACCGGCCATGAATGGCAGTTAAAAAGTTATATACAAAGATAAACCAAAATGAAAATTAACAAAAACTGCGTTAAAGGCAGATTTTTCATTTACTGGCTGTGAGGTAATGCATGCAGACAGAGCAAGCATCCCACAATGCACTCCAAAATGATTTTATTAAATTAATCCACTGCAACCGAATCAGCACTTTTTCACACAAGCTTCACCCTGAAAGTTTAATAATATTCATGCAAAGAAGCACCCAATCATAAAGATAGAAACCTACACTCTGAGTTAGCAAGTGGCTATAAAATAGGAATTAATAATAACTAAATATTTATTTATTTATTTTTATAATGCTTGCTTTTTCATTAAGTTGATTCACAACATGCGTTCATTGTGTTTATTGCATTAATGCAGTGCTATAGGATTATTACCATAATGGAAATTATTATTATTATTATCATTATTAGTAGTAGTGGTGGTGGTTCCGGCAGTATATTTTTGATTGAACATTTATAATGTCAATAGACTTTATCATTATATTGTTACTTACATTGGCAATACAATTTATTGTCTCATTTTCTGTCACCAATGTAATACATCACGAAAGCACAAGTTTCAGTAATTTCTCTGACCCTCTCGAGTCACAGGAGTTCAGCTAAACCACCCGGTTTCGTCCATTAGAGGGCAGCACCAATTAGCAAAAAAAACTCGATTGTTTCAGGAGCGCTGGTTTTGTGATGAAGTTGAGAGCACTTATTAAAACACGTTTTTCTCAAAATTCTAATAATTATGATGCAAACAATCTAGATAACATCTTTGTGATTACGAATTTAATTTAGCTTATGTTAAATTATTTGTTGTTTGAAGTTGATTGTGATTGACAATTGAGAGTGGCAGGTATCCTGGTTTGGTTACAGTCAACATTCACAGCTTGAAATTGATCAAAGTAACCATGTGATTGTGTCGTGAGAGTCAAGAGTTCTTTCTGACTCATAAGAGGATTTAAAAAGTTGGAAACACTGAGGTGTTTTTTTTTTTCTTTCTTTCTTTCTTTTTTAATTTCAGATGGAATATTCTGGCTTACCCTAAGGGAGAAAGCAACCATTTGTGAGGTCTAAGATTTGTTTACAAGGATTACTTATCATTTTCGTATATTCTTACAATAATATGGACCAATTAAATAATTAAATAATGAAAAAATGCATGAAAATAGGCTCCAACTGCCCTCTGATCCATACCATGAATAAATAAGTGGAAAAGATAATTGATGAATAGATGGCTGGATTATTGTTATTGAATTCCTTAAGCATTTCCAAACCAGCCAGCAATTCAAATGTAAATCTAGATATGCGCTGACAACAAACAAAAAAACAAACAAATAAATTAAAAAATGACATCCAAGAGAGAAGACTTTCATTCTATATATTTTCAGTTTTGCCTGATGGACACATTACACGGCCCTTGTGTTTCCGCAGACCATGTAGTAGTAATGCAGTGGGGCGCTTACTGTTGCAGATGGTCCCCAGGGCGTCGTAGTCTGCCACGCTCTCGCAGATCACCCTCCACTGGGAGAACAGTGAGTTGGAGCTGATGCCGTTCAAGTCAAAGGAGCTCCTGGCACCAAAGAGATCGTCTGTGCAGATGTCACACGCACTGCCACCGATGGCGAAGTTCCAATAGGGCAGAGCAAAGCTTGGGTCTTGAAGCATGTCCTTCAAACAATAATAATAATGTGAAGATTAAGAAGTTGTAGTTGATTTGACATGGAGCATTTCATTGTGCGCCCATTCAACACGCTAAATTACTGCACCTACAGTAAATGTACTGCGCAAAAACCTTTATGTAAATTTTTAGGTTTGAGGTTAAGGGGTGGACTGCTTATGATCTTTGATCTCCTCAGTAACTCTTTTGACTGTGAACTAATGATGTTTTATGCATCAGAATACAGTATGATGCACAATGCCTGCCATTCATTCAGCGTTGAGCAAAATTATTATTACCACAAATAATTGGTGAAATATATGATTAGTCACAATTGCTTCACGTTTTCAACTTGTGACCTATATATATGAATTAAGGATTTTTTGGACATGAAAAAATTAAGCATCCGCAAAATCACCCCATCCCTTACCAAATCGATGCATCGACCCTCCTCTTACCTGCATGTCTCGCTCCAGTTGAAGCAAGTGGTACCTGTGCCAGGTGACAAAACCAGGCCCCTCGTGCGAGAAGTCCACCCCGCCGAAGCTCTGCCCTGCGCCGAGGAACGTCTTACTGACTGAGTAGTAGTGGGTCCACACGAAGTAGTTGTAAATAGTGATGTTCTCGAACTGCGTGGTGGTGCCGTCCGGATTGAACAGTTCCTGGTATCTCCGTGTGGCGATGACCACGTCCGGATGCACCGTGCGTTTCGCCCGGTCAAGTGCGTTAATGAACGCTGCCTTTTCGGCGGCACTCATTTGCATCACGTTTCTCCTGACTGGACAGATGAAAAGGCTTGTTTTAAAATAAAATTCTGCACGCTTCGGTTGCGTCTTGAGGAACACGCTTACCTGGCGTTTGGACAATGTAATATTGCATTATTATACATTAACAACTTTCCGATATGAATTGCGTAATATAATTTCATTTACTGGCCTTTATGTCCACATAATTATGGCAGATATAATTTTAATAAATGTATACAATTTAGTGAGAGTTGGTAAGTGGTCTTCTTACCCACAGAAACACGCCGGTCACAGTTAACTCCAGTAAATCCATGTCTACACCGTCCGCAGTGGTGACCGCTGAAGTTTCCGTTACATTGACAGGTGCGATTGAAAAACCTGAGGGGCCAGCGCTCTCGGTCGTCCCGGCCGTCGTGGGGATACTGTGGACCGTGAGGTCGTCTATCGGCGCTGATTGTCACGCACTGTCCCCGTCCTGTGCTGGATCCGCACTCGTCGCCCAGTAGCCCACGAGGTGAGGGACAACACTGGCCACTTCGCAACACCTCTGGAGTTACGCATTCTCTCGGAAACTGGGCGCCCGCGAGTATAGCGCCGATGGTGACCAGGAACCCGTATTTCCACATGCTTTCACAGGACGAGCAAAGTATTCAACCTATTTAAGACGAAGCACCTATCATACAGTTATTTTTAATCAATCGCTCAGTGATTTTTGCCAATCACTTGATTAAAAAAATATGTTTTTATCATTAATTTATTCGGTTGCTATTTATACTGAATGTAAACATAGTGTCATCGACAAAAAAAAAAAAAGTTAATAATACATTCTTTCATGAGTTCCGTACTATGCTGATAACCCCCAACAGAATAAAGCTCTCAAGACGCTTAAATACCCCCTTAAAATGCATGACTGCCTGGATTTCACATCTCGTGATCACATCATACTTCCTACTGAGAGGAATAATCAGGTCATTATGTGAACACGGAGTGTTGAATATTTATATTATTGCCACACTTCACATTATCAAATAGGATTTCGGGTTGCAGTGTCAATAAGTGATCCTCTTTTTTTATCATTCGGGGAGTAATTTTTCAGCACCAACATGGGGCGGCAGGGTAACCTGGTGGTCGGTTCCTTGACTGCTAACTGAAGAGTTACTGTTTTCTCTGGCGTTTTTCTCGCAGGGAAAATCTCCAAGAAATTTTCCCTGCTTAAACATGGACATGCAGAAATATTGGGCATAATTGGTTAATCACAATTTAAAGACTCTTGGGTGAATTATGAATTAGTTTAAATGTTTGTCATTTGTAATTGCCCACATGCTCATTAATTTGGGTATCCATTCAAGCATGCGTGCACCAACACACGCACACGCGCACACACACACACACTCACATGTACTTGCCCGCATGCACGCACTCACACATTTGTGTAGCCATACTTGAGAGGACATTGTATTTGCATTAATTCTGTATGGTCTTTCTGACACCCTGGCCCTTTCTCTAGACCAAATGTAACCCTAACTCTAACTGTTATGATCCACACCAGAAATTAAGCATGGTGGCAGGGTACAATCTAGAAGTAGGGTATATCTATAGTTTTACGGTAACAATGGGATCATGGACCCCAGCAGAGGAAAGTAGATGTTGTGGGCAAAGCAGTGTAGGCATTGCCAATCTTCAGCCAATAGCTTTCTGGAATGACTGCCAAATGGAGTGCAGATTTTGCCAGAGTCAAACTGTCCCAGAACTGGAAGGAGTTGCTTATGATGACCATAGATGGATTGGGAGCTTGTTGCTAATAAACTGTACTGAGAACATACTTGGACAGGGTTAACAAGGATGCGGTTCTGAGCCTGGAGACTGTGAGAGAGGCTTAGGAGCTTGTTCTTACTTACTAAATAAGAATTGTAGCCTCCATAAATTATTATCACTTGAAGTTACGTTTAACTTTTAAAGGACAAAAAATTTTACTCGTAAATACTGATTGGTTAT
This sequence comes from Gymnothorax reevesii, assembly GCA_029721435.1. NCBI lineage: Eukaryota > Metazoa > Chordata > Actinopteri > Anguilliformes > Muraenidae > Gymnothorax > Gymnothorax reevesii. Next base: position 26,611,452 of record CM056589.1, read on the forward strand.
AAGCACACATAGGAAATTACAATCATAATATTCAACTCAAAAGAGGGGTTAAAAATGTATCACTCATACTAGGGGCGGGGCAACCATGAAACAAGCGGGCAATAAGGAAGCACGCAAGATGAAAGCCAATCAAAGGAAACGTTACCTCTGATTAACACGCAAGTTGCGGAATGGGAGGAGAGACAGAAAGCAGTCACACGAGTCACACCCTAACCTTTACCAATGAGCCTCAGTCCTCCCTAATCCTCTTTGAAAACCACTTATAATGTCCTCACAACCCCAAATGCCCTCACTACACATGTTTTCTCAAGAGTTATTTCTTACAAGTGTAGCAAACACACACATACACACACAAAGGTTGAAAGAAACACTTGATATCGTTTTTGAAAAGTGTTTATTTTCATATTTTCACAACAAGCCACTCGCAGATGAGGCACATAAGTCAGAGGACACAAACTCATGTTTATGAAAATTTGCAGTGGCTACAGCTAATTATTGTTCCTCTCAATTAGTGGCCAGTTTGGATATTTAGCTAAATTAATCAGTGGGCACGGTGGCCTTGCAGGATTTGAGTCTGACCATAGAATCAATGTGGACATCCATTAGACCAGAAAAGCCAATGGTATTATCCTGCGGGGCTTTACATCCTGCAATTAAAAATATATCACACATATATATATATTTTCTAAAACACAGACCTACAGTACTTTGCCTGACTACTGCAGTTCACGAGGCAAACCCAGAAACAAATATTTACTCCCTTTCCCGCAACTTGATATGTTACATTTTATTTTGCACTTGTGTCTGTGTGTTTGTGAAAGAGAGAGCAGTGGCGGTCCTACAGGAGGGACGAAGACATGTCCCTTTTAGTCCTGGCTAGATCTCAATCATTTTCCTTTATTGACGTCTTTTCCAATTATCGTAATTGGCAATTGAAGACATGGTTTTTCACCACATGCGATTTAACAGTGATAAAATCAATGGCTAAATTCAGTGCAGGAAAATAATTTGCTTATTAATTGGCCAATGCTTTGCGTGATTGAACTGGTCCATGTTCCAATGAAACGCGGACTCTCACTCTCAGTATTTCGTGGGTTGATAAAAAAAAGAAACAGTGGCACTCGGCACTAAGTTATAATAAGCATGCGGCTCAAGCAATTAGCGAGAGTCGACAGGTAGGCTATGCAATTTGGAATAACCTAGATTTAAATACAGCAAATATACATCCAGATGAATGATTGTCGTCTTACCTAATTGGGGAGAAAAGGCAGCACCTGTTAAATGCGGAGCGCTGTCGGAATGAACCTTTTGTTAATCATGAAGATGACTGAGAGCAGGTCAGGATTTATAATTGTTTTCAACGGCTGTTTTGTGCAACCCAATTCTCTGTTCCGCCACTGTACTGAATTTAACCCGCGATTTGATCGCTGTTAGATCGCATGTGGAGAGAAACTGTGTCTTCAGTTGCCACTTACAATAATTGGAAAAGACATCAATAAAGGAAATTGATTGAGATCTAGCCAGGACTAAAAGGGACATGTCTTCGCCCCTCCTGTAGACCACCACTGAGAGAGAGTGAAATGGATAGAAAGATCTCCATTTACACGTGAACACTATAAGAGAGGACACTACACATATTAGTTACACAGTTTGTTAGACGGCCAATACAGAAATATATGGGGTCAGTAAATGGCATATATTTCTCCATATATTTCCAAATTGGCCCTCTAACAAACTGTGTGACAAATTTATCCCACCAAAGACTTTTTTTTTTCCCACATTCATGCCATTTTGGCTGCTCTAGAGAGGTTAAGGGAGATGATCTAGACGTAGTATGGGAATAAACAGGATTTCCACGTGACTGCTTTCGACCAATGTCGTCCAAGTATTCTTGTCTGAGGTGGGATAAAGATACATATGTGTTTGTGGAAATGTTAATTTGCGTATTTTTGTGGGAGATTGTGTCTCTGCCGCGAAGGCAAGAGGTCAGAGTAGATGTATTTTGCTTGAACACGATGTACTCAACTGCACAGTCAAACTAGCGGATGAATCTGTACAGTAACGATGATTTACAGTGAGCAGCTCTGTACAGTTATGACACAATCCGACGTAAGCTCATATTAGGACATAAAGCTGTGTATCTCTGCACCACGTATCAATGGACAAACACTTAACAGAAGAAAATGGAACAGTGCAGTTTTTTTTTCTCTTGCATAGTTAGTTCAATAGCAGTTGATTTGGCACAAAATCTCCTGCATCATTTGGATAGAGACTCAACAAGTGACTAACGGATTAGAAAAAAAGAAATTTGGGGTCTCTACAGAACAGAGGTGCAAACATCTTCTGCTGGATCCTCAGGACTAGATTCCTCGGGGGGATCTAGAGGAACGTCCGCCATTGTCTCCTCTTGCTGTAACTGCGACATATCCAATGGTTCAGCAATATTATTCCTGGAAACATTGAAGAGAGGAATGCTATCAGTAATTCAGAAACTATAGGGATTTCAGCTTAGGAGAGCAGGCCATGATAACGAAAGTACAATCTTCATTCTTAGCACCCCTGTTCCGAGAGATATGCTCAACGGTGCGCTAGAAATAAAACCAGACAAGGCATATGAATTGTTTTAGCAAGGGTACAAGCATAGGCTGTCCGTGTCAATGAAAGTATTTCCTAGCAGGGGAAGATGAGAATTTTTTGGTGTTCCACCACTAAGTCTGAAACTGAGGACTCCTTGTGTCAGGTTGCAAAAAACATTTATTAAAATATTTTGCCCTCTCAAAGTAGTAATTGAATGCTTAAGCTTTTGCTGAAAAGTGACACTCCATTGATTGCTTCGCTTGAGGCAGTGCACCATGGACTCCCTCAAACTTTGGGAGGGTGGGGGGGTAAATTGAGGCACGGAAAAGCGCTTTGCTTTCTCGTCTTTCTTTGACTTCGGCGTGATTAACTTCCGAAAGCCCCCAGTCCTCCGAGCCGTAATGTGGCGTGCCGACAGTCTCTGACCCCCAAACGCATAATTCAAGCTATCAGTACAAAAACAATAAAAAATAAAAATTGCCGGATGTAGTTTTTTCGCAGAAATTTCTTACACTTCTGAAACCACCACACTTCCGGTGTGCAGCTTGCTAGTGCAAAGATCTGTTGCGTGAGCATAATAACATTGAATGATGGCAATCTTATCATCTACATCAGTACTTCTCCTGGAGTACCACTTCTGCCTGTTTTAGATCTCTGCCTGCTCCAGCATAGGTGAGTCAAATGATCAGCTCATTACCCGTGAAGATGCTTGATAACGAGGGAATCATTGGAATCATCCATGCTGGCGGGGAGAGATCTGAAATGTGGGAGAGGTGGTACTCTAGGATAGCTTTGCGAATCCCTAATCTACATCATCTGTTATTATTGTCATACGACCAGCATGTGTCAGCTTCGCAGTAAAGACCCATGGCCTTAGTGACAACAATTCAGCTAGACTTGAGAAACTGCAAACAATACAAACACAAAAAACAAGCCAAGAGAAAGTACTGAATGCACAAAAAATTAATACAGCTTCCTCACTCTGTGTGGACGTTCAGTGAGTACATACCTACTCAGTTTTGTCAACTTATGTGTATAGAATGTCTGTAAATCAAAATCGAAAATTCTTTTTGGAGAATTAAGCCAATCTGCGATACATGCATGTTCTCAAAACATTTTCCAAAAAAAGTAAATTGAAGTCTTTTACCATTCAAATTTTATAGCAGCTTTTCAACAACATAGGAAAAAAGCCAGTTTTTGCCAGGGTTTATTTATTTATTTATTTATTATCTAGTATAGAAAGCCACAAACGCTGTATACATAACGGTCAGGCATTCGGTTAAATGCCATTTCTAAACTAGATAGTGCACCTTCACCATCAAATAGTTTTAACCAAACTCCAGTATCTGATATTTTCTCTTAACAATGTATGGGATGTTCAAAATTAAAAAAGAAATAAAAAATTCATAAAAAAATAACTGCTGCTTGCTATCAGGTTGTAGATTTTTTTGTGATGTATTACAGCAATTATGGTCCAAATGACAGTTCTTTGGGGTTTTTGTATATGTGTAAAAAACAATATCAGTATTTCCAACTTATAAGATTGGGTATTTTTCGTCTTTTTAGCCCATTTTGGTTTAATTACCAATGTGTCCTTACAATGAATGATAACTGTTGTTCTGCAAGCCCTGTTCATCCCTATGCTCCAGTAAAGTGATAGTATGATAGATGATATATTTACAAATAGCTATATAAACAGGTGATATTTTTAAATGTCCTAGTTATATTCAGCACAGCACTGTGCATAGTTCTGGTGCATAGATGGGCACTCCTGTATATCCAAATGTGCCATATTCATTCAGGTTAACAGACCTAGATGGAATATTGAGTGCTCTGGGTGCAACTAAGGCCATGCTCGAAATGTACACTCGTCCACTCTCTCACTCACTCAGCAGTGTTTGCTACATAGAAAATCACTAGGGGATAAAGACAGACAGTTATTGATGCATTTCAGACATGACTTGGTTGATATGCTACTACATATTATGCACTAGATAATCTCAACGATCATCTCAGTCGCATAAACATTGCGTGAGTTTAAATTAACTACATATTGTAACTGACTTCTCTTCACAGCAATGAATAAAACACCTTCATTTTCCCTGTTAAACCAATATCACCATCTACTGGACTTTTTTTAAAATGTACTTTTTGGAAGTTGATCTGATAATGCAGTAAGTTGACCTATGGGAGGACCACAGGCAATTTAGAGAGGTAACATGACGTTGAGTTACGCAAAACAATGCTTAAATTTGTAGCTCTGAGAGAAAACAACAAAAAAAACAAGTGTAAAGTGATAAATTTCTGTTCCAAGCTAATCAACCGCTGACCAACACCACTCAGCAATAGCTCAGTTCATTTGTGTTTTTCATTGAGTCCGCTTGTTCATCACAATTTCAGAGAAAGCTGGGTTTTTCCTTCAGATGACTTTGTGTTTTTCTTTGTCGGACATCGTATTAGCTGGTTATATGGCTAGCAACATAGCCAACCAATTTGACATGGCTCTGGATGTGTTAGGAGAGAGATATAAAGGTGACATCTGCTTGATTACTTTGTCGCCCAAAATGCAATCTAAGGATTTCCGCATCTTAGTTGTGTGTATGTTCATACCCAATCTTTTTTAGTTGTCTAAATCCAGAAGAATTGCCATGAAATTTGATATAGCCTGTAGCTTCACAAATAAGCATAATTTCACATAACTTCCCTCATGGCGACAAAGACGGTTGAAAACTGTTGCCTCAGGTTACGTGTATCAGAATTGCTGCAATTCCTGTTGGTCGAAAATCACTCCCTAGGGTACAGCGCGCCACATTTTGCCATGCCTGACAACGATTTTGTAGCGCTCTATAATGTCGTGAGATAATAGATGACATTCCGAACAGTGCTACGAAATGGCTGACACACCATATAGTGCTCAATGTAGTAAGTGAGTGACTGTACATTTCGAAAACAGTCTATGAATGACCAGGAAAAGATGGACACGTAAATGTTAAAGCTGAAGTCAGTAAGACTTTTTTGGTCGTATTTACTGAACCTGTCACTGTGCTTCGACATGCGTATATGAATCTGGTGATCATAGAAAAAAATCCGCAAATTTATCTCCACCCACAGCCTGTATTGCATTCTGCAAAATTCTTCTGCTCCCAGCATTGTCAACCAATCAGATCATCAGCACGCACTTTCAGATGTGCACAAAAAAATGGAGGGACGGACTGGTTGGATTCAGCACAAATAGGGGAGGGGCTTGAAAGTTGTACTTGTTCAAAAATCTGACTAAGCCCTCTCAGTCGAGCAATCTTACGGACTGCAGCTTTAACAAATGACAAGGTAAATGATAAGATATTTGCACGACTGTAGATATAGAGAGATTGGCCAGAGTCCTAATCAGTCAAGTAGGCACAGCATATAAGCTATGGTTTTTCCATGAAAATCACCAGTTATGTTCAGGTACCTTTTATGCAACCAAGTGTAAACCAATAAAGCTCTGGGATGAAATAGCTAAAGTGGTTTCACACAATGCAAAAAATGTAATGTGCAGTGTTCAGTGCAATTTACCTTGCGTCCACCAGTTAGCTTCAGAAAATCAAATAAAATATACGAAGAATAAATGAAAAAGTCAAATGGTTTTTCTCAAATTCCAATTGTTTAAATATTTTTTGACAGCAAGTTTTATGGATTTTCAGGATGCTGAGCCATTTACCAGAGCATGTATTAGGGACAGGCAGCGACCTGCAATAAATATAGGTGAGAACACATTACTGTTTAAATGTTTTATTAAGGCTTTACCTTGACATTTTGACCGGTGCATCGATTTTGTTATCAGGAATATATGTGTCGAAGGATTCTGCATAACAATATCAATGTGCTCTGCCAATTATATATTTTTAAATTATTACATTTATTGATAAATGTCAATCCTGTCATGCTGACGCTACCTAGATTGGAGGACGCTACTGCAATCTAGGGACTCTAGTTAAAATTATAAGACACAAAATCATAAACTATATAACATAACATAACATAACATTTGAAATCATAATTAATCATTATTAATTAATTATAATTAACCCTCAAAGAAATGACTCTCTTGTGCCCAATTTACGGAGAAAAATGGGGTCATTTGTCTGTGTATAAATGTCTAGTTATGGTGATTTTCTTTTTTTTTGGCAATACAAAATGGCCCAGAGCCAGTCACAAAACACACCCTTGGGACAATATTTTGAGTTGGGAATATGAAAATTTGTTTACTGGACTCCTTGAGTATTACATAAAGAAAACTAAGAAAATTATCAGTGAGGTGTACAACTGACACTCCACCTTCCTACTGGACTATAAAATCACTTTACATCCCCAGTGTATTGAAATGGCTACCTGTCAAACTGAAATCATTCCCCAGCATTGCTGATGTGCTTTTATGGAGTAGCATCAATGATTTCATTGAAAGGCACTGCCATATTTCTGTAGGTGACCTCCTCTGCACCTCATTGACTCTAGACTTATCAAAGCAATCCCTCTGTCTAAATTGTGACTGAATAGTACTCAGGGGTGTGATGCAGTCGTGTTAGGAATTGAGGCAGTAATTCTGTGTGAGGTTAGATTTGAGATGTCATTTTGTATTTGGAAACTCAACATCATTTGGAAAAACCACTTGTAGTATTAAAATGCTCGGGTCCTAATACACTCTGTCAGTCTATTTGTTTTTATTCTGGCCAGTAAAATTGGAGAATGTTACCTTGTCCATCGCAAGTCCACCACATGTTAATAATCAGTTCTCACGGCAAAGCTAAACAGTTTTTTGTGCCATTTAAAATGTGATAATTTATTTATTTATTTATTTTTTAAATTTGGATTGAAATCTTTTTGATTGTATTGAAATCAAAACAATTCATTTCATCAGTAGTTTCTTGGGATTTGCATTCAAATGATAAAATATCAATCTTGAAAAAACCTTTACCTTTGCATTAGATCGATAATCATTTGAGCAAGGTATTACTTCTAGTGTGGACTTTGGGACAAATATTTCTCACTGTTTGGGGGCATCAAATGTGCACCTGTAGTTCTATTTATAAAGGGAAAAAAAAAAGTTGCGTTGGTGTCATTTTTTCACCCTTTTTCTCAGACTATTGTTACATACTGCGAGTAGGTGGCTTGGATTCTCACCATATCGCGAACACGTGCATTTGAGTTAAACTGCCTGTGGAACACGGTGCTGGGCCTGATTCTAACAGATGGCGCAGTCGCTAAAATTTAACCGAGCGGAATAGGCCTGAAATGATGTTGACTGAGTACATAATGGGTGGGTGTCTCAAAGCTAAAATTACACTGATTTTCGCCATTGTTTAATTGATGTGTTCAGATCCGTGGCAAATCTCATACTCAGTGATCTAGGAAATTATAGTCATTAAGGAAATTGGTCTTTAAACCAATGCCTATTAATCTAGGCAGGCCTGTGGTGTGTTGATTCTTAACTCTTGGGAGAACATAGGGCTTGTTTCAGACAAACAACATTTGAAGTTTTGTGGAAAGCAGTTATTCATTTGTGCATACCAATGACTGGAGAACAGTGTTTTTTTGTTTTTCCTTTTTTTTTTAATAAGATATAAAGACACAAAGTAGTTTTAAAGGTCCTCTATTATGTCACCAGGTGCACAGCCAATTGACCTATGGTTAAGCCCCACCCTCAAATGCGTTGAGCCAATCACAGTGCGTATTCTCTCCCCATATACTCGGACATTCTGAGCCTGAACTTCCATTGAAATGCATTACGGAAACTCCGAATTGTTCACTTTAATGGGGTTTTAAAATGTTTCTAAGTTTAAAAAATGGTGTGCTTGGGGTAAATTCAACTCCGATACGAGATACCTCGAGAGGCTGGTCGGAGGGGTGTATTTTATACCCTTCCCAAAGCCACATCATAACCGAGAGAGGTGTCTCCTCTGGATAAAGCTGCTTTCACACCGCTTGTGACGGGAATTTTTTGCACGACAAATTACATTCAAAGTCATTGCAAAGATGCAAATACGCACGCTTGAATTCACTTTGAATTTAATCCGTCGTGCAAAAAATTTGTTTCACGTCCGGTGTGATAGCAGCTTAAAGCTTTGTGGAAGAACCCACTATCAGCTTAACGTAGCTAACGAAGGTCAACAAGGATGTCTACATTTGTTCCAAGCTAAGTAACATTGTTTTTAAGGCGACATCTTGTCACTTCACTGGAGATTAATGTAAAGTTATCTTTTACATCGCTACGTAGCTCAAGTTAGTAAACTCTTATGGCTAACTTCAGTGCTGAAGGATGTTGGCATAACGAGAGCTCCTGACAGCGTTTTTCACCATATCACCTTGTTTACTGAGTTCAGTCACGTCAGGTTAAATTTCTTAAATTCGGTAGCTAGCAATAATAATAAGTAAATTAAATTTATTACCCTGCAGTGCACGAACAATGCTGATCCTCTGTCTTGAGTGAGAGGGTGACTGAAACGGTTGATCGCATTTGCACTGAGACCTGAAAATTTTAGCTTCTAATTTAAACTTTTCGTTGACCTTCTCCATTCTAAATTCATGAATGTATCCCTCCAATGCATAGTGTAACCCTATTTGCTGACTGCTTGATGATATTTGAGCCTTCTATCGCCAAAAATCAACGATAGCGTCCTAAAAAAATATCTCCGACTGTGATACCAGCCATTAGCGCCTGTTTTAACATGTTGATTGTTTGTCCGAGTCAGTGGAGGGGGCAGGGCTTAGCCATAGGTCAATTACTTATTACAAGCCATTTCAAAACTTTTCCCCTATTGACATCGCACAGGGAAGTAACCAACCTGAGGCAAGACAAACCGATCAACTTCAACCAAGCAGCCAATCATATTTCATTATTATGGGTGGTCACTCCCCCTTGTGATGTCGGGAAGGTGAGGCTTTGAACTGGCTCATAATGGCTAACTGGCTGTACACCTGGCGGCATAATAGGGGATCTTTAAATACTGGGTAGAGTCTGCTTGCATGACGTACGCTTTATCAGATATGTGATGTGAGGCTCTAGGACTCATCGTCCCCGGACATTTTGTTCCCAGACTTTTCATCCCAATGGAATTTTCGTCTCCGGATCGGTCATCCCCAAAAATGCTTTGCCCTGCTCCTCCTGCATTATAACTCTATCCGTAACCCTAAGCCTTATATCATGGTGATCTGTCTGTCCTCAATCCATCCGTCCATCAATCTGTCAACAATGGTGGCACATTTTTTGATCAACATGGGACGAAAAATCTGGGGATGAAAAGTGCAGGGGTAAAAAGTCCGAGGCGACGAAGAGTCAGAGCACGAAAAATTTGGGGGCGAAAATTCCGTGACTAAGATTCCTGTAACCGCCATGCGAGCCGCAGGGAGGGGTCTGTACTTACTGTAGTGTTTGGTCCTCCTCTGCTGCTGGGCTGCTCACATTCACCTCCTCACTGATGATTTCTGCAGCTTCGCAGTCGTCTGATGGCTTCACTGGCACAGCCCCACTGGGGGGAAAAATGGATCACAAACGGCCGATTAAAAACCCGTCATTAATTGAACGTGAAGATTTTAAACCCACTGTTTTGGAGGACACAAAAGTGCATTAATACTGCGTTGCTAATGTGTGATAATCAAATGGGAGGACAATGTTCTTAGTTACACAGCACCCTAAATACCCGTATGGTTCTCTATGTCTTAATACTGTCTTTTCACCATATAAAACTCCATTAATTTCGGTAAAAAAGTCCATGGGATTTTGGGTGTAGTCATGTCATATTGAGCTTAGATATTAAAGAGTTTTAAACCTAATCGGAATCCCTCGTTTTTAAAGGCTGTGACGTATGAAAGGCCCATGGATCAGTGAAGATGGAAAAAAAATGCGAATAGATATTGTTGCAGTCGCCGTGCTGGTGCTTGTGCTTGAGAATTGATAGGAGTAGAGCCTACCTGGCAGATTTTTTCCTGCACTTGAGGACATAGACGATAATCACTATCGTTTCCACAAAGAGGAACGCGGCAGCAGAAATTGCGCCAATCTTCCAGGCTTCCAGACCCAAGGCGGTTCCCTCTGCAAAGGGAAATAAAGTATCTGAACTAAGCAGCTGTAGGAACGTTTTTATCGGTCTTCAATTATATATTCTTATTGTGACGGTCCGGATCACGTGATTTGTACAACTGGATCATTATGAAATGGTGAAATATTGAAGAAGAATTTTAAAGAGCACAGAATTGTGGGATAGCAGGGCATTTCCATTAAATCCTCGGAACATTTTTATCAGTCCTCACTCATATATTCAAACCGCTGCCTTGATCATCCAGTCTGCTTAACAAGGGCAATATGCGGGCATATGAATATCTAAAGAGGATTTGTAAAAACCATTTCATTGTCAATAGGCTGCCATTTCCATTCCGGCTGTGTGTGTGGCCCACTTTTGTGGAGGCTGTTGGAACCGAACTGTACCTTCTGCAGTGGTTTCCGCTGACTCCTCCTCCTCGCCCAGCTCCGCCTCCAAGAGCGGGAGGGACGGAGTGACCGGGGTCACTTCTTCCTCTACCACCACAACCACCCCGTCCTCTTCCTCCCCCTCTTCCTCTATGACGATTTCGGGAGTCGGTATAGCCTCCACGGGAGCTAGGTTCTGGAGTTCATCCGTAGGGGTGATGATCTCGTTAAAGTCATTTGACTCTGAGGTGATCACGCCCACGTCACTGGTCTCGGCAGGGTCGGCGGGAATGGCGGGGCCTTGTGACTGGGCTGGCACGTAAGTATCAGCAGGCCCTGCGGTGGAGTCTGTGGAGGAGAGGGCGTGGGGAAGGCATTTAGCGTCCCGGTGAAAATTGAGGCCTCTCTCCCTCTGGATTTCATGAGAACTCCCCAACCCCTCCCTCCTTCCCCAAAAACATACTCTACATGCCCATCGCCCCAAATCCTTGTGCTCTCTCTGCTGCTTGAACGGGCTGCGCTGGGTTGAGTAGGAAAGCACAACATTAAATGCTTATTTCGCTAGCTGGTGAACACCTTGCACCAAACGTTGGTCCTGTTCAACAGTTTATCTCTGTAAAATCTCAACTGTTATTGGTCTGTTCCTGGCTGAATGCTATTACACTCATGCCAGAATCACGAGTGGTAACTGAATGCTGTTGTGTTCTTGAACACTGACTTTTAATCTGAAGAAAGCAATTAAATAAAACTCTTCAAAGGGAGAGATTAAATAAATTGAGGTTAACCAAAAGACATTTCGTAGCTTTAGATTTTTTTTTTCAGCATTGAAAATTATTTGTCCATAGACAACACCCATTAGCAGAAGATAATGTCACTGATAAAAAAATAGATTTTTAGAACAGTTGTTGAATATAAAATCCAGTTAGATTGTGAGATGACAGGAATTAATTTATCAGTTTGTACAAGATTTTCAGCAGGATACTGGCCAGGTCCCTGGAGAACAGTATTCCACACTGAAACAGTCACATGCTGCGCACAGAGCTAATCTGTTACGTGACACTGAAAATAGGTTAGAGGGGTTTTAAACACAGTAAAATCATATTAAGGAATGTGACCTGCGCCCTTGCTGTGGTCCTGTCACATTCCTTCTCTGTAATTTCACCTAATGAGTTGGACTTTGAAGTACAGTGTCAGGGACCACCATCAGTATTCTTGATATTCCTCGAAAAGCATGCTGGAGATGGTATAATATATACTGTGCTCCTCATATATGTTGTTGGGCTATTCTCCAACATCATGGTTCTTGTACTGATGAGGTCTAGATGACAGTGGATAATTGCTGCCTTCCTTCCAAGTACACCCCTTCCAGAATGTTCTATTGGACTATACCCAGTGTGTTATAAAATGGCCCAGTGTGGTGGTTATGTCAGTGATGATGTGTCTCACAAAATTACTTTACTGGGCTGCAGTGACTGCTGGTTTTCCTGAGTGTTTTATAGTAGCAGTAGTTTATTTACACAAAGAGCTGGCTTACAGTGTGCACACCATGTTGTTGTTGTTGTTGTTGATGATGTATAAATTAGCCCCTGATTGAAAGGAAGACACGAAATCCCGGGGACTAGAGCACTCTGGGAAATCAGTTTGCAACTTCTGGTTTGTAGGACACTGCGTCATTAAGGCCGTACAATATCAATGGTACTATAGTACATTGCCCCTTTGTCGAACAACTTTTAAATTTTCTTTGTAAATTTTACATTCATATTAAGTTTTCATCAATATTGCATTTTTAAGCTTCACTGGCGGAAAAGCTGTATCGGTGTTTACTGCGCATTCTGTAAATATTAGAAGGTTACAGTTGCTTAGTTCATATGACATGGACGTGAATTAATGCTGGGAGTCTTTATTTTAGCCTATTCAGAGGTTTGAAATCCAAAATACTGGAGTACGGAGCCAACAAAGCAAAAATGTCAAGTTCCCAGTACTTGAGGACTGCACTCTAGGTAATAAAGCAATAATCCATGCGTGACTCTCCTTTGTTATAATGCACGAGTGTTTGATGATTGAACAGTCCACAGGTCAGGATGTGGTAGTTACCTGGTACTTCAGTCTCAGTGGTCAGCGATGCTCCTGTTTCGTCACCGTCGCCTGCCACCTCCTCCGTCGTCTCTTCAACCACCACCGCTCCCCCTGCAACCACCCCCTCCTCTACAGTGGCCTCCTGCACCACCTCCTCCCCCACTTCCTCTGGATCACCCTCCTGGGCCGGGATCTCCTGGGCCGAGACCTCTGAAGCGGACTCCTCCTGGACGGGCCCTGCAGGGGTCGGCTCACTGATGACTACGGGGTCTTCTGCTGCAACTGGTGCCACCTTTGCTGGCTCCCCCACCTCCTCCGTCACCACCGGTGTGGTCCCCTCAGGAGCAGGTTCCTCGAGTACGGCTGTGGTGGCAGCGTTCTCTGTGACCTCTGTTGCTATATCCTGGTCGAGCTCCTGAAGAGGCTCTACTTCCTGTTCAATGTTTACCAGTTCCTGTGGAGCAGTGGCTTCCGAAGTGGCGACTGCCACTGTTCCTTCCTCTCCGGTCTCTGCTGCCACTTCCTGAGACACTTCCTGAACCACTTCCTGTGACACTTCCTGATTTGGGACGCTTACAGTAAGCTCTGTGACCCCCATCCCCTGGGCAACGACCTCCGTGGGAGGCAGAATGGACTCCGACACTAAGGGAGTCTCCGCAGTAACAAAGACTTAGGGATGAGAAAGCGAGAGAGGGCGAATCAGGACACAATTGTTTCTTTGCCACCACAAATAAATGCGACCCACACCTCTTTCATAAATGAACAAATGCAGGTGATATCTTAGTGCTATCCATTTGTTCGTCTAAAATTTTAATCTCGAAATCTTGCGGTACATTTGCATGGACACATCAAAGAGAGAGGAAAAAAATTGGTTAAATTCTATTTTTGTAAGATTACTCGTATTTAAAACTCCCCTAGGTCCATGTACCACTAATTTCTACCAAAAAAAGTTGTGCTATGAATTACTTTCAGATGGCAACTAATTTCCATTTCATGTATACATTTCTTGAAAGCACAAAATATTATTTAACCACAGTCATCAACAATACAGAAAAGATGAGAAGTTGACTTTAAAAAAAAACCTCATTTAAATGGTGGTAATTAACCCTTTAAACCCGAGAACACACCAGAAAAAAATGGGAAAAAATGAAGCATTACCCATATAACAATATAGTCATGCTGCACATCAAATTAAACTGAAGAACCTCAGCTACAAGAATATATAAGCCAATTTTCCATGATCTAAACCCAATTCCGACACCAACAAAATTACCAAACCCCAAAATCCCTACAGCGCCACCTACTTAACCCACTGGCCACATTTCGATGTTATCGCTCTGCCGCTTTATGCCACATGCACAACTAATGACTCAAATGAAACCAGAGACTCTACAGAGTCCAATGATATGCTCCTATTTACTCCATTCCAAAGCAGCTGCAAGATATCAGCAAAAGAAGAGCAACAACAGAAATGGGTTCATAAAAAAACAAGAGTATTTACAAATCTGAGCAAATCTTGCGACTTTCCCATTAATTTTGAGACCAAAATTAATCAAATAGACTATATGGTTGCAGAGATATGCCCTTTTCAATTAGGGTATGCAATTTTTTTAAATGGAGGTCTAAAAAATGGGCTAGGTTTTAAAGGGTTAAACTACTCCATTGTTTAGACTTAATTCCCTATGGAAATGTGCTGATAGAAAACAGAAAATGGACTTTTCATACCTTGAGACAAGCAAGTATGCCAAAGTAAAATGGAGAACAATCCTTGGTGAAGTGAGATGTCCATTGTGTATGTAGAAATCCTGTGACTCTGAGTGTTCGTGAGCGGGACACGCCGTACTGACCTCTCCTCTGTCAACAGTGTGCGGAAGGGACACGGGGAAGAGATATTTAGAAGTCATCTCTGACGCCATGTTACATATCGCCTTTTGGATGCCCTGGGTGTTCGGCACGCAGGAAAAGTGGCGGGGTGCCGTGAAATAGTTAGCGGTATCGTACGACTGGCTCTCCAGAAAACCCAGCGGCATGTCGCACACATGCTCAATAAGCCGTAATGTGGCATATATGCTCGAGCCATGACACGGGAATGAATGCGTGATTTTTCAAGCAAAGAGTAATGGTGGTCGTTTAAATACAAAATGGCCGATCAAATGCCCAGGTAATGACATGAATCCAAATGTTTGTGTGCCACGGTTATTTCTTACTTTTTATATTAGCCTAAGTTTCTTCTGAATTCCAATATTTGAAGTTTTGGGCCCAGATGTGGTCAGCTTGCACCCTTAACTTTGAACTAATATGAAATGAAAGTGCCAATGCAAACTTCTTATACAAATTTGTTTGACAAATTGTATCACCATGTGCAACTCACCAAACTATAGCTTGAGAGCATAATTGCTATTTACATTTGTCATTTATGTTTCAATGCAGTGCTGTCTAGAAAATGTACTGCATTTTGTTTTTCTGATTTGAATGTGCCTCATTGGCTGATTATGGGTTTCATAGAAATTTTCAAAATGTTCAATTAAGGAACAAAAATTTGCAAGGTGATGTGAAATATTGTCATGCATACCAGGGTTTGTGTATGACTCGTCAAAGTCGTTCAGATAACAGTCTAACATTTACAAATGTTAAAATCATTACCCCATCTGAAAAGTGAGGAGTACAGTTTTCTGGCATTTGTCTCTCTGTTGGTTTGTCTGTCAACAGTCTCATACCAAAATGTTTTGATTAAATTACACAAAGGTTTCAGAAAAGATGTACGGTGGTCTTGGAATGACCTGATTAAAATTTAGATCTAATTAAGTCAGGGTTAGCATATGTGATTTTGGGAAACGCACCTCTGTTCTGCATTTTATGCAGAGGAGTTTGTCTCATGTGGAGCTTCAAGTTTGAGCATGTATTTTTCTGCAAAGCAAAAAAAGTTATCTTTTTGTTTTTCAGAACTAGACTTCAAAGTCCTCCATTCTTTCTCTTTGAAAAATGAATTTCGGTTTGCCTTCCTATCTCAGACTGTCTCTGTGGCAGGAGAGCTCCAAATTAAAGGCTTGAGAGCCTCTTTGAGAAGGCAGTACTTGAAAGGAAAGTATTCTAATGAAGCCTTTCGCATCACGCTTTTCCATACCAGGCTGTGTATAACTTTGTGATTTATCAGTGACTGTGAGGGATTACAGACTGAAGGCTTAACCTCCCTTCATTTAAACACTGACACACACACACAGTATACTCACACTCACACACAGAGAACACGCAAAGAATGTACACACACACATACGAGTGCACACAGAAATACACAGGCAGACATGACTGTGCCTGATTAATGAGCAACAGAATGAGCTTTTACTGAAGCAGCCTTGGCTGTCTTTGAGTAGCTGTGCTAACATTTAGCATCACGTAGAAATCACATGAACTGGCTCTAACAGGTTAGCTACTGATGCCCAGGAGTTTGAAACATTGGTCTGTTGTTCCCTGAAAATAGTATTATGCATTGTACCTCACAAGCATGTGAATTAATATTCATATATTAGCCGAACTGTTGTGTGGGAAGAAGTCTATAGATGTGTCATGATAATATGACACTGGGTGTTTAATGGTGTTTAATTCTACCACAGGAGACAAAGAGAAATATTTGGGACTTTATTGCACAGGTCCCTTAGGCAGCCAGAGATATTTATTGTGATTCTCCTCTGAGTTTCAGAACTGAAATAGCTTCTGTCTTAATGTTGTGGTTTATTACATGTAAGCATCTTCAGTATAGAGGCAGTGAATTGTTAGAGAGGGCAGCCATGAGCATATATTAATATCAACTTTACAAACGGATCATACTCCATTTGCAGTCTGTAAAATAATTTTAAAAAATTATCCACGGTCCTGTTTGAATGCAGGCAGTTGCTGTGTTTGTACCTCAAGTAAATCGTGGGGGGCTCATGATTGTATTTGCGCACAAGTGGGCCCTGTTGGCTGTCGTGTGCTTTTACTTGTTGGCCTATACGTGTCACGGATCACAAAGCGCTGGGCTCTGGTCACAGGTCTGCCCTGAGCATTCTGGGGGCTTTTATTCTGGAGTGTGCACCTATCATCACGATGATAATTCAGCCAATCTGTCACTTCCAGCTAGCGCTGACAATGAGTGACGTATCCTCGGTGCTGAAAATTCTTCAAATGCTTCTTTGGTACAGGTATTCCAGCTGAAGTTTCATTGGCTGCATGGTTCGCTCGATCATCGGCAGTGGTGTCCAGCACACAGCCGTGACGCTCCCACGTTCTGTGTTATCTGTGACTCAAACGGCAACATTCGCTACCCCCCGGCATCCCAGTACTAAAAAAAAAAAAAGCAACATTGTCATTTTTACAGCTTTCTCCATCTGCTTTCTGGAGATATGGAGGAAGGAGATGAGTCAAGAAAGGAACGTGTATTTCCATTGGGGACGCATAGTCAGTCAGTCAGCGATTTACAACCACGAATGGTCAAATTTGGAATCCATAAAAGGCTAGTAGTGCTGGAAGTTTGCTCTGCTATCAGATAGTTCCTTGATCTATTGATGCCATTGTCTTGCCAGAGATTTGACTCACTTGGTCTCCCAGGATAAAAAAAAAAAACAAACAAACACATAGTGATGAGTGTGGAAGATGTAAAAAGAGCAATGCTACTGACCTGCCTTTTAGAGTCGTCACAATCTCTGTCCATAGAACCCTAAGAAAATCAAACTGCATATTTATTATTCATTTAGAGTAAGTTCTCATGAAAAAAATATCCCTCTTTTTTTCTGGTATTGAGTCACTTAACGAACTGAGAAATAAAAGTTGTCCTACTTTAGCTCCTGTGAATGTGACTCAGATCTGCAAAGTGACAAACCTCCTGTGAAGCTGTTTTTTTTTTTTTTTTAACAAAAGTTGCTCCTGTTAAAACGCCATAAAAAAAGAAAAAAAAAATTCTTGCCAAGTAGCAGATCATGTGAGAATCCGTGGCTGTAGCTTACTGTTAATCCTGGCCTTTGGTTAAAAAGCCCCTGGCAGTGAGATCTATGAAAAACGTACCTCAGCTTTCCTCCTCACATGACCGGCTCGCGAGGTTCAACCATCCTTCATGAGCTTATACATAATCGCTCATATTTACCGCCGGCCTGACTAAAGGACACATATTTCAGTTTGATTTAATTGGCAAGCCATCTGAAATGGCCCAAATGAATTATTAGATTGCTTAGACTGTGTCATGAGCGTTTTGCATTCCCTGAATTCTCAATAATTTCCTAAGCAGAATTAATGGTGTTATGATTTTATAACTGCGTTTATATTTCTCCCCTAGTTGGCTCGCCCGGGAGGACGGCTTGCCTTGCCAGCGGATGAAGCGGAATTAATGCGGTGTCGTAAAAATGATAGGTGTCCAACCGAGACCAAGCCAAATACAGTTGAACGTTACTTATGAGTTATTTGATTAGACTGCTCCGGCCCTTTTCAAACATGTGAAAATCGCATAGTGTCAGGATATCAGTAGACATTATTTTGCCCGCCCCAGCCTTGGCTGATGCTCATCATTAAGCCTCGTCGTAAAGAGTTTATGGAGCTTTTGGAGTATTCATTGCCGCGAAGTCTGTTGCCATTTTCAGATGAAAATTTTTAAAGTACTTGGTAAGGGAAGCGAGGCCATATTGACTAAGCAACAGCAGATATTTTACTTAATCTCATCAGATCACCTCCATGTTTGTAGGGAGGCGTCAACTGTGATTGAATTCAAGCTAGAGAGAGCGACTACGCGTGCTTGCTCCCTTACGATCAAAGGGCGCCCAGATCACATGACGGGCTCCCCGAGGCAGGGAGGACCCGCCGTAGAATGTTCCACCTGACCGGTATCTTCACAAGACCACGGGTAAGGCCGCGGATTTTACCGACGCTCACTAACGATTAGCCAAGCACGTCCCCAGCGCTACTCTGGTAGCCACAGAGGACAGAATCCCATGAATCTCGCAGCTCCCTGCCGGAATTTCAGATCCCTCCTCCGCCTGCCTCTCTTTATCCCTTTCTTCCTCTCTCTTTCCTTTGGCTGCCCATCTGTACTCATGCACGTCAACACTAATGACGCGCAAATTTAGTCAATATACCTAAATTTACATGTTAAGTGCGGTGTACTGTGTTAAATAACACTCGCGGTATATTCCAAGGGACAGTAAATGCCAAGTGACAGTAAGAGATCGCAAAGCCATAAAATGAGGAACATAATGGTGCTTTAGTCCTTTACACTCGCGCGCACACACACACACACACACACACTCACTCAAGCTCTGTTTCTCCATCTTACACAGTAGGACACTCTCCCTCAGTATGCAGAGATATACCAGCCACTGCGCATGAGCACGATGGGATGTCAAATTTCAGCTCATGACCGAGAGAGCACAGAGCTGGCATAACTCTGTGAATGCGCGAACCCTTACATATTAAAACTGTAATAAGCCATATAAATGATAATCATTTCAGATTCATAATAATGTAATTTATGCTTATCATTTTAAAATTATCCCTCCATTATTAACTTGTAAATCGGGAGCACAAACCTCTCAGATCTATAGGATGTAATTGCTGGTTATAATAGGAAACATTTCTTTGCTTTTTGCTACCCTGAATGAGTAATTTAATTTCTTATAGGTATCAAGAATTTCATTATGGACTTTTGTGTGTGTTTGCACTTGTGTCTGCACGTGCGTGCGTGTGTGTGTGTGTGTTTGTGTGTACAGGCGCGTTTATTTAAATGCATCTGTGTGCGTGTGTGTGTGTGTGAGAGAGAGCGAGAATGTGTGCATGAGCAGATGTGTGTCTGTATCTCTGTGTGAGTGAGAGAATGTGTGCATGTGCGTGCCGTGCCTTAGTGTGTGCGAGCCACTACGGATGGGTGTGCGTGTGTGTGCGTGTGTGTGTGTGCGTGGGTGTGTGAGAGAGTAAGTGTGCATGCGTGTATTTACGTGTGTATATGTGTGTGTGTGTGTGTGTGGACTTGGGGATGTAACAGCGTGTGCGAGCGAGTGTGTGTGCGTGTGTGTGCATTTTGTGTGTGCGTGTGTGTATGCGTGTGTGTGTACACAGGCCACAGGAAAGGTCTGAGTTTACCAGCAGCATGTCAAGACGTGAGGGCTTAACAGAGCACACTTGTCACTGACCTGAGACCTGCTGTATAAGTGCAGCTGTATTTATATACACTCTATACTCAGCAGAGTATGTGAAATATCCTCACTACAGCAAAAATGCTCACATCCATACGTTTAATGAGCCGGTTTCATGAAAATACACACAAACAGCACAAATGAAACTACCTAACTGAGAATGAATGAGGAATGAGTTTTGGAAAATTGCAACCGCAGTGTAATGTAAACCTAGCGAGTGTGATTTGGGGGTGGGGGGGGGGTGACATTTAGCTGGAAGAACTGTGGTGTATTTTTACCTGTCACCTTTCCTGCGCTTCTGAAACCAGCTCGCTGTCAATTGCGAGGCTTATTATCCCTGCTCTAAAAAACGGACGTGTCTCTGTCGTCACTCTCAGTGCTGTTCTGAAAGCACTGAATTCGTGAGGCAGTCGTCTTCTGCAAGTTCTCCTGGCCTGTCTCTCTGTGTTAAATCAGCGGTGTGCAGACAGGTTGTCCGTTTTCGTTTTCTTTGTGCCATTGCACCGGAGCGGTTTCAGGCTATGAAGGTTGATATTGGCGGTGTGTTTGTGCCTAGTCGACTTACCCAGAAGAAATGCTCATGCGCGGCGAGGTGCGCGTCTTCGCGCGGGCACATCCTGTCGCCCGTCTCTCTGCCTTGCAGCCGGGTGCGTTTGGCAGCACGAAGGACAGGATTTGATTCCAGACCGTGGGGCACATCCGCAGACAGAAAACCTGCGCTTTTAGATAAGACAGGCCACCTGGCTGCTTGAGTGTAATAAGATTTAGTGTTTCTTGGGGGCAGGAAAACCTGGCCAAGCTTTATAACGTAAACTCTGGGAAAATATACATATACAAAAAAAAAAGAAAAAATGTTTCTCTAAAGATCTGTCATGGGACAGAGTTCTGATTATCCACTCAATTCAAAACTGTTTTTAAAAAGGTTTTAGAGTATGCGGAGAATGCTGGTGTGTTCTGTTCAATTATTGTGTTCTGAAGATAATTGCATTAAATCTGATTGTAACGGTCACGATGGCCAGTAAACTGCCTGATTCAGGCTGCTCATTGGGCACATTTCATTTATTTCACTATTTTTCTCACAAAGTAGCCTTGTTTCCCAACATATGTTTTTTTTTTTCTTTTGTCATTCAGGTGAATGTTTTTTTGTTTGTTTGTTTTTTAACCTTGTTTTTCCTGATTCAGTATTAAAAGAGAGCAGACTCCAGTGTACATTAGCACTCAATTATTTATGTTGAGTTTATGCCCTGCTCTAACCTTATAAAACCTGGTCAACTGCAGCTACTGTATTCAAACCTGAGGAACTTCAGGCTTATTTTAAACTCTAGTGATGGTCCCAACCACGGAGATATAAGAAAACTAGAGTGGACAATCCTGTCACTTCCGAGGCGGCATACCACCGCCATCTTGGATATGTATATCGGAGCAGTTTTTTGCATAAGTGTTGCTGTGACCATGCTCCCTTTACTGGTATGTGGCGAAGTAGGTCCTTTGTAGGACTTGTATTTATTATAGAACTGCTTTTGTTTAGAATGGCTTAGGACAGTAGGGTGATTTAAGAGAGTGTATATTACAGCCATTGGCATTTTTAAAGTTAAAACTCTGACTGACTGTACAAAAGCGTGATGCATTTCTCATGTATTTAGTATTACGTACATGTACAGTTCGAAATATAGCACTACAACTACCTCTGCTACCATACTACACATTGTCATGTATCTAATTTTGTAATTCAATTTAAGTCTGCTGTGGTTATACCGCCCACTTCGGCACCAAGATCCAACTGGCGGTTCAGCGAAAATTGCGTTCGCTACAACGGTTTGTGCACAGTATGTACATGACGGCATTCCACGATATCGATAACTGCAAACTCACCACAGTTTAACATTTTCGGCTTCCTTTTCTAAGTAAGCTAGGCATTGTGCGATACTCTGACCCAGCTAGCAAGCACCTCCGCTCCGGATCTGCCCCGGCTCCAGCTAATCCGGCTCAGAGCCGGGGCAGATCCAGTGCTGAGGAGCTTGCTATCTTGGGAGCCTTCGAAAGTCGTTCGATACTTTGGCATTGCCTGAAGATGATACGGCCAGTATGTAGAAGACTAAGGCCATCCAGTCACAAGATCTACGATTTGTCCTGGGTTATACAGTATATTTCAAAATTGAAAACACGGTGGTAACATTACATAGTTTTATTCGAATAAGCTGGCGGTACAGTGTTTGGAAAATATATCGGTTTAACGATACTGGTACGAAGGGAGGCACATGGCGGAAGCGAATGGATTGGGGATTGTTATGCAGGTGGTCCCGCTGGCGTTTAGCGAATATGGCATAACGGTGGGAGGTATTTCGAGAGATGACTTTATTTTCTTTCAATAGAAGACATGCCCACATAAAGGATAAGGCAATAATTCTTTAGCTTTGCCAAATAATGGAGCATAAAAATTGTTGTTCAATCACAATTCCTTATTTGTGTCATTTTTAAGTATGATAAGATATAAAAAGAATACGGAAAAAAGTCTCCACCCCCCTCAAAGGGAAAAAAAAAAGTCTACACCCACGTTCAGTCTACTGTTTACATGTGACTCATCAGACATTTATACATACCCAACATGGCGGAGCTATTCTGCCGTCAGCGCTTTGGCCCAGCCCACGCGGCGTCCACTCTAGTTTTCTTATATCTCTGTGGTCCCAACATTTCCAAAGATTCCAAATATGTCCTGTTGAATTATGGGGAAATGTGTTTAAAATGATGTACGAGATGTAGTTATTTTCCATTTGAATTAATGCTGTGGCCATAAAAACTTGGCGTCCTGGGTTTGAATATTTATCTCAATATATGAGTGATGTAGCTTCAATGAAGTGCTGTTAAAAGCAGAATATATATGTGACATTGTTCTGCTGTATGGGGGGGGAGGGAAAAGTTTCTTTTTTCAAATATCCCACATGAAAAGAATCTATATGAACATATATGCGCATATATGCAACCTATATGCCGCATATATGCCACATATAGGCCAAATTCAGGTACATATACATTCTTATAGAGGGCATATAGGTCTCCTATATTGCTTCTTTATTTTCACATATAGGCCCTATATGTACATACAAGGTATATGTCTCCTATATGGCTCATGTACCAAGTGGCAGGTTCTGTCTGTCAAACCTATTGTATAGCTCATATCCGACTTTTGCAACTGTCATACATGATGCCTAGCTCATATTTTTATTCTCAAGGTAATATCTGCATATTAGTCCAAAGTCCACGTGACAACGGCATGTAATGTGTAAACTATGGCAAGTGAGAGGAGACAAAAAGCTATGATATCAACACAAATATCTAATACTATTTGTAAATTTTTTTTTTTCCTGAAACATTAACAATAACAAGGTCATCAATTCTTTCTTGACCATACTTATTTCCATTCTATGAAGATTGAGTTGTATATTGTGGAAGAGAAGGAAATGTTTAAAAACAAAATGGTTTGATTATGTTTATTTCATCGATTAAGCATTTTTTCAAGTTTAAGTCACTGCCAGATTCACTACATTAGATAAAATTGGATTCACATCATTACAGCTCAGACACATCCACTGAAAGGTATACACTACACTGTTACATCCACCAAATGCAATGTTTTCTATCTTGTCTGTAATGCAGTTTCTAGATGAATATGACTCAGAGGTCCTTAGTCTAAATGTAGTAAAATAAAACAAAAATAACAAAATAAAAGTACACAGAAGAACATACATTCAAGTAAACATGCCGTTCAAAAGTCATTTTCATCCCCACATCTATTGGAGCATTTCATTGTGGTTAATGAATTTGAAGACTAAGTCGACATTTTTGAACACAGTTTTAATGAAACAACACTTGCCTTTTATTTGAGATGCTTGTATAGCAACTAAAGGTCCCAGACTTTTTCCTACAGGGATGAAATACCAAGAATTCTTAAATTCCCACACAAAAGAACCTATATAAACATAGAGGTTTTAATCCCCGCCTTGTATCAACCCGCAGTGGTCGGGAGCTCTTTTTAGAAGTAGCGCACAATTGGCCAATGCGCTACTGGGATGCAAATTACGAAGGGCCTGCTGGGAAGGGTTATGTAGATTAGAGTTCCCCTTTGGCGCGTCCTATTGGCTAGAACGGCGCTCATAAATAAGATTCTGACGAAGTGGAAATCTGACTATCCTCTGCCCTCGTTCTGAGCTTACGAAGTTTCCACAGCAAATGTAGAGAAAGCAATTGTTAACTGCTGCGGGCTGTGTACACTCAACTGAATTGTCAACAGGTGGCGGAATATGCGAGTAAGTCTAAGAACTGGTACAAAGTTCCCCAATTAGACATCCCAGATTTGGGTGGGATTGTAAATGCCAAAAAAAATTAGAAGTTTTAATTGGCCGTTTTCATATATGTACCTATTATATATGAAAACGGCCAATTTTATGTATGTCGCATATATGCAAAACCTATATGTGGCCCTATATTAAAACCTTTATGTTTATATAGGTTCTGTCTGTATGGGATCAGCTCTACTCAAGTGAAAAGGTCAGAGCTTAAAAGCAAAGAAAACATTTGTTTCAGCTCTTACCCAATAAAAGCATGCTATTCTCATTACATAAATATTTTTTTGCAAATTTTTGCGATCTTTATGCTCCGAGTGATCAAATGTCAAACCTCTGAAATACGCCTCATCAGCTCAAGTTTATAAATGCTGTCATTCCATATATTTTAGCCAATCAAAAACTACTACTTGTGGCAATGCCCCAGATGTTATGAAGCAAATGGACTCCAGGAAATCAGCTGATCCATATAAAGTGTATACAAATTAAACCTTGATTATCACTTGTGCTGCTGCTGCTTAATTTTACACAGAAAGATCAAGGTTTGATATTACCTGTCATCATGAGAACCAGAGTAAGAAAATCTGCCATAATGCTACTGTAAGCGGCTGTTGGTTACTCCAACAAAAAGGGAAACTTGGACTTACCAACGAAGAGTCACCAGTTATGTTCTGCACACTTTTTACCCAGTTTTTTCAACGAGCACGTTTATGCAAAACATTGAATGGAATCGCCCAGTAAATATAGGTAGATTTTGAAAGATTATGCCGTGCCAATGGAATGTAGTCACCGCTCGATCCCCGAACCCAGGCGCCTGTCAACTTTTGATTGGCTGGAGAAACAACTGTATCAGTTACAGATAGAATAGACTCTCCAAATCTCATGTCAACTTACAATTTATCATTGTTGTTATACTGATAACAATCATATAGTCCACTGCATGGAAGAATGTTGAAACCAGCACTGGTATAGCACTCAGCAATATTAGAAATAATACTTACCATGAACATTATGTATACTGGTGCAACATTTCTCAACTTTCGTATTTTTTTATCGCCATGCGCGGAAAAGATCTGATTTCCAGGTGACGTGGCAAGCTACCTCAATTCCAACAAACATGGCGCACCACCAACAACGTAGATATCTGATTTTGTCCTTTAAAATTAATTTTTTTTAATTACCCAAAAATGTTATGATTCTGTCTTGCCTGACCATGTTTTTTTTGTGATTCTGCCTTGTTTGCCATGTCTGTTTTTTATTCTCCTTTCCTGACCATGATTTGTATTGTGTTTTGGGATTCCAGGCCATGTTTTGTTTTTGCCTTGTCTCTGTCTGTTTGCCATACTCCATTGTTGCAGTTTTACTCTGGTCCATGTTTTGCGTCTTACCATGCATTGCACTTTGTCTCCCCCTGTCTGGTCTTTTGTCATGTGATCGCTCACTGCCCCAATATTGTGTGCCGCACTTTCGGGTGATTTCATGGTTTCTGGGATTTCAACCATTCCTTCCAATCTCATTTACTTCCTTCACCTTGCTTTTTCAATATTACTAAGCAATTCTAACAGTTTGTTGTTTTAGTTAATTAAGCTTACTAACCAAGACTTAGATTGTTTATTGTACTAACTTACTAGCAAGCACTAGGGATTGTATAGCTGCACATTACTAATTGACTAACGAGCTCTCAGCACTCGCTCTGCTCTAGTCTCTGCCCCTTGCCTTCACTCAATTTACTTTGCTGTGCTTCAGCAGATTATCTGCATCTTGTTAATCACTATTCTGCCTCTTACTCTGTGCACGTTAGAACTCCCTAACCGGAGCCGTATGTTTGTCAGTAGGCTGTCTCTCTGATCCCTGTCCGCGTTTAGGCTTTTGCCAATTTGCCAATCGCATTTGGTTCCAGAACGGTACCTCACAAAAAACATGTTTGGATAGTAGCGGCAGGTCACTTTCATTGGGTATCTGCTGTACAAAGTGCTTTCTTTGCCTTTAAAGGGTTAAGTGTAGTGCTGTACTGAAGTGTTGCTCTGCATGGTGGGTGCGCATATTATTGGATTATATTGTTTGCTGTTGTCTGTATTGGGTTATTAGGATGAGAAATCAAAGCATGAAATCTGCTTTTTCACAAGGGCAATTAACTTTTATGTCCAGAATCACATCGCAGCTGCATAAAGCTCATGCATTTTGACTGGCTACACATCTCATTATGGAAACGCTGCAGTGTGTAGCTCTACACTGCCTTAAGGGCAGGTTTTCATTGCCAGACAGTAGCTCTCAGTTGAAGAACATGAATGGATGGGACAGTTGGATAAAATGAATAAAATGGCGAAAGGAGAAATGCATGCAAACAGAAAGAGAAGCAGAACACTTCTCTAGCAAAGAACTAAACCATGAAACCATACTGAATGCAAACAAGGATATTGATTGAGCAGGTGATAACTAGTAAAAGCAATAGATAGCAGATGGATATAAAGGTATGGACGATGAAGCCTACCGTGTGAGAAGGACTTTGGTGACAGTTTACTGTAGCTCCGGGGCCCGGTGAGTCCCCACACCCTGGCCTAGAGATGCAGGGGTACAAAAGCAGACAGATGGGTGTGATGGCGAGGCAGGTAAACACAGTGATAATGGAACAGGTTGTGCAGGCAGGAAGGCCAAAGGGGAGCATTTAAAGTGGGGTCCTGCCCCTGAACCTCAGTTATTTTGATTCATTGGTGGCCCTGGCTGAGTGAGTTTGGGCTGATTTCCGTTTGGGGGTAATACAGTGGTGCTCAGAGGCTCAGTCTTACGCCACTGGGGGCAGGAGGCAGTCAGATGACAGGAGTGATGCTGACCGCAGGCCCAGAATTCCCTGCTGGGGTTTCTGGATGAATGAGCCTTGTTCCCTTTTAAGGCCTCAGAGAATGTGAGTTTTTGTCCGGGTGTGTGTGTGTTTGGGTGAGTTTGTGAGTGCGTGAGTGTGTGTGTGTATATGTGTGTGTGTTGTGTGTTTTCATGTGCATTTGTGGGTGGGAGTACTTGTTGCTTATGCGTGTATGTATAAGTGGGTGTGTGTGAGTGTGTGTGTGTATATGTGTGTTTGTTTGTTGCACCTGTGTGTCAGTGGGTGTTTGTTGCATGTGTGCATGCACATACGCGGGTGTGTGCGCGCACGTGTTCGGTTGTTCGTCTTGTGTTTTTATGTGCATATGTTGATGTGTGTGTGTTGTTGCTTGTGTTTATGTACAAATGTGAGTGTTTGTGTGTTTGCTGAACACGTGCATGTGCAAATATTGGTGCGCCCACGTGTGTGTGTGTGTGTGGGTCCATGTGCGTGTACACAACTTGCAGTATGTGAGTGTGTGTGCACATATGTGGGTGAGTGTATTTGTTACATGCATGCACGTGCGTATCTAAGTGTTCGTGCTGAGTGTGCATCTGTGGATGTGCACATCTGCTCTGTGCGCACACGTGTATGCGAGTGCGTGTTTGTTTTGTGCCTGTATGTTTCCTTTGTGTACGAGCGCATGATTGTGCGTGTGGGTTAGAAATAGTGAGAATGGCAGTCACAAGTCTGGTTTGTCTTAAGGCTGACTGTAACTGCGCTAGTTTTGCCCTCTGGGACCCTTGAAATGCATGGTCAGAAGACTCAGAGATCTGAAACTCATCAGCGACACAGTCCATTCAGCTCCTATTTGCAGCATTTCTACTTCGGTCGTCGTCTTTATATTTTCCCTCTTTTAATGCTGTGCCAATCCAATTTTAATGCCAATCTCAGGATTGGGCCCCTCATCCCACTGGAATTTTTTTGCGTCCTTAGTGGGCTCTTAGGAATGTCGTTACCTCTCACCCCAAAAATGATAGCCCTCCTCCTTTCATTAAAAAAGCCCTGATGTAACAGGCAGTGGCTCGGGATGGAATGGGCGCGCAGAGAAAGTGAAATAATGTGGAAGGACCCAAGTGCGAAACATGGGAATGCATTAAATAAATAAAATACCAACAACAACCGAAAGAATACAACCAAACAAGAACTGGAGTACAGAACAGGGGTGCTCTAAATTAAAATGTTACGATGTGAGGCTACATGTCTGTGAAAGGAAAAAACCAAGGTATAAATAGAATGAGATATACTGAAAGTAGCTCCATTAAAACCTGGTGTAATCTTGGGTACGGAGAGAACAGGGGATAATTGAATACTTGGGAAAAGGCAGGTAGCCAGCGAACCAGGAATGCCTGCAAGGGGGGAGGGTATTACACCTGATACCTGTTAAGTTAGCACAAGATTCATCCACACTGTGTGTATCTGGTACAATTTATCGACGGCATGCCTTCCACCTTAAATATAACCGCCTTCAGTTGTAAAACGATCACTCATCAAATATGGTTGAGTAAAGGGGATGCAGTGTCACCCCTCCCGAACCCTTGACTGCTTTTTAACAGTGATTGGTTGTGGGGAGATGCCTTACAGTCCTGCTGTGGAGCCTGCCATTGGTGAAAAGGGCTTCTGTATGTAGCTAATGAAGCATATACTCTGTTATCTATCTCTATCTCTATCTCTCTCTATCGCTATCTATCTCTCTATCCCTAACTATCTATCTATCTGTATCTCTATCTATCTATCTATCTATCTATCTATCTATCTATCTATCTATCTATCTATCTATCTATCTATCTATCACTATCTATATCTGAAGAGTTTGGTTCCAAAACGCAATAAGTGCCAAAATGACAAAAATTGAGATAATGCCATAGACTGGTGGTCCTGTGGCTCCTGCACATGGTGCAGTCATCTGTTTTTAGGAATTCATACGATCAGGTGTATTTATTCATAGCCAAAGTTTGTGTTTTTCTATAAAATGCAATGGATTCCAACATAGAAAAAGCTCATTTACTCAAAATGTGTAAAATGGATATATTGCGTTTTGGAACCAAACTCTTCATCTATCTATCATTAAGATGGCATTGCAAGTCAGCAAGCTTTCTCTGGTTTTACTCTCAGAACATTTGTGTAATTCTCCATATATCTGGAGAATATCAGCAGAACTTGTAATTTTCTAATTTCAGGACATCACCTTCCTTGTCTCTGCTTCTTAGTGGAGATGACAAACCCAAAAAAAGCACACCATAATAATGCAGTATATAAAAGGCGGAATTCAAACGGTCTGCTTTCAGAGACTATTTACAAAAACAGGAGCAAAACAAAACAAATTTTGCTATTTTTTCCCCCCATGCTAGCTGTATTATTACTATAGGGTCAATAATATAAGCCTTGTGGCGTAAATGCACTGAGATTATTTCCTGAATTCCCTCACCGGATACGCTCCGCTGCCCAGTTCCGTATCTTCGCACACGACATCAGACGTAGGGAGTGATTCACCCGTTTCTTCTAGCTCATCCAGGGTAGAGAGTAATTTGCTACCTCTCTATTATGTCACCAAGCCAGGTGTACTCCATTTGAAACGAGTGGAGGCAGTTCCTGAGCAAAAAAATGCTCCTGCAAATGCAATGCCCATTGGAACAGAAAATTGGATTGGCTGATAACCCCGGCGATGTCCGCCGTGTCTCAGAAGAATGACTGCTTATTTTTTCAGCGAGTGAATTTACCTTTGTCTTCTGGTGGAACCGGCGCTACGCCCTTGTTGTTCGAGGTCGCAAAGGCCCCAGCTCTGTGTGTGTAGTAATGATAATATTGGTTTTAGAATTCCCCCCCCCCCCTTTTTTTAATAATAGGTTTTCCCCTTTTTTTCTGATGCAATTATAATCCGGTATGCAGAAAATCATTAAAGTTTTACCCTCCTCTGTGCATTTCGAAGAGGCGCAGAAATACATAAATGGCTATAAACCACTATTATTATGCTACATATGAAAATATTGTGTTATACATCTCAAATCAGCTGCACACAGAGAAAATTATATTTCCTTTGGTTGACAACATGTTCATGTTCAAAGAAATCAATATTTTCCAGACTAGTCACGTAAATAATACTTGGGGTCAGAAATGGAAAGTTGCGTGTAATTTTTTGCATTGCATTATAAAAGCATGTTATCAAGTAAAAAAAAAAAACACATGTACTAATAGTACACTGACAATTAGGAGCATTTTTAAAAAATCAAACTAAGCAAACAGATTTTTTTTTTTTTTTTTAAACTTTTTTCAACACTCTGGGGTCTGTGGGACTCCAAACAAAACATTAAAGGGTAAAGGTGAAAGGTGAACTGTCATTGTTGGTGTCAATAGCCTTCTTTCTGATGTATAGGAGTTTAAAATTGAGGATAACCCTTAACCGAAATCAGTTCACATAAAACCCTGAGCAAATTCATTGAGCAAACTAGAAAAGCACTCGGAGAGCGCAGACCTCCACCAAGCACAACATTTCCCTCCACTTTGCGACTTCCACCATAGATATTAGTCTTACATTTATTTTATCTTCATTTTTAGAATCCTTGACCATGAAAACATGGCAATTTGATTCATAATGCTATATCAATATTAGTTCCACAGCGTCTTGGCTGTTTAAAGATCTGTTGCATGTTTCTAGCTTTATTTGTTTTTTTTTTTTTTTTCTTATGATGCAACATTTCCCCTCATGTTGTGATTTACACACAAATATTAGTCCTACATTTATTTCATCTATTTTTTCAGATTCCCTGACCAAGAAAACATGCCATTAGAAACTGAATTCATAATGATATCAATATTAGTTCAGTAGTTATTCACGAAAATCAAATTTTCCGTAATGGTGGTTTTCTTCTGGATCTAATTCCCTGGCTTTTGAAGATACTGTAAATCCGGTGACACCTAATTCTGCAATATTTTGTTAATATAATGGTGTTTGTCGCATGTTTGTAGCTTCATTTGTTCTCTTCCTAGAATGAAAGTTCCGAAGGTCCCCTACTTTCATATTCTGGATCATAGTATCATAGTATCCAGAATTATTCCATTTTCAGGATCAGTCTTTGATATATTGTAGAACATGTTCGAAACTTGTCCTGTATTTTTTTTTTCCAAGTGCCCCGACCATTTTTGGTAAAGTTATATGCATAAATGTCGAAAATGGCCCTATCTCCCTATGTTAAAGATTCCTTTAAAAAATTCCTGGATCCAGACGGAGATCCGGATCTCTTCCAAAATCTAATCATTTCTTCCTTATACCAATCTGTACAATCCCTGAAAATTTCATCAAAATCTGTCCATAACTTTGTTATTTTGGAAACCAAAAGACAAACAAACAAACAAACCCAGGCAAAAACATAACCTTCTTGGCGGAGGTAATTAAACACGCAAACAATGACAATCAGTTACAGCACAAGAACAAAGACATGTCCCAATATTATGAATTAGGCATTCTCCTTTCTTTCTTTCCTTTCTTTCCTATCTGGGCAATTGGAGGACGAAAGGATTCATCTTTTTGAGAACTGGGTTGTACCGTAAAACTGACATTGATTTGGCCAATTAAAAACCATTACAACATTTTTGAGAATTGCAGCACTTTCCCCCATTAATCCAAAACTTACTCTCACTTCTGATCAGATGGATTCAACAGAACTTGCATTTTAAATAATTATTGAACTGGCAATGACAATTAAAATGTGAAGCTTGGTTAGAACCAGGCTTTAGTGTCCTTCACCCAACAGCAGGTCATGCTCAACTGTAGAATCATTCAAAATCACAGGTGAACATATATTTATTTCTTTATGTTAGTAATGATGAGCTTGCAGCTCTGTGTGTGCATAAACAGAATACCACTGCTAAGGTTTTAATTGCCCACATTCTGTATATATTTTTTGTGAAATATTCAGTGGTCATGAGGATAGTATGAATGGCAACAATTCTATTTTACAAGGTCTTGCTGGGAAAAGAAAAGGGCTGGGAATGGTACATACATTTTTCTGTGAGAAAATAACAACATTATTTACCATGTTTAGATTAAGATCTTATCACTAATCGCGCCAACTTAGTTTTCACTTTGTTGAATGCACTGGGAAAACTATGAGTTATATAACTGAATTTTACCTTGTTCTTTTGACAGATTTTTTTTTTTTTTTACACAGATAATACAATGACAGTTGTACTTTGATTTATTACTACTGGTCCATATGATTTATTACATTCTTAAACTGAATCATATTTCTAGCCGGATTTATTTGTTTATTTATTGTTACAATGTTATGTAATGTTCAATATAGAAAGATCTTAGTTCAACAGGTTCTGAAATTTGTATAAAAATGTTTTATTTGGTAACAAAAGCAATTCTTGGTCATTTTTATAAAATCAGAATTGTTCACTACGTGGCACGTGGGTTTGAGGCAAAATAAATAGGTTTGTATATTCATATATTTGAGCAGTAATGCATGCAAAAACTCCACCATATATCTGCAGAAAAACGGTATGATAATTTGGTGTATGAAAATGTGTAAAGCAGGTTGGTGATTTCCATGTAGAATTCTGTAGAATGGGATCGAGGTGGAGTTGGATTTGGAGCGAGCAATGGCTGACTCTGACCAGTAGAGGGCACTGTTGAATAAATCAAAAGGATGCTCTATACCAATAAGGTTCAGTTTGAGTGCATGTATGGGCCTGTTGATCTGATATTGAATCTGGACTTTGTCGCTGCCAATATGTATATTCCTTATTGCAGTCAGGGATGTAGCTAGGCATTCTGACTCAGTAAATGAATTTTAGGCTGATTCTATTTTTTTAAAAGTTCAGGGGTCTCATTCAGTTCTGTGTTTCGCTCACACATAAACTGTAGGCCCCAACAATTGTCTTCTCCTTTCACCCCTCCGCTTACAACTCAGCTCAGGGTCTGCATTGCTCATTAGTGACCCCTACTGGTCAAATGAGTGCAGATAAGTGTGGCAATTGTTGCAATATATGTTTTATTGTTTTGGTTAGTGTCAATGCTGAATTTGGGAAAGTCCTTGAATTTCTCTTTTTGTTCGCTCTTAGTTCTCAGCAAAGTCTTTTGAAATCGATTCTGACAGCATGTCAGAGTTTGAGTAATTCAGGGTATTTTAAACGCAGACTGTTTTGATATCCGAAGTGTTTTACACTGGCACTAAAGCAGCGGCTGAGTTTAAATTTTTTTATTTTTTTATTTTATTTATGTATTTTTTCTCTCCTCTCTTGCTTCGCTGAGTAATCCCCCAGCCTGACATCAAACGGACTCTCTCAGCTCTCTCTCACGACTGCAGATTACGCCCCGCTGCTCTCTGGGATTTTGGCGCCGGGAGCGATGCGCTTCGGCGGCTGTCGGGGCAGGGGCTGTTTCCCAAGGCGAGCGGGCTTGGCTAACGTACACTGAGGCGCCCAGCGCTACGGCAATCCCTGCCTCTTTAAGTTCACAGCCCGCCTGGATCACAGGGTCATGCGTTTGTTCACAGAACGGCGCTTAAAGGCCCCTGCAGAAAGGTCCTCAGGCTATGGGGTGGGGATAAAACGCATAATTCATCATTAGTGGATTTCCTAATGTGTCATCCCGCTGTGGGTTAGACCTGCATGACTGCGCCAATTAGGACCAACTTTATGAAGGTATGCAGTAAAAAACTACTTCCGTGTATTTTCACCATTGGAAATTTTGTTTATAAAGTTTATTGGAGTGCAATTTCAACAAATGATATTGTGGAAACAGAAAAATTTTCATCCCTCCCCCCTCAGCAATTCCAAGTAGCATTATTGTTTGTGCCACTGTCCTCAGAGCCTTGCTAGTGCTAGCTGCCTGGCTACTGTCCAAAGCAAGAAACAACTGTAAGAATCCCAATTTTGTATTCAGAGCCCCAGTCTCAGTGCTATGATAAAGGTAAAGTAACATCCAACCTCCTTCGTCAATGGTGTTCTTTTTCTCTTGCCTGGGTCGAGGTTCAACTTTCACTTCTGTTATTCCACTGTCTGGCATTTACACTACTGGGGATAGCTAGAGATGGTGAGGCGGGCCAATTTTTTTTGCCGCCTTTCAGAATGGCGACGTCATGACTCGCCCATCTCTGCCTCTAATTGGCTGGTTCTCATAGCTTTTTTGGTTGGGTCAGATAGCTTTCAGCATTAGGAGTCAGATTGGCAAGGGTTAAGGAAGAATAGCTAGGCAAGCCCACACTGGGTTTAAAGCGCTTGAAAGTCTGAAAAGAAGATACTGAATCAAGACCTATTTCATTTTGTTTGTGAGCAGATAAAGAAAATGCAAAAAAAAAAAAAAAATCTGTTGGGAATTTTTGGAGAAAATCCACTTTTTATCGGCACTCAACTTGAAATTTTCAAATTGACATTCAAGGGTTAAAAAACTTCTGTGCTTTGGTGACTTATTTCTGAAAGTCTCCTCTGCAGGGTTGTCGATCAAAAGAATGTGAAAAATGGTAATAGTAGTTCATCTCCTTTTTTTAACCCTCGCATGGCAAAAATGTTCCATATAGCTAATTGTAATGCTTAGACATGTGCGCTATTGTACTCTTTGACTGCTTGCTTTAAGCGCAAACTAAATAGTTTGTAGCAGCTATCCTTTACCTGATGCCTCTCGCACTTTAAACCCAGTGTGAGCCAATCATAGGCAGAGGAGGGCAGGCCATGCCTTTTCCGTCATATAGGAAATAATATTCATTAAAAAACAAAAAGCACCCACTGGAGAAAAACAAAATTTCTGACCTCCCTCTTTGGTTGCATGGTTAACGCGCTGCTTTTGTGCCATAAATCAAGCTTTCATTATTCTGGGAGATCATACCCAGTGGCAGACAAGGCGATGCCAAGAGGAAGCCAATCTTACTGCTGATAGTATCATTATTTTAAAGCCATGAGGGTCATTCCATATGAAATCAACCGGGGCTTCCAGAGTCATGGTCTTGGATTTCCCTTAAATTTTGGTGGAATGTTGTATATGGGGTATATTTTAATGGAATATTTGTGCAAGAAAACCTGCTTGTGATGGTGGCAAACCGATGCAGTCTCTGTCTCGAGTTCACTTTGCAGAAGATGCTCATCAATACCAGTGTCTTCGAGCCTCGATAAAGTGACTCCAATGACTCTGGTAATTAGGAGTTCTTTTTGCCCAAAGGCAGAAAGCATTTTCAGTCAAAATTTTCTGAAAATCAAAATGAAAGCAGATGAGGAAAGACCACTTTCTGATCATCAGCTCAGTTGTTCAGGTCTGCAGTCCATAGTGGGAGGTATCAACGTAGTATGCGAACTGTATAAGGCCTAAATGTGGCTGTGCATGCACTTTCACTTTAATCGGGAACCTAATTTGTAAGAAACTTACCTTGCATTGTATGTCTTTTGATGACAGTCATCTGTAGACCTGCGGACTTTTCCAACAGTACAGGAGAGGGGATCAAGCGGAGGATTGGAAGTTGAAGCCATAATGTCTCTTGAGGCCATGTGCTTTAATTAGTAGTTGCTGCCCCCAAATTAGAGCATCGGGTCGTGGTGCCATCTAATGTGTGACACCGTAAATACCTAGAATTTTCGGTGGAGATTGTAATGTCTTCTAAACTGTGCTGATTTTGTAATTGAGTATGTATGAAAAAGGTACAACACACTGTGCACGAAAACCATAAAAAATGCAACTTTTGGATACAATTTTAATATTGTAGCAGCCGAAAGACCACTTTAGAACTTTCTTGTGGTGAAAGTACAGACAAAGAGCTTTCTAATGTTATAGGTCCCATAAAAATCAGAGGATACTCCCATTGTGAAAAAAAGGCCCAAAAATGGGTTAGCTACCAAGACAGGGGGTCATAATTGCCCCCACCGCAGAACAACTGCAAAATTTATACAAGATATCAATGTGCCAATGGAGACCTGAGTAACTGCACTTACACTAATAGACATAACATTTTGAGATTAGTCATTCTGTTTGGGTGAAAGAGCCACCTGAAATGTGCCAAATTTTGGATTCTGTCTGTTTTTGAACGATGACAGAATAGACATGAATGGGTTAATTTTCTTTCTTTTACTTTTAAATTGTTTACCTATGGAAGGTTAATAATTCCTGAAAAAATGAACTCCATATCTATGTTAGTTTTTTAGTTTTTGCCCCATGAAAATGGCTATAATTCATTTTGCCGAATCTGAGGGTGCCACACCCACTTTTTGAACCTCCCAGAAAATGAAAACCGCTGGGGGTATTGAGCTAAAACTTGGTATTTCTTCATTTGGCCCCATAAACAACATTCTGTTAAATTTTAAAAGAAATCCATGACCATGACACTGGGAAGTTCCTGGAATTTGATTGATGTCATATGGAATGACACATTACACTATTACTTCACAAAAAGTAAGAAAAAGTTGTCTAGTTACACCTTTAAATGTTAATAATGTTATACAGAGAATTTTATGGAAGTTGTGCTTTATTAGCCTGCCTGTACCTAAAATGGGAATGTGAGCATTGGAATTGGACCATGGAGCAATGAAACAAGGTGGCCTGATTTGATGAATTGTGTTTTATATGATATCATGTGGCTGGCTTGGCGCCTGAGTGTTACTTACCAGGGGAGAACATGGCATCAGGATACACTTTGGGAACAAGGCAAGCCAGCTGAGGCAGTGTGATGCTTTGGGCAATATGCTGTTGGGAAACCTTGAGTCCTGCCATTCATGTGGGTGTTACTTTGACACTACTATCTACCTAATCATTGTTGCTGAGCAAGTTCATCCCTTCATAGCAATGGTATTACCTGATGGCAGTGGCCTCTTCCAGCAGGACATGCACTGCCTCAAAAGAGAAAAAAAAATGTTCATTAATGATTTGTTCTGTTTGAGGAGCATGAAAAAGAGTTCAAGGTGTTGACTGGGCCTCCAAATTCTCGAAATGTAAAACCAGTTGACTATTAGAGGGATATTCAGAATCTGCCAGTGAATGCAATGGCATCTTTCTCAAATAACATATGGATCACATAATTTTAACATTTCAAAATAGCATACCAGATCCCAGATAGTAGTGTCTCAAACCAGACTCTCTCCCCCACGATCTTCAGTTTGAATGGTAAATACGTAACACACATGTCAGTAATTCAGCCCATTAAACTTTAAGAGGAGGAAGCTGCCATCCTCCACTGAAAAACTCTTTGTGCCTATTGAGACTATTCAACCCGTCACGCCTCCATGTTTGCAAAAATGTACAAACGTGTATTTCCCTAGGAAAATAATTGAGACAGCTAGCTACCATGGATGATAAGCCAACGATACCAGTGAAATAGGACACCGTAAGACATTAAAGATGTGTCCGTGGTGAGGAGGAACTTCACACAAGACGTGGTCTTCTACCACATTTCACCAAAAGACAAGCAACAGATTTGGAGGTTAATTACGCTATTTAGCTTGTTTGCATTGGTCTTACAGCCCCTGGCAAAAATTGTGGAATCATACTTAGAGGTTGTTAATCCAGCTTTTTTAGACACAAAACAAATTTTATTCATTAGCTTAACATTTGGGCTACTTGAAACATACCTAAAACAAACGATTATTATTATTATTTAATTAATGACTTTTTTTTCCATAATCAGGCTGAGGCAACAATTATGGAATCACTCAGTGTTGAGGAAAGACATATGGAATCATCAACAAAAATGAAAATGAAAACGATATAGTTCTTTATATCCAGGAAAAGCCCGCAGTTCCCAGTATACTCAAATAGTCAGCTATTCCATTCCAATAGTCCGCCATTCGGCGTTCCGGGGATATTATGTTTTTGGTCCGACCGCCACGCCGCCCTACGTGTTGACGCGATAACTTCAGTAATATTTCAATTAGAAATTTCAAGTATTGCATATAAGTAAGTATCATAAAGAGGAAGAACTGGTTCAATTTTGGACAATTTAAGATTTCTAGATTGGCCACCAGGGGCCAAAAACTGATTTCACTGTTAATGCGATGACTGCAGTAATATTTCAATTAGAAATTTCATGTTTTGCATATAAGTAAGTATCATAAAGAGGAAGAACTGATTCGATTTTGGACAATTTACAATTTCTAGATTGGCCACCAGGGGCCAAAAACTGAAAAATCACTGTTTTTCTTGTTTCTCTTGAAAAATTTGTCCGTTTGACCTCAAATCAAGAGCAAATGAAAGGTCATGACCTGAGGATGTGTCCCACAATGACAATATACCTGTTTGGTTAAAAATTTTGACACAAGGTGGAGCTTTGTCACATAAAATTCACAATTTTTGCAATATCTTTGGAAATATTTGTCCAGTTGACATGAAACTATGTGCAACTGCAAGGTCGTGACCTCACAACGTGTGACATGATGACATCATACATGTATGGTTCAATATTTTGCCACCAGGTGGCACTTTGTGATGGAAAAATTACCATTTTGGCCATATCTTCAGATCCATTTGTCCGATTGACCTGAAATCAAGTTCAAATGAAAGGTCATGACCTGAGGGGCTTTATATTGTATTGGGTCTATTCAAGGATT
Source organism: Gymnothorax reevesii (assembly GCA_029721435.1). NCBI lineage: Eukaryota > Metazoa > Chordata > Actinopteri > Anguilliformes > Muraenidae > Gymnothorax > Gymnothorax reevesii. The sequence goes on from CM056589.1 coordinate 26,650,425, forward strand.
GGGGAATTGGAGGATTTGGGGCGTTCGGGAATATACCCCAAGCCGTCGCCTCCGATGGCATAAGCCTAGGCTTGCTTAGTCCAGTAAAGCAGATATGTTGAAGTAATGGAGCAATGGACTGAAGTGGCCTATGTGGCATCATGTATCAATGATTACAAGGTCAGCAAGCTAGCAAGCGGTAGGTTGTTTCACAGATTGTCCATAATTTGTCAAATCTGCAAATGGGTCACTAGTTGGTTGTTTGTTTGGCCAGATGTCTGACACATTTTACATTTTCAATGTTAGTGTCATGCAATATCACTGTTTTTGCTGAACATCGTGACCTGTTGGCAGACAGGCAGTTATGTCCCGGTGGTTCATCAAGTTCGGCAAACACAGACGCTGAAGGTCTTTGAGATTTGTCACAGGATGAATTGTGAGAGTTGAATCAAAAGTATCTTTTCAAATTTCCAGCTAACTGTCCAGGCTCCAACTAATTTGGTTCCCAGTACAAACTTTGGCTGCTTTTGAATGGTCAGAAAATTACGTTCTACTGTCTAATTTCTAACCACTTTTCTTTAACCATGATGGAAAATGTCATGAGGTAAAGGAAAGGTGTAAAGGGGAATTCAGAACAGCTTAGATAGACAACCGCGCAAAAACAGAATTCAAATGCATTTACACTTGGGAACATGATCATACATCTCTTTCACTTCATGTTTGTTTGTTTTCATGATTTGCCCAATAGATGGTCATCACACACACACACGTGCGCACACACAAACACACACACACACACACACACACACACACACACACATATGCACACTCACTCACTCACTCACTGACTCACTGACTCACTCAGTTGATAGTGCGTTTTATATAAAACTTTCACTATATGTTGAGTGACCATTCTGAACACAGCCTCATTTTCAGGGCTTCCGAAGTACAGCCTGATCGGCGGAAGCATTTGGAAACTGCCGAAGCTAATGCAACTGGCTTGAGAAACTACAGATCGCGAGGCAGGGGTGAGCCGATCTGTCTCACAATCTTGTGCCTGATCTAAATTGTTTGACTAATTGAGTCATATTTTGCTCTGGCATTTCATTTTTATCTGCTACATTTGTGCGCTCTGTCGGCAAGCGCATCCTAAAGAATTTACCGCGTTCAAGCAAAGGAGTGAATCAGCAAGGTTTATGGAGCTGTCACACGACTAAAAGTAAGGCAAATGACTGGAGCAAAAACCAGCTGGCAGCCTGGCTCCACTGAATGGGAGTTGTCCTCCCCTACCTTTGGGCTAATGACTAAGCTAACTTAGCGCCCTATCAGGGTAAACAGGGGGGCACAGTGATTTATGAGAAGAAGTCTTTCTCAAGATTTCTCCCCATGGTGTCTGATTCTGAGCCAGTGACGTCTGTCCCAAATTCCTAATCGCATCTTAAATATAGAGTTTCTTACCTTAAGAAGCCTTCTCTTGGATCACTTGCATTTTTGTGTAATCACACATAGATGCCCAGAAATACCTCAGAGGGCTCACAGTTTTAGCTCCTTCATTAACTCTATGAGTGAGGCTGGAATGATCTCATGCCTTATGCCGCATCTATCCTTGACGGATTCCCAAATGCTCAGAACATCATACTGTCAAAGGAGATATGGGAACTTTACCGGCTAGCAGTTTTTGACTGGTTAGTAAAAAATCAAATAGCGGTAAATGAGGGACCTTTTCCGAAGGATAAGAGGCATTTGAGGCTATAATTTCTGACTGAATGAGTTTAGAAAGTGTTTTCTCTCACCACTGGGAGCTTGTTACCTTACTAGCTAGCTTTTTTTTTGGACGGCGCAGTCTGTCTTACACAAAGTAGCGCTCTCTTATTTTCTGGTACAGGATGTGCTGTCCTGTTAAAGAAAATGATTTAAATGTCTTGCTTATCATTTGTTTGCCTGATAAGAGATTTTTAGTTTTTGCTCTAAAGAGACACCAGTTCTGCTATAAGGGAAACAACACTACAAGGTGCATTTAAGAGCAGAGTAGATTTTATTTTATGTAACCTCAATTCCAGAAGAATTGGGACAGTGTATAAAATGTAAATTAAAGCAGAAAGCAGTCATTTGCAAATTCCTTTTCAGTAATATTCAATTGAAAAAAATGCAAAGGGTGACACGTTACAATAAGGGTACAATAATTAACATTAATTGACATGAGTACCTTCCCTATCTGTTAATTAGCAGGTGACTAATGCGTTAGGTAGCTGAATAAGCATAATGCAACCATAATTGAAAAATCATGGAATTTCATATTTTTGGTGGCCCGGACATAAAATTTGGTGGCCTGAAAAAAAATTTAAGGGAAAACATGAACAGTTGTTCAAGATTTTATAGTTGGGCTATTTATGCAATTTTACACAAACTTCCTTTAAAGCCATCATGAAGTCAATTAATTTGAACCCTTTTTTCAATTCTTTTTCACATCAGCTATAAATAACTATTTGTCCCCGTTTACACTTTAAAAACACAGGCACTCCCTCCTCACAAACACACACACATACACACGCACACACACCACCACCATCGCCACCAAAATGCCAACAATGACAATTTAAACAAACAAATGAGGGAAAAAAAGGGAGATGTTTAAATTCAACAACAACATATGTACATGTTTTTACAACATAAGACTCACAGAGTTGTGGGTTCAAAACAAGTTAAGAAGGCTATACTAGGCCTGCAGCAGATATAAACAAAGATTTTGACTTTTGCAGATAAGACCAAAACAACAACAACAAAAAGGTATTGCGGAGAATCAACAAGCTAGGTTATCACAGGTCTGGTATGATGGCAATGAAATTTAATCAAGAAGAAAGAAGCCATTTCTCATAAAAATCTTACTATAAACTTCATCTGCTTAACTATGAAATAAATAATGAATACAGTTTTGTCACACACGGTTAGTTGTTTCTAGACACGAAAGTACAATAATAACAGCAGTATATCCTGGCACATTGCACATTTTACTATACAGGCAACATGTTTTGCTCTCAATGTCAATCAGAACATGTCATTATAAAAAAGTAGTCCTCATTAGCAAAACTTTGTTTCAGGATTTGAAAAAGAAATATGCAAATTTTAATCATAAATGGCAGCTTGTCTTGTAAAATGATCATGTTATCAAATTTACAGATATACAGCAAATAATCTGTGAAGAAAGAGAATTAAGGGAAATGTGTTTTACATATTTGCTCCTCAATCTAAAATGTGAATGTACTTGTACTGAGGTTTATAACTTCATAAGCCCGGGACGATTACGAACATTCTATGTACCTTGCGATCGACCTAGCTATCAGATTATACACGCGGCATGCATGCATGCACACTGGATCGGAGCATGTGTTTTGCTCAGAGTCTTAATGTAAATAAACAAGAGGCGTTGCCGATCACAAATTAACAAGAGACACAAATCACGCTGCTCGAGCTTCATGAATGAAGGTATCACAAATCAACTGACCTTCATTGCAGTGTGTGCGAAAAGTTCTGGCTCATGATCAGACAATATGTCTGATCAAATAACAGTCAATGACCGGACATTTTTGATTTACACTGGACAAAGCCTGGCATACTTTCTCGCAGTGTAAAATGATTTGACCCGGACAAAACAAAGATTATTTTGCTTTTTACTGAATATCCTTTAATTGAAAGCTCAAAATTTCACATTACCATAACATTAACACTGGCAGTGGATGGAAAATGAATACACCCCTTGAACATTTTTTCAGATTTACTTTACACATAGATTAATTGAACTTTAATTGCAGGCTGTGTGTTTTTCCAAGAAATCTACATACAGTACTTAACCTTTTCTTTGGAGGCATTGTAAAATTCTACCGTTTTTAAAATCGCAATTGAGACATTATAACATCCTTAAATCCTTTGGTATCATAATGCCATTTTTAATCGAAATTTAGGCATTTTGATATCTTAAAAATATGTTTAAACCGATACTGAACTGACACTAGATCTACAGTAGAAAACATGCAAATCAGATAAACACACAGGCCCACATACCTCCTTGCAAGGCAACCTCAAAAGTGAAAATGGAGAACGGTCTGGCATGACTGCATCCCTCAATCATGCTACTGATCTTGGATATTATAAAAAAGGCACGTTATCGCATTGTGAAGTAATGTAGAAGTTGATTATGGACAGTGTAGAGTTATGGTAAGAACACTGTGCATCCGCACCTCCTGCAAGAAAGCGCATGGCTAATTTATATGCAGAATAACGTGAAAAATAATTACCCATATGCTTGCTCTTTCGGAGCGAAAAGCTAGTTCAGAGTTTATTCAAATGTGTCATTTTTGTCGAATTTGTTCGACGGTCCGACGACTTTTCGCGCACACTGCATTGTTTATGTGCATGTTTTCTGTATTTTCCTTGGTAGCCCGATCGGGCCACAAAAATTGATCAATCACGGAAATCTGGAGGCCTGAGAGCAAATTTTGGTGGCCACCACTTATGTCGAACCCTGCCTTAATTGATGTGAACATCATTTGTAAATGTTAACCAGATGCATTAGTTAATTAGCTGTTAGTAAATGCTTATTACTGCATTAACTAATGTTAATTCATGTCCCCTTATTGTAAAGTGTTACCATGCAAAGCTTTTCTCTTCAATGTTATTGTCTTTGAAAACAGTAGCCATTTTGAACTGTGATATCAGCAAAAAATTCCAATGAAGTTCTACTGGTGTTTAACATCTCCTCCTTTTGATATTTGTTATTATGGAAATGAGGACACTGATTGCCCAGTTTTTTGGGGCCAAAACACAGTAGGACTATCTCGAATGTTATCAGTAACATGCTCAAAAGCCAGTGTCTTTCTTGGTATGGGGCTGCATTTGTAATCTTGGCATGGATAATGCATATCTATGAAGGTATAATTGATGCAGAGGGGTATGTGTGCAAATTTCCAAAAAAAAACGTACGCTGCCTTCCAGACATTGTGTTTATCAGGGACACCCCAGTTTTTTTTCTAGTAGGATCATGGCAAGCCACTCTCTGAACATGTTTCAACAGCGTGGCTTTGTGGTCATAGAGTACAGGTACTAGACTGGTCTGATTGCAGCCCAGACTTGTCTCTCATAGAAAACGCGGAGCGGATTTTAAAGTTCAGAATTTCACGATGGAGACCCTGCACTCTTGATCGATTGAATTCATGCATCAAGCAAGAAATGGAACCATTTGTGCTTTTGCAACTCCAGCATTTAGTTTTTCTCAGTCTTAGAAAAATTACTGAGTGTTATGAAAGGGAGAGGTGATGTTGCACAGTGGTGAACATGCACCTGTCTCAACTTCATTGGAGTGTGCTCTAGATGTTTTATTTCAAAATAGCTTTTATTTTCATAAAACAATGAAGTTGAGTTAAAGCATGACAGATTTGTGTTTGTACTTCTTTTTAGCTGAACACAGGTAAAGGGATTTACAAATTACTGCTTGCAGTACTGCTAACATTTTACGCAATCGTCCCAGTTTTTCTGAAATTTAATACTAATACGGAATCAAATGTTTTTTAACTTTCATTGAGTCTCATGTGGGTATTCTAGTATTGGAATGTTAAAGCTGTGTTGGTTAAACTCACATTTGTGAAGAAATAAAATTGAATTGACATTCTATTAGCGGCAATGCAGGGCACATGCAAGCGTAGGAAATGATGAATGGCTGGCCTGTTACCCTTTCCCATGGGAATCAGAGTAACATATCTCGAATCCAATTATGACAGTCTGTATTTTTTAATTAAGGCATGAACTCGATACAATCAACTCTGCCACGAAATGCCACAAAGAGTCAAGTGCCCGTGTCATTTAATATATTGTGTAATAATAATTTTATGCCTGCCTGACCTTCGCTCCGAGCCAGCGTAGAACGTACGTTTCTAAATCCACACAGCAATGCACCATAATGTAATCGTTAGTTAATTTTACAGCTGCTGATTTCCGTTTTGATCGCTGACCCCATTAATTCACGCATAGGCTGAAGTGTGAGCGGGGGGGGACAAGGGCTTGCTAGAAACGCATTAATGACAAGTTCCTGTCGGGGCGCGTCGATAGCATGTTGCCGTGCCGATGCGGACGAAACGCTGCCGAAATATATGCTGCAAGAGTTCCTTTTTCAATCAAAATAAAATGTATGGGTGTTGCGAGGGATTAATCTCAAATGTCACTGTAATGGGCCTTACTGAAAACAGTCTTTGAAGGCGTTGAATGTGATAAACGATTGAGTAAAGAACTCCACAATACTTTAGTCTGTGCGCAGCTATAGGGTATTTCTGGCTTGCTGCATTTCAGGCACTTATGTTAGAAATTATGCCTGCCCTGGATTTTATGTCTGCTGTTCTATGCAGCATTGTAACATAGGCATGGGAGCAATTTGACAGTAGTTGCTGGATTGACAGGAGTGTCCATGATGTCTTTAAGTTCTGTTGTTCTATAAACTTAGACCTCTAATTCACCCCTATGGTCTAAAATAGCAGCTGCGCACTCTGACTCAGTGCTCACATTTACCAGGCCTTTCAGTTTACTGCCAGCTAGTGGAAAACTACCTTTTACCTGCTTCATCTTTGAAAGATGTCAGTCTCCTTCACATCAAATAGCACATTACACAAGTCTTTTCCATGATTCGGATGACTCTCGAACAGGTTAGACAGAGTTCAAGATGTTCCCTTTGGCTCTGTTCTCCAACTCCAGTCCTGCATGGTCGCAAGTTCTGTTGCTTTCCTCTGAGTCGGCAGCGAATTTGAAGCTCTCAGAAGCAAGATGTGGGGGTGGTTAAATTTATGACAGACATCGTGACCCGTCAAGGCTGGATGTTAGTTCCGTCTTGGCAGAAGGGAAGAATCTGCCACTAAGAGAATAGTTAAAGACAGGTCACAAACTTTTAAGATGGCAGTAAGACTATGTCCCTCTTTTTACCAGCCCAGTATCACTCCTTGATACCCAATCATTGCGACATCAGTGTGAAATACGGCTGTTTAACGACTTCACATCTTGTTAGGGCATAAGGGCTTTATATACTTAGTGCCATAAAGAAATGTGGTGAGGGAGTAGTCTATAAATATATGTGGTAATTTCTGAATGTTTCACGCTATGTGAATGTGCAAATGCACAAATACTTGCACATGAATTGAACGCTTTGACAGTTTCTGTTTTTACGTCATGTTAACATATTTTGTTATCCAATGTGCTGATATAGAGAGCCTAAAAGTAGAAAAGTGTCGCTATCCGAACACTTGTATGCTCCTCTGTGGCCTGACAATGTTCTTCGCGAAAGGGCCGCCGGTAAAAGAGCGCTGGCTGCTATTGTTTTGGCAGCAGACTGCAGAAACAGCACATTTGTTGCCAGCTGCTGGCTGTGGGTCTTAATCCCGGAACCTATTTGGATTACAGTCAAAGCCCACAGTGCAAAAAATAAATAAATAAATAAATCTGTGTTATCAAGTGTTTAAGTCTTATGACACCTAACATTTTTTTTTTTTTTTAAAGATGAAAATAAGTTCTGATTGTAAATTTCCTTCGGCCAGTCAATTTTCTGGTCCCATTGGCACATATTGAAATCCTTAAAATATCCTTATCTCATTGGCAGATTTTTTTTTTTGCAAGCAAGGACATGACAGAAATTAGTGTAAATCTAAGAATAAGGTACTTTGATTATTTTTAGAGTCAGGTTAAAAACATGTTATTTTTATTATTTCCGCCAAGGAGATTATGCGATTGTCGGTTTATTTATTTATTTATTTGTCTGTCTGTGGACAGGATTTCTTGGAAACTACTGGACGGATCTTCAATAAATTTTCACCAGAGTTAGATCTTGGTCAAGGGACGACTCCATTAAATTTTGGTGATGATCCGGATCAGGATCTGGATTCTGGATCCGGATCCGGATCTGGATCTACAAATTTTGTGACATTTCTCGGAAACTACTAAACAGATCTTCATGAAATTTTCACCAGAGATAGATCTTGGTCCAGGGATGACTCCATTAAATTTTGGTGATGATAGGAGCTATATCGAGTAATACCTCACAGGAAAGCTCTTGTGATGAATGATCTGACACAATTGTTTTCACTTGGATGTCATTGCTAGACGAGAATGGGTTGCTTTACACACACAAATCCCAATTAAACTTGTCGCATGCGTGGTCCTAAAATCTTCCCAAGAGACAGATCTTGCATTTGTATCAATGTCATCCTTTGGCGGAGATCAGAAATCTCGGATTGCTCTTATTTTTACAGGGCAGGCAGTTGAGAATTCTGCCCTGTATATAAGGGCGATGATCTCTCTCTTAGTGGAAGGGCAAAACCAGTCTGCAAAATGGGATGACTGCAAAGCCCCATCCGCAATCATAACAATCTTCCCTAAGAACCTCGAAAACAGAGCTGAAGCTTCGGGTACCGCACAATAATCTACCATATTTGCTCTATTTATATGGAACAGTTGCATAACTCACTACTGCACATTACGTAATATGGACAAGTTGATGTTTTTGTTGTGCTTCCATTTGATTTGTCTGTAATTCGATGCTTCATTTTGCACTTTTTTTCCTCGAGGTCTTTAGTGTGTTTCTTCATGTGCGGCTCGGAGCCCGTCTCTGACAGTGCCTGTTCGGTTCGTGCCTTCGTGCCTTTGTCTGATAGAATATCTGCCTACACTACTGGACAGACTGCCTGCGAGTTAGTAAAAATAAACGTGTGAGTGCTCTTAATTTAATCAGCATTAAACTGACTTGATAACAGACATGGGCCGCATCTGAAATCCCATTCTACATATACCTATACTGACTTTGGTTTGAGATCTATGACTCAACCGTGGATGACATAGGTACAATGTGTGTGCATCAGTGTGGTATGGATGAAATCAAACACACTATACACAACCCCTGACCTGATTTATTTACTGATGATGTAGCATAGTCTTCCCACAAAAAGAAAAAAAAATTAATTTCAGACAAAACTTTACTTTGCAATGGTGGCATTTATACATATTTTAAGTACTACTGGCTCATATAGAATTCCTGTCAATATTGTATGTTGTTTATTTCATGTAGCATTTTCAACGGAGAGCTATTGCTTTTTCTGTCATCTTGAAAATGGCTAATTATTCTAAGGTCAGTAGCTCTATGGGACAGCATCATGTCCATTGGAGACATACAGCAGAATTCTGCTGGATGCAATAGGTCATCCAGGTTTTGTTTGCATACAGTTTAATCCATAGATAGGATTCACGCATAGTACAAACTCCACACACAGCTTTCTGCTTATTGTATAATAAAGTGTATGGCTACTCAGATCCATACACGGCCAGGGTGCCCAATCGTGAGCCATGAGCTGAGATAGCACAACTTTTCATTCTAACCAATTACCACACGCAAAAATTTCACTTACTTCCAATCAGAGAGGAATGACTCTACTGTGACATCCCCTGGTGAGAGGATTGGTTGGAGGTAAAGCCTTCATGGCTGGGATGGGGAGCCCTGCTCTTGGATAGCCAAAGCCCTGTATATTTTAGATCAATGCTTCTCAAACCTCTCCTAGAGGACCACTTGTCCCACGTGTTTTGGATCTCTCCCTTCTCAAGCACAGGTGATTCAAATGATCAGGTGGTCATCAACCCCCAAAAGCTGATTGATGATGATCTTCTTATTTGAATCACCTGAGCAGGAACAGGGAGAGATCTAAAGCACGTGGGACAAGTGGTCCTCCAGTAGAGGTTTGAGAAGCACTGTTTTAATGTCCCTCAGCTCTAACACACCTGATTCAAATGACTGTAGCTCATCAAGGTCTTGATAATGGGACAGATGCTTGATACTGAGAGGCAATCTGTTGAGTTAGAGAAGGGAAACACACAGGGCTGTGGCTCTCCAGGACCAGGATACTCTACCCCTGCTATATGACCTCGCCCTTCTGTGACATACAGTATGATTGTTCACAACTCTTCATTAGAGCGTCTCAAACTTGTCCGTAAAAGGGCCAGGGGTCTCTAGGTGTTTATTCCAGCCAAACTGAAGCACGCCTGATACAACTTATCAACTGTCCAGTTTGAGATCAGTTGATTAAATTGGTATTGTCAGGTGTGCTTCTGCTCGGTTAGTTTGAAAACCTGCAGCCCCCTGGCCCTTTTACTAACCAGTTTGTGACCCCTTCGTGAGAGAGTAGAAGCGGGATCGAGAACCCTGTTCCTGGAGAGCCATATCGCAGCACGGCTTTTGATGTCTCTCTGCTCTTGTAAGCCTGATTCAAGTGATTGTAGCTTGTCAAGAGGTTGACAAGAGGCAACACCCAGCATGTTGAAGCACTGATTGCCAGCTTTAACCCTTTGAGCGCTAAATACAAATAGTGTTGCTCAATGATGCAAAATATCAAATTCAAAGCTCTAGCAGGGGAGCTCTTTGAAACAAGTCACCACATGATAGGTTTTCAACAGCACAGCATAATTTAATTGATGATTTCTTGAAAATGTATTTCAGCGTTGTGAGGGTTAATTTTGAGGGTGCCATCTTCCGCATCACACGATTTGTCCAGAATTGACAGCGCATTTTACCCAGTGTCCCCACACTATATATTGAGGCCTTAAAAAAAATGAACAGCTTTAACAGGAAGTATTAGAAAGTAATAATTTTTAAACCAGTGCTTGGTAGAGCTTCCGTTGCAACCAATGACTGCTTGAAGTCTGTGACACGTAAACATCGCCAGATTCTGGGTATCTTCACTAATGATGCTCTGCCAGGCTGCGTACAGCAGCCATCTTTAGTTCCTGCTTGTTTCAGAGACTTTTAATCTTAAGTCTTGCCTCCAGAATGCAATTTGTATATTTGGTTGGATTAAAATATGGTGATTGACTTGGCCAAGAGAACCAAAATGACAAAAATTGCAGTTCGGTCCAATGAATTATGGTATTCTCTGTACACTGTCAGTCACTGACTTGGCCTGTTCATAATTCAGCGCCTCAACAAACAGCCTGTTTTAAGACCTTACGGGAGGCTTTTGGGCACTGAATGTGCCTGCTTACCCAGAACCTCCTCTATCTGTGTCGCACACGTGCTGTTCTTCCTTTAACACAACAGCAGATGGAGCCCCGATATTTCGCACTCACACTGTTTCCCTCAGCCACGTGAAAAGCTTTGATTCGAGAGCACGGTGAGGTTCTTTTCTTAGACATTACATCACCACACTCCTCTGCCTTTCTCTCCTGCGCTCCGCTGCACACTGAGAATGTGTGGGAACCTGCTCCTGTTTTCACAGCTTATGTCATCTCCGACACACGAGTGTGGAGAGTTCTGAGCATTACACCATTATTACTTCTGTGTTTGGGCTCAGGTGTGTGTGTGTGTGTGTGTGTGTGTTTGTTTGTTTGTTTGTGTATGCATGTGCATTTGACTGCGCAGTGTACTGAGTACGTGTGAGTTTGTTTGTGTGTGTATTGACTGCATGATTATTGTTAATTTGTCCATCTACTTTCACTCCCCTTAGGTAAATTGTTCACATACTGTGGCTCAAAAAAATCATCATTATTAATACTCACACTTTCACATCATTTTATCAGTAAATTTGAGTCCAATGTGCAGGAGTACCAAGCCAAAACAGGGGAAAACATCTTACAGTCCAAGTACGGTGTCCAAGTATACACAGAACATGTGGGCTTCATTGATAGAATCCTGCAGTATGATATTTGGCAGCTGAATGCTCTCGCTGCGCCTGTTGTCTGTTAATACGGGATTGGTGGCATAAGATCTCGGAAGGACTTGTTTTGATTTAATTTGAAGTATACTCGTTTCTATTAAATATGGCAGAAATATGTTTTTCCCCTAATTGCTCTTGTCATTGTTGGTTGGTTTTTGTGAATGTTTTGGTTCCCCCTGGTGCCGTCAGAACATCGCTGACCCGTCGAGTCATGGACTCCACAAGACCTTTGAAGGTGTCTTATTGATTTTAGCAGCAGGACATTAGGAGCTGGTGGTTTAATTCCTGTAAATTGCAAGATGGGGCCTTCATGGATTGGATTTGTTTTCCTTGCATATCCCACAGATGATGGATTTTCATGTTCCTCAAATCATTCCTGAACTATTTTTGCTGTGTGGCTTGATACATTATCCTGCTGAAGGAAGCTACTGTCATTAGTGTATACCATTGTCATAAGGGGGTGCACTTAGTCTGCAACAGTGCTTAGGTAGGTGGTACGTGTCAAAGTAAAATCCACATGAATGGCAGGACCCCAGCAAAAGGTTTCCCAGCAAAACATTGCTCAAATCATCACAATGCCTGTGCTGGCTTGCTCTCTGGCCATAGTGCATCATGGTGCAGTGTCTTCCACAGGTGAGTGATCCACACACACCCAGCCATCCAATTGGTATAAAAAAATATGATTCATCAGACCGGGTCACCTTCTTCCATTGCTCTGCGGTCCAGTTCTGATGCTCAGATGCCCATTGTAGGCACTTTCAGCGGTGGACAGGGCTCAGCATGAGCATTGGGACTGGACTGCAGCTACACAGCCCCCGTACGCAACAAACTGCTATGCACTGTGTTCTGACGCCTTTCTATCAGAACAGGCGTGAACTTTTTCAGCAATTTCAGTTACAGTACCTCCTCCGTTGGGCCACGCGGGTCAGCCTTCACTCTCCTCACGCGTCAAAGAGCCTCGGGTGTCCTTTTGTCAGTCCATTGGCTGTCCTTCCTTTGCCCACTTTTGATGGGTATTAACCGCTGGATACCGGGAACATCCCACAAGACCTGCCGTTAAGGAGGTGCTCTGACCCTGGGATCAAGCCATCACAATTTAGCCCTTGTCAAGGCCGCCCAGATCCGTACAACTTGTCTATTGTCTTACTTTCAATACATCTACTTTAAGAACTTACTGTTCACTTGCTGCCTAGTATATCCGACCTCTTGACACGTGCCATTATAATGTCATTCACGTCACCTGTCAGTGGTCATAATGTTATGACTTATCTCTAATGTTTCTCTCTTATATTTGCGCATTGCAAGTATGTGGTTTCATTTTTTAAAATGTTGCACTTTTACCTCGGAAGGTTTTGATTGGTGCCAGTATTCAGTTTGGTAGGCTAAAACCTCGGCACTTGTATGGCGCCTCTGTAACATTATGCTCTGTCAGTTACAGTATGTACGATGAAATGCTATAATTGAACACTGGCCTGTGTTTTTTCAGGTGCACTCAGGTGACATTCTTAAGTATGCAGACAGAAGACCAGTGTTCACTCCGACACTTTCTGTAAATATCACACGCACTCAAATCTGGTGTCCTTTCCAAGGGAAAAGTCGAGGAAACGAGCAACATTTCTAAGAGGAGGAAGAAAGCAAGCTGGCATTTCCAAAGATTGTGGACCCCATACCACCTTTTCCACTAACTACACTAGTGTGTCAGATACCATTTGCATTTATATGGGTGCATATTCACTCTGACCTTGGATTTCATCTTGGTGAACATTGGCTGTGGCCAGATTGCTTTGGAAAAGAGGGAAAACCGCCAATGCAAATGCCCAATCTACTAAACCCAATGGAAAGTGATTATGTAATGAGTTTAAAATGTAGCTATTTTTTTCCCTTAATGCGCCAGCGCTAGATTGCTGAAACAACACAAATCCATGAACTGGCAGTTCTAGCAGAAGAGCTATTTTAGAGATTTTACGTCATACTTTAATATGTATCAGCTAACAGAGCAAAAAGCAGAGCGATCCTGTTACCTGTCTGCTTTCTCTTATAATACAGCGGCAATCCATCACAATTACTCACCGGCCTCCACACACGTCCGCCTCATACCTTTCTCCCATTTTATGCGATCATTTGTGTTCCTTCGATCTCCCGACATCGGTCATGTTGTACTGATGGTGAATTGAACCACTGTACCCTCAAAGAGTGTGGTTGGATTGGGATTACTACAGTCAGTATGTCCGAAGTGTAATTATTGTCGAGAAAGTCGTTATTTGTTAAATGAAATCACAGCAACCCCAGTAATTAAACGATTGCTTGTAATTTTGTGCTCTGCCATCAGCACATGTCCTTAGCCGGCAAAAATTTGCCAGGGGCTGCTCTCAAATTGGCATTAGCAAGCAACACACATATCTGTATATATGCCATTCCCCTCGAACAAGAGACATACTGGCATTGATGTAACTCAAACTCGGTCCTGGCGCCCCACTGCGTTTGCTGATTTTTGTTCCAACCACAATAGGATAGGATTTTAACTATCTGTTTACTTGTCTTAAAGAGCTGCATTCCATGTTAAGAGCAGTTATTTACCATCTTAACCCTCATTTTGATGGACATATCCATTGTGCCATGAAGAATAAAACCCCTTATTTTCTATATTGTGAGGATTTTCAGGTGAAAACATTAAACAGATCAAATAAGATTGACAAAATCAGTAAGGTTTACTACTAATTTACCATATTAGGTTGCTGACAGTGTTGTTTTGAGTTCTCTCAAAATAATTTCCCTGAACCTCATGAACATGACACAAAACTGGTGCGACTTTATTGTTTGCCAATGAATAATTAGTGTTTGCAACCATGCGTCAACAGCTTCACCGATGAGAAGCCTATTGTTGGTTAAAGAACCAATTGTTTACATTGATTAAATGTTTGGTTAAATTGTTTCCCTCAGCAGTCATTTGAACTAGTTTTGAATAAATCTCAACTTGGATATGGAATTTTTATTCTTCATGGCATGTTTAAATTTGTAAAATGTGGCTGAAGAGGATAAAGAACTGCTCTATACACAAATGCGCCTAATTGAGACAAATCATAAGCTTTTTAAAATCCTAAGATTGCAAATATGGTTGGAACAAAAACCAGCATACACAGTGGGGCGCCCGGACCGAGTTTGAGAACTACTGATTCGGCCCTGTGGTAACAGTCGATAGGTCTCGTCTGCATCTTTGCACCTAGGCAGAGCAATGTTCAAGAGAAGAACACAAACTTCCACGTTAACTGGAGCTGTAACCCATGTTTGTGCACTGTGTTCCATTTTTCTAATAAAACATTCACAGCAACTCCCTTTCATCTCTCAAAACATCTCCTGGAAGGGAGTTTTGTTCATTGCAAGTGCTTTTTGTGTAGTGGAAAGACGAGGCCTCGTCTCATGTTGCCTGACTTTGAAAAAATCTTACGGAAAACAATGTTGAATGCAGTTAATGGGAAAAGTTTGGCATTGTTTTGATGCAATGAAAAACTTAAAGCAATTAGCCTGAGTTGTATTTCATTGTATTGAGTTGTCTATCTTTATGTTCAGGGGGCTGACAAATGCTAGTCAAATTTAGATGAATGTCTACAAGAAATGTGTACCATTTACATGCAAAATACAACATTAGAGAAAGTGTTCGCTTTTTGTAAACAACCACATTGTGAGACTGGCACACTTTTTCTGTTGAGTCCAATTGAGCCTGTGGTAACATTTTGAAGAAAGACAGGTGGTGCTTGCAAATATGGAGAAAAAAAAAAAGGCTCACAGATCACAAAGGAATGAAGTAAGATTGATGAGGTCAAGTTCACCTGCTGAATACAGTTGTTCGTCAAAAAGGTTCTCGGCACCATTACAATTTTCTTGGGGGCGTGTAATATAGACAAAGAGAAGAAATACTGTGTCAGAGATGGCTGGTACAAGGAAGGTTCTGATTGGCTGACATTCTTTCTCAGTGGGTGGAGTTTTAGTGACATGTTCTGGGCTGCAGTTTCCATTTGCACTCAGGCATAGTCAGTGTGACATGGACACTTTAACAATTAGGGAAGGCAGTTCGACAGATCTGAGCCAATTTTTTTAACTCGCAATTTCGTCAAAACTTTATTTGTGCCCTGCCTTCAATTTAAAATTAAAGATGCCTATTAAAGCAAAATACTGAAAGGTCTTATGTTAAGATGAAATTATGTGTTTAGTGAATGATAATTCTGGAATAATTTGCTGATTTGTCATTCCTTGTCTTAAGGTTTTCCAAAAGGAGTGGTCCTCTCCGGCCCTTTAGTTTACTCACAAACGAGTGTGGTGTGTCAGCACTCTGTGCCTTTGCAGTGCTGTTATGTTTGAATGATTAATGGCAGAATCTCAAAAAATAATAGCACACGTAGGGACTATAATGTTCCCAAATCATGTTGTATTTTGATACCAAAAGAAACTTGTTCCAGAGCCTATTTCACGTGGTGCCTAGACGTCAAGTAAGCATACACACGGACTACCTTGGATGGAAATGGGTTGGGACCTTGTGCATAGCCTCGTTTTCATTATGTGGTCGGTCTAACAGCCCAAATTATATCCTTAGCCCAGAGTATAGCTGGTGGGCTAGCCTGTTTTATACCCTGGGTATGATCTGAGCTAGCCAAGTTTATACCTCAGGCTAGAGGGCTATAGTCTGGCCTTTTGCCAAAATATGCCCACGTTATTAAGTAGGCTAGGCCATTTTATATGTCGAGAATAGCCTGGCGGGCGGTTAATCTAGCACACCGGTATCGAAAAGGTTCTGGGTAATTTCAAATTTTTTGACGTTGACAATAGATGGATAGATTGATAAATGAGAGGCTAGACCTAGACTAGAGCGACCTTACTGGTAGCACAGTAATAAAATGAGAGCACGGTTTTGCATCACTCATGAATTTAGTATAGTGTTTATGTTGCAGTAGGCAGTACATTATTTTGGGCCTTAAATGCCTTTCCGGAGACAGAATGAAAGGCTGATCGATATATTGCGCCGAGCTCAGCCCTCAGCAGTGAAGCTCAGGACACGAGCCTTGAAGTTTTTACCTTGAGGGATATAAAGCGGAAAATGGGATCCTCTCCTGTATTATTGGTAGTGGTTCAAAAAAAAAAAAAGTCTTGTAAAGATTTTTATGGCACTCGGAGTACAAGCTTTACTTGTTGTTTCAGCGCAAGCCACCTCTCAGCATTTGAACTGAAATATCATAGGAAGATTATTTTAGTTTTTGTCGCTGTACTGCATTCATTTTGTGTAACTTCAGGTCTAGGATTTTGGATCCCTGTTCAAGGTTTGATGCTTAACATTGTGAAACAGAGACTGGATCTTGAGCGTATGTTTCATTTTTCATTTTTCAAAAAGAAAAAAAACTTTTTAAAGCTCAGTATTTGGCACTTGAAGTTGGTATAGACAAACCCAAATACATCTTTCAGCGCTATATGCCGGTATGCAGCTGAAGTCTGTTATATATATGTTATATTTTTTGTCACATCTAAATCCTTGACTCTGTTTCTTACAGCAGGATAAAGCTGAGTTATTTTAGTACAGGGGTACATGACCGTGGTCCTGTAGAGCCCCAGGGTGTGTTGGCTATTGTCACTCTGAACTTAATTGATCAATTAAGGGAGGTTATAACACTTTAATGTCACCTCAGCTGACTTCTTGGGTCTACAAAAAGCGGTAAGAACAAAAACCAACATACTCTGGGGCCTTTCAGTTTAGCCACCCCTGCTTTAGCGACTATCACGGAAGGGAATTACTTTTCTTGGACCTACCTTGTGGAAGTTTACTACTTTTTTTTTCTTACTGATATTCAGCTGAGTATATGTAAGAGTTATTTGAGAGAATGATGACAATAGTGGTACTGCAGGTTATGTTTATGGCCATTATTAATACAACATTGCAGACAGTATTTCATTAGCGCTACATTTTGGCTTTACTGCTTTATCGCGTGTCCTTGAATTCATCTGCAGGTGGAAAAAAAAAACAAAACCTCACCTTTAGGGGTGTGATTATATTTGCAGAGTAAATATATTGCGGCGAAATGACCATTGAATGCCATTGCTCAGGAGAGCAGGAGTCCCCATTGAGCAAATGTTGAAATAACCCTTCGATCGTCCCCACGAGTTTCTCCCGATCAAATAGCCCTGGCAGAAACCAATGTGCAGCCAGTTCTTGCATTGTAGTTTTTTTTTATTTTCCCCTGACCTATCAAACAGAACAGATTAGAGGGAGCAGGACTGCAGCGGACTGAGCCGTTGGCTTTCAGTTTCTAAAGCGCTACCCTTTGACTTCGATTCTTAGTGGTCCCAATTTACATGTTCCTAAGCTCTGAGTGGCACTTGTGACAGGAGGATTTTTTTTTTTCTTGCACGATAGTACAACATTATTGACTGCAAAATCTATTAAATCGCGCAAAATAACAGTACCAGAATCTTTACCCATGCAAAGCCCGTAGTGGGAGGTCAGAATCTAAGTCTCCGATGTGGTTTTTTTCTGCTCATGAAGTCGGCCTTCTAATTGCATACTAATTCCTACCATTTGTTTGACCCAGTGGTTGAAGCAGTTCAAGGGCATTGAAGTTTCTGAGCAATATGTGAGAAGGCTAGTCAATGGCGGTAATTCTTGTTCTGACTCTCGCAAAGTGAAGGCAATTTGACCTTATCTTGTGCACTTAGAGCTCGTTTTGCATCTCGGAGCCGTAGGCCTCTCCTGGAAATGAAAGAAAGACGTCTCTGTGGGATTTCGAAGCGGAGAAATGCAACAAGGCACGTTCAGACCGCTAATCCCAATGAATCATTTTCGAAGAACTGCAGAACTCTGAATGATAAGAGCTTCAGAAAAGGCTCTCTTACTCACTCTCTCTTTCTCTCTCTCTCTCTCTCTCTGCAGGAAAAAAGCCATTATTTCATCTTCGTCTAAGCTGTTGCTCATATTGCGCTTATCTGTGTTTGGGGTGGGACATCTTATGAGTTTCTCAACACAATGACAAGCTGTTTTATTCTTGCTTGATTACTCAAGTACTCCTTTTATTGACAAGAAGCCCAAACTGCCACAAGACCCTCTGAAATGAGTCCCTTGTAATTTCCATTGGCTACACATTTTAAAGGAGGTCAGTATGGGAGTAACTGAATAATTTTTTTTTTTTTTTTTTTTTTTGGATCATGTCTGTTAATTAATATTTTTTGAGAATAGGCCTAGAATTATTTTAAGGGCTATTTCTCTGTGGTACAGGTTCAGTAGATGGTGTTTTGTAAGTTCATGATGCCAGGAAAGGATTGGGCCAGGGGCAAATGAAATGTATAACAAAAAAATTTTGATTTTAAATTGTCACATTTTTTCTTAAGTCAGAAATAACACTATGGCCATAAATATTTTGATATTTTCTATGGCGCAATAGTTTCACGTAATTCAGGATTTTAAAATCCTCTGAGGTTTCAGGGCTCAAAGACTGGACGAGACGGCTGACTTATGATTGGATAATACAGAAAACCCTGTTTGCCAGGTATGCTCACAGATGCACAGACGTGCTCACACGTGCACAAGCATGCTTACAGATGCACTTACAGGCTTACAGGCACAAAGATATGATTACAGACACACTTATAAACAGGCTTACAGACAAAGACTCATTAAAAAGATACAACTCGAGGCCCTCATAGACTGCAAACCTCCGCCAAGGCAGCACAGTCCAAATCTTCATGAATGCGAGCAAACTTGAGTTATCGCATGTCATATGATTTCAAGATGGCTGCCGTGGTGGCCATATTGTTTCACTGATCGTGGTGAAAATCAATAGGGTCCTTCCTTGATGGAATAGCAATGCACCCACAAAATTTCAGACAAGTCTGTTCATTACCTTTTGAGTTATGTTGTTCACAGACAGACAGACAGACAGACAAACAAATGGGCAAAAACGTAACCTCCACCCCAACTTTGTTACATACAGACATGCTTACAGACACATGGACACACGAACAGACACATTTACTGACACAATGACAAACACTCAGACACAGATACACTGATAGACATGCTTACAAGCTCACAGACATGCTTTTAAATGCACATAAACATACAACAGACATCCACAGACATGTGCTCAAGCACTTGCAGATGCGCTTACTCACAGACACCTTCACAGACACACTGATAGGCAGGCAAATCCACTCACAGATTCTATTAGAGGCACACAGTCACACACTTACAAACACTAATAGACACACAGATGCACTTACTGACTCTCTCACTAATCGACATAAAGACTCACAGACATACATGCACTCACAGATAAACACACTCACGCAGACATGGTGAGGTCACACAAATGGACATTCCGACGTACAGACACACCAATAGTTACACACACGCACACTTATAGACTCAGGATACCCTAAAACTAACACACACAAACATGTTTACAGGCAAACGCAGACACATGGGGATATACAAACACACTCATCAACACACTACAGGCACACACATAATGTGTTGTTGGCAGGTAACGTATTTTGTCTTCTGAGTGTGATTTGTAGTTTTTATTTGAAGACCAAAGGAGAGAGGGAACAATTCTCATATTTCCCAAGAATTTTTCTTGCTGTAATGAGCATAGTGCTGAGTGCCTGTTACTCTAGTTTAACGGCCGTATACCTCATCCAAAATTTTCTGGCAAATGAGAGGACTCATCGTGTTATCAGAGCAGGAGGGTGAAATGAATTTTGTCGAAATTTAGCATAGCATCTGGTTCTGCTGAGATTCTGATTGTTCTCGGAGGAAAACATAAACATCGACACCCAGGTGAGGATTAGAGGTGGAAACCCAAAAAGAATCTGTCTGATTCAGATCCTATTTTAAGAAACACAGTGATTCAGTGGCACTCATTCAGCGACAGTTTGCCGAAGCATACGATTTACATTTTAGGAAGACAAACTATATTTACAGGGCCTACTTTGCAAAGCAGGATTGCGGAGTTGGCTGCATATCTACCTTAAAACCCAGAACCCGCAGGAGATCTGAACTAAAACAAGGACTGAATTAAAAAGTTGTTTTGAAGATTTTCCCACTTATCCAGCAAACTGATTGTCATTTGTTTTCTCCTGGAGCGTAATTTCCTAATTTTCCAATCATCCGGTTTCTTGGGTCGAATCTGGTTGCCGGTGAAACAGGCCATACTATACCCTTAGCCCAGAGTTTACCCAAGGTTAAAATGGGTTACCCTGTTTCATACCCTGTGGTATAATCTGGGCTAGCCCACCCCCCAGGCCAGATTATATCCCCACATTCAATCACATTTTATACCACAGGGTATATTTTGGCCTAGGTTAGATTATATCCGGGTTTAGGCTGGCGGGGGGTTAATCTGGAGTGCGGTTCCCAGAATCGTAGTTACTATCCAAGTTAACAACTTACATAGTTCGTTCGTACACAATCAGTGGTTCTATCTATGAAAGTTGGCATCTGTGCTTTCAAGAACCGCGACCCTGGGCTGCTACACCTACGATTACCGCAGCCTGCCCTGATCAGGAGCAAAGCCTCTGTGCTTCAATGTCAAGATTTAGTCTCTTTTTTTTGTTTTTGGCCTGGCCCAACCCACCAAACTTGCTCGTCACAGGATTAGACTATTGCACTTTAGCCACGAAACAGAAAGCTGCCCCCACATATCAGCACTTTAGCCTGCTTGGCTAAAGCATATGTAATCTCAGCTACCTCGTTCATATTTCAGCGGCATAAAGACAGAAACTAACAATTTCAGTGGGATTGTATTTTTAGTTGCCCATTTAATTAGGTTTCTTTGGCAATGAATGTGACTAATTCTGTGTGCGGTGAGGTATGTAGAAAGCAATCCGAGCCATTAAGAACGGCGAAGCTTCTGGGGAGAGGGGAGGGGTCGAGGTATGGGGTTGTTTTTCTTTCTAGAAGCATTTGTAATCGAGCATTCAGGAGGTTCGTGGAGGTTTGCCGCAGCGCCGCATGATGGGGCCCAGATGCAGATTTGGGCATTCTGTTTTGTTTTGATGTTGTAGGTGTTGTTTTTATTTCTCATTCGTAATTGGCCATTTTATAGTGAATTTAAACTGATTATCTTCTTTGTGTGTGTTCAGTCTGTCAGTTTACCTTCCTTTGGTTTTGCTACAAGTTCTTCAGTGTATAAAAAAAAACAATAAATTAAAACATAATTCATGCATAGTTTCAAGGATTGTTTCAACATTGACTTGAACTGCAGAGTAATGCCTCATAATTATTGTAATAACATTCTGTGGTCTGTGCAGCAATATTGTAGTACGTGTGTATTTGGACAAAGCCATCCATGTTCCCAACTATTTCATGTCTGTGTTTGTGTGTGCACTGCATGTGCATGTTATGGTAATCTGATGTTGATTGTGTTCGACGGGCCAGAAATGTATAGAATATACTTTGATTTTTGCTGATTATATTCAGGCAAGGAAAATGTTGTTTTCAAGGATAAACTTGGGGTAAATTAGAGAGAAAAAAAACACATCAAAGTGAGAGAAGCCTTAACAATAGGACGGGGAATAGTTGTTGTGCGGATGCAACAGCATAATTATGTCTGACAGTCTCGTTGATAGCTATGTAGCCTTGGTCGCACTAAGTTTATATTTTATGCGTACCCATGAATGACAGCAATTCCACAAAGTTTCACTCACTTGGTCCAACCAGCCATTTCCGCCAGTAATTTCATTGTCAACATCATCTTCACTTGATTCTCTAACTAATACATTCTGACTGGTTCAAAGGGATGATAATTAGGATTATGCGGTTGTCGCGAGACCAATTACATTCATGAGGTGTATTTTGATTGAGGTTCAAAGATGTTGAACCCTTCTAAGATTTCTCATCACAAAGAAGAGAGAGGCCGCAACTTTTACAAGGTCTCAGCCAGGACTCTTCATTTAACCCCTTTGTCATAATTAATCCGGCGCTTTGGAGAGATCTAACGAGGAAACATCACAGAGGATGGGGATTGGATCTCCAGCTGCAGGAGCTGATGTATTCAAAATCAGATACAGTGACAGAACATCCACAGGACCCAATATCGAGCTGTATTAACATGCCTACGGAGAGGGGGATTTCAAAATGAATGCCAGCTGAAGGCTGGTAGCTAACTGAGATTATAACTGAACATCTTCCATCAATTACCAGGTCCAATCAATACCACTACTATGAAGTATTACACAAAAATTTTAAATAAAATTGTGAGAAGAATGATATTCTTTTCATAAAGTAAGAAAGGCTGTTTTACTTTTTTGTGTTTTCTTATCAGTTTTGGCCATGTTCATCAATAAGCCAAAACATTATGACCAGGCTGTTTTGCCCCAGGCAGAGGGGAATCCCAGACACGACATGATTCCGATAAGTGACCCCCACTCTTCCCACTCCCAAGAAAGCCAACAGCACAGGCCAAATCAGTTTCAAGCAGCAGTTAAATAGGCTACGGCGATGAGCAAATGCAAAAACGATAAAAAAAAATTTCCTCAACCCAACCTGAACTTCCCTAAAAGAAAAAAAAACTTATATCAAACGACAACTTCCTTTCCTAAACTGTCACTGAACAAAACCATGAGAAAAGGACAAAACAAAAAGGCTACTCACTCCTGCTTTGATGCTAAAATGCTCTTTGTGCAGCAGGTCTCTTTACAAACTCATCACAAACTGAAGGTTGACAAACAAATCAAAACTCAAGAATTAAACAAGACGCCACATAAATGGCGAATGCGGGTTACAGAATTGACCAGAATATTGTGAGGCAGACTAATGCTGGCTCGCTGGGAAAGGCAAGTGAAGGGGGGAGGCAATAACAGGCTGCAGCGGCTGAGCTTTCAAAGTGATCATGTCCAATTAGGTGACAGCAGTTCTATTCGAATGACGCAATCAGCTTCAGATGATGCTTCTAGGAGGGAAAACCAATGTACTGGCATGAGGGTGTTAGGCGCCCGAACGCATAAATGCTCAAAGGCAACAATGGCTATCCTGTCTGGTCTACATGAAGAGAAGAGCTACTGTGGCACAAGTCACAGAGACTTTTCACAAAACGTATGGGAGGAATGGGACGCACTCCTCTGAGCATGGGGCTCTCTAGCCACATACCACTGAGCATGCTCATTCCTGTCCACTGTCAAAAGTGCCTACTGTTATGTATTTAGTTGAGCTTAATAATAGGATTTGGGGGTGGTCCACCAGGGGGAGCTCTAGGTGTAGGTCAGG
The DNA here is from genome assembly GCA_029721435.1 of Gymnothorax reevesii. Taxonomy (NCBI): domain Eukaryota; kingdom Metazoa; phylum Chordata; class Actinopteri; order Anguilliformes; family Muraenidae; genus Gymnothorax; species Gymnothorax reevesii. The sequence goes on from CM056589.1 coordinate 26,674,368, forward strand.
GGTTAACTGCATTTTTGTTTGTTTCTGTAGTTGTTGCAGAGCCCGAATAATAAGGGAGCCTGTTTTCCGTGCCGGTATTGCTGAAGTGCTATTAAAGCCCATTCATTCTTCAGTCCACTCTCCGGTCGTGTTACTAGAAAGAGAAGATCTAATAACTACAACGGACATGCAAGCATCAGAACTGGACCTCTGAGCAAAGGGTTGAGTCTTCTGTTCTTCTAAATCTTGTTCATCAGTTGAGAACACGTGCTTAATTTTCCTGGGGATCCAGATGCACTGTGGGAAAGAGACAAGCTGGTGATGGTAGCGTGATGTTCTGGGAGATGTTCTGCAGGGAAACCCTGGATTCGGGCATTCATGTCTACATCAATTTGATGGAGCTGTTTTGGCGACACACCAAGGACCCACAGCTTATTAGGTCAGTAGTCATGTTTTGGCTCATTGTTGTAAGTTGACTTTATTAGTTAGGGACTTGGGGGTTTGTGAGTATTTGTTAGTGAGCCTGTAATGGTAATATGTGCACTTATTTGTGTGTGTGAGTCGTATGGAAACATTGTACTGGTCATATGGAGTTTTTATTGGTCTTACAGGAATAATATTTGCCATAAAGAGGCTGTACTGATCTTACGGTAACTGGCAACAAGAGGTGAAGCTGAGGGCGAATATCTGTCCAGGAATATTCCAGGAATAACTCCAGAAAGAATTTTAGAAATCACATATGGCCCTTAAGCCTTGTGCGCAGTAAAACGGATAAATATTTCCCTGCCATTAAAAAAAAAAAATCTACACAATATCATTTTGCAAAATATCTCTGTTCACACAATAATGCAAAAATGACTACAACGGCTGAAGTCAAGTATGCTGGGCAAGTAGCTGGTGATAAAGTCAACATTAACAATACATAAAATAAGAGCATAACCCAGAGGAACAGTGAGCCTGCATAAATTGAGTCGTCACGTTATCGTTCCCTAAACACTCCGTTTCACATGTCAACAGGAATGCACAGAAACCAGAGGTTTTAATAACTCTTCACTTTAGAAGGCATTACAAAAAGTCATTTTTTTCGTGACATAAAATGGCGTTGCATGTGGCTGAGAAGTCAAACCGCAAAGAAAAGGCTTCATTTCAAAAATACCTGTGTTTGTGTGGACAAAACCTTAGAAGGCACATTTGCATGAAGTCTTGGGATGAAAAGAGAAGGCACAATCCTCATTTGTAAGAAAATGGAAACTCAGTTCCAGACTCTCTGACCTGACCCTCCCCTCCCCGGGTGTGATGTTGAATCGAAGACTCATCGGAATTAGGGATGCTATAATGTCACTGTACAGACGGATGCCCAGGTGTAGTGTTGTGTTTCAGAGTGATGCAATGCATTGCTGAGCGAAAGGCTTGTTTGTCTTCCCTTCAGAGCAAACTCAATCTGCTCATACCCAGGATGTTGTGATTTTACCGAGTGTGTGCTATCGCCACATAGGCCACACAGCATGCGGGCTTCAATATGCCACACAACCTGGATGACAGGGACCCGCGCATGAGTCCAGAGCAGAAATCAAAAGTAATCAGACACTATGTGGGCATAAACTTTGGGGTTACCAATGACCTAGATGGCAATGGAGAGTGATGTCATACATAGCCTCATTTTCAATACGTGAAAACCCATACACTTCTGGATAATTTCTAATTCTCGTCATAGATAGATAGATAGATAGATAGATAGATACTTTCCTTACAGGTAGCCAAAGTAATAAGAATTATGCCAAAACTGAACTGTAGTGCACAGGCTGTGAAACCTCTGTCCCAGGACACTCCTCAGCTTTTCAGATTTTCAAGAAAGGAGCGTGTCTGTTATTGTGTGTTACCAGTTTGTCACTCCCCCTCCAGAAATGTCGCGTGCCTTAGCATTTGCGCAATGCGAGATATCTACTTCGCTCGGTGTCATTATCTGTCTGCCTTGAACTGCCGGCGCTTCGGGATACAAGTTCGTGCGAACAGAGGAGGCCCATATGCTCCAGCGGTTTACTCATGTAGCGCCGCTGTTCACTGACATTTCCAATTTACTGTCAGACAGACTGTACGGTCCAGTGCGAGGTGGCTAATTAGCCTCAGAAGGCATATGAAAGCATCCCGTATAATGAGTCTGGAGAAGAGCCTGGAGACTGTGCTGGGATAATTGAAATAGTGTGGTCATAGGGAGCCATTAAAATATCTGTAAAGCTGCTTATTTGTTTGTATAAATAAAGGGTTATTGCATCAGGTGGGTTTTCATTAACTTCAATGTATCCTTTCAAGTAAATTCTAGCTCTTAGGAATTGGGCCAAAGCAAACGGTTTTTCTGCCCTCAGAAAATAAGGAAGTCACTTATTTTTCAGCAAAGCACGGCTGAGTGATGAATCTTAAGTAGCTAACAGAAGCCTCTTAACAGCATGAATATTAGTGTTACATGAAGTCCAGCTGTAGAAAATGAAATCTGCTGACTTCAACTCCAGCAAAGTATTTTGAGTTCTTAAAACCTGCAAAGGTTACAGGGTGAGCAGCATCAATTTCCACATAATGAATTTTATAAAGTCCATATATCGCTGATACAACCGTGCCTCTGTACACTACTTGGCCCTTGAGGCCTGCAATACTGTGGTCTTTCCCGCTTTTATTAACAAGAAAGTCAGTTTATAGGCTAATAGAACTGATTTACTCACCTGGGTCTCGGGTCTAAATCGGTCGCTGATGCGTACCTGAAGTTCCACCTCTTCTACAGGGGGCGCTGTAGGAAAAGAGGATACTTTCCCTGTTAATGGAAAGATTTATATTGCCTCCAAGGAGCCCTACTCTCAGTATCTCAATGACTATCAGTGATTACCTGAAAAGACAAAGGCAAGGGAGGCAGCCCTTGCGCACAGTTGTTCTGGAATGTTCCCCTACGTGTTTCCATTAGCCTACCAGCCAATTCTCTGTAACTGTTGGGCTGTTCACTTAACAAAACTAAAGGGGGATTTGTGGTCATAGAAGATTTTGATTTGATTTTGCCTTTAACTTTTTACTGCCATTTTTAAATGCATTTTGAACATTTAGAAATGTTAAGTTTTTATTTTATAAATCTGCCCCACGCTTATTCTACATCTCCCCATGTACTGTACCAGCTGAGCACTGTACTTGTACCCCGATAATAGCTCAGTGGGGTATTCCATTCTTACGATACCGCTACAGCCACCTAAAACAGCTGTGCCAAATCGGGCCAACAGATTTGGCTGGACCATTATTGCGAGTAGGTGATAATTCACTACCTACTGTGTGTCCTTTCCTGTATGGTATGATAAAGCTCTTTCTAAGTACGCTCCCAAATGAAACTGAAGTTATTAATAACAACTTGCAAAAACATGTCATCTAAATACTCATCTGTTTGCAGCCTGCATCACTGCTCCTCAGTTATAGCATTTCTTTCTGATTGCAATTTTGCTCTTGTTTACTCGTCTGTCCTGTTTTATGTTATAATGCTGGATGCCAGCCGCCTAGTCTACGCAATACTAGGTCATGACTACTGAGTGATGGTCGACATGAATTGTGCGTTTCTTGATCTGTTGTGTGACTGCATTAGTGACCTCATTGTGTGCATTTACTATACGTCGCTTGGGATATAAGGCCCTGCCAAATAAATAATGCTATGCGATGTAATGTAGTGCAACATCTCATGTTGAGGTTAGTTGCATGATTACACTGCGGGTTTGATTTTTGTGGGTCAGACGTTATGGATTTTTGGTTCATCATTCTTCAGAATTTCAGCTGGTGAAGTGTGGAATGAAGGTTCCCAGCCACCATTTTAAAAGGGGTCATCAAGAACCATCTCATCTGGCTTCGAGTCACATCCACACCCAGTCGCACCCTACGCTGTGGCCCCTGAATGATGGCTCGCCCCACATCTTTCTGGTTCTGAACTTTTACCCCGTCCTCCCGTGACAGGTTTTAAATTTGCGTGGAATTCGGATGAAATAAATCTTCGATGAAATTGAGGCTTTACCAGCCCTTCCCCCCCCTCTCACGCCTCAGCTCTCCTGACCACACTTGTGCTTTTTTATTTTTCTTCCTCCAGTTAATTACTGGCCTCCGCGGCCATCTTTACACATTGAGAAGATACAATCAGTGTTAGTCATACAGCACATAAAAGAAGCATCATTGAAATTGCTTGTGCAGTTAATATTATTGTACAGTGAATCGGGGAGAAAAGACCGTTCAAATGGGTCTGACCTTCGATGTGAAGCGAGTGGAAAAAAAGAAAGTGTGAAGTTTAAAATAAAAATACTAATTATTTTAGTCCCGAGGCGCGGGTTGGGTTGGGTCGGGGTGCTTGTGTGGACCGGTTCAAGCAGTGCAAATGAAGGGGACATAAATAAGAGAGAGGGAGGGAGGGAGAGAGAAAGAGAGAGAGAGAGAGATGTGGAAGAAGCTAATGATCTCCATGGCAGTGGTTACCAGGATGATGTCATGAAATAGACAGTTGGAGAGAAGAGAGAGACAGAGGGGGAGAAGAAGAGATGCTCGCTGCGGAGGCTGAAATCCCATGGACCCAGCGGAGATGTCAGCACATATTCTTTGTGCTCAGCATTAGCGTGTACCACAGTGACAGAGCAGCATGGTGTGTGTGTGGGTGTGTGTGTGTGTGTGTGTGGGGGGGGTGGTGGGGACTCAGCGAGGAGTGATCTGTATGCCTACAGTCAGAGGAGGAGCGGGCGACGGGATAGGATAGACCAGCCCACAGGATACATGCATCTCATGGCATATTGTATTGTATATTTCATTATTAATATTATTATTATCGTGTTGTACATACTGTATTTTTTATTTAATATTTTATTTAGTATTATTTATTTAGCATTGTTAAGACTGTACATTTCAATAACATTATTATTTTGTGTTCATGAACTTCAGAGCCAGTTCTAAGGTTACTTTGTGTTTGTTTTATTTTTTCATGATCGTCTCTGTGTACTTATGTCATGGCGATGAAGCTCATTTGGAAATAATTGAGGACAAGAGAGAAGTAGAGGGATGGAGTGAGAGGTGGAGAGAGGAGGGGGGAGAGAGAGGGAGAGATTGTTAGAGAATGAGGGTGAGAGCGGGATGCAGGGGGTAGAGCGAGAGAGAAAGAGAGATGGAGAAAGTGTGAAACAGAGAGAGAGAGAGAGCGAGAGCCCCGGCCCCACACAAAGCCTCCTCATCAGCGAGGCGACACTGATTGATGGCTCATTTCGCTCAGAAATCTATCACTCGGAGTGAGGGGTCGCAGCGCCCTGTACCTCAGCCGCCCGCACACGTCGGAGCGAAACCCCGACAGTCTGAGCAAATAGGTCATTAATTCTGTCTAATGTGGCACCCCGGAAGGTAAATCACCGTCCTGCTCGCACAAGGGCTATCGGTTCTGTCCCTTCTGAAAATAACGAATGAATAAATAAATATGTAAATAAATTTTGGAGAGTTAATGTGCTTAAGTGAGCGTCCCGCGCTAGCTGTTCCCAGTGCGCTGGATTTACAGACCCTTGTCAGGATCCTGTCCTCCCGTGTGAAATGTCGCCGGCGATTAGATCCAGCGAGGCATTTATTAAGGTGTTAATTAAAAGAGACGCCGCGATACGGAATGATTGAATGGCCTGGCTTGGTTTATTGCTCCGAAGTCCCCTTCCTTAGCCAGAATGAAAGTGATTTGTCTAACTGGGGAAGAGAAGTCTTGTTAAATATGGCCACCGTCAATGCTCGCTGTCCAACTAATTCTACGTCAGTATATACAGTTGTTTTTCTGTGGCCTGTGGGCAGTTTCCTCACTAATAGTGATCAATGCGTCACACAGTCCTTAAGTCCATGAACTAGCAGTGAAGACAAAAACAATCACCCAATAACGCACTGACCCTTAAATTAACGCTGACAGTGTTTATTATTATTATGATTTTTGACATTTAGCTTCTCCAGTCCCTTGCAAATCTGGATTGTCTAGTCATCAAACTGTTTATGCCTGAGGATGCTCATTTCTGACAATTGCTGCCACTTCAGAAGAGTTCAGACAGTTATTGGGTATCCAAAGAAACATTCTGGTCATCAATTATTTCTTTTCATGAGTGGCCAGTCCAAGCACACATACAACGAGCGCAGAGGAAAACCTGAGTATGTTCTTGCCCAGAAATTAACTGACAGATGCCCAGTTGCCCAGTAGGAGGTGCTAGAGCAACAAAAAAATGCTAACCCACACCGACTATATCCCTCCCCAATCCCCGAGCAGCAGGAACTAATTATGTGCTGCTCTCACTTGGTTGTTGGCCACAACAGTCACTTGCAAGGGCAGATTTGACCTGACACTGTTGGGGTCTGTCCTGCATTGCTGGCAACGAATTTACTGAGTGAGAAGACCCAGAAGCAAAAGAAGACGGTCATAAAGCACCTACTATTCATTATTGCATTTAAATGCCTTCAATTAACCCTTTAAAACTCAGAATATCACCTGAATATTCAATGAAAGGGAAAGTTCAAGTTTTTCTGAAGTTAGGTTGTACGAGGTACTTACTCCTCGTCAGTGTGTTTACCAGCTGAAGATAGCGGTCCTATAGGTCTCTGTTTGTTGAAGCAGACCGAATTGATACGGTGCTATGGACAGGGTCAGCAGCAAAACATATGTTCACCTCCAAAAAGCAAGCAAAACTCAAATAATCAACATCTGATTACGTGTGTAATATATGTAAAATTTACTTTGCCGTCAGGCAGGCGGCTCTCTCGTTTGGCACTACATTGTTCCAACCGTATCGGAATGTGTACTTTCAGTGGTTAAGAAATTGTAATGTTAGTGTCGAAGGAAAGTGTTGTCTAGCAACAAGGTAAAGCACTGAGAATACTCTAAGTATTTTGTGTACTTGAAAAATTATTGATTTATTTCAGGTGAGCCTTATTTTCAGTGGCAGACATGTTTCTTTGCTGACCCCACCAACAACCCTGTAGAACTCTGCTTCTGGCTCTACGCTGTGTTTCTACAAACTGCACGCTTGCAGATGGCTATCTGCTGAAGGTTTCACATTGAAAAGGGATACGTAATTCATACAGCAACCCCCCCCCAAAAAAAACGCTTGCTCAACCTTTTGTTAGAGCATGTTTTGAGTCACTGTATATAACTGAAAGAGGTGTTGAACTTCACTGACTGGATGTTTTCAGCATAATATACCTCAACTGAGTGTCCGAGATGGCTTAATTAGGTTGAGTAAAGTTCAACACACCTTTCAGTTAGCTGCAATGACTACCACTATCACACTTATATTGGAACATACTGGAATTCAAACCTAGGCACCACGTTTTATGGCTTCAACTAAATATTGTACATCATTTTGTATGCATTCTTTTGAAATTCAGCTGACATATTTGGAAAAACCTTGGGATCTTTGCTACAATGAAAAAATAGGCCTAAAATTTTGCAGGTGTGAATGAAGCAGTGAGCATTTGGCAAATCCATGCATGGGATTGCAGAGTTGAAAGGTTATATTACAGTGGTACAGATTCAAAACTAAGTTTGATGCTCTACCGATAGACTGGGTGATATGTTCTACTAAAGCTTCATATGGAATGACTGCACACAATTAAGACAGCCATTATATTTGCCTCTAAACAGCATGTGGCATGTCATTTTTAGGAGCTGGAGTTCTGTTTGGCATATTTTTGGGAGAACAGATGACATTCAGCTTACAAGCTAATTTTGGGACAGCCTCATGGCTGTGACTGTTCCCTGTCAACTAAAATAGTCAATGAAGCTGATATGACGAGCATAAAATCCTATTTGGCAGCCACTATTTGCTTGTTTTTTTTTTTTGGTTGGTGGATGGGTCTCATATTACAGACAGTTTTGCCGTGGTTTGAATGGCGGATTGTCTGATGAGCTGTCTCAATCAGAAACAGACTGAATGTGCTGTTTCCTGGCCTGGTACCCGCGTCTAATACACGTCTGATGACGAAGCTGAAGAATGTTGATCTTTGTGGTCTTCCTCATCGTTCTCCAAGCCCTGAAGCAAACTAATATCAGTCCATCACACACAGAACAGACCCTTTCTGCTCTTAAATATGCACAAGAAAAAATGGGGCTTAAAGTATCAGACTGGCTGTGGGCTTAACTGATTATCTTAATTTTTTTTTTTTTTCTTCTTCTGAGGCAAAGGCTAGCTAGAGCAGTTTGACTATGCTTTGATGTTTCATGGATGAATGTATCAAACAAATTGAAAGATGATGGAAAAAAATTTTTCTTAATTAATCCTTGGGCACTAAAATCTGCTCAGTTGAGGACCAAGTATCCACCTGAATTTACTGACACATGGTAACTGTGTGTGTTTGCGTATGCATGCCTGTGTGTTTGTTTGTATGTATGTGTGTGTGTGTGTGTGTGTGTGTGTGCGCGTGCGTGTATGCATGTATGTGTGGCGGTCTATGTGTGTGGACATGCATATGGCTGTGTGTGTGTGTGCGCACGCGTGTGCCTGCGTGCGTGCGGTAGTGTGGCTGTGTATGTGTGTGCATACATGTGTGTGAGCGTGTGTGTGTGTGCGTGCGCAGGCGTACATGTGGGATAGTGTTCACATCTACACCAGACCAGAGTCACGATGCTGAGGATACTGAAGTCATTAAAACTCTATTCTTAATAAAGGTGATCATTAGCGCTGATTACACCTGCTGATACCTTACCATTAAAAATGCCCTCTGACATAAAGGCCTTGTGGTATCAAGAGTTGCAAATGACTGCTTTCAGATAATAGAAGAGATCATTTGTTAGCTTGCAGGATACAGAGCTGCTTACATTAAGATGAAATGTTGAAAGGCCGAAGTTGACATTTTAGGGACCTTGTCATTTTAAAGTGTTACTGGAGAAGGTCAGGTCTTCTTGTAATCACGGACTTAAACTCTCTTGCATCATGGAAGAGCGGAAGAAACATTACTGCTTTTTTTTTGTATTTCTGAGAAGCAGTCCACTGGTTTCTCTGCTTATTTCATTCTTGAGTTATAAGGCCTTATCTTTATTTTGACTAATTTTAAAAATCTATGCATTTTTATATGTATGCTTTAGCATTTACACTCTCCCGATCTGCACTCAATCGTATATACATGGGCCATTTTGAGTAAGCATTGCACCTTAGTCATGTACCAAGAAGCTGAATCTGCAGTTTGCTTCTAAACTGGCTGAAACCGTTCTTCTGTGATTCTGATTATTATTATTTTGTATTTTTTTTTTTTTTTTTTAAGGCAGTGAGAGGTAATCTTCCCACTGATTCTTGCGTGGCAGCCATTTTATTGCTCAGTGTAGTGCTTCCTGAGCTGAAGACTCAGACCCTTAAGATGTGCAGTTAATCTGGGGAATCACTGGGCTTGTGAGAGCTCGCGGAGGGTACGGTGAGATCTTTAATGATCATTTTGCAAAGCCGTGTGGATTAACCTGCCATTAAACCTCACGGCCTCCTCTATCGTGCCGTCTACCCATCACTGCATCAGGGCCGGGGGTGTATGCTTACTACAGTAAGTTCAAAGTCAGTAAAAAACATTTTATTAATATCGCAGGACTATGATAAATACATCCACTGATTGCAGCCCTCAACTTGAGGTATATCGCTCATATTGAGAGAAACATTCAAACCCAGGTTGCTATGTATTTATGGCCTCAGCATTACTTCAAATGGAAAATATCTAGATCTTTTACATTATTTTATATACATTTTGCTGTAATTCAACAGGGCATATTTGGGATTGTTGGAAACCTCAGGACCTCCACTAGAATTTAAAATAGACCTGAAGTTCCACAGGTTTGAATACAGCAGCTGCATTTAATGGATCCATATATGGGTCCGTAGGTTTTATGGGGTTAAACTGGAGAGATCATCGTAGACCTGGCTTTTGAGTGACTGACTAACTCAGTCACTCACTCACTCATTGACTCACTCACTCACATTAAAGGAGGAGACTGCACTTCAGCAAAGTATATTTAAAAAGCATATTTTAATTTGATAATAATCCAGTGCAATGCACTTTTAATCCAGCGAATCTTCAAATTGGCTTCAATATCAGGGGACAGACATTTTTACTTGGGAAAGCTTCTGATTTTGAATTTGATCTTCGGAAAACTCACCTTTAAAGAAGGCTTAATAACCTAAACCTCTCGCAATTTACATCTCCCGATTAGCCACAGTTGCTCAGACTAATTGGCAAAAACCGACGACAGTCTAATTTACTTTTGATAGCATTGTTATGCATTGCACCAGAAAATTATGAGGCATCTTCTTCCGTGCATAAATGACGACGTAAAATATCCATATGTCTTAATAATTTCAGCACTTGTGTTGCGCGATAAGCAGCACAGATTTGCGTAAATTAGTTTGCGAGGCTGTTAAAATTCGTTCTTTATTCTGAATGTTATCACGGCAAGGGCACTGTAAGGCAAGTTGCACAGCTGGGCGACAATCCGAAGGATTGCGAAAATAAATGCAGCTGGCGAAAGTTTTGCATTTATAGTACCTTAGCAATTATATAAATGTAGGCAATGGGAATTCACCTTTTCAATATAATTTCTAATGATAGGTCATGTATTGGTCTTGGTCGCTCAGTTGATATATTGCTTGATTGTTAATCAGGCCAGCTTCAATAAAAATAGCTTGCAACCACTCGAGCCATTAAAGGGAGAGCTTACTGAAGGCCCTTTGAACTATTCCATGGCCCAGATGAAAGGATAGAAAACAATTGATGTCACAAAAGTGAAAAACTGACGCCACAAGCACCGTGGCACTGGCGTTTGATTGGACAATGCGTTCGAAATGCATACTCTCCCACTATATAGGGCACTATGTAGTGAATGTTCTACATTGAAAACAATATAGAGAGTGAGTCAGCGAGTGGACAAGTGCATTCCAAACGCAGCCTTAGATTCTCTTAGTAAAAATGTCTGCCCCCTGGTATTGACGCCGATTTGAAGACTTTCCGGGTTTAAAATGCATTGCACCAGATCATTACCAATTAAAATTTATAAAACTATGCATTTTAGGCACTTCAAGAATTCTACTTTCTGCTGAAATATACTTTGCCAAGGTGCCGTCTCCTTCTTTAAACTGCAGATTCTCCACGAGAGGGAACTTTTGGAATTCAAGCCACTGAAAAGTGCCTTGGATCAGTGGATATCGTTTTACTTGCATGAGATTTTCCATCCTACTATTAGCAAAGCACTTATCTTCAGATGATTGCCGAGAGGAAAAAATGCCTCTTAGTAAAATGCCTGCTGCAACACTCAAAAATGTAATTACGGATTTTGATTCTGTATTTTTCATCAGTGATGTTGCCAAAAATACGCTCCTAAATGTACTGTATATCCTGTTCTTGGAGGCTATCATTCATGTATAGATGTATTTGGTGCTCGGCAAGTTACTGGGACAATAAACTTCCAGTTGCTCAACGCCTACAAACCTACATAAAGAACCATCCCTCAGAAAAAATCGCAGTCGAGAGCTACTGAACAATTTTCATGGAACAAAAGTATCTCTCAATATGGAGGTACGTCACGTATATGACTCTGATGTGAAGGTTTGACTGAGATACCGACAACGGAAACTGCGCATAATGGCATTTAAACAAAATGTGAAGTTTCTTTTATGCGAATGCGTGGGATTTTGCTCTGCCGTCAATTTTTATCAAACTTGCAGCATGATGAACGACACAAAGGCCGTTGAAAGTCCATTCTCTTCATCTATCACCTCTTTGTCAGCGGTAACATTTCAGAAGTGCCGGTTTTAGTCTCAGTCACAGAGGAAAGTGAGGGCGGAAAAATCGATGCGTCTTACAGATCGCTCGGAGAAAACAGAAATGGGAAACATTCTTTACTATTGAATTTGTCATGTCACACAAGCTGTTTTGTACTCAAAGACCTGGACATGATTTTGTTGAAGGGAACAGAATAAGACAGTTTAGGATATAAGTGATACAAATCTGTGTTTCGCGGGAGCGGCAAGTCACAGAGTTTCCGTAAAAAAAGGGACAATATCTGTCATGTTCAGACGCCACGCTGATTCGCTCGGAGTGGAGTCTTTTCCCTTTGTTTAAGCACAAGGCTAATTCCAACTGTGAAAGACGAATCTGATGTAGTGATTTACCAAGAGGCATTTCAATTAAATCAGTCAAATCCTTGGACTCCTTGCATCCTGTTTTTTTCATTTTTTTTAATTTATTTATTTTTTTATTCAGTGCAAGGCAGTCTAAGGAACTGTTATTCAAATTTGGACTTGAATTGACTTAATAGTTGTGGTTCTAATGGTTCTCAGCGTGGAATGGTTCTTCCTCATCTCTTCTGGTGCAATAACAGTTTTCTTTATTGGCATGACATATTTGAGTCAGAGTGGTGCCCATGCTTGCTGATGTTATTACCTTACACACGCCTCAAAATTATTAGTATGATTAAATAAAAATGATCAAAACACTCATAATAAAAAATAGTAATTAACGGTCATTAGAGGTTGCACGTGTTTGTCTGATCGGTGTGTAGCTGCACCTCGGGCAGCTAAATTTAATGAATTTGTTCGAATCCAAACACCATTTCAGGTAGATGTGTTTATCAAAAAAATTCTGTATTAACAAGCTGTTTTTGCCGTGGCTAATTATTGCACCCATGGATGGGGATTTCTGTGTTCCTTTAGCTGAGGCGTGCAGTGCAGTCAAACTATCTGTTAAATAAAAGTAGATTGTCAGAGTAAGAATTCCAGATATGATAATTCTGAACTTCAGTTGAAAACATGCTTTGATGTTGTGAATGCATTCACTGTATGTATAAAAGAACGTCCTGAAAATTTCTGTGTAAGTGTGCCTTCCTGCATATCCGTTTTTCCTGTTAGCACACACTGGTTTGCATGCATGCGCACTTGCATAAGCCAGCGACACAAGCAGAACGAAAGTTTTTTCTGTGACACAGCAGTGCTCTCTGAGGCGATGGGTAAGCTTGAGGAATCTCCCCCCATCAGTAGTTTATGGGTTTTCTGCATCGTTACGCTCGGTGGCTGTCATCACATATCGTCCGGTCTTTTTTTAGCGAATGGGAAGCACTGTCAGTCTTACAGTGCAGAATATTCCTGAGGGAAATGGATTCTCCCTGTGCTGATGTCAAGTGCACCTTTTCTATCGATTGAATGTGGGTTTCCCTGATTGGCCCTGCTTGGTGAAATGAGTGTACTTCAGCTGCGTTGGAGAGGCATGGCCAAGTTCAGTTCATTCAGCTAGGCTGAACACTGGCTTTATCTAAGGCAGGTGAGGCCTGAAGTTCCTAAGATGTTCATCTGTGACAAATTTGTGACAAAACACGTTAGTACTGTTTCTGGAAAGCAACCAGTGTAGACAATGCAGACTGACCTCAGTAGCTGTGAAGGCAGTCTGCAAAAACAGCGCTATTATGAGGTAATGGTGCCATACAGCCAAGTATGGTCTTTATTAAACTTCCATGTCAGCAAAGTAGTCTTTGTTTCCTTTTCTCGTCTGATGTGGGAACTCGTCTCTGGGACACCGTACACCTTCAGTAAATGAAATTTAAAAATGATTTTGTATTCACTCAGTTATTATTATTTTTTATTACACTGATTTTGTATAGAATAAAAAAATCACAAATATGCAAAAGTGAAAGAGATCTGGAAGGGAGACGATACTCTGTTGGCAGCACAATATTCCTATCACCAAAAAACTTAAAAAAAGAATGATGGCCTTCAGGCAAAACTTTCTGTCGAGGACATGTGAACATGGGGGGATAGTAGGATGATAGTAACTGTGCAGAATGATAACCATTGAACTACAGCTATAAAGATCACCTCAGAATTGAATCAATTGGCATCCCAGGGGTTCTCAACAAAACAATTCATAAAGCTGGTATAGTATTGTTTCTGTTCATTTGACCCTGTATATTTGTATGAGCTGGGAAGGGAATGACTGCATCATCATTTTCCCAATCATTTTCATTAATGATTTTCATTAAAAGACTGCTCACTATTCACATGTCTTAATGATCCTCGATTGAGTATTCCTTCTGCGTGTGGTTTCCTAAACAACCGTGAATAAAACCCCAGCATCATTATATCCACTGCTCTAATTAGCGCCTAGAGTGGCCGCTGTTTTTTAATGCTAAATAGCAACTCCTAATCGTTCATTAGCAGATGAGACGTTGATCTACTCAGTCTGTCATGGCATTATCAATACTCTATTTGTTGTTTTCTGGTTCTGCATAAATAATGACAATTAGTGATAAAATTCACTAAAAAAATACAGCTTGTTTGTGCATTTTATGTGCTAGTGCACTAAAAGGCTGGCAGCCATGATCTTGGCTCTTGACGACGTATATATGATTTCCGTTTTTGGATGTAAGCCGCGTTAGGAAGGCAGGGAGGACTATGTGCCCCTTGTCACAGACACATGACGTGGCTGAAACTATCTTACTGGCTCATGCATCCTAACAGAAACACTTCTGGGCTGTGAAATGCAGTGATCACCAAACTGAGGCGTTTCTCACAGACTCTGTAGGACTCTATTAAACCTACCTCCCATTGTCTTAAAAACACCTGCGTCCTGCAGAGATATTTCAGGACTGTGGGAGCATATCGATCAGGGTGTCCCCCAATTCACCCTAAAACAGCCCTCCTGAACTTACCCTTTGCCGAACATTGCCGCGGGGTCATCAACCAGAGATCTACAGACCTGCGCCCTGGGAACGGGCGATTCAAAGGATCAAAGTGTGAAAACACTAATTTCACCCACAATGTTACAAATCTAATGTGTATTTCTGTTATATTGTAGGATAAGAGCTGATTAATAACATTAATTAATACGGATTATCCGTGTAATACTGTATTGTGCTGGACGTTTCATGGCAAACTGTAGTGCAAGCATATCGTGTTTAGAATCGTTGTACTCCACTAAATTTCCGAAATCACATGGGGCATATTTCGAAGGGATTAAAATTGTACTAAGCCCTCATTCAATAAGTATGAAAAGAAATATACTTCTACTTCTCTTCGTGGTAATGTCCCCTCCCAAATTCCCTCTGAGGAGGGGTTGCCTGATTACCCAAATGATTTATGACCCTGCTGCAGGAAGCGCTTCTTGATTTCGGGCATGAAAGGTAGGAAAACAAACTATCGCAACGGACTTGATGCTTTAATTTGTCGTGTACTGCTGCCTGTGGAAAATCAATCCCTTACTTATGGATAAGGGACAGTCTACAAACTAAATAAATGAGGAAAGAAAGGATGGATTAAAGCAAATAAAAATAAATACTTGTGAATAAAATTACAAGTACAACACAATTTCATCTGGTTTAATCTTTTTTTCTTTTCTTGCTATAATGCATTATTTGTTTTCTTACATTGTTTCTCATTGATGAGTTTTGTCTGAGAAACTTTGATTTGATGGACTTTGGTCAGATAAATGGTTTTTCTCCGAGATTTAAGGCCTTCTAGTCTGAAGAAGGAACCCTTTTTTCCCGGGGTCAGAGGTCTGACAATGTCCTTAAATCTACATCATATGTATGATAAATATAACAGGTTTTGAAGCAGCTTCATTTGACCTCTAACTGGTCTTTTTTGCCTTGTTCACTGAGGTTGTACATAATTTATTCTCGTAACAATGTTGTGTGCACCTGGAAATTCACTGATCTTGGCAGTGCGAGGACATGTTGACGCAGTGAATAGAATGAGAAATCAAGGCAATCTAAAGATATGCGAGTGCAGAATACCAGGGCAGAATTCCCTTAGGAAAAGCCAACTGTTGTTGTGATTGCATGCTGACAAATGGCAGCCCACTGTTTTCAGTATAGCATACTGTTTTCTGTATTTAAGATCAAAAATAGTGTGTCAAAAAACACAGATACTCAATTTTGGCTGTGCGATAGTCTAATCGTAATAGACATTCCGTTTCACTGGGGAGAAACCGCTTTAAAGATACTGTGTTTGAAAATAAAGTGGAGCATTTTAGAGAGGACTATGTTGCTTTTAGATAGAGTGTTAATATCTGGAAAAAAGTTAGTGAAAATTGAATGCTCTTCGGTACCGCAGGTACATCAGTAAACACAGTCTTTCGTGAACTTATGAAACATTTCTAGATAAGCAGCACGGAATGTTCTGGACATTGATTTTGGAAGAAGGTTGCCCTCGATCATGATTGGCAGTCGCCCACTCAAGATATTAAACTACTTATTGATGCTGTATAGATGCATGTCAGACGTTAAGAGGTGAATGTGTGAAGCCTAGCTGGGTATTTTAAAAGACAAATAGGCACATTCCAAAAACAATTACGTGCCGAGGTAGACAATTAATGCAGGTCAATCGGTGATTTATAATGGCTTAGGTGCGAGAGGTTAACCTCAGTAATAAAATAATACATGGTATTGGAAACAATACGTCAATAACTATCATTATTTTGTATATTGTTACATTCAATTAGTATTTCACATCAAGCCAAAGGTATTTCTTTCCATTTTCTAGAGCCAACTGCCTCAGGGTTTGCAGTGTCTGCAGTGCGTGGATGAGAGTTTCATTCCTCTCAATGATGAGATTTCAACCAGAGCCATCGGAGTCTGTTTGCAGGTGCGGAATTAATGCATACAAAAAAGGCACAGTCTCTCCCAAGCCAAGTGGCTCATCAAACTGGTGCTTAACTTTGGTTTCAGAAGAATGAGGCGACCAGCAGTACTGCTACTCACTCCGTATGGGATGGTACTGCATTGCAGTTTATTGCCCAGCTCTCAATTGGGTTTCCCTTGACAGTTTGTCACCGCCCATCTGTACACCTGGGTGGAGTGAGGTGTTGTGGGAGCGGAATGTTTTTGCTCAAAAACATTCTGCAAAAGCCGTGGCAAGATGGAGCATCTCAAAGCTCAGGCTGTAGCCTTCTCAGGCTGCATTTTTGGGGGTCGTCACTTAATTTCATCCGTCAAACTGACATGACGTCTTTTCATCTCCATTAAACCGCTTTGGTTTAAGGGACTGGTTTCCCTAACTCTCACCTTAACTCTAACCCCTAGCACTAAACCTTGACTCAAACTTAACCCTAACCCTAGATTTAATCTTATCCCTTACCCTAAATGTTAGCGCGGCAGATGGAAATAAGCGACGACCCCTAAAAATGCAGCCTTCGAAGGTTACAGCCTACGCTTTGAGATGCACCCAAGGACTCTAACTGAGGACCTTTAGGCCCCAAGTCAAGCACGCTTAACAGCTGCGCTACTGCGGTCCCCACGACTGCATAGAAGACTTCGAAAAACCAAATTCTTTGCAGAATACCCCTCTTAGGCTCGTATCTCCCCTCTATCAGTGGGCCCGTGTTTCTGCATGACGGGCTGGCTTACCACTCCTTTGTATTCCACAGAGAACCACACTTCAGCCGCCATGCTTTTTGGATTAATTACTTTGCAGAAATTAATCATTGTCAGCTTCTAGTTAAGTGAGCAATGTTTTATTCCCTGTTCATAATGTTTTGTACTGGTGTTTTTCTTGGAAAAGGTGAGATGTATTGTATGTCTGTGACAGCTACTTTTTCACCTGCTTGACAGACTCTGACAGAGCTTAGCGAAACTGACATCTCCGGTGTTCGAAGGGCTAAGTGATGAAAAAGATTTAATTCCCTAACAAACATGCCTGAATTGTATTTATGATCACATGTATCTGGTCTTAAAAGGGTTAATCCATTTGAAATCACCAGAGCTCCCCTGATGATGGTGTCATATTTGCTATAATAAAAACAATAAAAAATAATATGAACAATACTATTACTTTTATATCAAAAAGTATTTTTGATATATAATTTCATATATAATTGATTTTATAATTTTACTATTTCTATTACAAATATTTATATAAACAAGTTCTGAAAAAATGAAGCAGCTACCCTTAGTTTTTGATTGCAAGCCATCTAAAGATGGCTACAAATGGCACACAGAGGGTTAACGCAGACACGTCCCCTTTATCAAACCCCTCTGAAATGAAAACGGATTAGGATTTTGACCTGAAACCAATTGCATTTCACTTATATCAGTACAGGCTACAAAATATATCAAAATCAAAAAAATATGACTCCATCACCTAGGGAGCTATAGTGATTTCAAATGGATTGACCCACCAGTTTCAGCACTATGTCATGCATTAGCATTTATGTTGTTGGATTTGTATGGTAAAAAAGTATGAGAACCTCTGTTGATAAACTCTGAGTCATCTGTGCATGTTTGTTAAGTTGATAGGAGACAACCTGTGAGGGATCTGGTTTTTTTATTGTAGAATTTAATGTGCTTGTCCTCTCATGCAGCTGCAAATCTGGGCCTTTTGCTGATTTCTACTCTGTTTCTCCCCAGTTTACTCAATTAAGACCATCCTATTGAGCACAAACTCGCTTGGAATCTTCAACTTTTTATTTTTGGCAATGTAACGCCGAATGACTCTGTTCTTGTGAGAGTGGTTTCTTTATGGTGATTTTTTTTTGTTATTAGGAATTTTTTTATATTTCAAGAACAGGTAAACATTACAAGCTTACAAAGCAAAAACAATTTAGCTTCAGAGCTGAGGTGTATGACAAATGGCAATGAGGATGCACAGTTCAATAATTAACAGACATCGCAAGACAGCGGTTTTGTGCAAGTTAAAGGCATACAATACAGTTATAAACAAAAAAGATTTTGAATAAG
This sequence comes from Gymnothorax reevesii, assembly GCA_029721435.1. Classification (NCBI taxonomy): domain Eukaryota; kingdom Metazoa; phylum Chordata; class Actinopteri; order Anguilliformes; family Muraenidae; genus Gymnothorax; species Gymnothorax reevesii. Next base: position 26,693,047 of record CM056589.1, read on the forward strand.
AGGTTATTAATAATAAATCACTGGCGGACACGCAGACGAACAGATATCATATGTTTCAATCTTCTTTATTGGGATTTTTAAACGAAAATTAAAATGATTAATGCATGGGTACGCTGCTGAAAGAAATATATTTTTGCCTTTGCACCTCTGCTGCACATTAACAATAATGGGAGTGCTTTCTTTCTCACCAAATTAATACAAGAGCACTGATAAAGTATGCACTGTTAGTACACTCAAGTACTGGTTACAAAAATGGAGCTGAAATGATTTTCGGTGCTCTATATGTATTGTGAACTGAGGCGAAAGAATCCAACTGCGCAGAGAATGTGTTAATTATCTGAAGTACAGCTTCAGACAAAACAGGGATGATGCACAAGGACTAACAATGACAAGAAGACACAAAGGGGGGTGAAAGGACTTGATCTCCATCTTCAGAGGCGGTTCGTCAGCTGTAACAAAGAGAAGCCGAAACCTCGCCCTTCAGTGCTTAATGACTTAAACCTTTCGCAGTTTACTTTTCTTGATCAGCAGTTACTCATACAAATTGGTAGAAGAACAGTCCAATTTATTTTCAATAGCAAATGATGACGCAAATTATCAATACACCTTGATAAATTAGTTTGTGAGACTTCTTTCCCAATTAAGAAGCCACGACAATCCGTTTTCTACAATCGTAATATAGAAGTAAAGAATGCGATGTTGCACAGCTTATTGCTTAATGAGCCTCACTAATCAATTTGTGAAACAATGCCGGTTCACGAGCTACTTGAGCGCGGAATTTATAAAGACGTAGGCCTATGGTAATTTATGTCATAATTTATGTGTGAAAGAAAACCCCTCATAATGTTGTGGTGCAATGAATAAGAATGCTATCGAAAAAACAATTTGACTGTCCTTCTACCAATTCGTATGAGCAACTGCTGATCAAGAAAAGTAATCTGCGAAAGATTAAAGTTATTAAGCTTTGAAGGACGAGGTTTTGGCTTCCTTTTGTTATGGCTGACGAACTGGGGAGGTGAAAAACTTAAAGGTTTTCTGCAACGGAATTACAAGTTATTACAACTTATTTTATGCAAATTTCCTTTCTGAATTCGGATATGACCATGTATTTGCCTAAAATCATTCCATAATGCATTAATCTAAACTAAAAAACTATGCTTGGGAACGCCCCTAAAAATTCATTTTTTTTCCACAACTGTTCCATAGTTTGGGTGCGACGTCAACTCGGGAACGCTCAGCCCTGCCCCCAACCTGGGATTCATAGATCCTGCACACAATCCTGACCTATACCCATCGCACTTCCTGTCATAACTCAAAAAAGTTTACACGTGATGACAGGGAGGATCTTGAAGCAAGACTGAGCAAAGATGACTAGTTAATTATATTTACAGTTATTTTCCTCCGTTAGATTTACATGAACTTAAGAACCTGTGCGATTTCATATCTATTTATTATTGCAAGGCAGTCACTCAGTTGTGAGATATGAAGGTGTGCACGTTGCTGGTTGTCATATTAGCAGCAGGTTTAGCCTTCGTTAGCAGCCAAATTTGGTGCATTCACCCGGCGTGGCTTGTGGCCTCTGATTCTCAAGGAAAAGAAAACGTTTTTACGCTCGCTTGAGATGGCTTCTCACTTTTGCCAAACAGACTTAATACGCAGTTAATCTGAAACACCTTTTTTTTTCTAATAAACGCTGATGCGGAGGCTTGGCTCCGATAAAGAGCAGGCACATGGCTACTTAATGCACGTTATTTTGCATGAGTAGCCGTGTGCTTTCTCAGACCATGTAACTCTACACTGTCAACTTCCGCATATACTTCACTTAGCGCTAAAGTGCCTTTTTTGAGATTATCCAAGATCAGTAGCACAATCGAGGGGTACAGTCGTGAATAGTAGGCAATGCCTGACTGAAAACACAGTCTGACCGTTCTCCATTCGCATTTGAGGTGGCCTAGCAAGGAAGTTGCTATGTGTTTATCTGACATAGGTACGCAGGCACATCACCACCTACTTAGAGATTTTATTTGCTCTCAACCGCTTGAGGGAAACATATGGAAACGTTAGCGAATTTTCACAATATTTGCTTCAAATTTAAATGGAAACATAGCTAGTGACTGCTGTCGAAAATATATTTGCACCTTCTCTGCTGCCCCTCTTCTTGGTGGCTCTCTGCTACATTCACCTCGATTCACCGTCAAAATACCCAACTTAACCGTTGGAATCGCATGAGGTATTAATATTCGCTTTCTCCCCATGTTAAAATAGCTGTCGAGCCCGTTGTCGAAGTTGGTGTCTGGAAAATGGTCACTGCACACTACGCTAGACTCATTCGGTCCATGCCTCTTGGCTCGAGTTAGTCTCACTTTTGCGGCCCAAAGTTATCTTTGAGCCTTGTCCTTGGGGAAAGTATGTAGGATTACTGCGTCTTTGGTTGTTTTGCTACAACCCCCCCACGATGCACCGACCTGGCATTTGTCAATACCTGGCAAGTTTTGAAGCAATTTTTTAAATATAAAATACTGCGAATACCCACTGCCAAGCTTAGAAAATGTCAGATGCGTTCCCGAGTCACGTCACAGGTGCACGTGATCATGCATACTCGCTTTTTACCCAATTTTTGGAGGTGGGCCCAAAGAACTGGCAAAGTGGCAAAAATAGTAACTCCAAAAATTTTAACTATAATAAATAACTGTAATAAATAACAATAACTTTTTTTTTTAATTGTCGAAATGCTGTTGGCAGAACTAATGTTAAAATGTTTATCAAAAGAAGTCCCCAGAACATATATCAAATTTAAATTTTCGGTGGCTGAAGACCTTTAAAAGATGGGGCAGATAAATAATCGAAAAACAAGTTACAAATGTATGTTTTTAAATTCCTGGACCATTGAAAATTTCCCGATTGAGCATGGTCAATAACCATATGCCCATTCATATTCTCTTCCAACTTTCAAAGTGAAACCCTTATCGTTTTCTCTTTTCTTGTTTCTTCAAGAAAAAAAAAATTTTTTTTGCAAGAGGAAGTGTCTGTACTGCTATAAGAAGACAAAATTGTGACAGTAGTGAGCAGAGATCAAGTTTAAATCAAATACAAATTGTCAATTAAACTTAAGTAATTATCTTGCTTATGGTAGACACAATGTGGACCATAAGTATTTGGACAATGCTTTTTTTTTTCATTTTTGGGTTCATATACTTGCACTGTATTGAATGAATTATGAATTTAAACAGGAAAATGAACTATTTGTTTTGGCTGTTTACTCCCATAATGTGTCAGTCATGTAGGAATTGTGTCACTTGTATACAAAACCACTGTCTAAGTTATCAATGTAACTCTGTGTATATTCATGAATGCTTGCCTGTGTACAGATATTTAAATGGCACAACACACAATTAATATTACATTTCAGCTTCAGTAGTTTGCAGTCTTCTCCACATCGCAAAACAGTGGGGTTCACTTGGCTGTTTTTCATGGACTTGCTGTTTGTGAACTGTCCTGATACGACACCAGAGGGTTACAAAAAACATAAAAGAGCGAAGTAATCCAGCAGTGGATTAGTGCAGGAGAAAGCCAACGGGAGATACGCATAAAAGGCAGTGAGCATATCCACACAGGTAATGCAATTATGTTGTGATGACAGATTAGCGCTCTATGAAATAAGTGTTTTAAATTCAATGGTCCGATTGCTTTCCTAAATACTTAAAACTCATTAATTGCCATTTAGATGTTTGCTGGTTTGTTTGCAAAGTCTGCAAAAAAAAAAAAAAGAAACAGCAAGTTATTTTTTAGGCTTTTTTTTTTTGTTTGTTTTTTTTTAATAGAAAATGGCCAAGAGAAAATAGACGCATCCCGTAATGGTATATTATCAATAAAGTACATGTGTATGCACTTGTATGTGCATACTTATTGTTTTGCATTGCATGGCAGCACAATGCAGCTTGGCTTAGCTTTAGTCAGGCTAAAGTCTTAGCCCAGGTTCCCCACAACTTTGTGGGGCTATCTTCTGTTATCACCGCTCTTCACCCTGAGAGCCGCTCAGAAATACTAATGTTTGCCTGAGAAATGCTAAAAAAAAAAAAAAAAGGGAAGTTGAATTGCTTCCCCACTTTTGTCAGCTCTGAAGTGCTCCCCTGGGATTAATTATGCCTAAGCTCTCCGAGAGAAAGAATCAGGGCACCTCTGCTGCATACCTATGATAAAACACTGAAGGATCCTGTTGAGTGAGGAAAATGGTCATTTAAGCATTTTACCGGGCGCACCCCTCTCCATGAGAATGAGGTTTACATTTCAAGGGAATCGTGCATGTTTGTTTACGCCTTATTTGGGTCACCATTAGCTGGTTGTGTTCAGAAGTCCAGAAGTAAATAAAAATACTTTGATTTTTGCTGATAATATTCATGCAGGGCAAATTTTGTTTTCAAGGGCAAGTGGTGGGTGGATTAGAAACACATCAAAGAGAGAGTGGCAAAGGGAATATCACGAAGAGAGGGAAGAGATGTTGTGCATGAATATAACATCAGTCTGATGGGGAAGTTTGTAGCGCACTATCACCGGTCACTGTAAATGGAGCCAGGCCCTTAAATATTTGGACATATGAAAATGTTTTGTTATTTTAGCTGTCTACCATGACTGGAGTTGAAATTAAATAATTAACTTTTACTCAAAGTGAGTTACACCTTTTAATTTGCAGTTACTGAAGAATCATTTGAACGGTCTGAGAATTGTGGCGGTTTTAATGAGCGATCCGCCCTTTTCAAGTGACTGTAAGTAATCATTTGAGGTGTGACTTATAAAATTGGGATCTTTTGCTGTTAACTGTCTGTTTAAGATCAAAATAACGGTCACTGCCAGTGAAGCAAGCCACGACAAATCAAAACAACTCATTAGAGAGATGGCAAAAATATTTGAAGTGGCCAAATTAATTATTTGGTATATTCTTAAAAGAAAAAAGAAGCGCCAAAGTTCTCAAACCACTTAGAACAACTTTAGTGGCTGACAGAAGAATTATTTCCGGATGAGGCAAGACCTCTTTATTTCAGTTGGTAGAGGATTAGCAAAGACAGGTGTACCAGATTTGAGTTTTCCAAAATCATCTGGGGGGAAAAAATGAAAATAAAAAAAGGCAGTACAGCTCTGGAACATCACTATGTGGGCTGATGAAACAAAGATCATCTTATGCCAGAGAATGGGGTAAAAAAACGCATTTGAAGACAGGAAGGAACTGCTAGTGATCAAAGTATACTTTCTCATCTATGGAGCATGATAGCCCTAATGTTATGTTGCGTACATGGCTGCTGATGTAACTGGTTACCTTGTACTTCATGAAGTGACTGCTGACAAAAGCAGTATTATGAGATCTGAATTGTTCCAGCCCAGATTCGGCAAACTGCTTCAAAACTGATTGGTTGGCACTTAAAAGTGCTGATGGATAATGACCTGAGCCTTAATGGGAAAGCAAACAAGGACTTATTTAAGGCAAAGGAGTGGAATGTTCCACAGTGCAAGTCAATCACCCGCTTCAATCCAAATGAGAATGAATTGAAGACCTGTGTGCATGAAGTATCAAAGTCACAAAATAATACTTTTGAGATTTTGGGGGTGAACGTTTTTAAAACCTTTCGCAGATAATGACAATTGACAATGGAAATGCACCAGTACACAAGACCTGAGCGCTTCTTTGCAGAAATATTTGGTATAAGATGATGTGCTGGCCATTGTGGCTTTTAATACTGGTGTCAGCTCATTTTTTGCAAAATGTGACCGATGTGCTTCTTGCAAACAGGTCTTCAATCTCACTTGAAGGCAAAACTGAAGGCAGAAGGCCCCAGGAACACACATGAACTGAAGACCGCAGCGATGAAGGTCTGGTTGATCATCAACAGGGAAGAAACCCAGCATCTGGCATTGTGAATGAATTTCGGACTTCATGATGTTAGTGACTGCAAAAAATTTGCAACCAAGCATTACACCTTACATTGTATAGTTTACTTCATGATTATGTATTATTTTAGGTTAATAAATTTCCTTTGAACCTTAATGATGAGCTATGCATAAAAATGGTTGAAATTTCTGCACAGGACATCCAATAGTTTTCGACAAAACCCTTAAATGAAGCTGAAAGTCAACACCTTGAACACATTCTGATTAGTTTTGTTTAAAATCCATTTTGGTGATGTGCAGAGCCAAAATGATGACAATTTTGTCACTTATGGGCTTGACTGCATGAGTGGATTTCAGTCACAATCACTGAACGCAACTAATCATTTGTTTATTGAGCCAAAAAGTGAGAATGCATTATTTGGAATGGAACTTGAGTCTTTGATGTCATATAAACTACAATACAACACTTTCTTTGTTTCGGTTGAGCATTCTTAATTGGACAAGAAGATTTCTAGGAGTGATGATATTTAGCGCAGCATCACACTGAAGTACTACTTTATGAATAATTTGAGCATAGTTTGTTTGTCACATTGAAGGGCACTGTTAGGAGGCTAAAGTTAAGTCTACTGCATAAACGGTGAACATGGCAAACAATACTACTGGAAATTACAAATCAAAGTGGGCCAGGAAGCATGCAAGTAAATTGTGGGCTGTTAATGTATCAGCGTAGAAACAGGAAATTCTGTCCTGCTTGTCTTCTTGGGAATTATTTTCATTGACGGACAAGCAAAAAAAAAAAAAACAAACGTAATACTTTTGCATAACTGCTATATCTCAAAAAAGGTTGTGATGTCATACTAAATATGAAGACCTAACTGTGACAATATTTAGTTTGAAAGCGCTTCCTTTAGTGTGATATTGCTTGGACAGACCACCTTGCAAGGTAGCAGAAGATATTACGGTCTCTCGAGGCTGTGCCTCTCCTTAAACTGCAGGATGTTAGCTGGGCGTACGTGGCCGACTGCTCGCTGCTCGCTTCTTCACTGGCTGCACGTGCGTTTGGCAAAGCTTCAGATAGCATCACTGCGGGAAGAGAATCTGTAAAACCCAGAACGTGCGTTTCAGCTCACAGCTGTTTAAAAGGGCTGCGGGTTTTTTTTTATCACGGCAGTCAGATTAATTATCCAACCAGAGGATTCTTTGAGCGCCATTGTTTGACACGGCCCCTCTCTGAAGGGCGGACGGTCCTGATCTTATTCAGATGAGATGGAACGGTCATGACTCTGAGCGTGTGCCATCTGCACATCATTAAAAATCTGCGGTAAGGTAGCGGAGGGAATAATAATGATGATGTCACTGATAATTTGGCCTTGTGGGTATTCGAGTTATTTGATGTTCTGCCTCTTCCTTTAGCGCAACTATAGCCCATTTATCTGCTTGAAAAAAAATATATTTGCTAAATACTGTGCAGACAGCAGTGAACAATGAAAGATAATACTTCTAATTGTATGTATTTATTTATTTTATATTCGAGGCGGCTGAAATCATTCATGAAAATGATTACGGACGGACAGACGGACAGGGCGATGACTATATCCCGCGGTATTCCATGCCGGTGGGATAAAAAGGGTTTATTTATGTGGCAGCACTATGCAGTTACGCTGTCATTGGATTCAAAACGAAGTACACAAATGCATTTGCGCAAAGATTTCTGATGTAATGACCAGTGCATTACACTATATTCATCCTTTTGGTGCGTATACTCAAATGTGCAAGCTGTCAGTTTGGGGAATTCTCACTGGTGACAGACGAGATTAAATGTCAGGCCTCTTGGATGAATGTTTGTGCACAAGAGTCGTCCATTTCCATGCAATGATACTGTATGTTAAAATGGCATTAGATGTGTATGCGGAAAATGTACACATTTTTCAATCTGTGGGACATATAAAATGCTCTGTATCCTTTCAATTTTTCAAAGAGAATGAACCCGATTCAGCTAATGCTTTAGCAGACGCGAAGCCTTTAGCATATCCATGATCGATCACGTCCTTGACCTTGGTCTTTGAATTTGTTTTCCACCAATCGTTGGTTGTGTGTTTTATTACACTCAATTGATTATTGAATTGGGCCCACTGCCATAAAACTGCACTTCAAAAAATAATCGAGGCACACTGGGGTGTGAGAACAGTTGTTTTAGGTCGCATTGCATTGCAGTGTAAAGTGGCCTCCAAGATATGTTCAACATTAATTTGGCCATAGATATTTATATTTTGCTTTTTTAAAATGAATTTATTTATTCATTTTATTTTATTTGCATTAGTATTCCAACAGAAAAGAGCACTTGTGAGCTTTTCAATAAATGAATAAATAAATAAAAATCTAATGTTGGAGAGATGTATGTATGTATTTGGTTAAGAAAAGTAACAGGTGGTATAGGTCAGAGATTAGCATGAGTGCGCGGGGCCGCCAGTCTGCTGGAGATCTGTGGCAGCAGTGGTATGGTAGTCTCTGGAGATGAGGGTATAATTAATCACGTGGATAGGTAAATCTCAGAGGAGAAAGTGGGTAAATTCTCCTTTGTATTTCAGTGGCTTTTTGACTGATGGGTGACTATACTGTAAATCAGTGGACAAAGAGGTGGATATACTCTGTGTACCTGTGTGTACCCTCGTACCGCCCTGTGTGGCATACTCTGCAATGCTTTGAAAAATCTTCAAACCAATTTGTTTTAAAACAGGTGGGTAGTCTGTCTACCTTTCGGTAATTAGAAGATAGTCTCACATTACATTATTTTAGTGTTTTTAACTGTTTATATGCATTTTCAGAATTTTTTAATTTAATTTAGAGAATATTCATTCAGTTATTTCTATCAGAATCTTCACCGTCCAGAGTTTTTTTTTCTTCTCTTTTCTCTTGCGTGGTCGTTGGACTTTTCTTAAAGTACAATTTGGAAATAAATAATCTTTATTTCTATATTTATATGCGTATAGTATATTTTGGAAAACTTTTTGATGAAACACAGCGCTGATTGTAATGCAGAATACAACTTACATTTTTATACAGAAAGTTACACTGTATAATATATACCATTTCATGGTATGATCTTTGGTTCTCATTGAACACTCTGATATCCAGCCAAATTGTTTTAAATGAATTACTTTTTTTTTTTTCGATTCATTCTCCCACAGGAAAATTAAAGCAGATCATTATCACTGTACGTCAATTTTCAGCTGGGAGAAAAAAAGACCTAATTAAAAGTTCTGCTGTGTAATAGGAAATATAATTTATGTAAATGTTAATTGTAATGAATAATGAACACGATTAAATCTAACTTTAGTTAAAATCATAAAATGTGAAGTGAAAAATTGAAATTGTCTTTTGTCTAAAAAAGACCAAATAGCTTTAATTCCTTCAAAGCTGTCACAAGCAAATCAGATGAGGACAACCGAGTCTCTTCTTGGTATTGTTTTTTTTTTTTTTTTTTTTTTGTCTAGGTATTGAGGACCTCGGATTTAAAAAAAATACAAAAACCAACGCTTAATACAACTGGTGAGGTATGAGTCATGGCCATTTAGTGGCCATGGATTTCTATGTAATCATCTTTTGTCACAACATTCAAACAGCCCATTTCCTGTGATTTCAATTGAGCAAAAAAAGACACCAGTTATGAATGACTAAGAAGGACATGGTGAAGAGCTATGACCATTCAAGCATCAACAGACCTATCGACCCCTGAATAGAGCTGCCGTCTGAATCCACATTTGTACCCCAGTAACTCAGCTCGAGATGAGACATCACAAGCCGCTGATTACTGCAGGTTGGTGGATTCAGGAGAAATTCAGATGTGCTGACTTTTGAAAAGCCAACTGAGAGCTAAGTGTCGCCTGATTTTGCAAAGTCCTCAGACCATTTGAACAAATAGAAAGCAGTTAGCCTTTACAGTGGTCATCTGAAAGTTTAAATATGTATGCAGTGTTGTCTGGAGGTTTGGAAACTATGGAGTAATAGTTTCTTAGATGGATGTAAGACAAAAGTCTTTATTGTTTGGAATGAAATGTGTTTAAGCATTTCATAGTAGCAGCTGACATCGATTGGGTTTTCCCCTTGTCAGGTGTTCGAAAGCTAGTTCACAGATGAAGGACAGGTACTAACTGTTCTTCAGATGTATCCTTCTGTGTGGACTGTGTGGTGATAGAAGAGCAGTTAGTGTTTAGTCATGGTTTTGTCTGGTAATCTGGAATCTACAGTCGGAGGCTGAATTGCATTTAGCAGGTATTCAAACCATTATGGCCTGAGGGGGTCACTACAGCTGAGGTGTCACCAGTGTCTATGATTAGAGGACAGGAGAATTCACTCAGAAGGCAGAAGTGGATATATCTGAGTAAACTTGTTTGAAAAGTTTTTGAGAAGAAAGAAACCACTGGTGGACTCATGTTCGGGCACATACACATGCTCGTACATTGACACACGCCCGTATGCACGCAAGCACCCACACACACAAACACACGCGCGCGCAAACAAATAGTTTTTTTTTTGTGTGTGTTTTCTAGGAACATTCAATAGACTTGCATTCATTCCCAAACCCTTCCTCTGACCTTAACTGTAAAGTATACATGACTAACCCTAACCCTAACCTTAACCTTTACCTAATCTTAGTCTTAACCTAACCTGAACCTAAACCATTAACCCTATAATAGCTCCGTTTTTTGGGGGGGGACCTGAAAATCACTCTATAAGGGGAAAGAAATCTGCCATTGCATCTCATGTGAGGACATATTACATATTGTCCTGATAATGGTAGGTATACTCCGATTACACTCACACACACACACAAGCACACACTCACAGATATAAACAAACACTCAGATGGCTCCACCTGCTGCTTTTTAGAAACTGAAAAATGCAAGAGGTGTTTCCTTCCCGTTGCCCTGCGCCCCGTCCCTGAGGATAATCCACACCTCTTACGACCATCTGGGTAATTACAATTAAATAAGCTGACAGAGACCGCAGTCGTGCACAGAAAGTCCACTGAAGCGCCGCATGAGTGGCCCTCTCCTAATTGACTTTATTGAGAGGCATTCATCTCTTACAAACAAGTGGTTAGTTTACCAAACAGTGGTAATAAGCCTGCAAATCCACAGATTTAAATTGTAATGCGTTATATTCCAGGACAGGAATCAAGTGCAGCGGCAGACTGCTGTCCAATAGGTTGGTTTATTGACAACAGTACAGTATGATTGAGGGCAGAACCCCAGCGGAGGAGAGCACAGTTCAACACAGATGTAACAGGCAAGGCTGGACTGCCAATTTCCGGCCAGTGGCTTCTGGGATTACAGCCAGGTGGCGTGTGCACTTTGCCTGAGCCAATCTGCCCCACAGGAGGAGGATGTGGCTTGAGGGGAACTTTGTTCCAATCCTGAACACCATAGAAGGATTGGGAGCTTGTTCCTAAAAAACTGGACAGAGGAACAGACTTGGAAGAACAAGCTTTCAATCCTGGACCCTAATTTAGCTTGAGAGCTTGTTTCTATTAAACTAGACTGAGAAACTGACTTGAGCTGGTTTAACTTGAACGCGGTCCCAATCCCGGACCCTGAGTAGGCTTGGAAGTGTGTTCGAGTGAACTGAGTAAAGAGGAAAGCATCTGAAAATTGCTGTCAATAAAGATTATTATACAGTTAATAAAGACAAATAGGAATACTACCTGGAGCTAAGCACAAATATCAAATTACAATGCAGCAACTTGCAATTCTGAGCAGGGGGTTTAAATACATACCACAGAGCCATTAGGAAATAAGCATGAAACGAGACACAGCTGGGAAGGGAAAACACACAAGAAATAAACCAATCAGAGACTTACCTCTAGATACAAAGTTGTTGAATAGAAGGGGAAACGAAAGGCATTCACACAAGGGTTGTGACAGCAGTGGTTGCTAAAAAGAGGTTGCGTTTGCCATGGTGTTGTGCTGTGAAACGGCACGTTTCTGATTTTCACATTTTTCTCACACAAGATGACCTGTGGGATGAGGACATAGAAATTCCAAGCATGATTGCTGCATGCACACACGTGGGGATCATGGCGGACTCGAGAGTCACGTGCTATGGGCTCTTTTATGTGATTGGCTTGGCAGTCACATGTACAGCGCCACGCACCAAGTGAAAGGTGTAAGGGTTCATTTTCTTAAGAGCTTAATCTAATGCTGATGTGGGCTGAAACCTGACCACAAGAACACCGACTTGCCGCTTTTCGAAAAATCTACTTTTCAAATTGGTTCTTCAAAGAATGATGAGGCACGGTGATTACAGTGTTGCACCTAGGCTGTGTTTGGGTTAGTGATGAGTCCACATTCTGGCCAAGGAGAGATGCCCCCAGTAGCCAACCACAATGCCTTACACGTACCTTACACAATCCGAGTAGCCAACCGGGAAGTTTTGGAAAGACATTTGACATTGTCCTAGCGTGTCTCTGTACCAGGGCAGGATATTGGCTATTGTGCTTGTGAGAGGCAGACAGACCAGACAGTATGCTTAAAGGGGCTTACAGAGATGATAACAAATAAAATACTCTATAGCTGTGAAAAATAAAAATAAAAAAAATTCTGAAAAAGTTTTCAATTTATCACAGAAATAATGTTTGACTTTGGGTTTTTTTCATGCGGAAATGTATAATTTATGCATTTTAACAGTATGCATTCAGGATGATCTTACTGATATAAAAAACAGTATCCAAGTCTACCAATTTAAACATCAGTTTCTCTTACAAAACTGTACTTTGAGCTGAGAAAGTATTTAAAAAAATGAAAAAGACTGATTTCCCAGAACTGCAATTTGCACAAGTATTTGACATTGCAGCCAAAGTATCAGGTCAATCTTAGTGACACCTCATTTTATAGGTCTGAATCTGCACTTTCGTGTAGTTTGACAGAATGAAAATGCAAAGTTTGTAAATGTGTCCCTGACGCGTGTGTTTGGTTGAACACAGTAAATACTCTCAAATCAATCATGGTATGAAAAGAACAACTTTGCTGTCAGGTAGCAGCTAATATTTTTCCACATCTTGAATGGTTTGTCAACTGGTGGAATGACCCATGAAATTATCTCTTATTTGATTAGATGTCCTTTCATTGAATAATCTCACTGACACAATATTTTATTGCATTATAGCTATTAACTTTTTTTTTTTAACTTAAGTTTGGATATAATCAACTTGCTCAAGGGAAAACGAGCACAAGACCGCACAGACCCATGGTGCGTAATGTGCATGTGTCCCTCTAAATGTCCCAAATACATGTGAGTGAGTGAGTGAGTGACGGTGTGTGAGAATAAGCAAGTGGACGACTCACCACAATTTGCTGTGCGCAATGGGCAGGTTTGTAATTTAGCAAAGAACTAGCATCTATGATTTGACGGAGGGGTAAATTAAAGGAAGAGGGCGCATCGAAAGGGGAATTTTATTATTATTAGTTTTTTTCAAGAGCTGAAAAACGCTCTCTGCTATTTACAGCCGGATAATTAGATGTCACAGTTCAGCGATGCGCTGGATTGTTTAAACAGCCTCCTCACCAGCTTTTCCTTTTGCCCGAGAAGTGTCAGAGCTCGTGTCTCACCTGTTCTCGCCAGCACCTCCAGTCGACATCGGAATCGTATACATCCAGCTCATTATCACATGCATCTTCAAGGTCACTCAGGCATTGTGTTGTTTTATGCAGGCCTGGGGTATGACTTTCCTCTCAGAAACAAGTGTAAAGAGGCGTCACCACACAGCCAGCTGCAGATTTATTGACACTATTCATAGAAATGAATAAAATATAAAAACAATAGAAGTTAATCATCTGTGTAATATGTACAAACATGAGGAAACTAACGAAACTTTAATAAGGTCATTCTCATCACACTAAGTTCTTTTATTTAAGAATCTCATGTTTTTTTTTTTTCCCCTGAAAGCAATAAATGTCAGCATTATTGTTACTCCAAACAATTGGTGTGAATAAAATTGAAGATAAAGAGGCAATGCTAATTTATGTAATTTAGAATATCTCAGCCTGAAATGGCCATATTGTTATACCATCACTGTCTGTTTACTTGTGTGTAAAGAAAGGTAGGCATCTGGCAAGCGAAACCCCCTTTTCACCCTCAGAAAATAACAGAAGAGGCAGATGGCCATCGACCACTAGTCCTGTAACTGGTTCAAAACAATACATGAATGGTCAAACAATTAAAAATAACACCACAGGCCAATAAATCTCCATCTGGCAACATACCAATTGAAACTTCTGAGCAAATGGAATATATTAATTTTACACTGTTATATCATTGATTACAGGTAATTGTGATGATTTGGCCGTCACGTGACTGTCTACTACCTGACATGGTTATTGTTATATGCTGGCTGGTACACTGTACAGCTACTAATATACCGAGTAGCATGAGGTGTCCAGTATATACTGATGCATGATGTAATGAACAAGTGTACGATTTCGAACACAAACAATATTGCCTTAGCAGACCGTCTTTTTGCATTTGAAATTTCTTTAAACAACAAAAATGTATGACTAAAGTTTCTTTTATAGTTAATGCAGTTAATAATAGCGAGTGCCTCAACAAGGCTACGTGTGCGCCTTCCTCTTTTGTGTATACTATATTTTGTGTCTCGATACAGGGTAGCAGAATTGACATTTATCTGAGTTGATCACCGCTCTTCATATCATGCTTACTTTCGACTGTGGCATAGTGTACTGTATGTATAAATGCAACGTATACTTAGGTTGCGATAGTCATTGTGTGTACCTCATTGTTTTTCAATATGAGAAGGAATCAGACTTTAGTCTTGTGAAAGTTTTTAAAGTGTTTTGAAAGTCCTCTGGTGTATGGCCGGCATAAGGTGATTGTGGTATTTAAAGGACGGTGACTTGCATTTAGACATTAAATTCACAGAACGCAAATTTCTCGCCATGTAAGGATGTCTCTCCATTTTCTCCTTTGCTTTTTTCCCACTTCAACATTAATCAAGACTGTTTTTGGGCACTTGTATTTGAGGTATATTCAGTCGGTTTTATAGTCAGGACAGGCTTGTTTTCACGCCTCTTGATGCCTGTCCCTCCCCTGTCATCTTGCTGCAGCTGCTTGCCCCACAATGCACTGCAAGCAGAAGTGAAATGAGGTACAGATCTGTGCGTTAGATCTGTGCGTTACTGGACAGTGACATGGTTTAAAAATGGTTGTGATTTCTGTACTGTTTTCTCAATATCGAAGGGAATACCCACAAAATAAAATTGTTATCCTATACTCTAACCTCGTGTTCATCTTTTTTTTTTTTTTTCCATGGTTTGCACCACTGTCCAGATACTTCTGGACGACACAGTATTGTTCTTGAAGTAATTCCTCATCATTTTTTTCTTGACAAACTTACTTTCAAATTATCTTATCAATGCCTCTTAGCCCTCTTCGCTTCTTGGACTGCTGAAATTTGTCCCTCTGTGCCCACCTTCTTCAGTGCTCCTATTTAGAATGCAGGTCAGAAATCAACAGCACTTGTAGTTTCTCTGACCTCGAATCGGTCAGAATTTGTCCTTCATTCTTTTACCTTCACAAACAAACAATTGGGGCCTTTGTTTTGACGATCATTAAAACCTGCCTGACTGTATTTGAAGAGGAAAATTAAGAATTGGGTTTTTGTCTAGGTAATGGACAGATGATGGCCTGTAACTCTCTTCCGTTGCTTGACAGCTGACAGCTCATTTGGCCATTTTAAAAATGTTTTTCTGCAGCTGATGTTGTTCTGTGAACTGCCTGCAGTACCTTTTCATCAGCCCTCTCCATCTTTGCCTTGTTTGTTTATTATTTTACGAGGAGAATCCTGTGTGCGTGTTCACTATATTTGGTCAGGGATTAAGAAGCGGAGCGGTTACAGTTAGAACTCGGGTCACAACACAGTGAGAGCTACGTGCCCATCGTAATACTCATGTTACTGCTGTACGCACTGAATTTGGTTTGATATGATATGATATGATTGGTTTGATAGTGAACATTCACTATTGCCAGTAAACTCAAAGAAGAAGAAGTGGCTCTTCATTTATCCGTACATTTTTTATTTCGGTGTGATTCCCCAGTACAATAAAGGCTAAATTAAATAATTCTCTTGTGTATTTGTATTGTTTTGTCTGTTGCAAACAAGAGATGGTGCGGTACCACCTTTGACACCGGATCGCAGCAGGGTTTGTTTTCAGTCAAAATACACTACATGGAGGGCAGAGTCCCCACTCTCCCCGTAAAAACTTACAAGTCAATTCATCTGACCATAACTGTTCAAAGCTGTTAAACTGAGTTAAAAAACTGATCCATAAAGCAAGTATCCTGCATAGTTCCTCGACTTTAATAAGCAGCTATTGTGAAAAAAAAAAAATAGGTGATGAAGTGTTTACCTGATTTCGGGGGTCCACTTCCAGCTCTTCTTTGACGCGTGCCCACAATAGCAGCATTGACGCGTGTGTGCAAAACGTGATTACCAGGGGCGTCTCTAGGACGAAAGATTGGTGGGGCCTACCCAAATAGCGAGCACCTCCACTCCGGATCTGCCCCGGCTCTGTGCCGACTCCAGCTGGAGTCGGCACAGAGCCGGGGCAGATCCGCAGCGGAGGTGCTTGCTATCTGGGCAGAGCTCCTCTTTAAAACAACTGGGCTTATGCCGTTGGAGGCAACGGCTGGGGGTATATCCCCGAACGCCCCCAGTCCTCCAATTCCCCAATCCTTGAGTAGACCTTGAATAGACTTTCATTTGAACTTAATTTAAGGTCAATCGGTTGAATGGTTCTGAAGATATGGTGAAAATGGTAATTTTCCATCACAAAGCGCCACCTGGTGGCAAAATATTGAACTATACGGGTATAATGTCATTGTGGGACACATCATTAGGTCATGACCTTTCATTTGCACTTGATTTGACGTCAATCGGTCAGATATTTCCAGAGATATGATAAAAACAGTGATTTTTTTTCAGTTTTTGGCCCCTGGTGGTCAATCTAGAGATTGTAAATTGTCCAAAATCGAATCAGTTTTTCTCTTTATGATACTAACTTATTTGCAAAACTTAGAATTTCTAATTGAAATATTAATGCAGTTATCGCGTTAACATGTAAATCAGTTTTTGGCCCCTGGTGGGCAATCTAGAGATCGTAAATTGTCCAAAATCGAATCAGTTCTTCCTCTTTATGATACTTACTTATGTGCAAAACTTGAAATTTGTAATTGAAATATTACTTAAGTTATCGCGGAACAGTGATTTTTTTCAGTTTTTGGCCCCTGGTGGCCAATCAGGAATTTTAAATTGTCCAAAATCGAATCAGTTTTTCCTCTTTATGATACTTACTTATATGCAAAACTTGGAATTTCTAATTGAAATATTACTGCAGTTATCGCGTTAACAGTGAAATCAGTTTATGGCCCCTGGTGGCCAACCTAGACATTGTAAATTGTCCAAAATTGAATCAGTTCTTCCTTTTTATGATACTTACTTATGTGCAAAATTTGGAATTTTTAATTGAAATATTACTGAAGTTATCGCGTTAACACGTAGTGCGGCGGTGGCGGCTGGACCAAAAACATAATATCCCCCAGAATGCCATTCGGCGTTCGGGGATATAATTACTAACCCTGACTTGCACGCAATCATTCGCATAATTGACATACAATCCTTCCAAGATTTCAGGATTTTCCTGGCTTTTTTTTTTTTTTTTTTTTTTGCGGTTAACTTTTTCAAAAAACTGGCAATGAACGTTGCAATGTCTTAACGATTTATTTTTTTGTCCGCGAGAAATTTGCGTGGATTGGTTGAATTTGCTTTAATAGTTGCAATCAGGACATGCAACTTCCTTGAGGGACTGAGCAATAGATGCACTCCGAGAACACGCTGGTACGGTGTTACATTTTGGTGCGACGACAATCATTAATCTGGACGCGTAATTTTGTGCATTTAAATCAGCTTTATTCAGAATTGCACACAGACGTTTCAAATGGTCTTTTATTTTATTAAAACAAAACGATCATGAAGCACCAGTCAAATCACTTGATGTGAGGAAAAGGTAGCGCAGACGTTCGAGAGCAGTTTGTCTTTCATAAAGCCTTGAACAATTTTTGAGTGGCCTAAATCATTTTTTCTAATCTGAATTTATCCCATTATTTAATCATAAACAGATCTCATGGAGAGAGAAACTGTAACTTCGATTCCCTGAGGATTATGTCAAAATTGGAAAATTTTAATAACGGAATTTCCTTGTTAATAACGGAAAATAACTGAGAACAAGCCAGGAACAATCATTGACGCAAAGGAATGGTCCGGGCCTCACCAATGATCACTTCCAGAGACGCCACTGGTGATTACGGTGCTGTTATTTCACCTAGCAACAAGAAATACTATTTTCTGATTAACTGTTAGGTTGCTGATTCAAGCAGAGCAGTCTGTCTTCGCCTCATCCATTCATAGATTACTAATCTCCTTTATAAACAGTCTATGTTGCTAATGTGCGGCGAGTTTTATCACTTCTCAGCCTGAGAAATGTCATGTGTGGAGTGTGAGCGTGTGAACTTATTGAAATGCGTGTGTCGCACGAGACTTGAGAGCTCTGATAATGGGATAGAGTAGTGTCCACTTGTCACATATGGTGGAACTCAGCCAAATTTGGTTATATGGGTATGCTATTATTCAACTACATTTTGATGCGCACAGAGCAGTCAGAGAAATGATGAATTCCACAAACAGCTTCCAGCCTACTGTTTGTACTGTTGAGAACTATCACTGAATTTAAATTGTGAGATTTAGACATTTATTTTTTGGTGATTAGTATGCGGTGTTGATGACAAACATGAACAATCGTCGATCCATCCATTATCTTTACCTCTTCTTCCTCACTATGGTTGCTGGAGAGCTGGAGGCTATTTGAGCTGAGTATGGGCAAAAGGCTGGGACTGACCGTAATCTTTGCGTCTAACCGTTCCTTGGCACACACCATTCACTCACCATTGCCTTACACTCCCATTCCTATGGGTAAGGTAGAGTCTCTCATTCGCATGACCTGCATGTCTTCTGACTGTGGGAGGATACCAGAGTACTGGGTAGAAACCCACACGAACACGTTAACATGAAAACTTCACGCAGAAAAGCCCCAGGCTAGATTCAAACCTTTGTGCTTTCCCACAACCCCACTGTTGCATATACTGTTTTTACATAGCAAACAGTTTATTGAAATAACTTAAAACAAAAACAACGGGAAATTAAGTTGATAGGCTCAAAAAGTCACAGTCGAATCTGCAAAGGCCTGGTGTGGGTGCTGGTTTTTCATTTTAGCCCAGCGCTACAACATCAGATTCAAGTAATTAACAAATCAATCAGGCTGATCAATTAAAACCTTGTGAAAGCAGAATTGGGTGTCTGGCTGCAGCAAAAACCAGCACCAAACAGACTCCTCTGCAGATAATATCAGACACCCTCTACACTAGGTGCTCTCAATATTCGCTAAATAGCTGAAGGGTAATTCTGCCACACTCCGTGTAATTTATCATCAGCGAGGTCTGTAAGGTCTTGACATGTTAGTGTTAATGTACTGAAGGGGCGAAAATTCTGTTTTGCAGTGTTGAGCATCAACATTCTGCAAGACCCATCAGTATCCCCTCAGCGGAGTTAATGACGCCGTAGCTTTTGTTCTTTACAGCAGAGTTTAGCTTGTTTTACAGGGGCCTATTCCTCAAGTCCAGGGATTTAAAACTGCCCCCGTCACAGGGGGCCAAAGCAATTACATGAATCCATATCACCGGACATTCAGCAGCCTCTCCTGATTAATTATACCTGACAGGGCCGGGAGCCGAGGTTTCCAGCCACTTAGACAGAAAACGCATCGAGTCAGTCAGGCAAGTCGGCAGTTCTGGGAGTTTTAGACTGGCACGTTTATAAATTTTCATTAGCTCGTTAGCTGTTTACGCCTCGGCGCACTTTGATAGACATGCTAAAAGCCTCACCTACAAAACAGTACAGGACATGAGGTTATGCAAAATATTGATTTGTTTTTTTCCCCCCTAAACTCTGCTGTTTTTTTGGAAAATATTTTTGACAGCTGCAGATTTTTTTGCATTTTGGCTCTGTAGTCCAGACCACTGGAGCTGAATACACTAATATGGGGTAAGACTTCTTTTGAGGGTATGTTTATCCACATCAAGTGAATTGTGGAAGAATTGCAGTCCTCTGTTATACAATGTCGATGTCCAGTATGAGGTCCTTTGTCTTTTTTTTTTTTTTTACCAGAGGAACTCTTGGATTTGGTTGGCCCTTATGTAGAAATTATCAGGAAAAACCAATTATGGACTGGGATGATGCAGGAGGGGCAGATGGCAATAGTGCTAGCAGTCGCCACCTGGTGGATTGGGGTGGTATAGGAGCAAAATATGCATACTGGAGAGGGGGGAACACCAGTCCCAGAACAACATCAAAAAAAAAAAAACCTGGTGTGTGTTGGGGGCCCATGGATGTTCGAGGCTCCAAATGGCCACATCGAGAGCACCCACTGTGGCAGGTAAAGGTCGTGTATATGGCTTTAACTCCCTTAGGCACCGATCAGCTTGTATAAGAACTAACAGGAACTCGCCCCAGAGCCCAAACTGGGGTGCATGCTAAGTCGGGATGCTGATAATTCCGTGGGATTACTTCAAGTTTGTGCTAATATTTACGCAATGGTTGAGAGGCCAGGTTGCACCTAATATCTTCTTGACGAGTTGAGCCCGCTTCTGCCGAGACTGGCTTAAAGTCAAGCCACTGCATTCAGAACACACCGCCATCAGTGAGAGCATCTGTCTCCTGTAATCAATGTGCAGAGCTGCAAACACAAAGGCACAGTCTGTCTTATTTTTTTAAACCAAAGTTTTCAGTCAGTTTTATTATGAACAGCTGAACAATCCAAAGCAGAAAGAGACAGACGTTATCACAAGTCTGTGCCAAGCGTGATGGGCAAAGCTAGGTCTTAAGGCAATCATTCTTTAAACTGCTATCTTCGGCTGCCCAATTCAAAAGCCATTGTTATTTTTTGAACATTACCATCCCAACTTCCTAATCAAGTCCTGAGGTTTAAGGTGTTAAAAAGCAGCTATTTTTTTCTGGACTTAAAGCAGCAGAACAAACTAATATGGAGCTTAAACTAAAGACAAAATGTGTGTAGTTGCTCTCGGGTAAATAATGAATTGATAACATAATAAAATAAGAGATGGGAACTGGGGTTTTTCAGGCTGCTTGTTCTTTTTGCTTCTGGTCAGTACTGAAGCGCCTTGTTCGCGATGAGAAAATCATCCTCATTGCGAGGACTGGCACTCATGCGGTCTCCTAACCAGTCTCTACGCACAGAGATGTATTGAAATCAACCAAATACATTGTCAAAATGGCGCGTCTGTGAAGAATATTACTGTTTTTAAGAGTCAATAGCCCAGATGTGGGGATGTTATCGCCACACCCCTGCGCAGACTTGCTAAAAATGCTCCCAAACATGTTACATTTGTGAAAATGGAAAAATCTGATTTGAAAGTCGCTACCTATGCTAATGCTCAGTGTCCATGTGTAGCTTAAGATTGATGGCAAACAGATTGAGGAGAAGAATTAATTCAGTCAGACAAAGTTTTTCTCATTTTATGGTTCGATTAATGTATGGGCTGATCAGAAACCTGCCCAAGACCACTGCAGTGGACGACCAAAGAACACTCTCACTTGTGATGAAAAAGCCCTTGTTTCAACCATGGGAAAGATCAAGAACTTTCTGCGGGAGGTGTTGTAGGTATTGATGTTCCAAAGCCTGTCATAAACAAGTAGGCTCCCCCAGCAAACCCTCCGGGGGTTCAGAACAAAGGGAGAACCACTGATGAACATCAGGAACATCATCCGTCCAACATTTCATTTCTAGCCCAACCTGAAGTGTGCAGCTTTAGCAGCTGAGACAATATATGTGTCCAAGCAGTTATATACTGAGATTCATTTTTCTTTGTTTCTGGAAGTATCATAAAATATTTAAAATGATCATATTTTTAAACTTTATATCATCAGAGTATGTGAGAATTTTATGCATATTGACATGTATTGCTTTTGAATGAGAGATAGATAGGAATCATATAATGAAACTGCTATAATGAACAATAAGCAGAAGTCAACTTTCAACAACTTGGAAACTCTTAATTGGAACTGTCACCTGGCGTCTTAATGCGCCTAATTAAAAAGATAACAGCAGAGTTATTTGTGTCTTCCTCTAACACCTCACAAACTGCTGAGAATGATTTCACTTTTTTTTTTGCCCAGAGGTTATATTTCTCGCCTGAAATGCTCGCGTTTTTTCTTTTTTTCGAAAGCCGAGGCCACTGCTGCCGAAAGAGTGCAAGAGGAACATGAAGCTTTAAACCGCCTCTGACATCTGGCCTGCTGTTTGTAGGTCAATAACCTCTGACTCTCTACCGCACAGTGACAGCCTTTAAACATCGACGCCATGCACAGGATACAGAAGGAAAGCAGAGGAGCAATGATTGACAGGTCAGCCTTAAACCCCTTAAACACTAACCTTTCACGTAAGTTTTCCTTGAAGTAGGTTTGAATTTAGTAGGAAAAAAAAAATTCCATATTGTAGGACAGTGTCACATGCATACTCTGTATTTGCTGATCGTGGGGCTTCAGTGAAGCTACTGTTCTTCCGGCCACAGCAATACCTCAAATGGAAAATGTCTAAATCTTGTGAATAATTTTATACACATTTCCCTGTAATTCAGTAGGGCATATTTGGGATCACTGGAAACCGTAGAATAAAAAATTGGCCTGAAATTCCACAGGTTTGAATTCAGCAGTTGCATATACAACGCATTCTCATATGGACTCCTCGTATATTGACGCTGCCTAACCAAGCGTCGATATATGAGGCAGAAGGAAGTTTTTGGCATCATTATTTGAGGGTTAGGGTCAGGGTTTGGGTTAAGGGTTAGAGATTAGGGGGTAGGGTTCGTTTTAAACTGGAATCAATAAAGGACGCTAAAAGCGACGTTCTGCCTCGTATATCGACGCTTGGTCAGGTAGCGTCAATATATGACGCATCGGGATGAGACTGGTCTCGCACATACGTGTCCATGAGTTTTACGGTGTTAAAGATGAACGCCTTTCATGGTGTAATGTTGGAGAGCAGAGAGACAGCGATTCATGTGGTGCAACTCTGTCTGCTTATTACCGTGTGTGATGGAATTGACTAGAGCTCTGTATGAACTTGTAGCGCCTTGTCAGATGTATGTTGTGTGTGTGTTTCAGTGACCTTGCTTATACACTTGTTGCAAATTCCTTTGGATTGAAGGTTCTGCGACATGCATAGAATGTTCAGAATTCAGAGTTGACTTTACACATTAGGGATTCCATGGCAAAAAGTACTTTTGGGGTCCCTCCGTGGTGTCAGATCAGTATCATGAATGAATGGCACATAGAATGAATGAATGAATGGCAAACGGAAGCATTCACAAACGTATTTTGGGATTCAGAGGTAATGACTCTCTCCACAAAAATGTTAAACGTTTCAATGCATATAAATGTGGGGAACAAAAAAATGGCGAACAGCTTTCTAGGGTTAATGGCAGTTCTGGAGGCTTCGATCTTCTCTGAGCGGAGTTCACGTTCTCACCACTTTAGTTTGGCTTTACTCCCCCTCGTCCAATTACGTGCAACTCCAAGTTTTCAGATGACAACTAGCCTGACACATTTACAAAATGTTATTCGTGCACTTAAGCCCCCTCAAATAAACTAAATAATTGAATTTAAAGCATTGACACGAGCTGTGTCAGAGGAAGAATGGAAGCCAGGATTCTCACACAATACCCCCGCTGGATGCATCACTTTCCCGCCCTGACCAAGATGTTTTGTCCCGATGAGTAGATGGAACAAAGGCAGCGTGTTTTTTATGAGTAAACCTCCTGAGTAAGCAATCTCAGAATGGTGTGACTGCTATCGTGTTGACAGTGCTGACCTCCAGCTGTCATCTCTCTTTTATCACATTCGGAGCTGCTAACAGACCAGAAATGAGATTAATAACTCCGTAAAATATGAAGATGCTTTTCTGTAACTTACATATTTAATATGACATTAAGTGGCTTTATTGGTATTGCGTGTCTACAAAGAGAATTTTGAAAGCGAGTGTTTTGGCTCAATCGCTTTCATCAGTTTAATTTTTCTCTTTCTGACAAAAAAAAAAAAAATCATCAGAATGCCTCTGATGGTTACCTCTTCTGTTCTCCCTCAAAATTTAAGATCTGGTTTCGGTGGTGATCTAAAGACATTTCCAATGTTATTGATTGTGTTGGTTGTGAATCCCCCTCTCTTGCATTGACTTTACAACCAATGTTGAAAATGCAGCCTCGTGCGTGCCCTTAAAGCAATATTTTCGCCACTTTGAAAATGGGGCTTTATATTCAGTAATAAATATGTACAATACATTTTGCAGTTGACTCACCAAGATTCCATACCTCTATAATAACAAGAACAGCACCGCCAACGGTGCATAATACGCCCGTCATGAACATGGATCAGGAAGTGGACAGACAACATGATACCAATATCCAACAGAAAACAGCCCCATGTGAGCTTTGACCTTTGTCCGTGACCTTGACCTTGGAGGGAGGGCCGTGAACATGGTACGCGACACTCCGCTCAGTGATGGTACACGTGTCTGTGAAATATCATGGATGTATCTGAAGCAGTTGAGAAGTTATGATCCGGACAAGCCCCATCTGGGCCCCATGTGACCTTTGACCTTTGCCAGTGACCTTGACTGACCTTGAACGAAATCATGGTGCGCGACACAGCGCCTAGTGATGGTGCACGTGTATGTGAAGTATCATGAATGTAGCTCAAGCGGCTCAGGAGTTATGCCCCGGACAAGAAATTGCTCACAGACAACGGACGGACGGACAGACGGACGGAGGTGATGACATAATACGTCCTGTCTTAAGATGGGCGTATAATAAGAAGGAAGTATTTTAAATTTACCTCTCAATTCATTATCATTGAAAAAGTTGTTCACTCTGGACAAAAATGGTGCATAATAGCACCGAAAAGCAATTCTTTGGTTCAAAATCTTAAGGGAACCTGTTATGGTGCTTCATGACCACCATCTAAAAAGGGAGCTTGCAAAATCTTGCCATATAAGAACCATTTGAGGTGCCATTTTGCACTCATTATGCAGGTACTGTGCAAACAAAATGGTATTCAACAAATGCATTGTGCAGGACAAACTGCGGAGTTTGGACAGGTCTACAATGATAAGATTACAAACTCTGGAATATTTGTGTTTGCGAGCCATTTTACTGTAGTGCTTTTATTCTCTCCTTAGGAAACTAAACTAAGCTGAAGAACCAGTGGAGAACCTCTAAAGGGTCATTCCATGTCAAATCATCAGTTATACAAAACATTTGTCACCATATAGTCAGAGATTGCTTCCATATTTTCACATCATATAAATATGTATTAAAGGGGACCAAATATGCTACTTAGTTTATAGTTTATATTTTAGTCTTTGACTCCCCTAGAGTACTCCTGATCGCGCAAAGCAAAAAAGGGTACTTATTTTGCTCGTACTGCCATCCTCGAAAAACCACATTTGTAGTCCATAGTAGTCTCTGCCTGAAACGCCTCATAGGGGTGGCTCTTCTGCTGTGGCCCCCACTCCCCGTGTTCCCACTTTCTTCTGACTGGCCAGCTCTGTGGGGGCGGATCGAGGCGGGACGATGCAGTGTCACAGTGAAATGTGAGACGCGTCTGCCGTCTGAGCTAAGGAAACAGCGGGAAAATTCTGAAATCAAACGCAGTACATGTGTACAGATCTAATGACATTAACTTGTTCTAATAAACGCAATGGCGAAAGTAGAGGACGCAGTGCGAAAGTCTGGCAGCTCAAGCACAAACTTGCTATCGGCTACAGTTTGCTACGGCAACAGTTGGTGAGTACAGCGGTTTTACTACTCCAAGCTAGGATGCAGAGGTAGCTAGAATCCACCCCATGTAGACACATTTGTAGAACGGGTCGACATGCCTAAGTGTAGACCAGAGACCGTATAAATCCGCTGGGTCTGAGTTTAGAGGGAAACATGGACAGTGAGAGGCATTAGGTATTAGGACCTGCTGGTTCGTGTGCATAGCTGTGGTGTGTTGTTAGCGTGGAGAAACGAACAGCTTCCGCCCTGGTATATGACGGAGGGGCGAAAGCTCCAAGCTAAACGGCCTTTTCGGAAATTGCCCGTGGTAATGGTTTACTTATTGCTTTGGAATGACCAGCTTCTCTTCGCAGAAAATGGGTGCATTATGGATTGCGTGCGAGAGCTAGACAGAGCTCCGGTTATGTCATGAGCATAATACAGGCTTTACAGACCGTAAGTTCCGTCTGCATGAACCGTTGCTTATGTGGAGCTAGCGAATCGATCACTTTTACAGGAAAGAATTTAATATTCAATCGATGGCAATGCAGCGTTTGTTATTCCAAACACGTTAGCTTGTGTGCTTCCCTATTGCTTTCACCGGTAGTATCAGTGAGCTTGTCCAGCCATTGGAGATGTATCAGGCTTACCCTGGTCATGGATAAGTAAAGCGATCGTTTCATAAGCACCCAAAAACGCACCTCAAGCTCTGCAAAATCTACGTTTGGTCTAACTGCAGCCCAACTCGGCAGACACATACAGCACCTCACTGGTTAGCTTCAACTGTAGTGGCTACAATCAGGCAACATTATGATGATAGTGCCACATTGATGCTTACCGAAGTAACAGTGCCACATTGATGCTTACCGAAGTAACACTGGCATACCGATCATAATTGCCGCATATAAGTTAACCAGGAGGATTTTTAATTAGCAGAGCACGCAAAGTAACATTCAGTAGCTGATAAGGGGTCATGACTTTGAATGTAATCTGTCGCGCAAAAAATTTTTGTGAAAGCTGCTTGACATACCCATAACATGTATTCGTGTCTTTGCATTGACTTTGAATGTAGGCTAATCTGTCCAGCGAAAAATTTGTTTAATGTCCGTTGTGAAAGCAGCTTTATGGATGGTATGTGACAGCTAGAGAGAGCTCGGTTATATTATGAACATAATACAGGATTTGCAGACCGTAAGTTCCGTTAGCGCGGACAAGTTGCTCATGTGGAGCTAGCGAATTGATCACTTCTATAAAAAAGAATTACCTATTTAAGTAACAATACTGTAAAGAACTATAGCTAGAACAATAGGCCTGCGGCATGGGCAGCCGTTTAAGATTTGGATTGCGAATGTGTTAATTGAATTATATATTCACATCTTATTGGCTTAGGTTTAAAAAGCGCCAAATTCAAACTCATTTTGGCTATGGCTCTTAAACAAGTTTGATATAATTACCACAACATGGACAGCGAACATTACTGATAACGATTTATAACATACATTTGGAGTTTGGAGAAATTTGTATGTGGGGAACCAAAAAGAATACTTTTGAAATGACATGGTGTCTGTTTGTTATCTCATATGTCGTTTGGACGTTTGATGACCAGAACTGTAACCTTATTGGATCATTGCGAAGGATCTAACACCTCTAAAAACATGATCTGGCTGAAAGGTCAACTAATCATTCACCTATCTCTAGTGCAAGTGGATTGACTTGATGAATTGGATAAATTTCAGGCAACTTCTCTTATATTTTTCTTATATCTGGTAAGTATTATTACTTATTTTGATCACCAATCGTAGAAGATCGAGTTGCATTTATAATATGACGTTTGCCTTTTCTTGTGAAAGTATAAATGGCATCGAAGCGTCCGGCACAAAAATCCTCATTGACGGAGCACATGAAAAGGCAACGCATCGATCCTGATAATCGCGCAAGTACTCCGAATTTTTCTTATTATGACAAACTGTCAGGAATATTTCGAAGCCTTTGAAAAAAAGCTCTATCTACCATTAAAACATATATGTGAATACTGAAAGTTATGCATGAAATTCAGTTCTGACCAGCACATTTTCTTTATTTTTCAAAGTATCTATTCAAGCTATATGGTCTGACAAACCTAAAGCCCTCACCGCAGAAATTACAAGCCTTGCAGCTTTTCACAAACCAGCAAAAGTCAAAAGGCGAAATTTTGAAACTTATTGGCGTAGCAGAAGGTACAGCCGCCGTTTATATCATCGATGCCTTGGCAGCAGGTGCGCAAATTCAACAGGAACGACTGGCTGCCCAACCCAACATCACATCGTCAGAGTTCGAGGTCTGGAG
This sequence comes from Gymnothorax reevesii, assembly GCA_029721435.1. NCBI lineage: Eukaryota > Metazoa > Chordata > Actinopteri > Anguilliformes > Muraenidae > Gymnothorax > Gymnothorax reevesii. The sequence continues at coordinate 26,721,205 of CM056589.1, forward strand.
CAGAAGCGTCACTCTGGCAGTATCACGTCTGCGGGAATTTAAAGATAAATTGACCAAGGCATCTTACAACCAGATAAGATTTGTAATTGCCTGTAAAATTCACGGTCACATCGTCCAGTAAGCAACAAATCATTATACAAGTTTAACCGGATGTACTTTTTTGCCGCAATTTTACGTACTGTTCTCATGAGTTTGGGCCACTCGGGGGAAGGGGGGGTATGTGGCCACCCGGGAGGAGATGGGAATGTTGCCCACTAAGAACTTGATCTAGGCAATTTTCATTAGTGTCGTTTTACTACCAAAACCATAATGCTTTGAGAACTTTTTTTGTCAGACTTTCATTCTCTTTTGAGAATAGCAAAAGGAAGATGGCAAAGCATTCTGGATATGGTAGTATGTGACTCTAGAATGAAAATGACCTATTCAGCTGGCCTGGTTAACTGAGCTGAATTATTTCCTGTGGCCAAAAGGAAAAATAAAGCAAAAGAATTCAGTCTACTGTTCAAATGCAAATAATAATAATTATTCAATCAATGATTCTCATATTTTTTTTTATAATATTCAAGTTCTTTCAGGGACTGTTCATTTATAACGTCACAAGGGGTGGTGATTTTTATGGGGGGGTAAATTTTATGCGAATGTTTTTTTAGGGTGATAGAATTTTATTTTAGAAGTTTACATATAGGGGTGAATTTATAAAGACTATTATTGATGGGGCTTAGTTTTCAAAAACAACACTTTCTATAAAGACCACCAGCCTTTCCTATGATATAATAAATGAACAGTCCCTAAGATAGTGATAGGCTTCGACATTTATCACATATTTAGTTACATAGGTTATTATATACCTTATTACTGGATATTCTGAGTGGCAGTTGGACATATAATCCCTACTTACATAAAAGAAATGTTATGTTCATATACACATATATATGTGAATAAAGACAGTATCTTCCAAAACTTATATTGTTTCACTTGTTGAATGACATCTGGCATAAATTGAAGTTCTATCTAAAACAATCCCTTTGTCTATGGGGTCAGTAGTCTCCAAATGTGTAAACTGCTGGAGTAACAGATACAGTTTGCAATGAAATGTTCCAAGTGTGATGTTTCATTTCTGCAAGCCAATGAGCCATCACCTGGTTTATGCCTGCATCACCTGGTTTGGCATAACTTATTAGTGCTCCATAATGGTGGTGGTGATGGGAGTCAACCATCATTGTTGAACCATTCATGTTTACAATAAACATGAAAGAACGTTCACCAGTAACCACAACACTACAATTTGGTTTCTTCCTTTTCCCGAGATCTTCAAAGATTGAAGAGAGTTGATTGATTACATCAGTGCCAAAGCCATCTCGTTGTTGCAAACCTTCATTCACATAGCATTCTCCACCAGCAATCTCTATAGCTTCATCAACTGACACATTAACTGGATCTTGTTCAAATATGTCATCATGAATTTCATTACCTGCAATAATGGCCTGTGTTACAGAGGTTTTCCAATTACTATCGAGATCCACTTCATTGCTACGGGGCTTTAGATCAGCTTCAAAATACAAATGACCGAAATATAATGCAATAAATGTATATGCATTGCTGCCACTTCTACCAAATATTGTTGACTGACTGCAATCAGATGGCATATGCCACTCATATACCAGATGGGTATGAATGCTTCTGGTGCCACTTATTGCAGCTGAAGACCTTGTTGATCGTGTAGTGGTTCTTGTGGAAGCACATGCAGCTGGCTGGCTGGATATGGTCTAAGGCAAATCTTGAGCTGATGAGCACATGATGAAATGGCTGTGGTGTAAGGTGGGGAGGAGGATGGTGCTGGTGGCCTGGCTGTGGTAGAAGGCTGACCGGTGGATGGTGCTGGTGGGCTGGCTGTGGTAGAAGGTGGAGAGGAGGATAGAGCTGGTGGGCTGGCTGTGGTAGAAGGCTGACTAGTGGATGGTGCTGGTGGACTGTTAGTAGGTAATGATGTTAAAGAAGCTGAAGTTGACTGTGAACAGGTTTGCAGAAACTGATGACAACTTTCAATTGTATCTTGCATGGCCTTCTTTTTCTTTGCAAGGTATGTACTCCACCAACTTTTTGACTGACTTTCTTTGAGCCCCTCTATACCTTGCTCTCTCATTTCACGTATAACATCTTTACAGTTTGCACGAATACTATGCAGTGCATGTCGGTCATAATAAAACATTAACATATCTTTGTGGGCTTGGGTAAAAGAAGCACGTTTTCCTCCACTGACGTTTAGGGCATAGCCTTTGGAGGGTAGCTTTTCATGGTAAGGATGGACATCGACTGCAGCTGTATTTGGTTTTAGGATTGCCTCTGGCGCATAAGTGTTAAATGTAATACTGTATGATTGTGCAGAGGTGGTATTTGGTTCAGCAATATTAATTGTAGGACTGCCACCAACCTCAGCAACTGTGGCCCCAGCAATACATTCTCTCCTTTTTGATATTACCTGCAGCTGCTCTTTGGTCTTCTTCATCTCCTTTCCAACTCCAGCGGTCTACAAATGAGACCATCTTTGCGTGTCCCATCCTTTGGGAATAAGAAATTGCCAAACAAGGTAATATCTTAGAGGGTACCCATATCTTTAGGAGCTTTCTCTCTGTCAGTTGTCAGCTTCATGCAGGATGTGTCCTTGATGGACTAAAATGTCAAATGAATAATGTTACATTTTCACTGCAAGAAACATGTCTGATTCTAATACTGTATATTACTTGCATAAAACTTGCATGTTTATTTTTGTCTTGCCACAATACTTTCTGTACTGTATCGAATTAAGGGTATATCTCTGACCTCTGAACTAAATATTTGTTGGGAATTTCAAAACAAAATTTTGGTAAGCAAAATATGTTACTTACTGAAATGATATCTGCAAGTTGTTCACCAGTTTCAAGGTTATTGTCAATTCTCACCCAGCGTGAAATTCGATGGCTGACATGGGCAAAGTGGGTGTCGAGGACTGTTTTACCTTCTCCAGCTTCAAAACAGTTGTACTCAACCAAATTCAAATTGAAGGCATGGTTGACTTCGGCCAAGTAAAACAAAAATCCAGTGTTATGGTAATGTGGGCCATTATCTAAATAAAACGAACAATAACCTTGTGAGTGATTTTACAATAAACAATGGTGTAAAGAGTTACCTGCGACTGAATATTTTCCAGGTCATTTTTGGAAAGGTAATCAAAAAAGCGCAATACCCTTTGAACTCCTTACGTAAATGTTTCTAAAAAGGCATGTTTCTGTAGGCACTATTGCTTTATATGCCTTTGCTGAGTTTGGTCGAGTCAAGTCGAGACTGAACTTGATTCTTTTGAAATTATTGGAAGGCCCCAACAGAGCACCCATCCCCCCCCCACAAAAAAAAAAAAATCCCTCCCATGGCAATATCTTAACAGAAACATTACCACAACAGCTAAATAAATGTCAAATCCTGGGAATGCAGTCTCCATCCATGTGAATCCCACATCCATTGCGCTTTGACTGAACCATGCAACTTGTTTTGTGTCATCACTCCATAAGTCGATGACCCCACCCTCGTGTTCGGTTACAGAAACTTTTCCGATGCCATAAAAACCAAATATGGAAATACCTCTTTTCCCATACCAGTCTCTTTGTGTTTCCCTCATTCTATTTCCTAATTCAAGCTTCATCTTGTAGTCAACCACAACAACAAACTGACCTGCTTTTAAGTACTTCAAGACATATTGATAATAATCACTCTGATGTTTTGTCCTGATAAGATGGCTTACATACTTCCAATGTCCATTGACACAGTCTTGAAATTGTACTTTCAACTTTGTCATGTCTGATGTAGATTAGTCTTAGGCATTCGAGAGACTTGTGCACACAGTGTAAAATTAAATGATTTCAGGACAAAAAAATGTATGGGTTTCAGGACAATTACCTAAAGCATAAACAAAGTTCAGCGCAAAGAGAATGCCTTTCAGTCATATTGAAATACTTGGTTTTCAGAAAAGTCTGATATTTTCTTATTGTCTTGTGAAGCTCACTGTAGTCTAAGCTGACAACATGATTACTCATTTCTAGAGAGAGTAAACACAAGCTGTCGATGCTTGAATGACCAAACTCATCGCAAAGGTTACAGAGACCAGCAAGCATGGTGTTTGTACGGAAATTCTTTGGGAGGTGAGAATAGATATATGTCCTCTTGACACCATTTGGGTATTCCAGACAATACTGCTACATGACCTTTTTTATTGAATCCTGCCGATACCTCACAGGTGTTTCATTGCTATCAAGTAATACACTTAGGCAAGATGAGGGTCTTGAAATTCCATCCTTGTGCAGAAACTCAGTCAATTCTTGTAGAACTTGAGGACTGATTCTCTGTCGGGAGAATTTTAAAGAAGGCGGAGGAGCTCCACCATGTCCAAAGAGCAAACAATGGACTTTTGCTGCAGTGACTGCATTAGGGGAGCATCCACACAAGCGTTGAAGTTCTCTGTAAGAATAATGCAGGGCAACAATAGACAATAATCTTCTCTTTTCATCGTTGTAATGGCTAACTCTACCAACCACTTTTGCAGCCTAAATGCATACGCAATCCTACTTTTGGCTTTTGGGTTACCAATCAGGAACTTTTGCTTCTGTCTTGAAGCACTGTGTCTTATTTCAGTCACCAATGATTAGTCTTTGCAGCTTTTATATTCTTTTACCAAAGACTGAATAAAATCAGAATCAGAAGAATCTCTTTTAAGATGTCTAAATTCTGTCTGACATTTCTTGCTTTCGACAACATCAGCCATCAGGTCTTTTAAGGCAGGCCCAGAATCATTGTGAACAAACTTTATCGCATAGTTTCTCAGACTGTCCACAATTTGGGCCCTCATTACACGCTTTGTCCTGTCTTTTGCCTCTTGATAGGGCTTGCCTGGCATGCTTGGTAACTGAGTCCCTCATGTACATGTTTCAGGAAGTGCATATTCCATATGAGATTCCTGTAATTCCTCATTGGATTCTTGGTTGTTTTGGTCCTCTGGATTTTCTAGGTTTTCTGGATTTTCTAGATTCTCTGGATTCTATAGGTTCTCTGGATTCTAGAAAATGAAATACCAAATAAAGTCAGGTTTCATGAATTAAAAATCCGTAAAACTATGGAGAAGTGCACGTAATAATTTACGATACAATGAATCGCAAAGAATAAATACAATCACGTATTGTCGTTTAAGCATCGAAAATCAGGGTACTGATTGTAGACAGTAAAGCTTATTTACAGTAACAAAATGACAATGTAGATATTACTAGCTAAGCTAAGCGGTGACAATATAAGCTTTTAGACATAACGATGACGTTTCCATAACATTTTCACCTTAGAGCCAACAGTAGATTCTGTGTTCGGTTTTCGGCATATCTCTTCTATTTTGATCCTTCCGCGACATGCCAAACAAATTTTCCTTTTCCGAGTTTTGTTGTGTCCTCTATCAAGAGGAGCACAGTAACCTCCCTCGGTGTAAAACGTGACCCTGAGTGTGGAGGAATCTACATCTGAGTGGTACCACACTTCATGTCTTAAACAGCTGCATTTCGTCGTGACGAAAGGCATTTTAAGCCTTCAAGCTTTAACAATAAACACGGATGCGATTCACATATCGGAAATGAGACTGAATTTGACTCCAAAAATCACTCAACTTCAAGATAGGCTTCGCTGTTATCTCAATGGCGTCAGTCACATGTGGGGGCATGATAATTTTACAACCAGATCCCGAGGGTTCCCCTCATACGATTGAACAGAAAATTTAAAAGACAATAGCTACGATGTTTCTTTCGGAGATGGTATGACAGTTCGGTATTTTTTCGGCCTTTTTTCGTTAAAATCGGATGAATGTGATTCTCAGCCAATCAGAGAGCGCAAAATTAATTATTGAAGTCAATTAAGAGTATCCTTACTGCGCATGCCTTGCCGTTGAGTGCTATCGTTTTTAAAAGCATCGTTACTTAATCTCCGCCTTTTTCGGCTTTTTAATTAGCAACAACAATTTCTAAAGGGGGATGAAATTATGTCAAGGTAGTGCAGAGAAATCATTTGTTCACCGGCAGAGCTTCTGTGTTTTGCATTGCTTTCATGGTAGCACCAGAGAGCTTGCTCAGACATTTGTGAAGTATCTGGTTGATCCCAGTCATGGATACGTGAAGCGATCACTAACTGCAGTGGCTACAATCGGGCAACGTTATGATGAAACTGCCACATTGATGCTTACCGAAGTAACACAAGCATACTGATCAGAATGACTGCATATACGTTAACTAGGAGCATTTGTAATTAGCACGACACACGAACTAACATGCAGTAGCTGGTAACTGAGCGGTCATAACCACAGAGACAAACCCTTGCAATACAGGTTTTACAGACAGCAAGTTCTGTTACTGTGAACAGTTGTACCAAGCATCCAAATTACAAACAAGTATTAAAAGTTTGCTTCAAATGAGATTTATGTTCACTCACCTTCTGTAGAATTTCCCCTGATATCACTCTTGCATTTTTAGGACACAAACATTAGCAATAGTAACTTGGCTACGTTAGCCGGTGTGCTACAGCCACAATCAACTGGCAATCACCTCAGGTTGGCTTTTGCAGTAAAAGCAACTTACAGCTTCTGTGTCTGTGAGTCACAGACAGTCGCGACAGATACAGGCTTTATCTTCAGATATTTTGCAATGCCTGCGTTTGAGGCCAGTGCAAACTATCCCTAGCTGTCCTGCTAGCCACCCGTAACACGTTAGCTTCACTTACATTATTTGCTGTTATATGAATACTTACAGCTTGTGGCTCCAAGTGCTTGATCGATGCAATTGCTTCGGATTTGAGAAGCAGTTGAAATTATCCTGTGTTGAATTATCCTTTATTGACAAAGCTGTCTTGGGTGAAATGAAGTGAGCACAAACAGCTAACGTTCCCTTTGGCTGTGGCTGTTTGTTGCCAGCAAACAAAAAAAAGCTACCCACTGATTTCAGGAGGCATCGTCTGTTGGAAGAGAAATCTTTTTTTTTTCGCATCCAAAAGTAAACGGACAAATAGCTTTGGAAGAGATATTGACAAAATTGCACCTCAAATGATCTGCGGTTCTTCTATTGTATTTCCAAATGTGAAGACGCTACTAAGGCATAGTATGATCTGCCGTTGTTAGTGCCTGCTAGAATAGTTTCCGGTGTGGGCAGGTCCAGCACAGTGGTTGACTCTGGCTAGGTCTGTACGAATTGGACGGCACCACCTGACGTCAGGTTTTACCCAGATCTCGTGAAGATCTTGGGAGGAGCTGTTCAGAGAGGAAATCACGCTCACGAAATCACGTCCTTGGATTACGGCAAAATCCCTGTATCTTATGTTTCAAAACTTTTCAGAGGTTGAGCATGTACAACCAACATTATGACATTACTAATATGTATTAAAAGAGGGATCAGCATGTTACGTTCCCTTTAATGATGAACTAATTCGAAATCTCAGTTCTTTCAGATGAAAAATAAATTTTTAGTGAATTATTTTCTAAGGGTTCTGTCCTTCAGTTTTTTTTATTGTCAATTGACATTTTTCTTGTATTTAACATGGCATAATTTTTTTTTATTATTACACCTATAGCTTTGGAACCATGCATTTAAGCTAATTTTATACTGCTTAATCAGAAAATGCAGTCCATTTTACTTTATCTTTCTTGACTGTGGAGCTATGAGGACACCAAAAGTGCCTTTTGATCAGGCAGTTCCATGTTTAGGTCCCCAAAGCACCCCTAAAATAAACCCTAGGCTCTCTGGCATTTTTTTCCATTCATTTCTGTCAGCTGAGTATAAATCAGGCTGAATTCAACAGGAATTCATCACCAACTGCAGTCAGTATCTTGCCAAATGTGTTATGATTCTGCTCTGACTGTTATGATTCTGATCTGCTTTGCCATGTCCCTGATCGGTTTGCCTTGTTTGTATTTCGATCTTTGCTATGTCTGACTATGCCATGGACTATGTATTGTGATTTGGTTATAGATTTGTTCATGTATTGTCTAGTTTAGTTTTTCCATGTTTTGTATTTTGCCATATTCTATTCCTGCAGTTACATTCCGGTCCATGTTTTTGCGTTTACCATGCATTGCACTTTCTCTCCCCCTGTCTGGTCTTCTGTCATGTGTTTGCTCTCTGTCCCATTACCGCATGCCACACTTTCTGGTGATTTAATGGATTCTGGGTTTCAACCATTCCTTCCATTCTCGTTTACTTCCTTCATCTTGCTTTTTCTATTTTACTAACCAATACTAACAGTTTGATTTCTAGTGGGACCTTATGTAGGCTATACAGTATGTTTGTAGATTGCAATGTTCAGTGATTTCATTAAATACATTCCAAGATCACCTTTGGCCTTTTGCAATTAAATTTATGATTCAATCATATTTGGCCTTCTGTGATTATGTTTATATATTTAAGGTTTTTATTTGGTTCATTATGGTTTGATGGTTCATATTCTGGAAAAATTTTATTAAAATCACAAACTGCAATGAGTTTTCATGCCTCATATGTCCTGTTCCCAATTCGGAGGGGAAAATATCTGAATACATACACAATTACATGTCTGGTGCCCAATGTTAGGACTCTGCTATAATTTCTGTTGCAGCAGTAGGTTTCTCAGTATGTTTTTCATGTAGTTTTAGATCCTAATGGAACCAGTTTTCTAATGGTTTTAGCTCCTAATGGAGCCAGTAGCTTTCTAATGGTATTACATTCTGATGGAACCAGTAACTTTCTAATGGTATTACATTCTAATGGGACCAGTTGCTTTCTAATGGTTTTACATCCTAATGGGACCAGTTGGTTCCTAATGGGTTCTTCTAATGGTTCCTAATGGGGTTCCAATTCCCATGAGACCAATTAGAAACCTAATGGTTCCTAATGGTTTTTTCTATTTTCAGCAGGGTGTATGGAATTTTACTGCAGCCGTATTGTATTGCAGGACTTTGTGCTCTTGGGAGGAAATATGAGTTTGCAGTGCTAATAGTGCTATTTTTTTGCATCGTAATTTCAGGTAATTTCCATCATGTATTGAGTGTGCATTGATTTTAATGGTGCTTTGCTGCCTCGTAGTTCATAAATTTGAACTTGTTGGTTGATTGAAAAGAGCACAAACTAACTTCATGAAAGCATTTGTTGTTATTTGGCATTTCATTAAACAAAATCATCCGGAGCTGTCACTATGCACTGGGAAATTATTTCTTTTTTTAATTTATGCATTAACGTGTTGAGTTTCAACTACGTTAATGTCATCTTCATAGGTTTGCGCCCATGTTTGGGCACTAAGTCATGCAGGGTTAGCCGCTTGCTCAATACTGCCGGCTTGTTTAATTTTTGAGTGTACCCTGCACCGTAAGAAATAGAGAGTTGAAGAAACTTAAAAAGTTTGGCAGCCAGCTGTAAAGCAACTTCAGGCCCCAGGAGTCACACAAACCGATTTTTTTAAAGCACTTTAAGCTTAGTAAAGTCAAAAAGTTGGACAGCTGGTGTCCTTACTTATGTTTAGGCAAGTTATTATTATTTTTATTGTTGTTGTTGTTCTTGTTGTTGTTTTTGTTATCATTATTATTTTTATTTTATTTGTTTATTTTTATTTTTACAGTGTATGCATTGGGCTATGTGCTGTGTACCAGCATTTTTGAATTAGTACGTGCTTGTCTACTCATACAGACGCATCTCTGCATCAGTATTCACAGGCCGCAACATGAGAACTATTCTAGACTGAAGTCAGTTGTCAAAACATGCTGCTTCATAGACTAGATAAAACAAGAAGCAAAGCGCTCCGGTGTAGCGCTGGCGTTTGATGCGTCTGACTCCAAGAGAAACACCGGAGAGGAAGCCAAAACCTGAAGGTTTCAGGAACATCTGAGCCGTCTTCAAAGCCATTTTCAGCGATACACTGGGGGTGGACAAAATATAGGAAGCGCCCTGGAAAAAATGGCTTCAACTTTGAAGTCTCCTGTCCGCAATTACAAAAGCATCTATACAGGTGATTCTTACCAAATTGAATTCTAAGGGAGTTGAGCAGAACTTTCTGTGTAAGTCTTTGTGTGTAATGCATGACATTAACAGAGTTTCAAAGGGGCCAATTAGTTGCTGTCAGAATTGTAGGCGTGTTGGTCACGGCAATGAGAATTTTAAGGCAATGAGGGGAGCAGTGTGAAGAATTATTACTACATTTGCCAAACACCAAAAAGCAGTCATGTACGGGAGAACTGTGGCCAGACGTGCTGGAATTAGTTGCTGATAACTACTGAAATACAGCTCTAAGAGTCACGACAGAATCAAATCAATGCATAACGTGGCTTAATCAGTCTTAACAGGACATTTTGAGATTCAGTTGGCTGTTCGGCTATGTTTATGATCATTTTACAACACCCTGCACTTTCAGCATAACTGACAATCTCCAAATGAGCCAATTAACAGTATAAGTGTAGTGAAATGTGGCTCCGGGGAAAAAAAGATTATTCATGTACTGTGACTTTCCCTCATTTCCACTTAACAATAAAATGATAGGAATTGTGAAAGGATTTAAAAATTATGCTGTTCAGCATAATGTTTTCAAAGGTTGAATTTTAATTCTCAAGCTTTAATACAGAAGTTTATCCAAGTATCATATTAGATTATTATTTCTCCTTAACTGGGTACTATCCAATCGCATTGATAGACTCACTGAGATTTAATGGATTTTCTAGATAGAGAGTTTTAAAAATAAAGTTTGTGATATGACAGTTTGTGATATAATGGACCTCATCAGACTTTTTTTTTTTTTTTTGCCACTCAATACACCAAAATTGGATTAATTTATGTTAATGTGGACCAAATGAAATTTTAATGGTTCCAAATTGATTAAAACACTTAACCAACATGTTCCCACAGACAGAAGGTACAGTATAATCACGCAAAACGAGAGATTTGCTGCAATTTAGTAAAATTGGAAACTCTCTGTACTCATTTACCCCATACAATTTGAACCAGAGTAGGATTGCCCAAGTCCTCTAGTCTCTAGGATGCGTCAGACTGTTCTTGAAATAAATGAAGTGTTTGTTTCCAAAATGCAATAAGTGCCAAAATTACAAAAATTGAGGTGATACCATAGAGCCATAGCCCTGTGCTCCCTACACATGGTGCAAAATTTTCTTTTTAGAAATTCATTCTATCAGGTGTATTTTTTCATGGTCAATATTTAGGTTTTTCTATAAATTGCAAAAGGCATGAACATGGAAAAAACTGATGTACTCAAAATGAGTGAAATGGATATATTGTGTTTTGGAAACAAACTTTACAAATGCTTTGCCAAGAGTGAGCAAGTCTTGGCCACGTGTTTTGTTCAATCTTATTACCGTCAACATATGAAGTTTTCTCCAGTTGGAGATACTGGCTTTCACTGTGGTTTTATGGGGTCTCAGAGCCACAGAAATAGCTTTTAAAACTTTTCAGACTGATATATCAGTAACTAACGCTTTTCAGGAATTTCTTTTGATCATGGCTTAGTTTGCTGCTATTTGACATCCTTAACCCTATAATGCCCACACACAGACATCATTCCAGGAAAAATATGACCCAGTAATATTTATTGAAGGGTAGTAATAAGATCCACTGTTCATCATTAGGTTTTGTGACAGCAAAATATACATTGCTGAACAGAACTTATTCTAATTCTAGGAGCATCGTATCTCATACAGCCAAAAATCAGCACCCCTCAGAACTCAACACTCGAAATTTCAAACTATTTATATGCTCTCTACTATCTATAGCTATCCCTTAACATGTATAAGAATAAGTTTTTGTGTAATATTTACCTTGGAATGCCAAACTTCACTGCCAAATTCCAAAGAAATTCATGAATTCCCATTCACATTCATGGGAGCTACTACCTTGAAGTGAGTGACAGGGGGAGAGACTCCTGTAATCTTACTTCTTCCTTCCAGGTGGCAGCACTGTGTATCAGATGTGATACAGTGAGCAGTCGTGGTTGTGTTGCATCTTACCAGATGTACATGGTCCTTCAAATTTGGTGCATCATATTTGATACAAGGGGTATTTTAGGGTTAAAGCCCCCGTCACACTTATTAAAAATCAGCAAGAATCAAGCAGAACCAGCTGGAATGAAGAAGAATTTGTGCAACATTCCAGCTGGAATTTCAAATTGACTAAAATTCTTACAGCTTTGAAAGAATTCCATTTCAATACTTCGAACCCGCCTCAAATGATTCTTGCATATTCTGGGTGTATTAGCTCTCAAGTGCAGCTTGAATGTAGTTTGAACACAGTAAGAATATTTAGAATGCTGTCAGAATGCAGTCAGAATATTTAGAATACACTTCGAATGCCGTATGAGTGTGGTTCAACTGCTGCCTGAACTCCACCCGAAGTCTGGTTGGAAGGTGCCTTGAATGCTATGAGAATTCACCTCGAATGCAGGCAGAACAATCCTGGAATGGCCGCTGAATATGGTTGGAACATCCGAGAATTCAAGCAGAATGGAGCTCGAATACTGAGAATGTACTTAGAATGGAAAACGAGTGTCCCATATGCGTTGATTGAGTAATTGCTGACTACAGCAGGGGAATGTAAATATGCTACTAAAACTGACACGGAATGCGTGAGAGTTTACAAGTATGTGTTATTAGTGAAAACTGGCCACACCTGATGTTGAGAGTTTTCGGAGTTTCTGTAATAGTAATTTAAATGAATGATTGAAAACAGGTCATAACCAATCATTATTTGTAAGCCAGTTCACCAGCCGCCACTGATTCCAGCGGCAAGCAGAGCACAGTCCAGCTGAATTGTTTTTTATTAATGAAATAGATTCTTGCAGCAATTGAAATGCATTCAAGGTGCAATCTGGCTCAATAGAGGCGCATTCTGGTAGGATTTGAAGTGGCTTGCCGTTTCGATTCTCCGTCGTATGCCATCAGAATGTGTTGAATGTTGTTAGAATGCCATAAGAATATTTATAATACAGTCAGAGCGCAGTTCGAAGGCTGTTCGATATTTCTTCACTTCTGAGCATGTGCAGAACATTCAGGCCGGTCACAAGAACGGGCCCAAATATTTGGAATGCCCTCAAAATGCAGTCAGAATATTTAGAACGCACTTCAAATATCCGGGTTAGTTTTCATTTTGACGGCATTCGGCTCATTCCGCCTCTATTGTGAATAGGGTTCTTCTTCATATCATTTGCCTCAGCATATTTGCCTCAGTCATATATTTGCCAAATTATAATATCTGCATAGCCTCCTCTTTTGTGTTGGCTAAAAAATGTTTTTTTTTTTTTCCTCAAAATCCTACATTTCTCCTAAATAAAATAAATAAATAAATAAATAAAAACCTTAAAAAATGAAATAGGCAATTATGCTATGAGACTTACAGTATTTTGGAAAAGGTTCTATTGAAGAGCTATTGAGATGCACAAGGGTTGGCAGTATTTTAGCCCGGGAGCGTCTAGTTTAATTTAAACCCTTTACCACAGTATGTTTAATTGGCTCATTGATTAACTATGGGGGCAGTTGCTATTTTGCACAGGCCCATTTTGCGCTGGGCAACTTTTTTTTCAAAAAGCAAAAAAAAAAAAAAAAACCGGTTATGAAAAAAAAACTTAGGGTATCTTAGCCTTACATTAAGTTTTGTTCAATTTAATTAAATGATTAACTGGCAAAAAAAAGAGGTCAAATATAATTTCACGGCACTATGTGAACCAATATATGAAATATTGATGTCCCTTCATTTTACAAAAAATATTATTTACAGTGTAAATTCACAAAGTTATCTCAAAAATTTCAAAATGTTCCCAGAAAAGGGAAATTCTCCCAGTGTGTTTCAATCGTAGTTACGCAGTGGGGGATGTGCAGATTTAAGGGTAGGAAAATTATCCCTAATATTATGTCTTTAAATTATGTGGTTCATATAAAAAACTTTAAACTATACTGACTCAATTATTATTTGTCACTTAAATGTTTTGAGTGTTGAGGTGGGTGTCCAAAGTGTCTCCAAGAGAATGCTTTACAGCCAAGCTAAAGGAGTACTGAGTAATTGAATAATAAAATAATAAAAAAGCGTAAATAGTATAGAAATGATAACACACGGAATGCGGAATGTGCAGGTAATTTGAAAGGAAGGGGCAATGAGGAGTGATTATGAACCCATGATGTTTTGACAAATTGGCTAACATGAAATCATGTTATTGCAAGCATTCAAAACAATAGTAAGAAAATAAACATTGACCTCCAATTCAAACATAATTCAACCATGATTTTGTTTTAATAACATTAAAGCACTGCAGAGTGTGGTTTCCAGTTGTTCTTCAACAGTTTTGGTCTTAACAGTATGATGCACTCAAGCAATGCATCGTATTGTGGCCAGATACTGAGTCCTTTTGATCTAACGGTGTCATGGGGACAATTACTCTTGCCGCTTGATCAATACCAAGCTTAACGAAGAGCACTTGAAGAAACCACAAATTATTAACAATGATTTTGTCCCAGGGGCTATTGAGGGAAATCAATCTCTGGGGTTTAATGTCCAAAGTGACAGGAATGGGGAGAAATGGAAGGATTTTTCACCATGCTGTCGATTACCGGCCGACCTCTTCGCGTCTAACTGCCGAGGTAGAGACTGCGTCTGAGAAAGGACTCCAGGTGACTTTTCTGAACAATGCCCATTTTCAAATGTTTCAGGAAGGTTGTGTCCAGGAAAAAATGGAAATGTACATCCTGAGTTCCGAACTTTTGGCTGAAGCTTTACTTTTACCTTCTGAACTTTTCAAAGTCATTTTCATTTCTTTTTTTTAAGTTTCCTTGCTTTATTGAAAGACTTCAAATATAAAAAATAATAAAATTAATTTAGAAAATATGTTTTAATTTCCCCCGGACATAAAATATATTGGAAACATGTTCTTGCTTTTATATAATTCAAGAATAAATATCAAAATGTTACTGGCTTCGCTAAGTTTTAGGTGAAGTTATAATTTGTTTCCATGGTAAACATTCTTCTATGTGGATTACTTCAACGTCAGGAAAGCTGCAAATTAGTTTTTTGCAAAAACCACTGGAATAGTTTAAGATAGTCAGATACTGCAACTGATAACCAGTAAAGCCCTCTGCTCTCTTTATTAGGTTATGGCCGGGCTGGTTTTGCAATCATATTTTCATTGCTTTTTGTCCTTTTGAAAACGGTTCTCAGTATCATGTAGATGAACTATGTAATCCTCGGTGGCGAATTTGATAATCATGTCTTGTACCTAACAGCACTGGGGGCCTCGCTATTCAAGGATAATATGCATATATAAAGGCATTATTTCTCTCATGCATTTTTATCACAGCTGTTCGGCCTTGCAAAACTATGGTGGAAATCTCCTCAGTGAAGCCTCGATCCCTTGCATGTGAAATCACGTCCTTCAGAAAGGACAACTGACACAATCTCTGCCTGTTAGAATATAGCCGACAGCAGAAAACTACAAATATGCCTTTCAGAGCTCACATGACTGAGCATTTTTGCGTGATATACCTTTGATTACAGGATATGTTTTCATCATCGGGTCAGAGTTAAAAGCAATGAGAGGGAGGGGGCATTTGTAGGGTGTGGTTATTTAATGTAAGGCATCAGAGTAAGATGTGTAAACAAGCCCTTTTGGCTTGCGTAGAGTCTGGACAGTACCAACCGCTGACTTTTGCTGGTAGCTGCATCAAGTCATATGTGATTATTAGTAGCCTTGGGTTGCAGATAATTTGACATTTCCACTTATTGCATTTTGATTTTTTAGGCTTATATTGGGTGCCAATTTTGTATGCAATAATACTGATAACAGATACAAAACAACTAGAAAACAGTGAATTAAATTATCCCGTGAGGCCATGCAAATTATCTCATGGCAAAACATATAATTAAGCCTCTTGTACATGAATCTGCTGCTTGAAATTGATTATAACAGACTCAGCCAGCAGTGGAAGCGCAGAAGACACTGAGTGGGTCCCAGATCATGTGATCTTAGAGATGTTTTCGGCTCACGCTGGCTCCTGGCTATTTGCATCACCTTTTTAAGAATGCATGCGCTTATGCCTTCCTTTAAGTCACGAGTGAAACTTTATGTGATTCCAGTTGCTGGCATTTATCTATCAGGCGCGTTTTCTACCTGCAGGAGGATGAGCCTGTCTGATAGCCTGCAGAGATGTCTTTAGTGCTCAAACCCTGTTTTCCAGCTTTGGGACACCTTTCGGCAGGAACTTGACCCCATTGCACCGACACGCCACACATACGTGATTTATTAGGACGTTATGAAGACCAAACATTTCAATCTAAAATTGTATCAATCCTTCAACATGGCTTAGGGCCAATCTTATCTACAACCAAGCAAAAAGCAGTGTATCTGCCAGCAAGCATGCTCGCTCACGCTCATCTACACAAACACATGCGCACGCACACATACACACACAGACACACACGCACAACGAGACAAGCACACCCTGACACACATATGCATCCACATACACAAGCACATATGCGCTCCCTCAGGCATGCTTTCCAGCTCACTCATTACATTACATTACAGGTTCTTAGCAGATGCTGTTATCCAGAGCAACATTCAAAACTACAGTAGAACGGCAATAAAACCGAGAGGAGGACAACATATTCAAGTTCAACAAAAGAGCAACAAAGTCAAGTGTAATAAAAGGGCAACAATCGAGTGCAACAAAAAGCAAACATAATCAAGTGCAACAAAAGGGCAAGAAAGTCAAGTGTAATAAAAGGGCAACTAAGTCAAATGCAACAGAAGGGCAACAGAGTCAAGTGCAACAAAAGGGCAACAATCTAGTGCAAAAAAAGACAACAAAGTCATGTGCAACAAAAGGGAAACAAAGTCAAGGGTAATGAAAGGGCAACAAAGTCAAGGGCAACAAAAGGACAACAAAATTAAGGGCAACAAAAGGGAAACAAAATCAAGGGCAACAAAGTCAAGGGCAACAAAAGGACAACAAAATTAAGTGCAACAAAAGGGCAACAAAATCAAGTGCAACAAAAGGGCAACAAAATCAAGTGCAACAAAAGGGCAGAGTCAAGGGTAACAAAAGGGCAACAAAACGACAACAAAAAAAAAAAATCGAGTGCAACAAAAATGAGGGGCAACCAAGTAAAGCAGAAACAAAATCAGTAAAAAGGGAAACAAATCAAGGGATATAGGGACAGGATTCAGGGCAGTGGAGTAGGGGAAAGGTGGGGCCTGAAGAGGTGGGCTTTTTTATGCGCTCACATGCGCACACACACACACACACACACACACACACACACACACGCAGACACGTTTACCTGTATGCAAACACAAACAAGCGCACATGTCCTAATATACACATCCGTATTGAAATGCTGACGCACACACACACACACACACGCGCGCGCGCACACACACTTACGCAGTGGTGATGGAAATGCATGCAGACGTGTACGCAAACATACACGGACAGCTGCTCACTAACACGCGTGCTTTATTTGTGAACCATGTTCTGAACGCTTCTGAAAACGATGTCATTTGTCCCACGAATGATGAGAGGGAAGGAATGTGCTCAGGAATAGATGAAAGTCATGGAATGTCATCGACAGACGTCTCCCGAATCCACTTCATGCCTCAGATACTTTTGCGAAGATGAAGCTGTAGCGTAGGAGGGAATTGTCAACATTCTTTTTTTTGTGTCAGTTCTTATCTAAACATCATTACTTTATCCACCATGACCATAGTCATTTTATTTATTTTATTTATTTATTTATTAATTTATTATTTTTATTTTTTGCCAAGTCCTGTAGTAGTAATGCACATCATTGCACTCGCACTCCAAAGCCGGGAGAACAAAGCAAGTCTCTCGCAGTGGATTATCTTCTACAACAGCCTGGATGATCCCGTCACTCATTTAATTACGCATTCTCCTCACCCTTTGCGCTCCTTTAGAAAGCTTCTTGAGTTTAGAGAGCGCTCTTTGTGCAGCTTTTTTTTCCCGCCCAGTCTCATTCTCTTTATATAGAGATTAGTATCTCGCATTAATTGAAGAAGCGTCTGGAGTGAGTTTAAGATGGAGATCAGTAATTGCTCTGTATCCTGGTGTGTCAGACAATGGGCCTCTGGAACCTTCTGGTAACAAGGTGCCAATGGAGGTGTTTCTGGGAGTCCAATATATGTTATGGCAAATGGTGGGGGGGGTATGTAGGGCATTGACGTGTCGCAGCTAGCCTAGAAAACAGGCTTACCCGGGAGCGATTGCACGTGAGCCTCGCTCTCGTATTGGCTGTGACAGATTGAGCTGATAAACGAAAGTGATGGATCTCCATTCTCACAGAGACAGGGCAGAGGACTTCTCAAAGGCTGGTGTTAAGCAGTAATCCACAGCTAAATCATATGTGTAGACAAGGTATAAATGCGCTAAATGCGCGATCGCCGTGTTGATGAGCCAGCCCCTCGGCGAATCAGCGCTTTCTCATCCGTCCACCTTTGATTTAGGTTAGAGTCAAGAAATCGCGGAAGAAGGCGGGGCTGCTCGCCGAAGATTTCAAAAGGGCGCAGCCAGGTTCCTTTATGAATATTTCAGTGTGCAGAATGACCGAAGGCGTGCTTCCCAGCAGCTATCTTGGGAGGGTTCTGTCAAACCTAGCGGATGTAGTGCGGTAATTTGGGCTCCCTGTGGTGGATATGCGTATCCGCCCTCATTTGCAGCGACTGAAGCGTGATGTGAAACGCTCAGAGAGAGGGAATCCTGGCACAGACTACTCAATTACCCCCTGTGGATTTACAAAGTTACCTTTATTAATGTAATTCTGCAGCAAAGGTACTGGGCGATGGTAAATAAAGGATGAAAGCTTTGCGCGGTGCATGGCGATACATTCAGGCGCAGGTTTGCAGATGCAGATTATACCTGGTCATGGACTAAATTTTAAATGAAGATTCCCTCTGTAAAACACTATTTAGTCCAGGTGCCTAATTAAGCTGAGTTACTGAGCTAACCTGGGGTATGTTCCCCGAAAGCTCAGTTGGTAACCACAGTATGAGCCTGGTTAACACGATTTAAGGTGCCAACATAGTTGGCAACTATGCTTTTGGGAAACGTAGCCCTGGTAACCACTCCGGCAACAGCTCATCTTTATTTCAGTCCCTGTTCCAGATTAGAGTTGATTTCTGGTTTTTCTTACCACCTTTATCTGTAAAATTGAGCTGTAATGCTATGTGGAACAGATCCCATCTCTGTGAAACCAAAACTCAGTCTTTTGTGATCTCAGCACAAATAGACATCCCTTGGGTCAGGATGTAGAACTCCCGCCATGTTTTTCTTCCATCCAGGAGTGCAGACAGCTGATTTTACAAATTCATTTGTGCCCACAGAGGGACAAGAGCATGCATTCTTAGCTTACCGGCCCTATGGGCCATTAAGCTATTGTTGTGGTGTCCGTCGTCCGGAACATTTTTTATCTTTCTTTTGGCCTAATGAATTTCCATGTAAATTTGTAGTAACATACTACTAGACCATATCTCCAGACATTTTTTCTCGGATTTTTGATTCATTTTATTCTTTTTATGGGCCCTTGAGATTTTGGCCCCAATGTTAAAGAAAGGACTGAGAAATTTAAAACAATTATTACTCAAAAACTGTGAGATAAATTTTTTTCTAAATCAGTTAATCCACTTACCTTGGTACCGTAAATGTACAGAGTGGGTCTATTGGGGGTGCTGTACTTTATAAATATGCAAGATGACCTGTGCAGGCCAAATGTTTGCAGATAGAGATTAATTGTGTATTGTCTACATATAGGAAGTCATATATGACCTATATTTTGGCAATATAAAATTTTTGGCAATATTAAATTTGACCACAGATGACTTCATCTCAGGGAATATATTAAGAATGTTAAAAGATATGACTTGAAATTTCAAAAAAATATTTCTCAAAAACTGTCTGATAACTTTTTTCTAAATCTGGCAATCAAGTCACCTTGGTACACTTTATGTACTGTGCGAGTGCCATTTTGTTTGAATTGATGGAAGTGGGTCTAGTGGGGGCGCTGTACTTTAACATTGGGTCTTATGGAGACTGGGCCAAATCGCCTGTGGAAGCAAAATGGTTGCAGTTAGAGATTAAGTTTGTATTACTGACATATAGGAAGTAAAATATGACCTATATTATGGCTGTGTTAAAGTTGACCTCTGATGACCTTGAAAGGTCAACCTTGAGGTCAAGCAAAATGTTACTATTTTCAAAGGTTTCTAGGCTTGAAAATGTTGAAGATTGGGAACATATTTGCATTGAACACTTATAGGAAGTCATGTATGACTTTCATTTGGTGTCCTTGGATTTGACCTCTAGTGACCTTTGAAGGTCATACTTCTCATAGTGAAATTTCAATGACTTCTATCACCAAAACTGTCGCAGATAGAGCTTAGATTTATATTGCGAGGCATGTAGGAAGTCATGTATGAAGTTTCATTTGGTGACATTAAAGTTGACCTTCAGTGACATTGAATACCCAAACTCCACAGTGAAATTTTCAATGACTTATATCAGCAAAATGGTTACAGATAGTTTCGGTTTGTATTGGAGATGTATAGGAAGTCATACATGAACTTTAATTTTGTGACCTTGAACTTGACCTTTGGTGACCTTTCACCAAAACTATTACAGTTAGAGCTTAGGTTTGTATTGTGGCCATATAGGAACTCATGTATGAAGTTTCATTGGGTGACCTTGAACTTGACATTCAGTGACCTTCAACGGCCAAACTATACAGTGAAATTTCAATGAGTTATTTCAGCAAAATCGTTACAGATTGAGTGCAGGTTTGTATTGGAGATGTATAGGAAGTCATGTATGAACTGTCATTTGGTGACCTTCATATTGACCTTCAGGATCTAACTTGACCTAGAGAAAATTCACTGTAAAGGTCACAGATGGAGCCTAGGTTTGTGTTACTGACATAGGTGGTCACATATGAACTTTCATTTGGTGATATTCAGCTTGACTGTTGATAACATTTGAAGGTCAAACTTGACATAATACAATTACAATGAGTTGTATTGCCAAAACGATCATAGATGGAGCCTAGGTTTGTATTAGAGACATATAGGAAGTCCAGTATGAACTTTCATTTGGTGACCTTTGTATTGACCTTCAAAGGCCAAACGTGACCTGATGAAAATTCAATGACTTATATCACTAAAACAGTCACAGATGGAGCCTAGGTTTGTGTTACTGACATCTAGGAAGTCACATATGAACTTTTGTTTGATGACATTTAACTTGACTGTCAGTGACGTTTGAGGGTCAAACTCGACAGTAAAATTACAATGACTTTTATCACAAAAATGGTCACAGATTGAGCCAAGTCCATTTGCTGACTAAAACTTGACATTCTGTGACCTTTAAAGTTCACAATTGACATATTGAATACATATTGACGTATTATAATTATTTGTATCACCAAAACTGCTTCAGAACTTAGGATTGTAGCACAGAAGCTCTTTCAAAGTATGTGAACTTTTATTTAGTGACCTTGACATTGATTTTCATTGATGAAAATGTCAAACATCATTTGAAATTTTCATAACTTGTATTATCGCTTGTATCGCTTATTGTAAGATTGCTTGCCGGTAAGCTACTGGACTCTTGAACCTATTTTGCTGATTTTACTGATGAGAGCACCTTCAAGCAGAGGGGTAGCTCTGATTGGTGTAAGAAGCAGGAGAAATGATTGGTTAGAATGAAAACCTGCATACTGTTGGCCCTCTATCCCACATGGAAAGAATCTATATGAGCATATATGTGCATATATGCAACCTATATACCGCATATATGCAACATATATGCTGCATATAGACCAAAATGGAGTACAAGTATGTGCTTATAGAGGGCATATAGGTCTCCTATATTGCTTCTTTATTTTCACATATAGGCCCTATATGTGCATACAAGGTATGTGTCTCCTATATATCTCATATACCCAGTGGTAGGTTCTGTTTGTCATACCTATTGTATAGCTCATATCTCACTTTTGCAAATGTCTTACATGATGCCTAGCTCATATTTTTATATTAGCTCATATTTTTTTTCTCAAGGTAATATCTGCATATAAGTCCAAAGTCCTTTACAGAATTAACAAGAATTCCACGCAATATTAATTACATGTGAAAACGTGAAATTGGCATCACATTTGTTCCTAAATACATGTTGACATGTGACAACGGCATGTTATATGTAAACCAGTCATTATTAACGATGGCAAGTGAGTGGAGACAAAAAGCTATGATATCAACACAAATATCTAATACTATTTGTTACATTTTTTTCCTGAAACATTAATAATAACAAGTTCATCAATTCTTTCTTGGCCATAGTTATTTCAATTCTATTAAGATTGAGTTGTGTATTGTGTAAGAGAAGGAAATGTATAAAAACAAAATGATTTGGTTTTGTTTATTTCATCAATTAAGCATTTTTTCAAGTTTAAGTCACTGCCAGATTCAACACATTAGATAAAATTGGATTCACATCATTACAGCTCATACACATTCACTGAAAGGTTATACACTACACTGTTACATCCACCAAATGCAATGTGTTCTATCTTGTCTGTAATGCAGTTTCTAGATGAATATGACTCAGAGGTCCTTAGTCTAAATGTAGTAAAATAAAACTAAAATAACAAAATAAAAGTACACAGAAGAACTTACATTCAAGTAAACATGCCTTTTAAAAGTCATTTTCATCCCCACATCTATTTGAGCATTTCACTATGGTTAGTGAATTTGAAAACAAAGTCTAAATTTCTGTTCACAGTTTTAATGAACAGACACTTGTCTTTTATCTGAGATGCTTGTACAGCAACTAAAGGTCCCAGACTTTTTCCTACGGGGATAAAATAACAAGGATTCTTGAATTCCCACACGGGATGAACCTATATAAACATAGAGGTTTTAATCCCCGCCTTGTATCAACCAGCAGTGGTCGGCAGCTCTTTACAGACGTAGCCTGCAATTGGCCAATGTACTACAGGGATGCAAATTGCGAAGGGCCTGCTGGGAAGGGTTATGTAGATTAGAGTTCCTTTAGGCGTGTCCTGTCGGCTAGATGGGCGCTCATAAAGAAGATTCTGACCCACAACTTGTCTAACTGTCCTCTGCTCTCGTTCTGAGCCCGCAAAATTTTGTTCATCACATGTTTAAAAAGCAACAACTGCTGACTGCAGGTTCTATACGCATTTCTTAATTTTCTACAGTGGGCCACACCTGTGAAAAAGAAGGACTTTAACATACTTCCCTACTTGGATATCCCAATTCCGGTGAGATTAGAAATGCCAAATAAAAAAGAAAATGTCCAAGTCTTAATATAGGATCACATATAGGTTTCGTATATATGTGACATACATAAAATTGGCTGTTTTCATACAGTATATTATAGGTACATATATGTACCTATGATATATGAAAACGGCCAATTTATGGATGTTGCATATATGCGAAACCTATATGTGGCCCTATATTAAAACCCATATGTTTATATAGGTTCTTTCCCTGTGGGATGCCACAAGATTGGGCACCACTTATTAATACTACGTCCTGGCAGAAGTGTTGTTCTTATTAGTAAATCCACTCAGTTGGGCCAAATTACAGAAGAGGACTTTTACAATCTGAACTGGATTGTTCACCTCTGGATCTCAGTAGGAATCAAACACTGGGTAAAACTGTCATGGTCATCAGATTAATCTTCAGGTCTTTCTGAGGAGTTGTGGCAGTTTGGCGCTTAGGAAAGTAATCACAGGAGAGGAATGGTTTTTAGTGAGACAGTCATCATCTCCGGCTCCCGCGATACAGACAGGCTGTGACCAAGGCCCGGGCAGCGGCTGCTTACGGCCGCGGTGCTGTCACACATTGTTTATGGCCCGGTGGAGAGGGAGGGAAGGACTCGAGTTCGAGGGGGGGATTGAGAAATGAGATGCTGTCATTTCGTCTCAGCCTGCTCACATCAGAGATGCGGGGTTGGGCCGGGTGTGTTTGGGTAAAGTAGCAAACTCAGTGAAAAGCAATTACTTTGCACCCAATGGCCCTGTTCAGAGATCAGACTCAGCCTCAGGTCAAACATGCCGCATAGGACCCAGTTAAATGCTGAGATAAAATAAAGTTAAAATTCAGTGTGTGTGTGTGTGTGTGTGTGTGTGTGTGTGTGTGTGTGGGCGTATGCATGTTCCAGGTTAGATAAGTGGGTAGAAAATGGCTTGTCACTGGTCATCGTTTGTTTGGGCTATTACTTAGCAGGTGCATAGCCATAAACAGGTGAGTTGTTATGGACTGTGAGCTCAGCAGCCCAGTCGAGGGGAGTATCTGTGTACAATGGGTAACGTTACTTCTATCTCTGCGAACTCCTACGTCTTACAGTCCACCAGCAGTTTTGGGTCTACTTTCAAAATGTATTTGACAAAGAAAACTCTAGATGATGTGCAGCAAAGAATGAAATTGCCTTCATGTAAAGACATTGTTTTGCAGTGGCAGAGCGCTACATCCTTTTTCTGACTAATCCTGCCTTGGACCATGGCTACTTGCCAAGGAAATTAATTATCTTCAGCAAAATTTAAATTTAATTCATTGGGCACTTTTTCACATTTCTACATCACCTGCAATAAAAAACAATTCTGCCAAATGAGCATTGGGCACTTTTTCGCATTTCTACATCACCTGCAACAAAAACAATTCTGCCAAATGAGCAACAGCTATGACATTTACTATCCAAGCATTCAAAAACAAGTTAGCTTACTATGGTTTAAATTTTGCTTGGCTCTCAAATTTGGCAGGAATATAATTAGGGTGAGGGATGTTCGTGCACAGAGGCTTTGCTAAATGAATATAATTGTTTTATGAATTCAGTGTCGTGACTGAATTGAGTCAGATTTAACACTAACAATTCTTGCTGTTATAGTTAGTCATTCAGAATGGAAAATTTGTCGATATGTATTAAATTGCGACATCGGTCTGAATTTATCACTTTCAGGTCTGATTACTCTTTCACTTTCAGTCACACATGCAGACCCTCATGTACACACACACACACACACACACACATGGCTATCAACCTTTGTAACCACATAAAAACCACTGGTCAACGCACTAAACCAGAAAATGATTGAAACTCTAATTTATTCCGGATAAGTTCCTGTTTTATCTTTTCTCCACAATCTCCAGGCATATTTTTTACTCACACAGTATTAATGGGATGGTGGTCATTAAACTATTCACAGCTCTGACTTGAGGTGTTCATTTATGGCAAGAAAAAAGAGGTGCTTCCTTAAACCAATGTGTAAATATTAGCGGGCACGAATCATTTTCTAATCATTTCTGAATGGCTCTGAAATCCATTTATCACAGATGTGATAACAGTGGGAAGATGTGCCAAAAAGCAGATCAAATCTGCAGACCATGATGAACAGCTGCCAACAGACATCTCTCGAATCTCGGAGAGGACAGGAACATTATGACAGCATAGCGCAGGCATTGGATGGAGCTGTCAATAATTATCCATGACTATATCTGTGATTACAAAAAGGGAAGTGCACTGTTTTTTGTTTTTTTTTTTTGCGCTCCTGTAAATGGGCAACTCCACTTCCTGTGAATGTGAGAAGGCATAGACCAGTACATGGTGCATACTGTAGCTGCTGTGGCGCTAGCAGTTGTTAGCTAACGTGCTTTTCCTGACTCAGCAGTGGACCCTGATCATTCAGCACTATGTAAATACTGCTCTTCCACCTACAGTCTACACTGAGGCCGGCTGAGCCGCATTAACTCAGCGCTGTCAGAGTCATCACTCTAATGCCTTATCCTCACAGGAAAAATACACCGAATGCTTGGATAGCGACACCATTTTGAAATGTTTTGATTCCTTCGTGGCTTAGATGATAAGGATATACATAAAAATCCCCAAACTGAAACTACTAGTCCGCACATCTTTTTTTTTTCTTTCTTTTTTTCCTTTTTTTGCTTTTCCATTGGTACAGACCCAGTCAGTAATCCTCACTGGGCCCAAGGTGGGGCTTATGTGGGTTGCGTTCTGGGGCCATGCCACTTTTGTCCATGGGATCCACCTGTGCCGCAATTGGGCAAGCCCACATCTGACCTTTATCAGCGGAGATATCGACAACTGAAATAATCCAGTATGTTAAAAATACAATCTGATTCAATCTGTATATATATAGGTCTATCCATGCCAAAATCTTTAATGCCTCAATTATAAAGATTATTTGCAACAATTGTCTTTAAATGACCATAGCTTAGTGTTGCTAATATTGAACATTTTTCCAAGCTTCTTTGACTTTGGTCAGCCAGGAGTATGTAGAGCAGATGTGCTTTCTTTGTGGGTAAATCTTGTGGGATCTCATAAGATCAGGGCAGCCCCTGTGGGACCGAAATGAAACCCACTGACGCCCAGTTAGAGGCCTGTCCAGTGTGCCCACTTTACTCAAACCTGAAGTGAATGATTTATGAATTACTGGCCTATCAATTTCTCTCACTGCCCTGACACCTATGGGCCTGACTTCATATTCTTAGAACAAATGGAAATGGCTGTCAATTCTGTCAGGAATTTCTGATTGTGTTAAGAGCGATTTCATGAGAAAATGGCACTTTTTGAAGAAGTTTTGGACCCCACCTGGAATTGAATGAAACCTGGCACATAGGTAGATATTGATGTCTCACGGAGAAAGTTTTAGGTCTGTATCTCACTTTGCCTGCCGGTGGCACCACCTGGAGGCCAAACCAGATATGTTATACTTCTATCATGACCTGTGACACTTCGAGTCCAGTTAGAGATCAGCACCAATCTGTGGCGAAGCTGGGTAACTACGTTTTTGAGCCAGAATTATTTGAGATGACAATAAAAATTGAAAAATAGAAATGGGAATAAAATATCCCAAACATACACCAATCTTGAATGCTTTATTATGGGTTAAGTCACAGCAAGACTGTCATTTTTAGTGAATAATACCTTGGTGTCTTGCTGGTTTAGTGCATTGGACGGCTGGAAAGATGGTCAAAATAGATTTTTGGTGCATGTTTGCGGCATATTTTCTCAATAACCCAGATATGTACTGTGGTGGTAAATGCAATTTATTGTGCTTTTGGAACTGTATTTTCAGGAATACCAAGCATTTATTTGGTAGTATCTATACTTTTCAAACTAGACGGAGCTAAAGTTGGAGGAAAACTCAAAATGGACCATTTCATAGCAGATTGTGCCTGTGTTTAGGTGGAATTATTTTGTTTACCCAGCAAGATGGAGATCTGAAATTCTCTGGATACACAGTCCCTTTGGAGTACATTACAGCATCAGTAAAATCTCACTGGTAGTATTTTCAATATAGATGATACTCCGCATCAAATGTCAGAAAACTTTGCCTCCAGGGAGGCTGGATGCAAGTCCTGGCTATCCCCAGCAATGTATCAAATGATTTTTTTTTTTTTTTAATTGTGATATACACAGATAGTTTTCTCTGAAAATGAAGAGTTTGGTTTGGGACTTTGCTGGGTAGATAGCTTTCTGACTAAGGGTGGCGCTCTAAAGAGCTAATGTATTACAAACCTAATATTCCATATCCCCATCATGGCCTTAAATGCGCATCCGTACTTCAAGGATGAACCCTGTCTCTATCCGCACTTAATTTTATAAGATTTTGGGCTGTGTTCAGACAGGGGACTGAATGCGGCTGATGAAGATAATGCTTTTCTTTGCTCCTTTGTGACAAAACAAGATAATGACCATTTGGGCATTTACTTCAGCTGTCTTACAATGGACCTCATGATCATTGATTTACTTCCCAGCAGCCCATTCTCATTCAGGCAAGACATTATTTATGGTTATGTCCATACAAAGTGCAGTTTGTTTTTAGTCTTTGTTGGCCGCTAATTCAGTGAGTTTTGGTTGTACATCAATAAACCATACATGGTTAGAATGTGTTGAGTCTCTGCTTTTAAAAGATATATCATTTCTGCAGTAGAATGAAGTTACGGATTCAACAGTATAACATATTTGACACATTCACCGCTCGAGTGTTTTTGCTACGAGCTCATTCATTGGCTCGATGTTAAAATTAAGTTTTGCTTTGCTAAGAATCATGAGCTTTTAGCTGGGTTTCTTTCCATTGAGTGGGTATATAACTTGACTTCATTGCTTCACCCAAAGCATTCCCAGGCATACCGGGGCTCTTCAGGTTAAAGAAGTCAAATATCGGCCATAGGCTTGTCCCCCTTAAACTTGACAAAAAATGGCCGCACATGCACCTACCACTCCTCCTCCTTCATCTGTTCTATGGTTAATAATGAAAAAAGGAGAAGAATAGAAGCTCTAGGAACTTAAATCACACAAGAAGGAATTGTCATGTGGACATTAATTTCCCTTTTTACTTTCGCTGCCCGCAGTTGCTGTCTTTTTTGGTTTCTGGGAAATCTATGCATATTTCTACCTTGTCCAGGACTAACCAAGCAACCTACAGCTAACACCACGACAATAACGAATTCGCTGTCAAACGCCAAGAAAATTTTTTTTTACTGGATCATATCTTGACTGAATGCTGCCCTGTGTGGAAAACATCACTGCAGCCCATCCACAGGACAGCATTTAGTCATCACAGCCTTTTGAATGGTTCAATACTTTTTGCCCTCTACATATATAAAAAAAAATGCAAGGTACACTGGGAGGAGCAATCTAGGCTTGACAAGAATATCATGAACTGAGGATGAATTTTGATATGGTATCCTGCAGTTTCAGCCAAGAAAAAATACTTTATTTTCCTTGACTGAAGCTACAGGAAATCATTTGAAATTCAACTTCAATTCTAAAAATTTTCTTGGTGCTTGCGCATCCCCCGCCCCCCAAGTCGGCATGGTACAACCCAGTCGTCTGAAAATCCTGAGCAGAACCCTAGTTTTGCAATTTTGTAACCATGTCCTCTTACTGCTCTGTTCTGTGCCTCACCTCTTTCTGATTTTCTCTTCACTCTTCTGTGTATATATGGTAAAACAGGTTTGTAACACCAGCACTTATGCTGTGTTTAGGATAATTAAACATTTATTGACCAAGCACTGGGGCTCAAGGCAGTTAATGCCTCCTGTGACGAGCGACCTCAGAAATCTTCATAGCGAAAACCCTGAAGGTATTACAGCTACAAGTGATGACATGATCCGGTAGCGCCATGCTGAAACAACAGTGTGGACTGTAAAACTCATGCACTGTGCTTTAATTCACATATTATTAGCTCAATATGGCATAACACACCCTCAAATTAAAGCTTCAATGTGGGGGCACACACACACACACACACACACCTACCCAGCTAGCATACGGATGTGGGCCACATCAGGAAACGATCCGGTACTTTTGGCATTCTTTTGGCTCGGACAAAATAGACGTGAGCCTAAAGTGGCCCATGTGGTAAATGCAGAATTTGGCCCAAATATCACAAAACAAATATGGCCCGCTATTGGCAAATATTTGGCAAAGTGACAATAGTCAGTCTGTATGTGAACCAAAACTGGCCGACGTTTGCGGCATCATATGTTCATGGCTGACATCTGGCATTGTGACGGCTTGGTTGTGGCTAAGTTCTGGCAAACGGGAGCGGAGCGCCCAAGTGCCATCATTCCATGCCGCATGTGGGCCGGATGAACGTGTCAGGTTTCGGCTGGATATGGACTGGAAGAATTTTGCTATCTGGGTGCAGTATATTAAATGAACAGTTTTGGAATTCCAGCTCTGTAAAATTGTGCAGCTCTCCACATACTCATGCACCTTGCCAGATGTACTCCATTTATTTAATTCATAAATTATATTTTTATTATTTATTTGTGCTCTGTAGTTTACCTTATTGTAGGTCTTTTGTTGGTATCTTTCATTCCGCGTCACTCCTGGATTAATATTTGTCCTTCAAAATGAAAAAATGTTTCTTTATGTATTCCCGGTCAGTCAATATCTATTTAAATTTACCGCTGAAGTAGAAACAATGTGCCAAGTAAATGCTTTTTTAAATTACATCTTAAATGGTAAAAATCAAAATTATCTCCATGAGGCCTGCCAAGTAATGATTTCTTAAAAGTGTTAAATTTTACAGCACCATATAAAACAATATCCCAGCACTTAAAAATGAATGTAATTTGACTATCTTACATAATCATAAATTAGATGTTCAATTTTAATACTTGCTTGTAAATCATTTACAGTCATCGACTGCCTCAAATCAGGAGACCATATGTATCATCTGAAGCGAGGTTTCTTCTCAGGTAATGCTCTGTCTTGCCTTCATTGCAGCCATTTTCAGTTCCTATTTGCTGTTGTGGTGCTTTGCCTTCATCCGGTGAAATGCAAGCTCATTAAGAGTCAGGTCAGGGGTTGCTTTGTAGAACATTGTTGTGGATCCGTCCCCTTCTCTGCCTTCAAAAAGTCTCAAGCAATTTTCTCAGTATGCCTCAGCGTTCAGCATTCATCTGTACTGTTAGGCACCATCTGAATTTTTGAGGCATTTGCCTGAATCTCAGCAGATGATGTAGTACAATTCCGGTCTCCTGTCACCATTGTCATCTGGTTGGTTGGTTGTCATCTGTCACATAATCAATAAATACCTGAAAACAAGTTCCATCTGCATCCATTCATGCCCACGCATGACCACACTTCACAAAGGAGATAATATGAAGACCACAAAGGAATATTTTATAATTATTATAATATTGTATTATTTTATAATTTTTTGTATATTTTTTCAGTGCTTTGTTTCTAAGATTGTTTTGAATTTTTAATTCATCATTTCTCCACAACGTGAAAATGTGACTGATCATTTTCCCATTGTGGTCTTCAATTGCTTTGCATCCGGTACAATTCCATCCTTTCTCCACACTCCTTTCCTCCCAGCATTGTGCTACAGGATGATCTTTCTTTCATCCATCCTTACTGTAGATTGCTTTTCCAGAGTTGCACAGGCTTTTAAAGATATTTTCTGACAAACTATCTTTTTTGATAATTATTTTCCTTTCCCATTTTTGTTGTAAACCCTTTGTAATATCTTTGGTGAAGCCCTCTGCAAAGCGGGTCCGACCCTATGAACACATGAATGACTTGATGACTGAGTGAGTGAATGACTGAGCGAGTGAGTGATGAAGTTCCATCACTGGTCGGTTTAGAATTGAAGTTTCGCCGTCACCTGTTGCTCTTTCAAAATGAACACCCGTGAAACAGTCATAAATTACGTTGAACATCATCAGGAGTCCATAAAGCACGGAGTCAAATAATCCTCACAGTCCAGTCATATTCTTGGCCTGGACCTGGTCACGTCCATTTTGGCTCAGGTGAGCCTTCCAAACCCTTTCTGGCATTCGTTCACAGTAATACAGGATTGGCATGGGTGTTGATAGAATAAAACACAGCAAAGGAGGCTGTGCCATTATTTCTTAACCCTACAAACTTTGAGATGAAGAAGTGTGACTATAATGTTCTTGAATGCACACTCAAATGCTACTGTCTCAATAAGAATGGTGTACCTGGACTCTAACTTGAACATAAAAAAATAACAAACAAAAACACTCTCGAAAAATACACTTCTCATTCGATTAAGTATAAGCTGACTCATGCAATTCTACATTTAGAGGAATTGTTTTACCCTTAACCTTAACCATTAGAGTAGACGGATAGCAGGTCCTAAGATTAAGGATGATGACACTCAAAAATTAGCTAAGAATTATGGCCCACGGAAAGAATTTTGCTCTGAGTCTCCCATAGAACCTTATTTTTTCGCAGACCACTGTGTACATTACTATCTCTTACCCCACTAGGGATGTTTCTAACTGCGCACAAACCACACATTCTGTTCATTCCTGTTTATTCATAAAGGCCCATATTCACCCAAAGCCTCTATACGATAATAAGCCAGAAATCATATCCAAACAGACAGAGCAGAATGTTGCCATCTGTGCCCAAAAATATCACTATTACAGAAATAGCCTGAAAGCTCTGCTGGAAAAAAAAAGCACACACTTTGTTTTGATCTGGCGCTGTCCAAGACGCCAGAATTGTGTGTGTCAGAGCATCTGTTATGTAAGAGTCAACTTTTTTTGCGGAAATAGATGAGACGTTGCCCATTGTGAAGTCTGAACAAAGTTGATATTTGGCGTAAGTTTCCACCCGCTGCCTCTTGTTCACAAGTGCGCGTTGTTTGCGGTTTGCAAAAAAACAAAGATCACCTTGCAGTAGAAAATAATCATTGTGAATACTTCACACTTGCTGCCAAAAATACGCTTCCTTGTTCCCTTTTCTCTCGCGCGCTCTCTCTTGTTCTCTCCTTCGGAAGTCTTTCCCTCTCTCTCACCCGGGCTGTGATATGTAAATGTAGACAGCTGCTCCTGCTCAGGATTCGAGATTCAGTCCTCGTGTAATTAGCATCTCTCTGGGCCGCGTCTCATTTAAAAGTAGGTGAGATCAGTTCTGTCAGCGCACGCCTCTCAATTTCTTTTTTCCAAAGCCTGCGCGTGAAGTCAGAATTAATGACACGCAACTCTACAAAGAAAGTGTGACAGATCTGAACTTTATTTTCATTTTATTTATTTATAAGCTGGTTTATTCTGACGGGGGTGAGTTATAAATAACGCGAACTTCGCCGGTGATTCTTGGGCTTGCGTTCAGTGTTCTCCCACGTGCAGAGGGGACTCCTACCCTCGCCAGCCCTCTCCTATCCCCTGGGGGTGTGTATTGAGCTGAACGGGGCCAGCGTCATTCTCCAGCCAATATTCAATTAGACCCGTTTCCCCCTTTGAACTCCGTGCCGTTGTCCGTGCCGGTCGGAGACCCAATGTAGCGCCGTCTGTGCTGGCTCTGTGAGGATAAATTTGATGGTGTTGAGCCTTTGTTTACCATGGATTATTCAAATGCGATGTGTGAGCAATTAGTTAAACCGAATTGTAAATCGTTCCCTGATAAATTAAATGTGCTGTTTGGCATTTGTTTTATTGGTGCCTCGCTTTCGCAAATTGCGGAATGGCCGGATGTCCTCCTAAAGATGCCAGAGGTTTGACCCTGTATTTTCCCTTTAAATGGTCGCACGTGTCGCAGTCTTCTGGTCACAGATGTGAACATTACAGAGGTCAGAAAGTGAGGAATTCCCGCCGTGTTTTACCTCTAGCCATGAGCTCAGCTTATTTCACTAATTAATTCAACCTCCTGAGGGCAGGGTTGGCAAAATTGCAAACCCTAAGATGGCAAAGGAAGGTCCCGCCTTTGCCACGCCCCCCAACGAATTTTACTGGTGGTTAAGGTTAGGGTTAGATTGGAGCACATACAAGACCACACAAGAAGAAAATGTTCGGACAACCAATGACATTCGTTTGGGGGCGTGGTGAAGGCAGGACATACTTTTGCTGTCTTAGGGGTTGCAAGTTTGCGTAAGGTTGTTATTATCTGCAAATCCCGGTGGTTGGAACAAATTACCGGAAAGGGCTATTACTGTCAGAACCTGGATTGTCCAGTTCTGCAGTTTTCACACTGCTGAATAGGGTGAGTATGGTTGGGTTTGGGGTGAGGGGGGTGGAGGGGTGAGGGAGGGATAGAGTGTTTTGGCTGATATGGTGGGAATTATATTAATGTATCAACATAAAATGTTAAAAACATTCAGAGCATTACAAATTCAAAGGATTACATCAGAAAGACTGGTGATACTGGTGTCAGAGTTTGAAATGCTGTATGATCTACTTTTTCATGTTCACAAAGTGCAACACTTCACAGATGAACACTAAAACTGACTTTGTGAGTGTTTTCCAGAATAAAAAAACAAAAATCATATATTTCTTCACTCATATCCATCCTCTAACTGAAACTATGGGGGAGGACTTAGAACTGGATGCATTTTCTGAGTTTCGGGAACACCCCTAAAATTGTACCCTGACAAAGCTGCAATCTCTCCTCAAGATATTTCCATTGTGCCCGGCAAAGACTCTAACTCTGTTGTTCAAAATATATCCTGTGAACAATAAGCTATCAAGCCACCCGCAGACGTGATCAATCTTAAAGTCGAGAGTGTAAATAAACATGATCTCTCCTCATGGTGGCAGCTGCATTGTTTGGAGATTGTACTGAACGCTTAAGTGAACCTTAAAAGTAGAGCTGAGTTGCATTCATAAATGCTGCAAGTTGAAGTCATTTTGAAAAACAGACAGAAGTCAAGCACTTGTGTGCTTCTGGGGGTACATCTACAACCAGAGATAGCATGGAAAAGGCACGGTTTTAAAATCAATACCTGCAAGAATCAGGCACCAATGTGACTGTGTGTCATAAAATGTTATCAGTTGAGCCGTTGACCAGTGGCATGCAGAGTGGATTTGACACCATCAAAATATTAGATACTGGTTTTCACCCTATATTCAGTGGATGGAATAAGGCTAGCGTAGTTGGTTTTAACAGGAAGCACTGAATGATCTATTGATTACAGTGTATTGGTTATTGAAATTGGTCAAAGCCTGCAGAGTTGATGCATGCAAAAATAAAAGCATGTGTTTACATTCCTCAGTTGCTGAATGTCAAAAGAAAGTAGAAGGTTGAAAAATAGCCATATGCTGAGAGGACTATTATCAATGCTCTTGGTCAGACCTGCCATGTTTAGCATGAAAATGTGTGATGTTTATATTGAAAAAAACTCTAAGAAAAATTCCTGAACAAAGTGATCCTCTATTAGAAATAGAAATTCCTCTATTTTCTATTGTTTTCTGCACTGTGTAACTGTGCACAAAAGTAAATAAACAAGCAAGTAAATAAACAAAAACATTAAAATCCTTCTGTTCCTTTTAATAATTTATTTCAGCCATATTCTATAATTCAAATGAATTTGATGACAAAAATAGGACCCAGCAATCAAAAATAAATAAATAAATAAAAGATTTCCAAGATGGTGCTATTACTCAAGCATCCAGTGTAATTCGATGTCATTTTTTGTCGCCTTTTTATCTCCTCTCATCCATGTATAATACAGAGGGTTAAGTCAAATGGTTTTTTGGGGGGAAAAAAGCCTTCTCCTCCTCCTTTGATACGAGTTGGTCAGGCCTTTTCTTATTTTCAAAGCCCAGTGGACTCGATTGTCACTGGTGATGGTAGAATGACAGAAGTAAAATGGGTCATGTGATGTCAGCCAGGCTCATGGTGTGATTTATAATTGAGAAAGATTATCAAATAATGGCGGTTTGGCTTTTTATGTTGAAAGAGCTGTCATAGGGTCCTGTGCTGTCTGTCGCTGGCCCTTGATATAATCAAAGGCACACTCAACATTCTCTCATCTGAAACATAAGTATTTCATAAACTAAGAGAGAAAAAAAAATCATGATAAAGTTTCATATTAAAGCACATTTCGCAGTTTGTTTTTACAGCAGGAACATTACCATCTCCAGGTTCAGAAGTGGAATGAGAATAGGAGGAAACTATTGCCATTGATTGCTTTTTACAAGTCTAAATGGAAAATAATTACTTACTAAATAAATTTTCTGATGGATTTGGAAATGTAGCCTTTGGCATAGACTAACTCCAGTGAGAATATTTCCTTTTCGTGCCTGTGTTGCAATAACTGAAGTAGTAATTACTGTAGAGAATACGAAATTCAGACTAAGAAACATCAATGAATTGAGAACACTGGTGCCGAGGTACTTAAGTCACAAAATGTCTATTTTGCGGGGGGAAAAAGTGACAGTCTGAAAATATAATAAGCTACAAAATCTGCTTCTTGAAAACCCCAGTGCTAAAAGTACTCATGTCACAGAATGTCTTTTTCAGAAAAAGTGAGGACATCGATTTGTGCTACAATGAAATCTGTTACCTTCCTTACCTCGCAGTGTGTGGAAATGTGACATCAGTGCTTTGAGCACTAGGTTCTTCAATATCTTCTTTACGGGACAGCAGCTAATGAAGGCTGTGATGTTAGTGTGAAATAACACATCAGTGATCTTTTTATGTGTTACATACCTTGTAAACTCACACGCTCCTGACGCCATGTTGGATACATTTTTTACACTGATGCACGTGGCGTGTCGATGATGCACACAGATGTAGTCTGTTCAGCATCACAAAGGCCTTTCTTATGATGGTGTGGCTTGTCCTGAAGTGGCGTACTTGTAGACGCGCACTCACATACACAAACGTGCACGTACGCAAACGTATGCGCGCGCGCACGCACACAACATGCAGAACACATAGAGAAAAAAAAAGTGTGTACGGACGCGTACACGCTCACAAAAACGCGAAAAGCACACATGCCTGCACGCACAAAAAAATGCAAAAAAAACACTAAAAAGAACACAGACCCATACACGCGTGCGCACACACACACACACACACACACACACACACCTGAGCCCAAACAGAGAAGACATGATGGTGAAATGCTCAGAACTCTCCACACTCGTGTGTCGGAGATGACATAAGCTGTAAAAACAGGAGCAGGTTCCCACACATTCTCAGTGCGCAGCGGAGCGCAGGAGAGAAAGGCAGAGGAGTGTGGTGATGTAATGTCTAAGAAAAGAACCTCACCGTGCTCTCGAGTCGAAGCTTTTCATGGGTTGCTGCAATAATGAATCTGTATTACAAATTACATTGTTACATTACAAATTACATTAGAGGGTTCATAAGAAGTCAAATAATTAGCTGCACAAACATCAGCGCCTTGGAATGCGGTACTATATTCACGTAGCTTCATGCCGCACAATTATGTGCGAGTGCTGAATGCATTATTTCATGTAGTGCATGTGCATGTTGTGATCTATTGTAAGCTTGTATTCAAAACAAGCAAGACTTCCAAGATGTAGGTGGAGGTGGGACTGCAACAGTGGTGCCAAAGAACACAATTGTCTTTCATGAATATAAATAGCGCGTTTGTGAGTCAGTTACCGCGCTGTGCTGCCAAAGAACACTCGCAATGAGTCAAACTTTTTATCTCGAAGGAACAGGGGAAAAAAAAAAACAACTTTATTGTTGCAAATAGTCACTGTCTTACTGACTTAATTAAGTCACAGCACAGTGGTTAACAAAGGGACTTTTCCCTCCCCTGGTGTAAGTCATAGTATTCATTTACTGTGAGTGGTGAGGTATCAAGACTCATCCTGAGGCTAAGTAAGCTCAATTAACTCTCTCTGATGTTTTCTCTCCCTGACAAATTATGATGGCATGTTTCAGATGTTGCCAAAGTGCAGTGATATCAGCAATCAATCGATCGATCAAACGATCAATCAATCAGTAATAATAAAACTCAGTTTCTCTTTCTATCTTTCACCTGAACTTCCCTTATCCTCTCTTCCCTGTTCTGAACGACAACAGAATGAGGTACAGTATTTGCTATGAACTTAAATTGCTTTCCTTATTGGGCGGCACAGTGGCACAGTGGTTGGCGCTTTTCTCTCAGCGCTTGAAGGTCATGGATTCGACTCTGATCTGGAGTCTTTCTGTGTGGACTGTGGAGTTTTCATGGGGCCACTCCAGTTTCCTCTCACAGTCCAAAGATATGCATGACGGGCTAACCGGAGACTCTCAATTGCCAGTAGGTCTGAAAGGTGCATGTACACTGCGCTGGTTTGCCGAGCTGTCCAGGATGTGACCCTGCCTTTCATCCATAGTCAGCAGGGAGAGGCTCCAGCTCCCCCTGCGACCCTAGTGAGGAAGAAGTAGTTGCAACTAGATCGATTTGACGTAGGGATTTCAAATGAATGAAGTCGTCACGTCAGAGTCGTTAAACAATGTGCGTTGGTGTGACAGTGTGTGCTTTTACTGTAAGATGAGGTGCTGGTGGGCCAGTTGACGGCACTGTTTTCCTTGAACTAAACCCCTGCGTTAGGGACACTGTGGCGGTGAACAACCTGTCTATTTGATTAGATGTTAAAGCCTCGTCCTTACTTATAATTGGGTCATCAATTACAATCCTTTTTGAACGAGTGCAGAGTGCAGCCATTTTTTGCAAATGAAAATCAAACCTTTTATTTTTCATGGCTGTTGGGCATGATACAGGGGCAACAAAATTATTTGCTGATGCTGTCCTGCTACGGACAGGCACATCAGTAGCCAGTGGCAATGCTTTCATTTTAGTGTTTTTGCGATACATTTTCGGAGATGCGTGAGATTAGCCGAGCAGAGAAATACTGCCGGTGTGGCGTCCCGTCACATTCTTGTGTCACCCTGGTTGCATGCAGATCTTTCTATTTCAGTTGTAAAAATCAAGTGGCACAGCGGCACCTCCTACTCTTCCTCTGCCATCTTTGACCACGTCTGTTGGTGTGTGTGTGTGTGTGTGTGTGTGTGTGTGTGTGTGCATGCATGTGTGCGTTCAGAACCAAGTCGCATCTCACTGAGATGGTAAACTGTTACCACCTGCTTTCAGCAGTGAGTCAAGCTCTTTCCTTGTTATCAAATGGAGCTTTGATCCGTCTTAAATACAGGAAGGTGCATTAAACGTTTCATCACAGTTTTTGGTTTCTGTATTCTACATTTTAAACAATACATTCTGTATGAAAGCACATAATGCAAACACAATGGACTGAATGAGTGGATCTGACATACATACTAACTTTATCTCACCTTTGTAATTTGTCCTCTGATTGCACACGATGGTGTCAAAGTTTTCAGTATGATTTAGATTTATATATGATGACAACACAACACCATTTTTCACTCTGGAGAAATTCTGACACAATTGCATTTCCTTCTACTTAGAATTTCAAGTCATTGAACAAATAAGCCATTTCCGTCACACTCTATTCACCATTATTCACAGATCTCCATTTTTGGCTAAAATGATGGCGAACTGAAAATATGCTTGTTAAACTGTAAAAGCCTCGGTGTAATTAGATGTGGTTTATTGATCTTTTGAGAACCGATACTAATACCTTTATCCACTAACCTAAAGGTACCGTGAGCTGAGCCCTGTGCCCCGGCTGAGATCCTCAGGTACAGATATTGCTGATTACTGAAGTCTATCTTTACTCAACCTCTATTTAGTTTTACCCTTTGCCATATGACAGATATTTCTCTTTTTTTGAGATTTCAGCAGGTTTCGAGTCTGCCTGTCGAAGAAGTTTTATTGAAAAGCGACAGTCTCCAAATCCAGCAGATATAGCGGTTGACTCCTCTCCTTGTCATGCAGCAGTCTGAATACAGAGCAGTAGTGCATCAGTAGTTAAAACCCGTCACTTTTACGGCAACTAAAAATGTATTCAAAATATTTAGCTAATTATTATCAAAGATATTTGATGAAGGTTTTGGATGAACCTGAATCAGAATGCACAATTTGGAATCCATTTTAGAGTTAAGAATTATATAAGGGCATTAAAATATTAACCATTATTGCCTGAAGACAAGCATTTTTACCCTGAAATGAGCGAAAGGGCACCAGGACAAAGAGCTGTTACAGACGCAAAGAACAGGGCATGAGCCACAGCTGTGTTTTCCTGGAACGAGTCCCGAAGCAAAACTGAAATCAAAGTTCAATAACCAAAAGACCGCCAAAATTTTGCAATCCCGCTGTATCCGCAGTAGCAGATATTATCCACTTATGTTACCACCCTGTATTTTGAGGATCAAAATCTAGCTGCCCTCGAGAGACCCGTATTTCATCTGTTCATACAAAATATGAAAAGGAGGAAATCCCCCCCCATATTAATGATCCATTAACTGCATGCATTAATGTTGCCCTTTGTTTTTGGTGACAGGATACTATGGAATTTTTATCAAGGTATTTATGATTTCATAATGAAATCTGTTCTAGAAAAATTTCTCCAAAAAGATTCCCACGGTGTCTAATAGCATAAGAGTTATTTACAAATAATTGTCCAGGCAGGGACAATCTCCTCCTGTAAAAAAGTTTTTCCAAACAACAATGAGGTTGATTTATGAGTGGAAGGCAGGATTTGCATCTGAAAATGTAGATATTATCCACCCATAATTGTCGATGGAAACATCAGCCCTTTCAGTTGATTATTTAAGTGAAATCCTCTACTGCATTGGACTTGCACTGCTACCTCACAGTAAGAAGGTCACGGGTTCGAATCTGGCCCCGGGCTTTTCTAAATAGAGATCACTTGCTCTCCCCTTGTTTGCGTGGGTTTTGGCCGGGTAATCCAGTATCCTGTAAGGGTTGGTCCTTGCAGTCCCTCCCCCAGCTGCATTCTTCACCTCCACCTTAACGGGCAACAGGTGTGGCTCGTTAAGGTGGAGGTGAAGGTCTGTTATTTAAGAGTTGGCTGCGCCGCGGATTGGTGCAGCAGCATTTCGTTCTTGGATTCCCGCAATGTGTGTCTGTGCGCTACTGCTCCCCTCCTGGTTTAAATTTGTTATTTAAATTAAAGGTTTTTATATTTTTACTTAGCCTGAGCATTTGGGTCTTGCTTGCTTTTGATTACATGGTCCCCGTGCCCGCCGGCTTCGTGTCTTCTGCCGGCGGGGGCAAAACCATGACATTTCCTCCCACGGTCCAAAGATGTGCATATCAGGGGAATTGGAGACTCTAAAGTTGCCTCTCCATATGAGCTCGTGTGTGTGTGTGATGATGTGACGGATTAGCAGACTGTCCAGACTTTGTTCCGGTTTCTCTCCCATTGCATGCTGGGAAATGCCTTAGCCCTCTTGTAGCCCTGCCTAACCATACACAAGTGAGATAACGGACGTTCTTTTCTTGTTAATGAACGCATAAGAATATA
The DNA here is from genome assembly GCA_029721435.1 of Gymnothorax reevesii. Classification (NCBI taxonomy): domain Eukaryota; kingdom Metazoa; phylum Chordata; class Actinopteri; order Anguilliformes; family Muraenidae; genus Gymnothorax; species Gymnothorax reevesii. The sequence continues at coordinate 26,761,942 of CM056589.1, forward strand.
ACAGTAGTGTTCTCTGTCGAGTTGAAATGTTGTACAACCTTTGGCAGAGGTGAAATCCATGGGATACTTATAGTTTATGACCCTCTGCTTGGCTGTAATGACCCTGAGGAGGTATATGTTGTGTCCAGTGGTGCCTGCTGAGCTGTAAGCAAGGGCAGAGCCTGAACAGATAGCTTCCCTGCGGTTAGGGGAGGGGGGTTACGAAACGATACCTCATGAAAGGGAATGAGCAACTTATCACCTATCAAAATATTCTGTTTCCCAGAGAGTCATCAAAACTAGGTATTTGACAACCTGTATTTTCTGTTCCACAGCTTTTCAAACAGAAAAGAGAAAAAAAGATTTTTACTCGTTCAGAATTGCAAATTGGATTACACAAGACAGCTGATATCTCATTGGGAAGCAGAGTGCTGTGTAGAAGTTTTAGTGCGTGTGAAAATATTCAAATCAAAGATGCTGTCAAAAAATAAATTCATTTAATATTTTTAAATCTCAAAAAATATTGTGAAGAGCAGTAAATGGACAAAAGCGCTGAATCAAATTGGTGTGAACACTCTTTAGCATTAAAACTGCAGCTATTATCCAAGGTACACTCTACAGCAGTTGTACAAGAGATTGAGGTGGTAGGATCTTCTGGGCATTTTCGGAAACTTGTCACAGGTCTCCTGTCCTGTGGCTGGCTCTGGCCTCAGCAGGTAATTGCTGACAGCCTTGGTACTGCTCAGATCAGGGCTTAGTTGTATTGGGAAGTAGGCGAGAACACATTTGTGGATCTAGACGGTGCTACCAGAGGAGCGGGTAGCCATACACCCTTATCTCCAAGGTGCCCATGACTGCTGGTGTCTGCCTCTTGAAAAGCCAGTGTTGCTCCTGTGATGTTAGGTACCACTCTTCTTCTGTGTCGCGCATGCAAAACACGTGACATTGTATACTACTGTTGCTCAACAGTCTGTCTTGGCCACTTTCTTGACCGGGGGATCATGACTCTTCACTTCATGAGGTTCTCCAAACATTTCTTTGGGTCTTTACTTTCCTACCTTTCATTGTGCTACTTTACTCGCGTCACAGTTTCATCTGACCTTTGCTTTTGCAAGTTACCCTTGCCCTGTCCACCGGTCTCCTTCTCAAAGATCTCTTGCACTTTCTCAGGTTTACAGGACTTCTTATCCCCGGATTTTTCGTCCTGTAATGATAAAGAAAAGTGCCACCATTGTTGATAGAGGGATGGGTGGACGGACGACAGACAGATCACCATGACATAAGGGTTAGGGTCAGGATGAGGTTATAAGGGGGCAAAGGGGATGAACAATTCATGGACAGAGTCGGGAGACGAGAAGTTCATGGAGATGAAGAGTCCAGTGACGAAAATTCCTTGGAGATGAAAATTCCCGGGATGAAAAATTTGGGGACGGAAAGATCAGGGAGCCTTTTTTCATTGCTAAAAATGAGGTCGACGTCCTAGGAGTGCGTAAATTCTATGATGGGCCCAGGAATTTCCCCCCTCACCCAGCGATTTCAAAACCACTCCCTCGCCCTTTCTCCATTGCATACTTGGTGCCCTCCTCATCCACAGGGGGGCTGGTCATACTAATTCCTGTTGAGTTTCTCCTTGACTTCCTGGCTGGGCACCTCTTTCCTATGGTAAAAAAAAAAAAAAATGTCTCTCTAAAACAGCCCTGCTCTCTCCTCAGAGCCAGCACAAGTATCTTTCTTCTTCAGTCCTTGACTCACTTCATGCTCACCATGAAATCATTTTTAACTGGAAGGAAAACAGAAATCTAATGTGCCCACTGAATTTCACTGCCCACCGGTGTCTCCTGCTTACTCCTCATCCACTGTCTGACCTCCTGAGGTTTTTTTCAATAAAATAAGCTTCACACAGCGTACTGTGTGAAGTTTAACATATTTTTTGCACCCCCCCCCCCCCAACCCCCACCTACCAACAGAATCTACCCGAGCACCCTCCTCTCTCCTGTAATTGCAGATTAAATTTCCACACACCAGGGATGACTGTTATTGGCTCTGTGACTTCCCTCCGGCAACTCTAATATATGTTCTAATATGGCTTCCTCCTGACTACGAAGTCATTCTTCAGATCCTCCTTCCCCCCGCTAGTCCTTCACGCAGTCACCTCTTATGCAAGATTAATGGCCAGCTGGCTCATGAAATCGACTGAAATTTGTCAAAGCTTATTTGCAGGACTAATTGTAGGCCCCGGACGTCTTTTATGGATACCTGCGTGTCGTCTTCGTCGCCGCCGAGTCCGTAGACACTTCCTTGTGGACACTCTACAAGCAGTAATTTTTGACCGCTTTCTTTCATATTTGGTATGGACATGTGTTGTACTTTACTTATGACACCTATCGATTTTGGTTGCCATGGCGACGGTATTGGCCGAATAATACGCAAATTACTGGCAAAACATAGAGATTTCCTTGTGGACACAGTACAGGCTGCAATTTTTGACCGATTACTTTCATATTTGGTATAAAATGCTTTACATTTATGACACCTATTAATTTCGGTTGCCATGGCAACAGTATTAGCTGCATAATATGCAAAAAAGTGGAGATTGTCTGAGATTGTCTTGTGGACGCAGTACAGGCTGCAATTTTTGACCGATTACTCCCATATTTGGTATGGACATGTATTACACTTACGACACCTGTCAATTTTTGTTGCCAAGGCGATGGTATTGGCATAATAATGCGCAAATTTGTGCTGAAACATACACTTTTCCTTGTGGTCGCTGAACATGCTGTAATTTTTGACCAATTACTCCCATATTTGGTATTGACATGTGATATACTTCACTTATAACACTTATCGATTTTGGTTGCCATGGTGACAGTATTGTCCGAATAATGCGCAAAAAAGGGGAGAAGCAGGCTTTCAGGGGCTGCACCCATGCAGTCGCAGCCAACCAGACTGTCTCGTATTTTTAACTGCAAATGAACGGATTTCGATATCAAGACACATTGGGCTCTAATTTCTTGGCGCAGCGTAGGGTGGCGCAACGTGGCACAGCCCACGCAGTGGTAATTTCGTCCGGTGCAGCCCGCGCAGTGGTAATTTGGTGCGGTGCAACACCGTATGAAGCCACTTAGGCAATTTGGTAGACGGACGCGCGCCGAGATGGGTGTGGCGGCGTAGTAGGGGGAGGTGTCACATATTCATCAAGACGCAGTGACAATTGTAGAAAAAGTCTCCGCTGAAGTTGCTCAGAAAACTCGGCAGCTCCAAACTGGTTTACTTTCTGTGCAGTGGTAAATTGGCTGACCGGCGCACAGTGCGCACACGTCACCGAAATCTCACAGGCAGGTTTCCAGAATGTCAGGCACATTTCAATGCAATAAATAATTACAGCAAACACTATTTAATGTAACTATCTGAATCAACTCATAAATTATAGTATCTACATCGATTGTCCTGATGTCAGATTAAAGGCGGTTGGCACGCGTAATGGAAACTCGACCTGGCTTAATCAACGCAGCTGAATCTGTGATGCAAACTAACGACTTCACATCTTTCTCAGCCAACCACATATATAATGCTTGCGTTCTATGCTCAGTAAAGCCGCTTGCATACTGGATGCGAAACGAATTTCTCGCACGACTGATTACAGCCAAAGTCAATGCAAAGACGCGAATACACGCGTCTGTTTATTCTTGTTTTCTTCCGTTGAAGACAGACAACAGTCTTTATTCGGTCTCTCTTTTGAAAATTAGTCAGATGGATCGAACAGATTCAGGCTTTATTTCCACACCAGAGATAAAATAGTGCTTGTAGTCAGTGACCAAATCAATTTCATGACCATTGAAATTGTGAATTAAATATCGCATGCACGATCAAGACTGTCCGACACGAAATGCTCCACGTCCAGCAGCCAGTAAAAAGTAAAAGTATTGATATGAGAACAGATTTATAACGAAATAAAGAATAAAAATATACCACCAACAAACAGAGCACCCAAAAAAGATGGCCCACAAATAAATAAATCGCAGTGCTCATTGTATGTTCTGTTTGTTGTTAAAATGTTGCTTTTTCTATTCTTTATTTCGTTATCAATCTGTTCTAATCGTCCTCTTTTTTTTTGGCTGTCAGACAAGGAGTATTTTGCATTTAATATTCGACAGGCATTGTACATTGTCCCGCGCCAATGTCGACTCACTTTATTGAGCAAAGCTCAAACAGAAACAGTGATTGAAATTCTTGATTCTCATCTTGAAGAACTGAGCCCTCTTATCAAAACATTCACGCTTAATATCTAAAAGATTCAGTAGATTTGAAGAAATTAAAAACAATAATCGACTGTCGGAAGCGGAGTTATATTGAAATCATCTGACTGTCGGACACGGAGATATATTAAAACTCCCCACTGAGCAAGCGACGTCTGTGGACATCCAAGACAAGTTGATATGACGTCTGTCCGTCCAGGCCGTAGTCGGGACGTCCATGTGACGGCCAGGCTTAGTTGATAAATGACAAAGACAAAGATGTTTGGCCTGGCCCAATTTTGGACGTCTACAAACAACCAGAACTAGCTGAAAATAGAAGTTCCAACAGGCCACAATCTGGATGTCTTTATGACAACCAGAATTAGTTGATAAATGACGTTGAGAAAAGAGTTTGGCCTAGCCCGATTTTGAATGTCTAGAGACAACCAGAACTGGTTGGAAATAGACATTCTATCAGGCCACAATCTGGATGTCTATATGTCACCCAGAATTAGTTGATAAATGACATTGAGAGAAGAGGTCAGCCTGGCCAAATTTTGGACATCTACCAACAACAAAAGTAAGTTGAAAGGAGACGTTCCGACAGGCCACAATCTGAACGTCACTCGGTATTAGGTGACAAATGACTTGGAGAGAGATGTTCGGCCTGGCCAAATTCTGGACGTCTCTGAACGACCAAAATTAGTTGAAAGTAGACATTCAGACAGGCCACATTCTGTATGTCCAGTGGCAAACACAGTTGGTATAGAATTCTGACAAGATATCATTTGGACTTCCACTGACAACCAGAATCAGTTAGTAAGTTGGTAAGTCAACAACAAACATTCCGACAAGCCACAATATTAACGTCTACTGACAACAGGCTAGTTGAGGAAGAGGACATCCATTTTTACCAAAAAGATCAAAGAATATGCCAGACTGGGTGTATGCCCTACCAGAGGGACGGAGAAAGGATGACTCTCTGGTGAAATTGCCCTGTCATCTATACTCACTGGCTCACCCTCATCATGTAATGTAGGGCCTAAACCCTTTATCCTCCACCCTCAAGATAACCACAGGCTTGTTCCAGTCCTTCTGAACAATTACCAGGTCTAAATCAAGTCCATGTCATTATGTCAACTAAGGTTGTAAGACCTAATCCAGTAATATCTCTAAGAAAAAAATATTTCGAAGCAATGTATGATAACAACAGAACGGTATGACTTTGATTGTGATAATCACTTAAGGATGCTAAAGACATCACCAGAAGCCGCAGTACGTTCTCCCTGCTGGTATCTTGCAAAAAATACAGAAGGTTGCCATACAACCAAACTACTGTACAGAGCAGCTTTCTTGCCCCAGGCTGTGAGACTCCTCAGTTAATTGCCTGCACTTTGCTCGACAAAATACTCTGCTTTACTTATCCTAAAAGGAAAATGACAAATAAATGAACATTCTTTAACCCTAAATTCCTAAATGTAGATTAAGTTTAACAATAGTTTTTTTCTCAGTTCAGTGTACAGTTTTCAATTAATTTGTCTTATTTACAAAGTGCAGCATTCCCCATGTAGGTAATTTTGTATGCAGATAAGTGAGCACTTCAACTAAAAAACAAACAAACTCTAACAGACTGTTTTTCTACCCTACCCTACCCTTGAGGTTGATGCATGATTGATGTAAATTCATTTATAGGGGTCATGTGTCAGTTGAACTGTTAACTGGACATTGAGAGAGAGAAAAAAAAACACTTTTTTAAAAATCTTGACATATTCCATAGAAAAAGTTTGAATTAAATAATGTACTGTCACGTTTAGATTTTGCTATTTAATCTGTTCATGCATAGCGCATGGGTGCAAGACCTCCGTCTAGAGACGGATTTCCGTCAATAATGAATTTTTGGTGCCGTGTTATTCCGGGGTGTGCAGGTGCACAGTGGTGGTGGAAAAAAAATTATGACCTGCTCGTGCTCACGAAGTATCTTCTCACCATGAGCCTCCCAGATTTCCCATTGGAACACCTTAATTCATGTTGCCGCCACTAGGGGCAGTATTTCGAGACTAGAAATTTAACAAAGTGTGGACTCTAATGAGGAAGCCGAAGATGACGACGCATTTCGGTCAGTAAACATGTGCACAAACGTGGAATATAATCACGTATCACCATAACGTTTATATGTACGGGTATTTCTGATAACGCCGCAAAATTGTTGCTATCGTGAAGCGTCCGATCGAAAATCTCCCCAGCCGTTTATTTTTTGAAAGATCCGCGTTTATGAAAAGTGCTCTTGTTCGTGAATATTAATGTGATGTTTATTTCGGATCGAATTTTGAATGCGGTAGAGAGTTAACAACATGTTCGAAGACCTTCGTAGGTCTCGTAAGCAGTCTGCAGCTTAGTTTTAATCTAATAGCTCGAGCTAGCAGTGATGCACCTGCGTTTTTTAGGCAACGTGTTTGCGCAAAATAAGAAACGTATAAATATTCCCGAATCTTACTGGGGCAACGCCACTTTTCCTTATTAGTTTTGTGTTTTTTCCATACTAAGCATGACAGGTCTAGCAAGACCTTTGGGTAAATGACAGCAAATAATTAATTAGGCTAAATTGAAAATATCAGGGAGATATTAGCCCAATGTTTTATCTATGACAGCCTTCCATACCAAAGTACTCAGAAACTCGCAGGATCACCGCCAACTCAGATCTGTAGATCTTGATACATAGCCAGCTATTCAATATGAAAGAAGAAGAAAAAAAAAATTGGTCTTGAAAACACAAAATTGTTTTCTGTCATAAAAGATAAGCTTGAAGATATTCTTTCAAAAAGCACTGTTCTGAGTTAAACAGAATGTTGGTTAATGTTAGACTTGATATAAGGTAACGTAACTTGATTTACATCTTAAACTGCAAGCTGAGTTCCTAACGCACTGTTAGAGATATAATTTGATCGATCCTGTGGCACACAGCAGACATCAAATCTGAATTGTCAATGCCAAACAACCAGCAGTTTTTTTTTTTTTTTAAGTTACTTACACCCATTAATTTTCTATACATTTCTCTCTGAGTAATATAAAAGAGTATGAAAGGCCAACACCAGGGAACTAGCAGTATTCAGGGGAATTGTTGCTGTTTGTGTTCAACACTCACATTCTTTTGCAGTGACACAAAAAACCTCAGTTGTACATGAGTACACCTAATACACAGAGACAAATACATAAACACATGCTGCTTACCTGTTAAAAGCAAAAACAAAAGAATAGTCCACCCCCAACTTTACCTTACTTTGTCCATCTTATTTTCTTGCATATTCGAACTGTGTTCTGTATTCAGAAGGGGGGAGAAATATCAGCAATAAAGACATTGTTAGCTGCTGTAAGAGACTAATACTGCAACCAGTTATTTTGCCATATAAATCATGAAGAGTTACTAGTATTATATTCAACTGTGGGCAAGACTTTGGGGGTCGGCTACCTGCTGTTTGGGATGTGGTACTGCAGCTTAAGTAGTTCAGATGTGTTCCAGGTATCAGTCCAATGAAGTGATACCGTGCATGAAAGTGTTTTTTTAAAAAAAATGTGGCTATTCAGATTATGTTAAAATTAGATTATATGATCCCATGTTGAGATCAGGTTTTACGATCAGATGATGTTAAGATCAGATATAAAGTTGTGTGTTTTATACACTTGACATTTATACACTTTGGTACAAGTTAGAGAACAAATGCATTCGACTCACATAAGTAATTTCTTGGAGTGGTCAGTTTGCTGCCAAAGGTGTGAATGGTTGCAAAGCTATACATTTTTTACACAGTCATGGTGATCAGTTGAAGTCAGAGCATTTCAGCGAAGGGTACTATTTTTACTAGGTGTTCTCCCCAGTTACCCAATTTGAATGTTCAATCTTTTAAATTCTAATGTCCAGAATAGATATGGCCTATCATGCAGTCAGCAAGGCTTATTAATATTCAGTAATTAGCGTCTTTAACACATATTTTCATTGACATCTTTACGATGTCCAGAAACGACGTATAAAATCTTTCAATCTAGCCCCCCTGAGGACATTGTCTGGATGTCCAGTAATTGCGTCTTTAAAACGTAATTTTGTTGTGTCTATATAACGTCTAGAAAAGGCATCTATGCTATGTCCAGAAAAGGCCTGTTAAAAAAACTTTTATTCTGGGTCCCCTGAGGACGTCTTCTGGATGTCAAATAATTGCTTCTTTAAAACGCATTTTCATTGACATCTATATAATGTCCAGAAAAGACATCTCTACAACGTCCAGAAAAGACATATAAAAAACTTTCATTCTGGCTTCCCTGAGGACGTCTTCTGGCTGTTCAGAGATCACGTCTTTTCGACGTGTTTTGCACCACTTTTTGCTCTGTGGGCCTGTACGACTTTCGGATATGTAGACACTGCGTTCAACGCAGCAACGCAATCCGTCGTGCGAAAAATTTGTTTCGCGTCCAGTGTGCAAGCGGCTTAATACTACTACTGTCACTTAGATTTTATTGTTTTTAGTGGGGGAAAGGAATACAACCTTATTGCTATGATCTCGTACTGAGTTAAGATCATATATTGAAAATAAATGTGTAATGTATCTTGCATTGTTGTCCATGTATGTTAATGACAAAATTTTAAGCAGCAACAGGGTGAAATAACAGGAACACGCAATCCATCGTTTCTCTTCCCAATGATGCAGGCAGAAGAAATAAATGAGCGACCGTCGTATTTCATTCCAACTTCATAAGTTTGAATGATCTGGCGTAGTTTTCGTTTTGAAATTCCATTCAAGTTTGCTAATGGTAATAATTTGAGAATGCCTCATATTCGTAATTCTTAATATAGACGTAAGCGGTGCAGAAAACAAGCCTGAAGCAGCAAAGTAAAATGCAACATTAGCGCATCATGCAGATATAGGACAGAGGCTTCTTTATTTCAACACTTTAAAGGTGAGGAGAGGAGCTCATTTTATTGGCGAAGAGTCGACTCGACTGTGTTAAACCCACTAAAGCCTTTTCTCCTCCCTCTTCGCCACTTGTGCCGCAAGGAGGGACAGAGGCAGGACAGAGGAGTACTTGTGCCAGGCTACGCCGGGCACGCCACGCCTGCATCTGGTCTACGAATTTAGAGCCCAATGACTTCATACAATGGGCTCTAAATTCGTAGATCAGGCGCCAGTGCGGCGAATAGTGGGAACGCCTCGCCAACTGGGTGTGTCCAGGCTTATCTTGCAATTTCATGTCCAGCGTAGCCTAGCGCAAGTACTCCTCTGTCCCGCCTCTGTCCCTCCTTTCGGCGCATATGGCAAAGAGGGAGGAGAAAAGGCTTAAGTGGGTTTTTTACACAGCCGAGTCAACTCTTCACCAATAAAATGGGTTCCTCTCCTCATTTATCGTTACAGACGGAAAAAAAATTTCGGAGCGATTAACTACTTTTGTGTGTGCTCTCTCAATATCAGGTGCTAAAACATCACCATATAAACTGACTTCGGCATAGTTTGACGTCGAACGAAAATTGCGGGTTGATTCTTTCGACCCATCCAGCCGAGATGAAAGTAATGTAGGGGCAGGGCAAAAGTAATGTGATAAAATTTTACTGGAATCTTTTTAAATTTTTGTTGTTAAAACAGAAGCAAAATCAGCCAGACATTCGTTTTCAACATTTTAATTGGCTTCAAATGTTCCAAAAGTGAACGTGAACATGTTTAATGTGCCAGGTCTATTTATAAAAATTATCCCAGATAGCAGGCACCTCCGCTCCAGATCAGAGCTGGGGCAGATCCGGAGCGGAGGAGCTTGCTATCTGGGAGGAAATTATTCATCACAGTTGTGATGGGTATGAGTGGCACCCTCAGTGAATGCCTCATGCGGCCACAACAGACAAAAGATGCACCGCACCCACACTTCTCCAGGCAAAGATGAGGCAAATGTCTCCCCACAAACAAGACATTCATCATCGTTGCCCTGAGAAACTGTGGTTGCAGTGTGTTCACTAAGCCTCGTTTTCTTTGGGAGTTTTGAAGAGGAATGTTTTCTCTGGCCCCTCTGCCGACTCTCCCCCTCCACAGCAGCTTTCAATGGGGTGTCGGTCAGTAATGCTGTTGACCAGCAACATTCAATGAGATGATAGTCAGAATCAGCTTGTTTTTATACAAGCAAGAGAATCAAGACGAGTTAAAAATGATACTGTGCTCACCTCTTTCTGCCTCTCCTTTTATTTTCTTTCCTCGAGCCAACCTTTGGATATAGGTGAACCTTTTCTGGGCTGAACCTCTGTACTGGCTTGCCACTAGATGTTCCTGGAACCACTAGCATACCTGGATAGATGATATTTAAAAAAATGCTTGGGAAGACTCAACATGCATATTTAAAGACACACACAGACGCAAACTCTCACCATCTACAGGACTAGATGACTAATGGTGTTGCAGCTCCAATGGCCTCGGGCTAGGTTAGTGTCTCAAGGGAGCAGGCGCTGGTGATGGAGCAGGTGCTGGTGATGAAGGGGGCGATGGTGACGGAGCTGATGCTGGCACTGGGGATGGAGCTGGTGCTGGTGTAGAACGGTCGGTCACAAAAGCTGGAGCAAAGTCTATCTCACTGAAAATATCTGGATTCAAGGGCCAGATACCGGCACACTCGAACCCAGACGAAATGCTGCTTTGTGTCGCAACTTGAGGCAGAGCTTTAGCCACAAGACTTGGGATGTTGTAGATGGTCAAAGTTCTTCCAGGGTTCATTCACATCCAATAGTCTGCTGCACTGTTAATGTAGTGCTTCAGAGGGCCAAAAACGCTTCGGTCTAGCAGCTGAAGGCGGTGGGAGCAGTGGTGTGGAAAAGACAGGAGTACAATGCCCTGTGACTTGCAAAAGTCAATAGCTACCACAGAGAGGTGTGATGCATGATTGTCTATGAGTAGCAGCAACTTTGACTTCCGGGGTCACGCAGGTGTGTCTTGCAAAATGTAAAAAGGCCAAAAAACCTGTCTCCTCCATCCACTCCGATCCATTGGCAGAACTAGTGCAGCCAGGGGGACCATCCCGGATGGAGTGGTCATGGAACTTCTTCCTTGGGATGATATAGTAAGGGGGAACAGAGTTGCCTTGTGCGTTGGTAGCAAAGGCAACGTTCACCAATGTCCCTCTTTCCCCGGAGGTCACAGCACCGACTTGGCACTGGCCCTTGGTGGCAGTGACTTTGTCTGGCACTTTAACCATTGTGGTACCTGAAATAATGAGTGAAATGAATTAGTGCTGGTGCAAATCACTGTTGCTTTTAAATTTATCTAAATATAATTTTTTACCTGTTTCATCCATGTTCCCATTTGCCTCAAAATTATAGCGGGTAAGGACAGTTGTTAAAAAAACGCGGTCACGTTCGTCTTGTTGAAGCTGGTGGAACGGGACATGCTGGTGGCTTGAGGTCGACGGATGGACAGGCTTTTGTTGCGCTTGAGGAAGGTGGTGAGCCAATCCTTCCCTGCCATCTGGTTTTTCTTCCATGAACATTGAGTTTTGAGGCCAATATTTTCAGCCAGCTCATATGAAAACTTTCGCACCTACAAAAAAGCATAAAAAAGAGGTTAATACCCAGATAGCAAGCACCTCCGCTCCGGATCTGCCCCGGCTCCAACTGATCCAGCTCAGAGCTGGGGCAGATCCTGAGCGGAGGTGCTTGCTATACGGCGGTAGTGGTGTAGCTCTGTCTGCGGTATTACTCCCACCTCTTTAGGACTCAGGCCAAAATATATATCGGCTGTTCTCTTTATATATGCCTGCAGTCTGTTCTCCTGTGAAGACTTTGTTGTGAGCCCTGTACCCTGGGGCCCAGGTCTGCAGCCCTGTTGCCTCTGTCCTCCTCTTGCAGTACCTGAACAGGGTGACATAACAAACGCCATGCACCGCTGCTGCCCTCCTTATACTATCGCCTCTTCGGACATCAAAAAAGGCCCTTGCGCAAACCTCCGGGTTAACCGTTCCTCTCTGGGTAGTTCTGACACCTAACTCTTTGCATTTTCTGTCAGTAAAACATAACACACATTTTTATTGAGCTTTTAAACCCAAAATGCGGCCACATTACCAGAGCGGGACGAGCGTAACTGTTGCTACTTCAGTCCCGACGGTGACTCCTGACATTTGAACAAGGATTATGTCCAAAGTGGAAAAATACTGACATTTCAAACTTCACCGTATGTTGCGGAACTAAATCACCTATCATTTCAACATAAATATGACACATGGTGCGATAAAGATAATCTTTAAATCAAAAAGTTTAGCATTTGTCTGGATTTACTCACTGCTGTGGAAGACGGTCATCTCGATCTTGTTCCGCGAGGAAGACTGGACGCCTCAAGAATGTTCGCGGGTCTGGAGAGGGGCGCGAGCTGCGCGTGCTGACCTAGTATGACGCATCGAAGTGCGGATGGCTGTGAGTAAATCGCTGTGTTACTTTCATCCAGAGTTACTTTCGCACCGGAGCTCCCTTACCGAGAATTTCAATCAATGTTTCTGTTTAAGGTCTGCTCAGTAAAGTGAGTTGACATTGGCGCAGGACAATGTACAGTGCCTGTCGAACATTAAGTGCAAAATACTCAGCGTCTGACAGCCAAAAAAAAGAGGACGATTAGAGATTAATTACGAAATAAAGAATAAATAAGAAAAATTTTAACAACAAACAATATCCAATGAACACTGCGATTTATTTATTTGCGGGCCATCTTTTTTGGATGTTCTGTTTGTTGATGGTATATTTTAATTCTTTTTTTCGTTATAAATCTGTTCTCATATCAATACTTTTACTTTTTGCTGGCTGCCAGACATGGAGCATTTTGTGTCGGACAGTCTTGATCGTGCATGCGATATTTAATTCAAAATGTCAATGGTCATGGAATTGATTTGGTCACTGACTACTAGCACTATTTTATCTCTGGTGTGGAAATAAAGCCTGAATCTGTTCGATCCATCTGACTAATTTTCAAAAGAGAGATTGAATAAAGACTGTTGTCTATCTTCAACGGAAGAAAACAAGAATAAACAGTCGCGTGTATTCGCGTCTTTGCGTTGACTTTGACTGTAATCAGTCGTGCGAAAAGTTTGTTTCGCGTCCAGTATGCAAGCGGCTTTACTGAGCATTGAACGCAAGCATTATATATGTGGTTGGCTGAGAAAGATGTGAAGTCGTTAGTTTGCATCACAGATTCAGCTGCGTTGATTAAGCCAGGTCAGGTTTCCATTACACATGCCAACCGCCTTTAATCTGACATCAGGACAATTGATATAGATTCTACAACCCCAATTCCGAAATAGTTGGGACAAAGTGTAAATTGTGAATAAAATCAAAAAGCAATGACTTTCAAATCATAAAAAGCAGTATTTTATTCACGATAGAACATAGAGAACATAGCAAATGTTGAAACTGGGAAATTTTACCATTTTATCCACAAAATGAGCTCATTTCAAATTTGATGGCTGCTCCAGGTCTCAAAAAAGTTGGGACAGGGGTCTGTTTACCATGGTGTACCCTGCCCTCTTCTTTTTAACACAGAGTGGAGGCGTCTGGGCATTGAGGAGACAAGTTTATTGAGTTTGGCCATTGGAATTTGATCCCTCTTGTTTAATACAGGCTTCCAGCTGCTGGAGAGTTTTGGGTCTCCTTTGACTGACGTTTCGTTTAATTATGAGCCAAATATTCTCAATCTGTGAAAGATCAGGACTGCAGGCAGGCCAGTTCAGCACACGGACTCTTCTACTACGAAACCATGCTGTTGTAATAGCTGCAGTTTGTAGTTTTGCATTGTCCTGCTGAAATACACAAGGCCTTCATTGGAATAGATGTCGTCTGGAGGGAAGCATATGTTACTCTAAAACCTTTATATACCTTTCAGCATTCATGGTGCTTTTTAACACATGCAAGTGTCCCACACCATATGAACTAATGCATCCCCATACCATCAGAGATGCTGGCTTTTGAACTGAACACTGATTACAGGAGGGGTGGTCTTTCTCCTCTTTTGCCCGGAGGACACAACGCCCATGATTTCCAACAAGAATGTCACAATTGGACTCGTCTGACCACAGGACACTTTGCCACTTTTTTTTTTTAATAAGCACAAATGTTACAACAAACTTGGTTTACCAACGTCAGTACACAACTATCAGATGTGTATAAATACCAATACAGAACCTCAACCTGGAGTCACCACAAATGTACCAGTGATAATACATAGTGCACGTAAACACACATACTTACACACACACACACACGCGTGCGTGCGCGCTCATACATCAGTTCTGTTGTCTTAATTCAGAAAAGTAAAGAGGTAGATGATTGGCCAAAACAAATACAAAATGGATAAACAAAGTAAAGAATTATAAAGGTTATAGCAGTGTTAGTGATATGACTAAAGGGATAATTCATCACTTTAATGATATGTAAATTGGGTCAAGACTAGTATACCGAGCATAGAACAAACACCAAGGGACGGGCGGCAAAAACAGGCACCGCTTTGGATCATTTGTTGTTCATTCCCAGCTACCTACACCTGCTTATCATCTTATCGGTCATCATGCTTGGTCTGTACACAAGCCACCAAGGCCAGGCGGAGAGCAAAAGGTCATTTATGTATTTATTTATCCATCTGTCTATTTACCCATTCATTTATTTGCAGTTTTACAATCTTGTTCCCCTTATCCATGTGCTCTTGTTTACATTTCACTTCTGTGTATCCTATCTGCCGCCCCCCTTAATAACGTTATTACCTCCTCGTCTTGCCCGGCCCCTCCAGTAGTCCTCTCACCCCTCTCCTCACATGTGCCCTGTTTTCCAGTTAGTCTGCATGTATTTACTCCCCCTCTGCTTCCCTTGTTCAGGGCTATTTCATAGCGTTCCTGGTCTGAAAGATGAATTTTCGATTGCGTTTAAGGAAGTCAAAAATGTCATACCCTCATGAGGAGGCTATATAACCTGAGCTCTATCGATAAATGTTTGACATTAATGTTAGTCTCTTTGATTCACATTTTTTAAACGATCTACTTAGGCTCTCTGCTAATACATTTTACAATGCTCTGCATTTAATTAAATTCATTATCTGATTGTGCAGTGGCCTTGGGCATTACTAAAAGTTCTGTAAATCTATCAGAGGTAACAGAAGATTAAAATTCACTTGTAGACCCCGAGCTAAACGGCTGTGGCATTTATACAATAATCCAGGTTTAATTCAGTGGTTCAAAGTCAACGAATCTACAATCGCGGGATTATATTCTCGACTTTGCATGCTTTGGCTGCATGTCAGCTGTCTCTACAAAGGTCAGGTCTAGGCTCCATTCAACTGTTCTTTCCCCTTTCACATTTTAGTCACAACATGGTCCGTTATTCAGTATTCATTCAGCGGCTGGGAATACTAGAGGTAGGTTGCAGGTCTGGCAACCATTGCTGGTTTTAAACTCAGTAGGGCCTGGGATTCTGAAATGTCTCAGGAGAGGTAAAGCTGGAGAGAACTTTGCCTTTGCGCCTGGAGCAAGATCCTTCACCTCCTAAACTGCTCCAGGTGCTTTACCTTCCTCTCTCACTCATAATCTTCCCACTGACACTTGTTCTCTCTGGCGTTTCTCCCGCGGCATCTTTCTAAAAGAGGAACATGCTTTCAAACTGACCTTTCCTGGTTGACTCTTGTATAATAAAATCTCGCTTTGCTGAGAAACTGTTCTTGAATTCTATTGATCTCTAGCCACTGATTTTCCATTTCTGCCTTTGTTCGGACAGTTTCGATGTTTATATGATCATTGTGTTACCCGCATTCATGCAATAACGCACTAACAATGTGTTACAGTAAAGGATGGTCCATCCGCGCTGATTCAAGGGTTAATGTACCTGCATCATGTGCGGGGGGACAGACTACCTCCAGTGATGTCATTGATGTCAGTGTTGGAAGGAGAAGTAATGTAACTGTGATTAGAGGAGCACTGACAACTGGTGACCGGCTCATCAGTGAATTACGTAATGTGACTAAAAGCACCGCTTACAATATCATACAATTGATTAAAATGGCTGAAGTTCCTGAAGTCATAATTTTGACTCTTCTTTTGTTGCTATTGCCAAGCCATACATACCAAAAAATATCTCTGGGTGCATCAAATTAATTATTGCGATATTGTCAAACATTATTGGCGGTAAAAGCAGCATTAATTAGACTGTTCTGTGCACAACAGGCCACTGGTGCACATCATATGGAAACTAGCAGTTACTGAACATAAGAATATTGTGATGAGTGGAAGTGTTTGTGGCTCTATAATTTTCTATTTATGACGTATACTTCACAAAAATGCCACTATACTGTACTTATAGCAGTGTTCTTTCAGCAAAAGCAGTGCGTCTGAAAGGTTATGCACTATTTGACCGATTTGAAAAATCTTTAAAAACTTGTCTGAGAATCTTAAGGTTAAAGGATGTTTTCCTTTCAAGTGTGTTTTTGTAAAGGAGTGAAAATTGCCGGAGACCAATTGCCACTTCGAATCTGACCTAAAAGCTGGCGCTAAGAAACGACAACTAAGGTCTCGATAGAGACCGAGGAATAATGAGAACAAAAACGGGGGAACACTCCAGTGGGAATAACCCTCCCGTTCATTGCCAGAATCGGGTGCCCGAAAAGGGAGCAAGTAAGGAGAATAACTAAATCAAAGATTCTTATAATCCTTTCTCAATATAAACACGAAGACCCTGGAAACAAACCTAGAGCTAATACCCTCTACCTGCTATTGGCTCTCATGTATAGACAAAAATCAAGCAGGGAGTGGGTGCCTCTTCCACATGTATATAGACTCAACACAGGTGCTGTGAATAATCAATTAACCGGCTCTGGTAAGGCAGACACCTGGAAAGGAATTAGGTAGCCAAGTGGCAAAAACTAAGTGGTACCACCAAAGATAAGTAAAAATAGGAGTGCACCCCCTCACACCCTCGCAGAACAAACAAACAAAACAGTCTCCCAAAATCGTGACAGTTTTTAACAGTCATTTGAAAAATAAACTTCAAACAGGTGACAGAAAAGATGGATAGGTCCTATGAAACCCTTCTTTCAGTCCTTGTGCACTGAATCTATTTAATAACAGGAAGCAAACCTACACTTTCAAACTCCCGTTCATTCACACTTCCTGCTCATTTTACAGATCAGAAATAATTACATCATTTGCTTCGAAAAAGCAGATGCCTGGATTAAGAGTTGGTTTGAAGTTTAATTAAACACCTGAACACATGTGTTGTCAAAACATCGAAGGCCTTGGACTTCCGTGCCGTAAATACTGCCAGTGCGATTGACGCGAAAATTAATTCACACCCACAAATCAGGATGGTTACTCCTTGAGGATTTATTTATGGCCAAGGATCTTGCTGACAGCCCAGTTTACTGGAGATTCTGCAGTACTTGGGACTGGAGATTTCAGTGAATCGGTTGTTCTGTGCGGAAAAATAGGGCATTACGTCATCGGGAACGAGACTCCTCCTGCTGCTATAGCGCTCACAGGCTGATACAAGCCTTGTTCCCAGAGGTGCAAACCCATATGTACTCCTCAAACACTTTTATCTGTGCAAGCATCCTTTTGATTTAGTGTGGGCTCTGCTTGTTCTCACATTGAGAAACACCTAATTAGTTATGAGCGATTATGTTTTTACACTTTTAAATAATACTTCCGCCCCCTCAAAGTTTGACTAATTGAATGCTGGCCGGTTTGAACTCCTACCAGAGTTGCCTTATTTTATCACCCACTGTCCTGCAATTCCAGCGATTGGCCCCTTTGGAACCCAAATCTTTCTCTTTTTTTTTTGAAGTGCTCATGCTTCGGAGCCTTACCTGCTGGCTAGACCTTATTTTCAGCAGACAGATCCTGCTAATTCACATTCAGATGAATAGGAATGACCTGCCCAGGTGCTCTTGTAATTGTGATTTAGAGACTTCTAAGGTAAAGCCCTCTTTTCTGGGGTGCTGTTGATATTTTGACTACCCCCGTATTGCTCCCCTTAAGAGGCTGTACCTGCTCTAAGTTTCCTTGTGCAAATTATGGCTAATGGATGGTCCAGCCTGAGTCCCTGCTGTTTTCTGTTTCACAGAGCCCCTCCTGTTCCCAGTGCATAATATCCACCTTGCCCACCCTTCAGGATGATCAGAGGAGGTGAGTTAATTGCGGGCACTTCTAATTGTGTTGCCCTCCAAATGCCTCCCCCTCCCACCCACACTGTAGATTGTAAATGCCTTGCACAGGCGGCCATCTGCTGCACTTACAGGGCTGCACGAGAGCCCGTTTCCAGCGTCTCTGTAAGCAAGTTAGCAATTAGCCTCCAGGTGGATTCATGAGGCATCTTTTCTGCTCACTGTTACAGCGAGGAAGCAGTATGTTCCATTCCAGAGTATCTACGACCCATTTTAACCCTTTACAGCGCTGTATTTTTGGAATGTATTCTTCTCAGGGTTGGAAATTGGTTTTCTGTGTACTTGTAATTGCATTAGGTCGCTTAAGAATTTTCAGATGAAAACTCTGATGATTTATGATCTCTCATCTTTTAGGGTTTGCCATGTGTACAATGTTGGCTTACAACCAATTTCTGGTGAGAGATATTTTCCAGTAGTATTGTATGAGTGAGATGTTAGAGAAACATTTCACACATTATACTGTGTATCTCTGCCCACGTTTTATGTGAAACTCATTCTTTGTTTTGCACTTACAGTAAATCTAACAGACTTCCATTTTGTAGTCCGTATAGGATAAGATCTCTGCCTAGTGATGGTTTCATATTTGGAAATATTTTAACCTTTAAAATGCTGAAATAAATTAAATATATATATATGGATGTAATTGTCTGGTGCTGTTTAAAACTCATCATGTGGCTCCCCTGCAGGAGGCCTTTTAGACAAGTTGCCACAGGATAGGTTTTCAGAAGATTTTATTTTGATATCTTACATCACTGAGCAACAGTGGCTGCATTTAGCGCGAGGTTTAAGATTTACAGACAGGGTCATACAAAGGCTTCTGTGCATCAGAGGTTAATACGCAATGGTGGAATTTAGTGTGGAAGGAACATATGACATTATGGGGGCTTTCTTGGACACATGACATGAATGAACAACTTTGTTGGCATCCAGCATGAATCTGATGTATGGCACTTGGCCACCATGTTCGATATTAATGTACATATCCCTGAAAGGTTAAACAATGTAAATCCTCCTGTCAATTATAGTCAAACAAACAATGTAAATACACCTGCCAATTATAATGAAGTTTTAAAATGGCCTGATAAATAGATAAAAGCTACTTGGACCGGAAGTTCATCCCTGCGCGCAGCGATGTGCCGTCATTTTCATTTTAAAACAGTTTTAGATGTGTTTTTTTTCAAATTTTGCCTGCAACAAGTGGCTCTCTGTGGCCTAGCAGCAAATGTCATCTAGACCTCAGACGCTTGGTGGTTCAGGCTGTGGTGGGGCCGCTGTAAGACCATTGTAGCTCTTGGGCCCCTGAGACAGGTCCTGGTGTTGCCTTGCCCTGGACGGTATTGGCCTCTGCTTAGTCAACTAAGAGCCACTTTACAAAAGTTTGTTTTAAAAAAAATAATCATAAAATACAGCAAATGCGAAATGTACATGGCCATGCACATGTCTGCTTAGAGCCTACTTACACATGATTAATAGAAGTCTAAAAATTCTCACTGCAGAAAACAGAATCACTCATTTAGCAGTGCTGGTGCTGCACTAGCAGGCCCAGAGGCCTAGCATAAGATATCATTTTTTCCGTGCTCTGGGGAGCCAGTTATGAGCAGGAGGGGCTAGCTGGCTAGCGACCAATCTCGTCTTTTGTAACAGCATCAGCAGATTTGCCTTCTTTATTGATTACCCGAAGCACAGCTGGTTTCTCTTCTGCAAAGTACATTATATTGAATTATTGTGCTTTTGCGCTGCCAGGGCCCACCCCAGATATAAGTACCTTTTTTCATAGATCATGCATTAATTACCAGGAGTGACTTACAGGAGATGCTCAAGCACTGTGGTCCAGTCATTACACCCCCTTCTGTTTTTATAGACATGTTTGAATCATTAGCCATCTTTTAAACTGCACAAACACTGTTGAGGGCGGATAACTGAAGTATGTTAATTGAAACATATATTGACTTTTGAGGCTATTCAATGCTGACAGGTGCCTGTATTTGTTCTTATTGGATGAGAATAAGGATTGAAGCCGTGGCCGTGATGTTATGGGGTACAGCCAGTGTTGTCACTGGTGGGAAGGAATGTGGTGAAATTTCTTTGGCCTGTCGATTGGTGGGCCCCACAGCTTGGAAGGGACCACAAAAACATCTTGTTGGATTACAAAATAAAGAAGGAAAGCACGGTGAAATACTCCACTGTTCAATAGTTTGGAATCATTTTTCATCTACATTTTCCATCAGATTCCATTCAATAGACGTGTATGTACAATAGTAAATTACAAGAAGCAAACACTAACTTTTATTTTAAGATTTTATATTGTATTTTAACTATGAATTGGCAGCAAACAATGTTTTTAAATGACACCACAGAGACTTTTCTTGTGATCTCTCCTCAAAGTATCTCCAGCAACATTCAACCACTACTTTCTGATTTGTTGTCAATCGGGCTATTCATTTTATTAAGTTTTCATTTTCAGCGCATTTCCATGAGGATTAACAATATTTCAAACAGAAGTAAGTTGGGCAGACTTAAAAAAAGTATGATCCGCATTATCCTTCACCAGCTCCATGGCGTTTAAATCCAGTAACTGTGTTGGCTACTGAATATTGTCCACTTTTCTTTCCAGAAAGTTTATGCAGTGTTAAGATTTGTGTTCTGGGTTGTTGTCTTGCTGTGATGGAATGTCTCGTCTATTTGATATATGCGCAAATCTCTGGTGAATCCAAACTTTTGAGCAATAGGGTATAAACATATTTTTTGGGTCAAGAATTCATATCCTAGTCAATGCATACAGTCTTTTGGGCAGGTTATTTATCTGAATTATCATGTCAGGGCAGAGAATGTGGTTCTCTGTCACACTTGTGTTATATTCCTTCAGTCAAGATTGTTTGAATAAAATGTACATTCATGGTGGTAACAGAGGTCCTTTCATGCTCACTTTTGTAATAGCAACATGTGACCACCAGGGACACTCAAGTGCATAAAGACCAGCAGAAGAAACGGTTTCCAGATGGTACATTGCTGTAATTACATCGCATTGTCTCAAAGTCAGAGTGTCCGGAGATTAATTTACCTATTTGCTGTTTTTGCATGAACGACATGATTAGGTATGAAGCTTTTATTGCTCAATGCATAGTTTATATCAAAGAAAGCGAGGAAGATGGATAGACTAAGTTTGTATGCGGAGAAGCAGAGAGAGGTCAGGACTGGTCTTGCCGTTTGCTCATATGTGATATTATTGCTGAGAGTTCATACAGAGGTGTGATTACATCTGAGAGAACAGGCTGTCTGTGTGTAATGATGCTCTTGAAATGAAAGTAAGGTGGACTAGCATTTTATTTTTTTTTATCTTTAAGGGACCATTTCCCCAGATGCACCCTGAAAGCTACAGAAGTGTTTCAAAGCACCTTTTCACCTGCAGGAAATGCTCAAATTAATTTTTAAACTGGTCACTTTGGGAAGAGTTTTATGTACCTTTAGGGTACAGACACAATGGCCTGCTCTTTGCTTTTTGAGGCATTTTTAAGAAATTATTTAGTTTTTGTAGCCTGAGGTTTGACTGTGAGTGCCAGGGCTGCTGGTACTGTTGTTTGGAGCAGATGGGGGGAATGGTTGAACTGTGTGCCAGAAACCCAAGGCAGAGGGGCTGTAGGAGATCAGTACAGTGGCTTTGGGAAGGGGGGTCCATTGAGTCTCTGCATCTCCGAGTCCACAATCCCATAATACTACTCTGGCTGCGGCAGATTCGACTGCTGTGCGACCAGTGAATGTTTCAACTGCTTGCTGAATGAGTGAGACGCACCATAAAAAAAGATAAACTTACAAAACTCAGTCTCTGTAATGTCCTGGTTTGTTCTTTGTACTGCTTAATATTTCTTTTCTGCAGGTGCTCATCTAACCTTATTACAGTAAAAGGTACTCTGTCTTGCCAGTCCGTCTGGATTTTGTCGCCTGCTAAAAAAATTAATAGAAATGGCCTAAATTTCTGGAATGGGATAATTCATCCTGTCACTATATCGTTCCTTTTTTTCTGTATTTGAGATTTTTTGTGTGTCCTTTTCTCCCCACTTGCATCTCGGAGAGCCTAATGTGCGCTTGATTGGCTAGTGCTAGCCGATGGTGCAGTGGTGAATTTTAAAGTTAAGACACAAGCATATTGCAGGCCTAGCATTTAGCCAGTGATCCATTTTGATTATTTACCCTGTGCTACCGTGTGATGGACATGATGTATATGGGAAAAAATTGACATTGCAAGCTGTACTCAGCAGCTTCATGCTGTAATATCCATACTCTGTGAACCATGTTTGATTTCTCTGTCATAACACTGTACCCAACAGAAACGGGAGCACCCAAGCTTCTACCAATTTTTAATGCAGCCGTTAAGCTATGCACTCAGGTCCGTCGCCAAATGTGTTCATCTTACGGCTCTTTGCGGCGTATCCACTCGTGAGGCTCGCAGAAATGCCTGAAGAAAACCTAGGTTGAAACATGTTGCGATGTATCTGAGAATCTCACTGAATAAGCGTGCTATAAAGAAATCTTTTGCAGCAAAATAGCTGCTCCCAAGTCCTTTTGGATGTACCACTTGCCCCTGTGTGCTTTTCAGCAACCAACTCCACGTTTGGATATCTTTTTGTATCACTGTCACTCTCCAAGTGACAACACCCAGCAATGAGTCTTATTATTGAGACAGAGTTCCTCTGGAGCCGACCTTTTCATACTTAGGCCATCTATAAAATTACTTCAGGGGTTAGAACCACTTTTAGGGATCAACAACCAGCTAGTCTTCTAAAGAGCAATATTTGCATAGAGGTCAGTCTACCAGACAGCCGAGTCAATATTTGCTTTAGGACCTGTTAAGGGAGATATTGATTATGTGTCAGAGGCAGACATGGTGATAGTTGAACAGTTTCATTGCCGGCCCCAAACAGAGTTGTCTCACTGATGAACGATATGGCCAGGGAGAACTGTCATTACCAAGTGTAATCAGTGAACATGATCACATCGATTTCTGTCGGGCTAATGATTTCTTGCACACCAGAGCAGCGATGTATGTGCGCGTGCATATGCATGTGTGTGTGTCTGGTGTGTGTTTGCTGATGGAAAAGGATAGATTTAGCTTAGAACACATCACATGGGAAAGGCCATCGCAAGTTTATTTAAGTAGCACATTTCATTAGCAACTGGACTTCACACAGCAACTGCACTTTACAAAGGCATAAAAGTACGTTTAATAACATAAAGAATTAAAACAAAAATGACATGAGATTAAAAAGGAAAAAATAAATAAATAAAAGGCACATGAAAGACCAAGTGCGTATTAAAATTGGATAAAATCATGAAAAGGCATGGATAACGTAAAAGTGCAATTATGGTCTATGAAATCTTTCAAGAGACTGCGAAAGAGAACATGTAAGCTTTAGCTTGAATTTTGAAGTATGTAGGGTGTGAGCATTTTTCAGATCTTCAGGAAGTATGTCCCTGCTCTTTGCAGCATAATAACTAAATGGAGAATCACTGTGTTTTGTTTGATGCTAGGAACGGTTAGTAGACCAATCCCAGCAGACCTCAGGCTTCTCAAAGACTCATTATGTTAGAGCAGGTCCGAGATATATTTGGCCCAAAACATTTCAGGGATTTGAAAGCAAGGAAAAATATTTTTAAATTGAATTCTATGACTCATCATAAGCCGGTGCAGAAATCTGAGAATTGATGTGATATCATCAGCCTATTTTTCGTTCTTGTCTGGACTCTGGCAGCCGAATTCTGAATGAGCTGAAGCTACATCCGAGATCTTTTCTTGTGGATAAGAGTAAAAAGATCATCGCAATAGTCCAACCTGCTGGCATGGTGGCGTTTATCTGTATCTGCTTTGGACATTTAATTATCTGATTCTCGCAATATTTTGAGGTGGTTGTGGATTGATTTTGTTATTTTTTAGACGTAAAGTTTAACTTTTTCAACCCTATAGGTCGATTTAGCAGCTGCATAGAGAACGTGCAATAACCCAAAAATGCCAGAAAACCTGGCCTTGACTTTGATCACATGACTTTTGCTTGTCATGTGTCCTTGTTTACAATCAGGTAGCTTCTACATCACAGTGGGTTGCGTTTGAGCATAGGTGGGGGCCATGACCCCTTTATACAGGGTTCATGGGGTTAAGTCTGAATCTATGATAATTCCAAGATTCCTGACTTGGTGCTAAATCTTCAAAGATGGGGAGTCAAGGTGAGCATGAACTCTTAGTTTATCTTTTTAACACCAAAAACAATAATATCAGTTTTATCTTTATTTATTTGTGGAAATTTTATTTTGCACATCCATTTATTTATTTGTTCAATGTACTGTGCCAGGGAACTTACGGGACCCTAGTTGCTCGACGGGGACATGTAGAGGACATGAATAAAAGAGGCCCCAGGATTGGTCCTTGTTGGACTCCAGATGTCATGGCATTTCACGCAGATGCACAGTTGCTGTTGGAGACAAAGTGATCTCTGTGTTTAAGATATGATCTAAACCAATTTTGGTCCGTGTCAGAAAGTGCAACCGGGTTCTCTAGTTAATAAAGTGTTGCATTTTTACAAAGGTTTTCTAAAACCTTAGTTATCGTGATCTCTGTAATTGGAGCAATATCCAGATTAGAAGCAATCAAAGTAATCGTTTGTGTGATCAAGAGGCTTGATAGCAGTGGTTTTCAAAGTGAAAAGGACGATACCTGACAGGAACTTTTTAAAATTGACAAATCTCTGGCATTTAGTAATGTTAAATCACCACAAATTAGCAAGTGCTGACTTCAAAAGAACAGATTATTTTCGCTATATTTTTCATCATACCGTGTTTGAGTTACAATGATGGATTTGATGTTGTAGCTTCTGATGACATCAAAATGTAATAATGATTTGTTTGCCAAAACTGTGACATCAAGCAAACCCAGTTTTATATAATTCATATTAAGTTAATGGACAGATTATGACTGAAATGAAATAGAAATCAAATTTGAAAGTTTTGCACAATGGGTTGAGCGCATCTTATTCAGTGTCTTTGTATCCAGAACAGAAACGGGGAAGGTTACAGGCACTGCCAAGGAACATATTTGTGACAGTGTACACGTAAACTTACTGTATTAGTGGGTTCAAAATCGAATGGATCAGGTGTGTTTGAAAATATAAACAAAAGTAATTAACTTTATAAAAATTGGTGCTGGAGCAAGATCGGAGGACCCTGAACCCCCGGGGACGTCAGTCAGCGGCGGAACCATCCGCATGTGATATGTATGCAGCAGAATTACTTAAGATGATAAAGAGGATGTTATCAGCTAGGATCTGAGAGCCCTAGGCAATTAGGGTGAGGACGGTCTCCACTGAAAAAGGCAAAAAATTCCCAGAACAAATAGAATTTATCTATAAAATCAATTTTTCTGCAAGATCATTCCGTCTATAGCCGGTGATGAAAGCTGAGAAGTCGTCTGAAGTGACCACATCCGGGTCACTTCCAGAAGGAAGGGGGCTGTAGATTAAAACATGTCCTCCCAGCATTGTAGTATTTTTCGAAGAGGAGAGAACTCTTGTCTAACAATAAGAGATTTGTGAGGAGGAATGTTGTTCGTGCCAATATGAACGACCACTTCTTTTACTGTAGAATTTGCAGAGAGCAGAGTTTGCTGCTGAACCGGAATACCATCGACCTTTGACCTTATGAAACACAGATTAATGGCCCGATCACCTGAGGGTAAATACCAGCCTAATGGGACAATACTACAGATTAATGGTTGAAATTAATTAATTAATTAATTTTTAATGGGCTTAGCCCATCTAGATTAACGTTAAACCAGCCATCGCTCTAAACATTGGAAACCTGCAGTTGCTGAGTATAAATGCCAAAGTCCAAATAAAGGCAAATGCACATTTCACCGTGTTAGAGAGCCTGTTTCACTGATAACAGTACTAACTCAAGCTTTGTGCGTGTGTGTGTTCTTTTACATGCTACAAAGTGAGAACCAAAAAACGTTTTTTGTTTTTTTTTTCCTACAGAATTAGGACATTATTGGGAAGTGAGGATATTTTCAAATGTCCTCAAAACTACCAAGGCTAATTGTGACTTATTAGTTAAGATTTTAGGGTAAGGTTATAATTAGGAATTGTTTAAGGTTAGGGTAAGGGTTTTGGCATGCTCGGCATGCATTGTTTATTGTTATGATCAGGAAAAGGCTGTAGAGACACAGAAATAATGAATGTAAGTCAACATAATGTCCTCACAAAGATATAACTACATGGATGTGTGTGTGTGCGTGTGCGTGTTTGCTCATGTATTTGCATGTGTGTGTGTGTGTGTGTGTGCATGTGTGTGTATACATTGGTACAACACTCAAGGAACAATAGTTATTCAGAAGTGATCCATTTTTAACAACTTAAATTGGAATGGAAAAAAAAAACATTCACTGGATTTATGAGGCCCTCTCTGTCGCATATGGTCTTTTAGTGAAACCACTATACCTTGCAGCACACATTTTAGAAATAAAGTATAACTTGTAATACTTAAAGTATAACAAAGTTATGTCACGAAATCTTTTGGGTAAAATTCACTGCAGTTTACTTGAAGCTGGACTTAATTTATTGTGCGATTAAACCCCTTGGTAAGCTGAATGTAGAGCAATGGCTAACACCATAGGTCACCTGTGCAGAAGAAGGAGATGTGGCATTGAGAAGGTCACTTTTGTCCAAACGAGGTGCCGAGGAGGAGAAGATAAACTGAATATCGAAACAACCGAGAGGCAGTGTGGGGTCGGAGTGGTAAAAAAAAAAACGCCTTCATGACTTCTGGTCTCCTCTTCTCGATTTCCACGAGAAACTCTTTGGCTGGTTCTGGATCCTTCAATGAGAATAATGTTTATCATATTTTATCCAGTTGTAATGACTTTGAGTGGTTCTACTTTTGTACAACCATAAGGCTTTCCTTTTTCAAACACTCAATCGGAATTCATACTGAGGAGTAATTATTTTTTTAAGTTTTATAAGAGTCAAATAATTTCTTACTGTGCCTTATACTTTCTAGAACCAGCCAGTTTTGCCGTTATTATGGAGGGAAGGTTGTCTTTGAAATGCTGCTTAGACTGTCTGGAGTTTTTGACAGATCATCAGTTTTCCTCCTGTCGCTGCCTTCCAATTTACTTGGCATATTCAGTGCCTAAGATTTACATTTCATTCTTCCTGCTTATTATTTATATATATTTTTACTCGAGATTTAGTGTTTGATTTGGTCTGAAGATCGAGAGGACCTTGGGTTCACTTGAGTACAGCAGTATAAAAGGCGTACTGTATATCACTCAGAGCATTTTTTTTATTTGTCCAAGGAGCACACTCTCTCTGTAGGGCTCAATTTTAACGGAATGATATGCATAGTTGAACTCATTGGTTGTTTCTGTTGCAGAATAACCTAGAGACAACGCATTAATAATAAAATTATTTGAGATAATGAGCATTGCAGTAGTGAACTAAAAAGCATTGAGAGATCGCAAACCTCCTTCAAGACATTTGTCACTAAGGACTGAACAAATATGGCTGTCGCAGGCATTTTTGAGCTCAAAGCCATCCCAAAATGTAATCAATTATTCCTTGGCCCGTGGCTGACATTAACTGCAAAGTATCATTGAAATTGATTGAGAAATTAGCAAGATTTCAACTCAACGGACAAACAAATTGACAAACGGACAAACCAACAGATTCGGCATAACCTCTGCCCAACTTTGTTGGCGCAGGTAATTGATTCTTAGGAAGTGCATTGATCATAAATAAAAGGCACCATGCGTAGTGTTGAATAAACACAATTTTTATCTTTCTGGCTTGTTGATAGAATGATCATTTTCAAGATTTCAGCACAAAATTGGTTTTCAGAAACCTCAGCCCTCCTCAGGCCCCCCGTCTGGAGACTTTGCTCCGCAGCCAGACGCGATTTCTGCTGTGACTGGAGAAATAGCGCTCGTCTCTCAGCGCAGAGCGATCTATCATGGCGCGAGGGCCCGTCAGGCGGGATCGGCGTATCGGGGAAGAGCCGCGTGGAACCGAACGACCTCTGATCCGACCGCGCGGGGCTCAGGGGAATAACCGTGGCGAGCATCGGTCACTTGTTCGCCTCCTCGTCTGCTGGCTGTCTCTCTATCTCTCTCTCGATGCACTCTTTCGCCATTTTATCTTGTCTCCTCTTTGCCGATTAGCAGCTGTATTTTTTCACCTGCCGCGGGAATCTGTGATAAAACAGCACTGAGGTGGCCGTGAATTAATTTCTATCCCTACTTTACCACAGGCGATATGTGCAAAACTCCCTTGAACACAAGAGCTGTTAAAAATGACATGACAAGAAAAAAATTGTAACTTCATGTCAAGTGACCTCATGTTGAATTATCAGTAAATATTTTGATCGTTATTGTTATTTTTGACAGTACTGGCATACCATTGCTGAGAAACATGATGCCAATTTTTTTGGCATTTGATACTCTGTTATGTAATCATGTGACAGCTCTTGTGTGTGACAAGCTAATGTCAGCCTTATGTCAAGGGGTGTCACCCAACAAGCTTCCTGCGAACAGCACTCTTCGCCAAACAATCTTAAGGGAGAATTCCTGTGTGAAATTGACTTGGGGTGGATTGAAACATGATTACGAGTACTGACTTTTGTAGAGTACCCCACCTCTGTACGCATGCAACATTTCGAAATTCATGGCTTTTTAGCTGAAGCTCCCAACAGGCCTACAATTAGGCATAGCCTTGCCATGCAAAGAAATAGCTGTTTTTTCATCATTAACAAGGCTCAGAGTAGCTCCACACTTCATTGGAAGAATTCCGAGTGCCCTGCCATTTAAAACAAGGCAGTGAGAACTTTGAAAATGCACAGTTAGTTTATTAAAAAAGACTATTTATGCAGACAGTACCTTGAGGTCGTTTCCAGTCGCCTCCATCTTGAAAGTCACGATAAGTCGATTTACGAGCACGAACGAATAGATTGCAGCCTGTTCCCCTATCCTTCCTATTCGTTCGTGCTCGTCAATCGACTAATCGTGACTATCAAGATGGAGGCGACTGGAAACTACCTCAAGGTACTGTTTGCAAAAACAGTCTTTTTTTTTCATAAACTACCTGTGCATTTTCTCAGTGCCTCGTTTTAAATGTCAGGGCCCTCGGTATTCTACCAATGAAGTGTGAAGCTACTCTGAGCCTTGTTAATAATGAGAAAATAGCGATTTCTTTACATGGCAACGCTATGCCCAATTCACTACCATTGCAAGCCTGTTAGGAGCTTCGGCTAAAAAGCCATATATTTCAAAATGTTGCATGCGTACGGAGGTGGGGAATTCAACAAAAGTCAGTACTCGTTATCATGTTTGAATACACCCCAAGTCAATTTCACACCGGAATTCTCCTTTAAGCGAGACTCTAGCCTTGTTCTGGTGTAGATGGTGGACTGGAGACACTCTCTCTGTCACATACCCTTCAGCACTGTTGATTGTACCTTAAGAGGGCATCACTCACTGATAGCTGTGGCAGTGACACTGTGTAAAATGGGATAGAATTGCTGCACATGATGAAGTAAATGCCAGCAAATTAAAGTTGACACTCTTTATTTAAACTTAATTTATTGTGTTTCATTGCTTCTTGTTTTACAAGCCAATGAGCTGGAGTGCAGAAGTTAAAAACTGTGTCTCTGTCTGGATTTTAATGCACTGAGCTGCTTATGCATGGATATTGGTCATAACGTGTTATCTGCTGGTGCCTCATCGGAAAGGCAGTGAAATGTATAGCGAAATAAGCTATTCCTCAAACGATTGATGTGTAAAATTAAATGCAGAACCTTCCTCCACAACTGTTACATGCTCCATATCTACTTAAGTGTTGATTTGTGTGAAGTGCGTCTGTATCGAAAGATGTTAGATTCTCTGTACGCATTGAGCTTTGGATCGTCAAAACCAGAGGCCCTCTTTCATTTCCTGCATTGAAGCGCGTGTGAAAGGGGTTCTGTGTTCGCTCTAAAAGGAGTAAAAGTTGAACAAAAAAGCCACAGAAAGAGGCTTTGAAAGCGAGCAGGTCACGCTGGTTTTATATAACACTTTCTGTGGGATGAGCCCAGAATATCTTTTTGCGGCAGTCATTGAAAATAGTTTATTGATTACATCGCGTGTCCGCTGGGGCGTGCGCTAGCCTTGTTTGCAGCAGTCAGGACGGGGTGATTGCACGTTCAGCGATCTTCATGGGGGGCGCCTCTAGTTTTCAGAGCTTCAAAGTTCTTTTCCCCAGAACCTATCTGCACGGTTATTTATAACTGGCTCTTGACAGGAAGCCGTGATTCCGCCCGATAAGTGATTTTCGACGCTGGGTTGTTCTGGAGGGGGCTCCTCTGCATGCTGCACTCCAGGGGATCAGCCTCGTGAGAGCTGATCAGCAGCCCAGACAATGCAAAAGAGAGCAGCTAAAGTATCCTTGCCACAAAGGACTTTATATGGCAAAAGCAGGGGCAAATTTGTTTACTTTTTAAAGATGTTGAGCCGCGATTACAGTTTGGACCAAAATTCCTTGGACTAGAACACTTTTTTTTTGGTATTTTGGTCCAGTTGCCCATGTCAATCACTAAATGTGAATCCAGCTGGACATACATTTTACCTGAAAAAAGCTGGTGTTGAAACAAGTAGGAACTGAAGATGGCTGCAGTACAGGCCTGGCAGAGCATCACCAGGGAGGATACCCAGCATCTGCTGATGTCTACCTGTCATAGATTTCAAGCAGTAATTGCATGCAAAGGAGATGTGATCCAATGGCAACAAAATATCCAGCATTATGTCAAACGAGGGGCGAGCGACTGTGCGCACAAGGTGCTCTCATTTCTATATGGTTCATCTCTGGTGGATGAATATTCCTCCGAATTAAAACTGCACCTTAAACTCACCCTCTGTGTGTGGTTTCAAACTCACTCTAGGAGTGCATGAGAAAAAAGTATTACTCTACAATGAAATATGGTGCTCATTAATTTATTTGAATGTTCATCACTTAACATCCTGATGCTAATTTCACAGTCATTGACATTTGAAAGCTACGGAGTTCTAGAATATTGACACAGAATGTTGAAATTACATATCAAGGAGTGCCTTTCGATTGCGGCTGAATGGCCCTCCAATCTCGCAAGAGGTGACGCGTACCAGTTGAGTGATGGTCATTGGATTCCCAAGCCTTGCATCTGGTAAATGCAAACTGCCTGTCTACAAGGAATTAGGTCTGTGGAGGGGTCTTAGACAATTGTTTGCGCCATGCTAATACCTTTCTCCATACTGATTTGGCTTAGAATTACTCATAAACCCAAAACAACTCATAACTGCAACATGTTCAGTAAAATAGCCGTGGCTTTACGAAAAAAAAAAAAAAAAACTAGCGTAAAGTATTTGTACAAAGAAGTAATCTGACGGCTGATATGGGTGTTAGTGTCACAAGACAACGGTGCGCGACAGTGCTGTCTTTATGCGGATAAAAATTATTTCGGATCCTGGATCAAGAATAAGAGTCAGATCTTCACCAGAATTTATTCACTTCCCCCTAAGCACAGAATCTATCAACACACACACTCACACACAAAAAATCATTTTACATCTGTTGAGACCTTTTTGGATACTGTATTCCTTTAACTGACGAACAAACAAACTTACAAACGCCGGTGAAAAAAAAACCTGGCGGAGGTTTAAAAAAAACAAAGGTTGTTTGTAACTGAGACTGATAAACTGTGCAAAGTTAGAAACGGAATGCGAGCCAAGATATAGACGGCTCATTGTCAATAAATGCAAGTCTGTGAGACGATAAGACAGTGACACACTTCCCAGGGAGAGATCTCTCCTGAGAGGGGAGCAGAGAGTGAACGCGACTTGCCGTCCGTCAGTGCACCCCAGTGGTCCACCATGAGGAATTCTGCATCTGTGCTTTTGCTGATTCGTCTTTATTCCTTCAAGTTGAGACATCATTAAGGCATCCTCACCTAAACATTCAAGCACTGTGTCACAATCAGGTGATGGAAACCACGGAATTCTGGAATACAAATGGCCATTTTATTCTTGTCAGACATATGAAGGGCTGAATGCCAGATTGGTCTAACCCCAAAAAATGAAAATTAGAATTTGGATCATATTGTGACAGATGTTGATAAGATGTTGATCATAATGCAAAATTGGTGTCGTAATGTTTATCATACCACTGAATAACATTTTGAAAAATTAGATTTTAATATTTAAAAAATATTGACATCTATTTTCTCAAAAACATTATTCTGTGGGTTAGACCGCTCTGGTTCTAAGCCCTTTGTATGAACGCAAACATGTGAAAGGGGACCTAACATGCTGATCCTTGATTTAATACATACACTGCCCTCCATAATTATTGGCACCCCTGGTTAAGATGTGTTCTTTAGCTTCTAATAAATTCAGTTTTTTTCTAAATATAGGATCACAGTGAAATAAAGAGGAAAATCCAACTTATAATTCAACTGCTTTTATTCAGTGGGAAAAAAAAATCCCACATTCAGAAATAATTCTTTTACATCAAATCACGTGCGCCACAATTATTAGCATCCCTGATGTTAATACTTAGTACAACCCCTTTTTGCCAACAAAACAGCACCTAATCTTCTCCTATAAAGTTTCACAAGATGGGAGGATACAGAAAGAGGATCTTCAACCTTTCCTCTTTGTACAATCTCTGTAAATCATCCAGCGACCTAGGTTCTCTCCTCTGCACTCTCCTCTTCAGTTCACTCCACAGGTTTTCAATAGGGTTGAGGTCTGGGGACGGAGATGGCCATGGGAGAAGCTTGATTCTGTGTCTGGTGAACCATTTCTGTGTAGATTTGGCCACATGTTTAGGGTCAATATCTTGCTGAAAGACCCAGTGATGACCCATCTTCAGCTTTTGAGCAGACGCCACCAGATTTTGATTTAAAATGTCCTGGTCCTTTCAAAGCGTTCATGATGCCATGCACCCTTACAAGGTCCCCAGGGTCTATGGAAGAGAAACAGTCCCACAGCATCACAGATCCTCCCATATACTTCACAGTGGGCATGAAGTACTTTTCTGCATACTCATCTATTGTGTTCCGCCAGACTCACTTAGAGTGTTTGTTGCCAAAAAGCCTTATCTTGGTCTCATCCCACCAAAGCACACGGTCCCAGTTGAAGTCCCAGTACCACATAGCAACCTCTAGACGTTTGCGTTTATGATTGTGAGTGAGAAAAGGTTTTTTCCGTGCATGCCTCCCAAACAGCTTGTTGGCATGTAGATAGTGCCTGATGGTTGTTTTAATGACTTTGTGACCCCAAGATGCTACCATTTGTGGCGATTCTTTAACAGTGAGCTTTGGAGAACTTTTTATTTCTTTTACCATCCTCCTCACTGTGCGTGGTAGCAAAATAACCTTGCGTCCTCGTCCAGGCTTGTTTACCACTGTTCCAGTTGTTTTAAACTTCTTAATGATTCCTCTGACAGTATATATGGGCAGGTGCAGGCGAGTGGCTATTTTCTTGTAGCCATTGCCTGACTTTTGAAGGTCGACACACACCTGCCTTCCTTGAATAGTGTATTCCTTTGTGTTTCCCATGTTGAAGAGTGAATAAGAGAAATGGCCTCTGTGTCACGTTACATTTATGCCCCAGGGAGACAGGAAGTGATGAATTACTAATATAATGTTCCTAGATACTCTGATCAAATTTGTAAACTACTGTACTGTAAATGACAGAAATACTTCATGCGTTATTAGCGTCTACACTTTTGGAAATACAAAAGAAAAACCGCAGATCATTTGAGGTGCAAATTTGGCAGTATTTCTCACAAAGCTACTTGTCCGTTTACTTTTGGACGCAAAGAAAAACAAATATTTCCCTTCCAAAAGATGATGCCACCAGAAATCAGTTGGTAGCTTTTTTTGGTTGCTGGCGGTGGACAGCCACGGCCAAAGGGAACGTTAGCTGCTTGTGCTCAGCATTTCACCAAAGACAGCTTTGTCAATAAAGGATAATTCGACACAGGATAAGCATTTCAGCTGCTTCTCAAACCTGAAGCAGTTGCATCGATCAAGTGCTCAGAGCCACAAGCTGTAAGTAACCATATAACAGCAAATAATGTAAGTGAAGCTAATGCGTTATAGGTGGTTAGCAGGACTGCTAGCAATAGTTACCACCAACAACTGGCCTCATATGCAGGCTTTGTAAAATATCTGAAGATAAAGCCTGTGTCGGTCGCAACTGTCCGTGACTCACAGACACAGAAGTTGTAAGTTGCTTTTACTCCATAAGCCAACCTGAGGTGATAGCCAGTTGATTGTGGCTGTAACACAGCGGCTAACATAGCCAAGTTACTGTTACTGATGTTTGTGTCCTAAATATGCAAGCGTGATATCAGGGGAAATTATACAGAAGGTGTGTGAACATTAACCTTTTAACACTTGTTTGTAATTTGGATGCTTGGTACAACTGTTCACAGTAACAGAACTTGCTGTCTGTGGAACTTGTATTGCAAGTGTTTGCCTGTGTGGTTATGACCGCTTGGTTACCAGCTACTGCATGTTAGTTTGTGTGTTGTGCTAATTAAAAATGCTCCTGGTTAGCTTATATGCAGTAATTCTGATCGGTATGCTTGTGTTACTTCGGTAAGCATCAATGTGGCAGTTTCATCATGACGTTGCCTGATTGTAGCCACTACAGTTAGTGATAGCTTCACTTATCCATAACCGGAATCAGCCGAATACTTCACAAACGTCTGAGCAAGCTCTCTGGTGCTACCATGAAAGCAATGCAAAACACAGAAGCTCTGCCAGTTTCAAAATGATTTCTCTGCCCTACCTTGACATAATTTCATCCCCCTTTAGAAATTGTTGTGGCTAATAAAAAGCCAAAAAGGCGGAGATTAAATAGGTAATTCTTTCCTGTAGAAGTGATCAATTCGCTAGCTCCACATAAGCAACTTGTCTGCGCTAACAGAACTTGCGGTCTGTATAACCTGTTTTATGTTCATAACATAACGGCGCTCTCTCTAGCTGTCGCATGCTATCCATAAAGCTGCTTTCACATCAGACACGAAACAAATTTTTCGCAAGACAGATTAATCTACATACAAAGTCAATGCAAAGATGCGAATACACGTTATGGGCACATCAAGCAGCTTTCACACAGGACGCGAAACAAATTTTTCATGCGACAGATTAGCTACATTCAAAGTCAATGCAAAGACGCGGATACAGGCGTTATGGACGCGTTAAGCAGCTTTCATTCCGGATGCGAAACGAATTTTTCGTGTGACAGATTACATTCAAAGTCATGACCGCTTATCAGTTAATGCATGTCAGTTTGCATGCTCTGCTGATTAAAACCAGGAGCATTTAACTTATATGCAGCAATTATGATCGGTATGCTTGTGTTACTTCGGTAAGCATCAATTTGACAGTTTCATCATAACTTTTCCTGATTGTAGCCACTACAGTTGAAGCTAACCGGAGAGGTGCTGTATGTGTCTGCCAAATTGGGCTGCTGTTAGACCAGACTTAGATTTTGCAGAGGTTGAGGTGCGTTTTTGGGTTTTTATCCATGACTGGAGTCAGCCTGATACATCTCCAATGGTTGGGCAAGCTTTCTGATACTACCGGTGAAAGCAATAGGGAAGCACACAGGCTATAACGTGTTCGGTATAACAAACACTGAATTGCCATCAATTGAATATTAAATTCTTTCCTGTAAAAGTGATCGATTCGCTAGCTCCACATAAGCAACGGTTCACGCAAATGGAACTTATGGTCTGTAAAACCTGTATTATGTTTGTGACATAACTGGAGCTCTGTTTCGCTCTCGCACGTTATCCATAATGCACACATTTTCCGCGAGGAAAAGCTGGTCATTCTGAAGGAATAAGTAAACCATTACCATGGGCAATTTCCGAGAAGGCCGTTTAGTTTGGAGCTTTCGCCCCTCCGTCATATACCAGGTCGGAAGCTGTTCGTTTCTCCACGCTAACAACACACCACAGCTATGCACACAAACCAGCAGGCCCTAATACACACCGAAGCAGTCCATAAGCTGTTAGTCCACTTTTAGCTGCCCCTCACTGTCCATGTTTCCCTCTAAACTCAAACCCACCGGATTTCTACGGTCTCCAGTCTACACTTAGGCATGTCGACCCATTATACAAATGTGTCTATATGGGGTGGATTCTAGCTTCCCCTGCTTCCTACCTAGGAGTAGTAAGACCGCTGTACTCATCAACTGTTGCCGTAGCAAACTGTAGCCGATAGCAAATTTGTGCTTGAGCTGGCAGACCTTCGCACTGCGTCCTCCACGTTCGCCGTTGCGTTTATTAGAACAAGTTAATGTTTCTAGATCTATGCACATGATTGCAGAATTTCCTGGCTGGTTCCTTAGCTCAGATGGCAGACGCGTCTCACGTTTCACTCTGAGACCCGAAAAACTGCGTTCTGCTGCCTCGTCCTGCATAGATCCGCCCTCCACAGAGCTGGCCAGTCAGAAGAAAGTGGGCACAAGGGGAGTGGGGGCCATAGTGGAAGAGCCACTGCAATGAGGCAATAATAACCTAATAAAATAAAAAATGACATTTTTATAGAAAAGTCACACTTTGTTTAATTGGAAAATTTGGTTCCCATATATTTTTATGAAATATCCTAAATGAGATGGCTGCCATCAAATTTCAACATAATGTGATGAAAATTGACAATACTTCCCCTCCCAACATTTACACCTCAATCTCTTCAGATGGGGTGCCCCACGTGACATAGTGTTGCATGTGGGAGTATCTGGAACTGAAAGTAGTATCTTTTGAGATGGTTTTGAACTTGATACAACAATTAGAACAGAAGTTATGGAAAAAATCTTATGGGAACTTTGGCCTATATCCTCCTGGAATTTTGGCCCACTTTGTCCAACAGTAAATGCCTTGTATTCTGGCTGACCTGGGTAACAAGTTTGGAAATGATTGCTGCGATATTAGAGGCGCTAAGGAACAAAGACACAATAAGAAACAACAATAAGAAACATCCACAAATAAGAATAATACCTTCCCTGGATCATGTGGGGCGAGATAGTGAATCCATATCTGAACCAGTGTCAACAAAAACAGTGGTTAGCTTCACAAAGCTGGTGATTATGGTGTTTGCAGTGATTTGACAACTGGATATACCAAATAATCTTTTTCAACAAGTCACATTTGGTCAGATTTTAGCAGAAAGGTGTCAATGATAATCTGTGAAGGGGCGAATGTTGGCAATGTTGGAATTTTAGTTCGTCAAGATTCTTTTTTGTTATTTTGTGATTCTCTTTATCCTCATTAAATAAATGTCAGCTTTCAAATGTTATTTTTTTCCCCCTGCTCATTTGAGTAAAAGGGCAATTACCTCTGCGACATTTATTTAGTTTATCGAGTAGTTGCAGCAAAGCATTCTCAGTCACAGTCAGGTTTTTAGAGCTGCTTTTATGTATGACTGATGTCCCAAGCTCCAGTGCTCCTCTACAGCTGGGACTCCTGGTACCAGGACCCAGTTTATCCGAGGAGATTTTGTAATTCTGCTAGCGTTATGATATTAAAATTTCTTTGTAATTGCTCATAATTGCTTGATGTTTGGCGATAATATCTTGAGATACTTTCATGTTGATGCCAGGTGTTCAGTCACTTCTTTTTCTTGAGTCTGACTCCTTAAGTGCTAATGTGTTTGGTTAGTGCATACTTTGTGTGTGAATGTGTGTGCATATGACTGTGAATGTGTTTGTGACAAAGTGCATATGTATATCTGGGTGTATGATTGTGAGCATATGTGTGCATATCTGTGCGCGCGCGGGTGAGAGAGAGAGTATGTGTGTGTGTGTGTGTATGTGTGTGAGCAAGTCTGTATGAACATGAGCATGCCTGAATGTTTGAGTTTGTGTGTGTGTGTGTGCGTGTGTGTGTGTGCGCGTATATGTGTGTGTGAGAGAGTGAGTGTGTGTGCGCGTGCAAGTGTGTGTCTGTATATACAGATTGTGCATATCAGTATGTGTGAATGGGTACATATGTGCACATCTTCACATTTGGGTGTGAATGAATGTGTGTATGACTGTGTGCATGTTTGTGTGTGAATGCCAATATGAGTATGTGCCTGTATTTAAGTGCGTATACGTATATGTGCATGTCTGAATGCCCCTATGTGAGAGTATATATGTGTGTGTGTGTGTTTGTGTACGAGAGGTTCGGAGGCGTTAAACTCCCGCTCCTCTGTGGCATCCGGGTCGGCCCACAGCCACAGATTTATGGCTTGATTTGCGGTTCCTTCACCTCGGTGCCAATCTCGGCCCTGTCTGTAAATCAATAGAGCCGGTGACAAATGCGCTCGCTGACAAACGCTGCAGCAGAAGCCAGCCAGGAACATCTGCTGCTTCTTTTTAATCCGCCGTTTGTACATGAGACGAACGCCAGGCTGTCCCACACCTGCTAACGCTGAGAAGGCCCACCTGCGCATTTGAGGAATTAACTATAGAGAAAAGGTGCACTTCCTACAGCATTGAGTGGAAAAGTGCTGAGGTATACTGTTGTTTTCGGTGTCACACTTTCCCTGTACCGAGAAAAAGTGGTAACACTAATCAGGGTACACTAATCAACATTAGTCAATGTGGTAATAAGCATTACGGATCAGTTAAATAGCTGCCGGTAGCTTTTTCAGAGTAGCGCACAATTGGCTATAGCGCTACAGGGTTGCAAATTGGGAAGTGACTGTTGGAAAGGGAAAATAATACTTGCCTTGTTTGTTGCTCAAGCGCCTCCTGTTGGCTAGACAGGGACTCGTCAGGAAGATTCTAAGCCTGGTCATGTCCGGGTATCCTCCGCCCTCGTTCTGAACTTGCAAAGATTCAACCAATGAGTGTATGAGAAGCGGTGGCTGACAGGCGTGTGCTTCGGAGGAGAGCCGTGAACTGTCTTCACTCTCCTGAATTGGCGGCAAGGGGTCGCGTACAAGCAAGCCTTGTACATAGTTCACCTATTGGGCATTCCAGATTCGGGTGGGATTGGAGATGCCAAATTTTAAGAAAAAAAAAATATCTGTTAACCAATGTATCAGAGCCCTGAATACCATACAGCTCACATAAAAACAGAAAAAATTGCGAGAACTCTCCCTAACTTGCCGCTGTCTTGCCGTCTTTGTATCGCTACTCTACGCCAAACTAACTCATTGCTTCGCGGGATTTATGCTGTAAGCCTTTTAACTGCCGACAGTGATCGTGAGGCAGCGCCAGGTAAGAAAATATAGTTCCTGACCGCGCGTGGTTTCCTATTCGCTGCGGGGTGAATAGCCACTTCCAAAAACATAACATGCACTTTCAATTTAAAACTTGTGAGGAACTGCATTATTGTGCACGTGAAAGTGCGGAAGAAATTTGCTTTCGAACACGTGTGTCAACTGTGTGTGTGAGTTCATAATGTAACTAAAATCTTCTCTTTGGATGTCAGGAGCGCCACAAAGTCCAGCAATCTACAATATAACAGACACAAAGTGAAAATTTCTCTAAAACCATGACAGCGGATGTGTCCTATATGGTAACATGTATCATTCATTTTCACAGAAGGCAAAGAGTAAACAACAAAAATAAGGAATTTTCTGGTCTGCACGAAATAGCATTAAAATATATAGAAAGCTTTATGATTTTTGTCCAAAAGAATGGCTCTTTATGCGCTGCAGTTCTCCTCATAAACAGACCACACACATCAAGTCGCGTCATGCAGTATACTTCTGGTTATATCTCATACATCGTTCCTTCACATGCAAAGGTTTCCCAGATTAAAAATGTGTGATTTTAGAGCTATCTCCAACAATAAAATTACAACGACAAGCACCTATTTTAAGCAAATAAATATATGAATAGGAAGAAATAATCTTATGTGGTAGTGTGGGGTTGGTAAGTTTTCACCATTGACAGTGACTGCGTGTGAAAGTATCCCCTGCTGGGAGATCCTTACCGGCCGCTAAGCCAACCATTACATTCTTCAGCACACGCTGGACCCCTTGTGATGTGTATCCTGGAAGGGTTCCTGACTGGGTACTGTATTTATAAATGCTTTGTATCCCAGTGCCACGCTTTCTCAGACAACCTACCGCGTTTCTACCCACATGTTGCTCTAAAGTTACCGTTACCCTCTCCCGATCCTACCGCGATAGAATTCTGTTTTGATGTGATCTGTACTGTAAGCATTATGTAACCATAATTAATCATTTCTTAATGCTCTTTTTCACCCTTACTGTGAAGTTGAAGCATCCCTGAAGTATCCCATTAGTAACATTTCAAACTATTAAACTATTCAGTAATTTATACATTAATCCTTCGTTATCACAAACTGCATTAGTAAACAATTGCTTTACACTACAGGTAACTGTTAATTAACTGTTGGGTCATGCGTATTACTGCATTAACTAAAGGCAATAAATGTTCCCTTATTGTGAAGTGTAACAAAATACTTTATAACTGTGTTATTACACAGCGTTCATGTCTTATTAATGGTGTATTAAATAATAATGATACAACAACTAAATAAGTAAGTGTATGAAGTAAAAAGGGGGAGAAGATATAGATGTAAATGCAATTCATGTAGATGTAATTTATAAGCTGTAGTTGATTTCTGGTTTCTGGCTTCGGGTGGCATGGTGGCATAGTCAGTTGTGCTTTTGCCTCACAACAACCTGGATTATTGGTCTGAATCTGGCCTGGGGTGCCTGTGTAGAGTCTGCATGTTCTTCCTGTGGTCGAGTGGGTCTTCTTTGAGTACATCAATATCCACCCACAGTCCAAGGACAAGCATGGTGGGCTAATTGGAGAATCTAAACTGCCCATCAGTGTAAGTGTTTAAGTGAATGCGATGTGAGTCCTGCAGTGTATTCGTGGGCTGTTCAGGGTGTGTTCCTGGTTCTCGCCCATTACATGCTGGGATGGGCTCCAACGCTTCACCCCTTGGTAGAAGTGGTATAGGTAGCAGATGGTGGATGTTATAGCTTTTGACTGAATGTCGTTCATATTCTGCTTGAGGGAGTGTTAATATGGAAGAATACTGTTCTGATAATTACCTACCAAACCTGTGTTCAGCGTTTGGTGATATTTAAACTTATTGACACTTTAATACTGATATCGTTCAAGACCGGGTTTGAAAATCTGAACCCGGCTGAGGATTGAGAGTTTACTTCAGATTTTCTGAACCAGTCTTGAATATTGTCGCAATAAAAGTGTCAATTTATCCCTGATGATGAATATAATTTGGACTCAATCACTGTTATTACTGACGCATAATTATTTATTCCTTAATTTTAAAAACAAATTACAGCGGTAGATGCATAGACTGTATAAAAAGATGGACGAAGCAACTGTGACGTAGCTCATTGGTTTCAGCATACCATTTAGGAAGCCTCGATTTTGTCAATTTGAGTTGCACCATTTTGTCATTTTGAAACTGGATGTGATTCCTATTGGACGAGAGCGTGAATTGAATATCCAGAGAGGAGCCAGGGGTGGATCTACGCGTGGAGGTGACCGTGTCAGACAAGGACCAGAGGATAGCCACATCCATAAATCATATTCTGGCTATAGCTTTAATTCTAGTCTATTTTAGACCATAATTTACAAAAATGAACATGATGATATGTCAAAGGAGACTTAAAAACTTGCGATAGATACAATTAAGTACTGTGGAAAATAATTATTTAAATAATAAATCAGTGGGGAAAGTAGGGTCATTTTCTCATAGACTTCTATAGGATTGAACTTCTTTCTGCAACCACTGACGTCGTCATCTGCTGGCCATAAGAAGAATGCAAATTTTGGAGATTTCCACTTTGGCCTTAGTTTTCAGACCTGAGTGCTGCATCCATCTTTTTAAACAGTCTATGGGTAGATGTGGAAACTGACTCTGAGTCCGTGCTAGTGTCACTTTCTGGTCAAACGTGACATAGCACAGCATAACCAAATACCCATACTGTATGTACAGTAGTATGCAGTGATGATTATACTCTCAACAAAATTAAGATATATCAGAACCAAGTACTATTTGAATACTTATTTAGTTTAATATTGGATCATATAGTTGAAAATAAGTAAACAGTAAACAATATATAGTGAAAACAAAAATAATAATGTCTTTTTGATGAAAAAAGTCAATCCTTAGTGTGATCACCCTTTGCTTTGATCACAGCATTTCAACTTTCAGGCATAGTTTTCTCATATTTTTTTTATTTCCTCACTCGCTAAACCATTCCATATGATTTGAAGTTCATTCCTAAGAGATTATTTTGATGTTACTAGAGATTTGCTCAATTGGATTAAGGTCTGGATTTTGAGCAGGCCAAATCATAACTTTTATGTCACCAGATGTTTCTTTCCAACTAAAATAATTCTTACACAACTTTGAAGTGTGTCTAGGGTCATTACCTTTTTGAAAATAAAATCCCTGACCATTCAGTCTCTTTCCAGATAGCAATGCATGCCTCATAAAGATGCTGTGATACTTCTTTTGATCCATGATTCCACCTATTTTTATGAGATCACTGACTCCCTTTGAGCAGACTGAACCCCAAACCTCCACGTTTTACCGAAGGGGTTAAACAGTCATTTTTGAAACGTTCTCGAACTCTACGGCACACACACGTTCTGCGTTTGGGTGAAAACATTCTGAATTTTGACTTTTCGGTCCAAAGGACTTGTTCCCAGTCCATTGGTGTCCTATCTAGACATTTCTTGGCCAACTCAAGTCTTTTTTTTGATGTTGCCAGATCTTAGCGGCAACACGACCAATCAGACCATCTTCACACCAGGGTGTTTAAATAGCAGATCTTGATACTTTCATCTCTACACTTCTGGCACTATTAATATCATCATGGAGTTGTTATACTGTTAACCGCTGATTTTTTTTTCCCTTTTTTTACTTGTCATATACAGATAACAGACATCAGTAGCACTTAACTTCCATTTTGCACCTCTATTGCCACTAGTTTTCAGTGCACCAGTCTCTTTGAAATGCTTGATGGTGTTTCTTACAGTGCCATGTCAGCATTTAACATCTTCAGCATCATGTAAGGCCACATTGTGGCTACGAACAATCGCAGAGAGCTCCATTTGAGGTGTCTTTGTGTTTAACACTGTGACACTGCTCAAAGTTCGTGTCACCTTTTATACTGATACAACTGAGCTTTGGATGTAATTTTTCAGAATAATGTTTCTTCAAACTAATTAAAAAAATAATAATATGAGAATCAATAAACATTCACGGTATGCAAGAGTCAAAAAAAATTTCTTTGATACCTTTCAATTGGTATAAAAAATGGATGGTGTAAGTTTTTTGTTTATTACCCATATTTTTACTTCAGTATACTTGTGGGAAAGATTCTATTTGTCAGGGCCGGATTCAACCTGCTTAGACTGGGAGTGCAGTGAAAATTGCTGGAGGGGAGAGACGCGTTTCATTTTGTTGACCGGGGGAGCGGGGGTTTGGAGTGGTCCATTTCATTCGCATTGTGCACTCAATCACAATGTGCTGAAGTATACGTCAGTAAGTCAGGAGGAGCTGGG
Organism: Gymnothorax reevesii; assembly: GCA_029721435.1. Classification (NCBI taxonomy): domain Eukaryota; kingdom Metazoa; phylum Chordata; class Actinopteri; order Anguilliformes; family Muraenidae; genus Gymnothorax; species Gymnothorax reevesii. The sequence goes on from CM056589.1 coordinate 26,805,936, forward strand.
GAGGGGCGCACCAAGAATCTGGGGGGGCGTACCCCGACCCTGCACCTCCCTAGATCCGCCCATGCATTTTGTTCTAATTGTTTGTAGTATTTTTAAATACTTTTTCACCGAAAAATGTATATATGGTTGTGTATGGACATGAATGCGCATTACTATAAATTGTATTTACATGCCTGTACAGTAAGCTGCAGATCTGAAAAATATAATTTTGAATTTATTGCTGAAAATTTGCTCACAGAATCAGGTGCAATAAAGAAAATTGCATTGTGAACATGAAATGAAATGATAAAACTGCTTAGATGTTTTACCAGCCCTGATGGCGGCGCAGAAATGGGGCAGTAGCTTTCTGAAGTTACCATAATTAGGTAGTGTCTTTTTCCTCGTTACTTTCAAGGCGAGAATGGGTGAAAATTGTATCTCAGAATGTGGAAGTCTCATTTTATGCCGTAATGACCAGCTGTTCCTTCTGGGTGCTTGTTAATTGGTTGAAGATGAACAGTCCAGCAAAAAACTGACCCCAAGCACTCTGCACGTTTGTAAATCTTTGCCAAGAAGCTGATTTCACAGTACGCTGGAGGTGATTAGTTTTGTTTTCCTGAGTATGCTGACTGTAAATCTATAGGCTACTTCGTAGAATTAGAGTGGCTTGACGTCGATGAAGTCCGGCTAATAACAGAGGAGCCCAGAGGGGCCAAACTCTGTGTTATGATTCAGAGTTATAATCTTTATTCCATTCCAGATTGGACCGTTCTGAGATGATGGTTAACCTGAACAAAGTTTTATTGCGTGTGGGTTTATTTTCTGAAAATAATAGAGCAGATATTCAGGTTCACATAAAAATGAAAAGGATGGTTTATGGAAGAAAAAGTAAATTGATTTTGGTTTTGTTCTGCATTTTAAACTCTTGTGTTCCAGTTTCTAAGTCTTGGTTGTTCCCATGGCGATGACCCTGGTCGTAACATCTATTGTGATGTCGCTGGAAGCTCTTTTCGGGACCCTGGAGCAAGAATTTGAATGATTATGAATTTAATTCATTATTGAGAATTCATCAAATGCACCTTATGACAGCAGATCTAAATGGTGACGTAAACAGGTTTGTGAAACATTGTAATTGCGTCCGTTTTTGAATCCAAAACAAACCAATTTGGCGCAAAGCCATGCATTGGTTGTGCACTGGTTCTGCCAGTGTGTCTGTTTATGTGTGTGAGTGTGTGTTTGCTTCTATGGGAGAGACACGGACCTGCAGCATCAGTGGAAGATGTTTTCCCACATGCGTAAGTCCATTATTCTGTAATTAGCTGTCACAACATTTACGTGTAAGCCTGACTGCATGGCCCTGAAAAAAGAGGTTCAGTGCATTATGAGTTATGCAACAGTTTCAAAGAACAAGACAGAAAGTTGTTATGGTTGAGAAAAATAACAGTGGAATCATGAATGGAGATGACATTAATTATTAGAGTAAGGGAGAATGTGTGGCCAAAGGTTTCATCGAGGGTAAGAAAAAAGAAAACAGAATGGTAGAGCTTCAGCAATATCAGAGCAATATGAGCTTGTGGGTGTTGACATAAAAAGCACGTTACCATTTCTCATTCTTTGTTTCTAATAATCTGTCTGAATAATTCCCAGCCAGCGATGAACTGGAGAGCTGTCTAAAGTCCTGGTCCCCATAAAATAAATCCTGGAGTAGGTCCCTATGTCCTGTGATCCTTACCTGCGATAAACAGGTCAGATAATGGATGAATGGATGCACTGTTCCCTGTGTGACGCACTGGAGACAACATTCATTCAGTCATCACATCTCTCACCTTTGAAAATCCAGCAATTCAGGAACGAAAAGAGAATCATGAAATAGTTCACTGGTATTCACTCTCAAACCTTTATTGTTTATTGTACAGAACTGTCAGGTGAGGAGTGCTGTTGGCCTGATGGTGAATGAGCTGAGTGCTTGGATTCTTTCTACATAAAGTTAGCCAATCGAGTCCGGTGATGTGAACGAAATCACATATTAGCAGTGTCAACGGCTGGATCAGATAGCCAAAAACCATATCATTCTACATAGTAATCATATTCAGTGTGATGATAGAGTTTTTAATCTGCATGTGTGTGAGTGTGAGCGTGTTTGTTTTCCTTCCAAGTGTCCCCACAAGTGATGGAATACAATTTTTATCCCCCAGTAAACGAAGTTTCGAGGTCATATAGTTTTTCACCTGTTCGTCTGTCCGGACTTTGCCATGGCTATAACTTTTGATCGGCTCATGATAGGACTTTGATAGTTGGCATATGCATTGCTTGTGAGAAGGCGTTTCAGATGGGATCATGACTTTTGACCTTGTGACCTTGACCTTGGAGCATGACGTTCGGTGTCAAAAACTTCAACATGGGCCATTTGATACCTGGCATATGTACTCCTTAGGATAAGGCCTTTCTGATGAGGTAATGAATGTTGACCTTGTGACCTTGACCTTTAACCTTTGATTGCCTCATGATAGGCCTTTAATAGTTTGCATGTTCATGTTATGTACGGGGGCATCAGTGTTTCACGAACAAATCTTGTTTTTTATCCTATGGAGCAAATATGTTTGTCGTGTGGTTGTGTGTTTTTGAGCTAGAATATGTATACACAGAGAAGTGAAAGCTGACTGTTTGGTCTGTAATTGGTTAATCCTCTCAGTTCTGTAGATATTGCTGTGCCACTCTCCTGTCTGTATGCAGGTACTTAGACAATCATTGCCACCATCCATCAGTTTGAGGTGTTTGGCACCAGTCAGCACACAAATCACTGTTGTGCAATCTCCTCTGTCAACTTTTGTTAATTGTTCCGAGGCCTTTCCCGGCGTCCCAGGTGACCTTGGCTATTTTTCCTAATCATCCATTTTCATTTAAAGATTAACTGTTGAAAGGCAGCGCAATGTGCTTACTCACACGCTGCATCGATCTTGCTCTCCACCGGCCGAGGACCTTCATCTCCGCACCGCCCGCCCTGTTAGCGTTTTACTCCACCTTTGAGTCATGCCACCACTCATGGGATGAAATTTGTGTCCACGGTTTGCGCAAAAACACTGTGGGTTTGATCTAATCAATCCTTTAGCACATTCACAACTTATTACCCCTCCAATTATTGGTGCAAATTCTAAATCCACGTCCAGTCATTGGTTTTATTAGTATTAAATGCCCTAAAAAGGTTTTATAGGCCTTAAAGATTTCCACTAATCAGGTCCTTTGTTTGTTTGCATTTTGAGGGGGGGGGAGGGAATGACACAAAAAAAAGGAAAACAAATGGAGCAATAATGAGCAGTGCTTATAAGGCCTATTCACTTTTTTATATTCTGAGAATAGTTTGGGCTTGATTCTCAGTGCGCGCTTTTTATGAGATTTTCTCCAAGGTGCATACTTACATAGAAATTTGTAAAGACTTGGGAGAAATAAAAAAAATAATTCAAGTTCAAATTTACTCACTGTACAAAGTATGACAATGTTGGGAGCTCTTTTTATAAGAAAGTACAATTTGTGTGTAACTCTTGCCAGTTGCCACCTGCCTTCAACCAATCCTGAACAATAAACACAAAAATGTGTGGATGGACAGTTCACATCACACCTTGCAAGCGTTTGATATCAAGGATGTTTGGTCTGAAATGTCTAACATTTGTTAATGCATACATACATCTCTACTGCCTACACACCCTAGTAGGTGCAGGTAAACATGTAAAAGTTAAATGAGAATCGACTTTCTCAGTTACTGTATGGACCTCATAAGTATGTCTGTGTGGGCATATTTTTTCCTGAAAATGGATGCGTGCTCATCGGGATACATAAATTCTAAAATTAATAAATAAATAAATTAATAATAGTTCATGGTGCATCGACTAATTGGGATACATCATTATTCTCCTACGCTTTTCGACACAAAAGTACTGGATTCCGTGGTAAGAAAAATATCGGCTCAGACCCCTGCTTGAACTTCTAATAATTTCTGGAGAAGTATTGATAGGCTTGGAGCAAGAAACCATCATACCTTACCAAGTCAATCAAGTTCTATTCTCAATTTATGCAGAAATCTCCCCTCCGTCCAGCCAAAATCAGGGTCGGCAGTGTGGAGTTTTCACGGGACAGTGTATTATGGATACAGTGTTTAAGCAAGTACGATTTTTTGCAACAAAAAAACATCTCACCGAATGATTAAAATATTCTACTGTATGCAGAGAATGAGATGGGGATTTTTCCTTAATTTTTTGTTTGTGATTATGTTTAGCCTGAGGGGGTCACTGAAATGCTTACAATCGGATGCACATTGTTGTTTCAGGAAAGTGAGAAAATAATCTATAGAATGAATGGCAGGGCTGGATGACTGTACTTTGTATTATCATCATGAGGGTTATTTGTGGGAAGCATATATCTGCGCAGAGGTGGGTTAAGGTCGGACTCATTTAAATTGGGCTATAGAGGAGAGCTGTATTGACTTTTTCTGGCAGCTCATCTGCATAGTTTCGGATACATTTCAATATTACAGAGTTTGTTTGCTGGTCTAAGGTTGTTCTTCGGAGCTGAGCTGAGGCAGTTTTGCAATTGGCCGCGCTTGCAGCTTTATTCAAATTTATGTATTCACGAGTAATAAAGGCTTCTTCTGGTATTTTTTTTTAATGGAGGGAACGGACACTTGTTTGGATTGGAATCATAAGATTGTTTATGCATAGCCCTGTCACCCCCAGGGACTGAATATTTGCCATAGAAACCCTGCAGTTTGCATACATGTTCTGCTGGAATACAAATTTAATCCATGCATTTCTCGCTTGAAAGAAACACGCCTGGCGTTTCAGCGATAAATGCACATCAATTTCACTGACTTCAAACAGGAAATTTAAAAACTTCTGATAACTCATTTTTTGAATTTCTTGGTACACATACACAGTGCTTTAACCTCCTAAACATGTTTCACAATATTTGAAATGGCATAAAACCAATTTAAACATCACTTAGACTTTATTAAAGTATAACAATGATTTTTCTCACAGCTAGGCCATTTTTTTTTTTACCTCCTTTGCTACATTGTAGATTTAGGGTGGGCTCTTGCCCAACAGAAACAGTGTCTTTGTGACAGTCAATAAAAAGCACCGTACAAATAAAACGTACTTAATAAAATCAAATTGAATTAATATAGGATTAAACATAAACATGTATGCCTTTTTTGCGGCACGTGCAAGGCAACACGTATTGTAACGGACAACCTATTCCCCGTAGGAAGTACGGGGGATTAGTTTGAGTGCCACGACACTCTCCGACTCATAGGCTGGTAGTTTGGGAGCACTACTACTATTATTACTAGTATCGGTTTTAATTAAGAATACACTCATTTAGTGATTTCCCTGGCTGTCGACTGATTGGGGGTGACGGGGGGGTGTGATGTGATGTGATGTTTTCACCTGCGTGAACTTTATTGCTGACGTGGCGGATGTGGAATAGAGACACTTTTGAAACGCCAGCGGGAGCAAGGAGCACGGAAAAGAGTGACCCTCGAAATGGTGTGTGTTACCTGCAATCGGTCCTATAACTAGACGCCAGGGAAATTTGAAGAAAACCCGAACTGAACTGAACTAAACTGGGAGCTGTTCGTCCAGCGTTGAACTTCGCTTGCTGCTCTGGTCAAACGCTGAAGACCAGACGGGGAAGCGGTTCTCAACCAGCCTCGGCCCGTGCTACCACCCGCGGAGCTTGTGGGGTGGTAAGGTCGCGCCTCCCAAGAACCTCAGTCAGGACGACAGCCACTTTACTGACCAGCTAGCTGGTCCTAGCTATTACCGCTGCTGTGAGGGAAAGGAGCGTTTTCCTTTTCCCCCAGACAACGAGTTTCAGTGAATTCCTTCACTAATGGGTTCGGTAACAGTATTCATTTTCACCACATTGTGGGGTCTGTCTTGAGTGGGTTCCTGCCTATTGCTCCAAGTCAGCTGGGATAGGATCCAGCTCCCTGCAGCCTTAGTGAAGAAGAAGCTGGTTTAGATAATGAAATGACTGAGTGAAGTTGTCCTGACCAAACATTAAACATCTTGGGCCCTATTTTGACGACGTAAATGCAGTTGGCAAACTGAAGTGCTAATGGTCTTGCAGATCAAAACTAGATTTTGCAGACTGTTTTTTGGTAATTATGAGACCAGAAGCAGCACAGTTGTGGTACTGTTGTCAAAAAGGTTAGAATAGGACAAATTAATTATGTGTGGCTGTGTTGGGGGTTTGATCCACTAAAGTCAACTGGATTTGCTGCTGTCATTTCGTTTAAAACCAGTGCATAATTGTCATACCGAACCGACAATTTCATCAGGTTAAGAACAAGCGCCAAGCTTTTGTTGCCTCTTTTAGTCCTCTGAGAACTTGCATTTAACAGCTCGTCCTGAGATCTTCACGAGATCTGGGCAAAACCTGACATCAGGTTGTGCCATCCAATTAATACAGAACTAGCCAGAGCCAATCACAGCGCTGGACCTGTCCACACTGGAAACTACTCAAGCAGGCACAAACAACCGGTGGGTCATACTATGCCTAGTGGCGTCTACACTTCCATAAATACAAAAGAAGAACCGCAGATCATTTGTGGTGCAGTTTTGTCAGTATCTCTCCCAAAGCTGCTTGTCCGTTTATTTTTGGATGCGAAGAAAAGCACCTATTTCTCTTCCAAAAGAAGTTGCTTCCATAAATCAGAGGGTACCTTTTTTGTTTGCTGGCAGCAAACAGCCACGACCAAAGGGAACATTAACTGTTTGTGCTCAACATTTCACCAAAGACAGCTTTGTCAATACAGGATAATTTGTCGCTGGATAAGCGTTTCAGCTGCTTCTCAAACCTGAAGCAGTTGCATCGATCAAGCGCTCAGAGTCATAAGCTGTAAATATAACAGCAAATAATGTAAGTGAAGCTAACATGCTACAGGTGGCTAGCAGGACCGCTAACGATAGTTAGCACTAACAACTGGCCTCAAACGCAGGCTTTGCAAAATATCTGAAGATAAAGCCTGGATTGGTTGCAACTGTCCGTGACTCACAGACGCAGAAGCTGTAAGTTGCTTTTATGGCATAAGCCTACCTAACGTGATAGCCTGTTGAATGTGGCTGAAGTACTGCGGTTAACGAAGCCAAGTTACTGTTGCTAATGTTTGTGTCCTAAATATGCAAGAGTAATATCAGGGGACATTCAACAGATGGTGTCTGAACATAAACCTCATTTGAAGCTAACTTTTTATACTTGTTTGTAATTTGGATGTTTGGTACAACTGTTTATGGTAAAGGAACTTGCTGTCTGTAAACGTTTGTCTCTGTAGTTGTTATAACCGCTTGGTTACCAGCTACTGCATGTTAGTTCGCGTGCAGTGCTACTTAAAAATGCTCCTGGTGAACTTACATACAGTAATTCTGATCTGTATGCTTGAGATACTTCGGTAAGCATCAATGTGGCAGTTTCATCATAACGCCTGATTGTAACCACTTGATCGAAGCTAACCGAAGAGGTGCTGTATGTGTCTGCAAAGTTGGGCTGAAAAGGCTGCAGTTATACCAGTTGTAGGTTTTGCAGAGCTTGGGGTGCGTGTTTGGGTTTGTTTACTGCTGATCGCTTTACTTATTCATGAACGGGGTCAGCCGGATACTTCATCAATATCTGGACTAGCTCTCTGATGCTACCTCGATGAAAGCAATCGCAAAACTGGTATAACAAATGATTTATCTGCATTGCCGTGGCGTAATTTCATCCACCTTGAGAAATTACTGTGGCTAATTAAAAGCCGAAAAGGTGGAGATTGGATACAAGATTCTCTCCTGTAGAAGTTATCGATTCGCTAGCTCCACATAAGCAACTGTTCATGCTAACGGAGCTTACGGTCTGTAAAACCTGTATCATGTTCATAACATCACCAGAGCTCTCTCTCGCTGTCGCGTACTATCCATAACACGCCCTTTTTCCACGAGCAAACGCTGGTCATTCCGATGCAATAAGTAAACCATCACCATGGGAAATTTTCAAAAAGATCGTTTAGCTTGGAGTTTTCGCCCCCCCCCCCCCCCCCGTCATATACCAGCGCAGAAGCTGTTTGTTACTCCACGCTAACGGCACACCACAGTTATGCACACGGACCAGCAGCTCCTAATACACACCTAAGCAGTCCATAAGCTGTGGGTTTACTTTTTGCTGCTCCTCACTGTCCATGTTTCCCTCTAAACTCAGACCCACTGGATTTCTAAGGTTTCCAGTCTACACTTGGGTATGTCGACCCGTTCTACAAATGTGTCTATATGAGGTGGAATCTAGCATTCCCTGAATCATAGCTATAGAGTAGAAACACCAATGCACTCACCGTAGTAGCCGTAGATAGACAGCAAATTCAAGCTTGAGCTGTCAGACCTTCGCACTGCATCCTCCAGTTTCGTCGCTGCGTTTATGAGGACAAGTTTGTTTCATTACATCCATACACATGTACAGCGTTTGATTGCCGAATTTCCCCTCTGAATTTCCAGCTTCCTTAGATCAGATGGCAGACTCGTCTCAAACTGCGTTCTGCCGCCTCGTCCTACCCAGCTCCGCTCTCCACAGAGCTAGCCAATCAGAAGAAAGTGGGCACGCGGGGAAGGGAGACAATAGCGGAAGAGCTGCCCAAATGAGGCGTTTCAGGCAGGGACTACTGTGGACTTCAAATGGGTTTTTTGAGGATGGCAGTGTGAGCTAAATAAGGACCCTTTTTTAGACTTTTAATGATCAGGAGTACTCTAGGGGATTCCAAGATCAAAATATAAACTTGGAAATGTAGCATAATAGGTCCCCTTTAATTATTTGCATTTCACAATACACAAATTCACAAAGAAAATGCACAATTCACAAAAAAATATCCTTCACATCCATGTGACCACAAAACCATTTTATAGGCCATTATAGGCTAAAACCATTTAATATTGTACTTCTTTGGGTACATAATGTAAATGACAATGGGACGTAAATGACATGCATTTATTTGCGAACAGCTCTGCTGGCTGAAATTCACTGCCTCAAAGTACCACAGAGTGTCAGCAGTTGCGATTTGTGGTTTGGGTGAGTCAAACCGCAAAAGGGCTCTGTGACAGGAAAACTGCGCAGTGCCAGCTTTATGCATTGTGAGGTGTGTTTAAGCTAATGAACTAAAATTTTGTTGTGTCATGTCTGCATTTTTTAAATCTGTTTTGAAGAAAAAAATCTGATGTATAAACATCCTCAATCTGAGGTGATTCCACAATTTTTGCCAGGGGTTGTATTTTGAAGCAGGAAAGTACCAAACTGGGCGAAGACGATAAACATGCCGTTTGTGACTGACGAAATTAGGCGTAATGTTACCGTTTTATTCACTTCTGTTTGTGAGGGCACAAAATGGAGCCTCTTGTCGTCATTCCGTCTGCAAAGAAATTGGAGTTGATTTTAAAAATCACTTTTTTGTGCATTTTCCATACTATCCCAGCTTTTTCCCAGTTGAGGTTGTACTTGTGGCACGTTATTCCACTGCTCTTGATCTGCACTAATTGTATGTCACTTTGGATGAAAGCATCATGTACAGTAATATTTTAAAATATATCATAATATTGGACTCCTTCCTGACACGATTCAGTTGCATCATCTTGTTTCCAGAATATCCATTACCCCGATGAAGCAAAATGTCTTCCTATAGCAGATTTCTGATTCAGACATCACATATCTGTGGGAAGAATTGTGCCCAGGAGGATTGTGGGTGATTTTCTTTGCTCTTTTCGTGTATATGAGGCTTTAAGCACCACAGCTCCTGTCACTGAAAGCTTTTCAGCATCAAGAGTTGTTTCCTTTTTAAAAATTCATTAATTTTTATTTACTTATTTATGATCTGCCAGAATCTGACTTTCTTTTCAGCCTGTCAAGAGAGATTCATTTAAAACCTCCCAACAACCTCCAGCCCCAGCCACAGGCATAAAAAGGCCACCATCTTTAAAATTTCTGCATAATTGGACTTCTGTCATCTGCTGTGTCTGTTTATCAGGAGTAGAGATATACCTCATGGTCTCAAGACTACAGAACAGTGTACGATGTGTGTTGTAAGTCACTTGTGTTATTAAATATTAGGACCTGCTGGTGATTACAAAATTATTAAGAACTTGAGTGGAAACCAAACAATCACAATTTTCCCTCTTGATCTCTCATAGCTTAGATACAGAGGTTCTTTTGTCAACTTGCTTTAGGTCGTTTTAACAGCGTGTTTTCTGTAAGGCTAAGTCACCGGTCCTATAAGTCGATTTTAAGATGTCTGGGCTGCCATACAGGCTTAATTCTATTACATGAAAAATTCCAGAAGCCATGAATGTGGCAGAGATTGATAAAATTGCAATAGAAGCTTCATATGAGTGCTCATCAAACTGGCTTTAGGTCCTTCATCACATTGAGCGAATCAATTATTGTATTCCCGGTGAGGCTGTGTGTTGATTTCATCCCTGAGACATTTCAGATGTGAAGCAATTTGTTTCAGATATGAAACATCCTCTCTGCTTACTCTTACAGCCTTTCCTGACTCCCATGACTCATAGCGGAAAATCGCGCGCCCGAAACGACTCCTCTCGCTCTGGTTTTTCAAACGTTTCTAACAAGGCGCGTCGTCCTGCTCCCGGAGTGGCAGTTGGAAGTCGTGATACATTTCATTACATTGCGATTTGCATTCATCCATTCCCGTATCTTGCTGTCCCCATCAGAACACCTGTAATTTTCTGCGTATTTGCACAAAGCGCAGCGAGCCATTCCCCGCCCATCCCAGTGCAAATGCTCAGTCAATATCTTTCATATGCGAGTGTCCGTTATCATTTTCTGGTTTTGTATGTACGAATGCTTTATACTTCAGGGCCTTTGAGTTTCAGACTTATTTGTATTCGTCAGTCCGAGTTTCAGCGGTTTTGAAAGGAATGACTCACAAATCAGCCTCCTGAAGTATACATTTAGGCCTATTCTTCCGGAATATTTCCCAGCCACTTAAGTATTGAGAGCAAAGCATGAAATGTTATGGAGGGGAAAAGTGTATTAAATTTCACCTGACAGGTAGTGAGGGAAACGATGGGTTTTTTCCTTTGGGGAGAATGAGAGACATTTTCTCAAAAATTCATAAAATGTGGAAACAAAAGCATAGCATACAAACCAAAAATGTCAAAATAAATGGGACCAATGTTCCTAATAATATCTGGATTTCTTGACTTAACGGAGTCTGTCACATTGAATAACAACCTGACTTCAACTGGGATTTCAGTTTACATTCACACATTGATGCACTTATGTTTTTCTGTCTACATCTATATGAAGCCATTTCAAAGGTAATAAATCGCGCGTGTTGCAATAGATGCATGATTCTGACATAAACCATCATCACCTGCATTTGTGCATTTGCATTATAGAATATAAATATTCAAAGAAAACTGTCACAAAAATCGCAGGTGCTACAGTGTTCATTGCTTGGACATTAACGCGATTTGAATCTTTTCCACCAAGAATTTATTCAGTAAAACTGTTTTTCAACCCACTAAAATGTCCACACTGAGCTATTTCTAGATTTTCCTATTATTTGGGGGTCACCATTACCTCAAAAAGCTCCGAAAAACTTACTTGATTACCAGATATGCACTGTGACATACTATCAATAAAAGAGACCAAGGGTAATATTTTTGAGTCCTATCCATGCTAAAAGCTGGCATGCCATCTCACTGAAGTGTCTAGTGATGAACATTTCCAAGTGTCATTAAGCTTTTCTTTTTCTTTCTTTTTTTTATTCCCGTGTGCGAATTGTTGTAAAGTTTTGTTTTGTCATTTGTTGTTCTCTAATATTGTTTAGTGGAGAAAGCTAATGTTGTTTTAGAAGTTACTCTTACTGACCAATCTTAAGCCCCGCCTATTCAGTCAACCTCAGTGATGACATTGATTTAAAATGGTGTTCCCCACAGGCCACCATAGAGCCAGATATTGTCATGATTATTTTGATATTGAACATGATTATTCATGAAGATATCGATGGTCATTTCTGAAATAAATTTTTTAGTATATTATTTATTCATTTTTTTTTTATTTAACCCTTAAGTATGACGATGTGCTTTTTTAATACCTTGGTCAGGTCTTTTGTTTCTGACACGCTTTGATAACCTGAAAATCAAGAATTTTTAAAATTTATGTGAAAAGAAAAAGGCAGATGGAACATCAATGGCTACATTAAAGTTAATAAGGCTACAGTAATGTGGAACTCAACCCTGGGATCCTGCACTTGGTCCACATGTAAATGGAAATGGCTCTGTGCCCTCTTATGGAGCCCAGTAAAAATGTGTGGACATAATGCAGGACAGCCGCTCGATCTGACTCAGGCACAAAAGATGCAAATTATTTTTAATATGCACCCGAATGATTATGCCTCTTTCAATAGTACACTTGTTATAGCAGCATGAATAATAGATTACATGCAATCAGCTGAGCTCCTGCTTACAATCGCATTTCTTGAATGGCGCTTCCACCCGTGGAGACGAGAGGAGAGGGAGAATAGCTGAATATTTACAGTGATTTTCGGGGAAGATTTGGGTTTTGACTAAAGGTAGCATTTGGGCAATTCAAGTTTTGCCAAAAAAATTAAATTATTTAAAAAATGTCATTATCAACAATTGGAAGTGAGGGTTTGTGTTCACCCGGGGCTCTGTTTCCTTGCCTTCACAAATGATAACGCATGCCACGGTCACGTTATCGACAGTTTCGGTTGCAAACGGCATGTTTATTCCTTTCACCCAGTTTGGTTATTTCTTCTTCTGAGATGAAAGCGTTTGAATCTCAAGGAGTTAGACAGGGCAACAGGAGGTGTGTTGGTGCATAAAGATGGTGCTGTGCAATTTGTGTCACAAACTTCATTTGCATTTTTACTCTACCCAACTAACTTTTAAGGCAAATGTTGTCGCATTCTCTTTTCATGGGTCTGCATTGCTGCGAGCAAAGCAGGTCCCAAATAAACACACATCGTTTCCTTCCCATTTTCATTTGCATGATGCACCCTATAAATAATGCCCACAAAATGGTGGTGGTGGTTGTGGTGGGGGGAGGGTGGGGTGTAAAGGAAGAAGGGGCATTTTTATACTACATGTCAATGTGTACTTTGTACAGGAGAAATACAAATAATTAACTTCTGTTTCACCTTTGTTTTAATACGAGTGTCATATATACTGAACAGCAAAAGAAACGCAAGTTTGAACTTTTGTAAATATTTAGTTGAAATAAATTTCATTCAGGGAAACAAATGTACCATTATCAAACCACCCACCCAAGATGGGTTTGGTAATGTTGCCGGTTATTCTTGACCACAGTGCCGAAAGGCGACAATTGTCACGTTTTTCCTGTTTTTCGCATAAGATGTTCGTGCTGAACGAGAACGTGCATGCTTTTCAATCCTGATTAGCCCTTTATAAGGCAGGCAGTTCGAAAGCGCTGCACACAACTGACTTGAGTGGAAGATTGCTGAGAAAAGATGCCGCGGCTAAATCAACAGGAAACAGGGATCGCCATTGGGATGTTGCATGCCGGATTAACGCGGCAGTGAGACACTTCAGATGTCATGTCACCACAATCACAAGACTCCTGGCAAGACATCAGCAGACGGGACGGCTTTGTGGCGACTGCTGCGTTGTGGAGGTTGACCGCTGGGGAGGAGGAAATCTGATGGTCTGGGGCGGCTTCAGCTACCACCACAAAACACGACTGCATGTGTTTCGTCAACGTGTCACTGCCGTCGTCTACAGAGATCAAGTTCTCCAACAACACGTTCTCCCGCTATTCCACGCCCAACGGCAGCTCCAGGTTTTCCAGCAGGACGATGCTCGTCCCCACACAGCACAGGTATCTACTGACTTCCTGAGACCTCACAGCATTGCTGTACTGCCATGGCCCTCTCTGTCTCCGGATATGGCACCGATCGAGCACATGTGGGACGATATTGGAAGAAGAATTCACACAGCTGGTCCACCTCTGACCAGGAGGATCTGGAGGCGCGATTGATCAGGGAATGGAATCAACTTCCACAAGACTTCTTCCAGAGGCTTGTTGACTCGATGAGACGTTGTTGTACTGCCTGTATCGAGGTCAATGGGGGTCACACACGCTACTGGTTGAAAGACTTATTCGTGTCATTTTTGCTGTTTATGGGTACAGTGCTTTCATGTGCTTTGTCTGTTAACATGAGTATTTGTTTGACCAGAGAACATGACGCATTCCATCAACAATCATTTGTCTGTTGTTTTTTATACGAGATTAGTTGTATGTTCTCAAAATTGAAATCTATGGTCATTTCAAAACCCAACTTGCGTTTCTTTTGCAGTTCAGTATAGTATATGGTTTGAGTCGCCCACATTTTTTCATACAAAAAAAAATCAATACCTGGTAAATCGACCTCTATCCCTCCAACATCCTCACGCTTTACTACATTGCAGCATGGTTCTCTGAGGACTGAAGGAAGAGGCGGTAAGGCACGTTAGGTGCTTGTTCCTTACCTGAGGAAATTGCCAGCACAGTATGACATTAACTTTGGATTTGAAGAGAATGACAGCAGCTAATCTGATTGGCCTCATTGAAACCAAGCCCCCCACCACACCGAGAAGTAATTAATTTGTCTTATTACAACCCTTTGACAACAGTGCCACAGCTGCATTATCCCCTACTGTCTCAAAATTACGAGAATGGATGTTACAACTTTTCCCCAAAGCAGTGTTTCTTTTAATGAGTTCCAACTTAAAACCATAACTAAGAGGGCGCAATAAACCAAGGCAGCTTTTAGCAAACACTCTAGCAGAGCAAACAAAGGCTGTGGAGTCATCAAGAAATTGCATCCTATGCAGGAGAGTTCAAGTTTTTAAGCATGTGCTTGGGGAAAGCAGGTGTGGGTGTGGGCAGGTGCAGGTGATAATTAAATCAGTACTCTGGTGAGGCTGGTCGTTGACTGGATGAGGGAGGTTTAGCTGGTGGGGGTGTTACAATGGAGTTAGACACACGCAGTTTTGATCTGTGATACCTTTAGCACCAGCATTTGTGGACATCATTCAGGTCGTGAAAATGGGGCCCCTGGTATTCTTTAGTGTCATTAAGAAGCCTAAGATTGCAAAATGTGCGCTATTAGCTTCTTCCTTTGTTCGTCCTACGTCTGCTAGAACAGTTTTAAAAGCCGTTTTCCTCTGAATGTAATTGCTTGTGATTTTGCACTGGATGTTCATCGCAAATTAGAAATGTTAAGATGCATCAAAATATGTGGTAGAACTTGACAGTGAGATGGGGTGAATATTTACTTTAATTTCTCTATATTGTTTTTTTTTCTCGAATTGAACATAACTGGGGAAAAAAAGAAAAGAAGTTAATGTGACGCGGCTAAGTGACAGTGAAAATTAAGCCAGCTAAAATGCCTTTGGTTTAATTTATAATGCAGAACATTTCTCAGTGTGGGGCTGAAACTAAGAATGAATCACTCTATCCTTATTAAGCCCAGAGCTAAGGCTTAAATGCTATGATTGACAGCATGAAGTACGGTGACGTAATCCCTGTGCCCTGGAGACAGACTGGCGGTCATGATGCAAGCAGACGCCGAGGATTACACATGTTCCAGAGGCACTCAGACGCGCACATAATGCTGTTACGCGACACCGTTTACTCCTGATTAATCAGATTATGGAATATGAGTGTCATAAATGGCATGCTGTATACGCGTGTTCTTGTGAATCTAGGTCGCGGCATCTGAACTCTGGCGATCTGGAGTCCTACATGTTTTCACAACCCTATGAAATCACATTCAGCCATCATCTACAGATCCTGTTGATCTGCTGATCAGTATTAATCTGATGGGCGGAGTTAAAACGTAGCAGATGGCAAATTTCCTTGAACATGCTTGGGGACCCTTGGTCTTGGTCAAAAAACTTGCTCACTCTGGCTTTAAACCTTAAAACTTTGGTTAGAAATTCAAGTATTTTGACTTGCTTTTTACATTTTTTGAAACAGCAAGAATGTGCTAACCAGTTTCTGTCACTGTGAGATTTAGACAGTAGTGCTCCCTTTGGTGCTATATCAAGGATATATGAAGTGGCAAGAACTGGCCATTTAGCACAGCAAAGCTTTCCTTTTTTTTTTACCTCTAATGTATCCCTAACACACCAGATACTTGTGAACTTTGTAATGTCTAGCACTGCACACATGTAGTTGATTGATTGCTCAAATCTAACAGGCAATAACATCATGACCTCTAAAAGGACCATGCTCGGTAAATATCCCACTGGAAACTCCCCTGTGCAGTGGGCTGGCATGTTTTTTTCCGTTTAATTGCTCCTCCTCTTTTTGTGTCTTTTTTAAGCTCTCGAAGGCTCTGCTGCTGTATGGGTGGTTTCCATGTGAACACAGAGCTTGCTGGAGTGAGGGCTCCGTCTGAAATGAAGTGGCCTGCGCTACATTCTGAGAATGAATGGACAGTGGAGTGGCAGTTTTCTTTCTGCTTCGTGGAATTCCACCTCAGACATACAGTACAGTATATACGTTGTACAAACAGACCCGCAGTCAGACGATGAATTTGAATGGTACCTGAGAGAAGAAAGAGATTGGCATTAGAATTACTTCTTGGTGTTATCTTAAAAGATTGCAACCAATCATCAAGGGCAAAATGTGTTATTGGCCCTCTGACCTTGCTTAAAACTATTGGATTTTTTAAAAATGGTTTTGAATTGTGCTGTACTCTGAACATGTTATGTGATCCTGTGTAAAAAAACCTTTAGTGATTAACATCATAACCCCTTCCCATGAAAATCAAGTTTTAACCTTGTTAACCTGTCCATATGGTTTACATATACTCAGCGCCATTAAAAACACACAGGTGAGGTATGTCCTGTATTTGCAGCAAATTGAAGAATCGATTGATTTTTATTGATTTTCCAGAGAGGCATGAGAGGATATAAAGAAAAGCACGTGGTATTGTAATCCTGACGCACACCACATGCACGCGCCAAACACTTCAGTAATAACAAACATTGAGCTGTTTGTGATGTGTACAGTGACACTTGACTTGTTATTTTTGTTGTGGTCAATAGTCTACATAAAGCCAACAAAAAAACTAAAAATGCTACTGCACCAAGAAAATGGAACGGCTTGTGACACAGAAGAGAGAAAAACAGCCTTTGGCATGTTATGGGCAGGTCTCACCCGCAGAGAGGTGGTGTGTCATTTGCACCGTCACCGTTCAACAATCAGTCGGCTGTCTATCCGAGAATGGAACGCAGGCACTTTCGCTGACTGACCCCCCTTAAGGCAGCCACAAGTGACGATTGCAGCGTAAAAGCGCCACATCTGGTCACAGCCTGTACGTGACAGATTCCGGACAGCAACCAAAACTGATCATGAGATGAAGGGTCCGAGTGTCCTGGTTCTGGTTTTATATTCATGTTTAATGTTCATGATTTTGTCTTTTCTCCCTTATTTTTGGTTATTGTATCTTCAGGTTTTCAGTTCATGCCATTTTCAGTTTCATTGCACTTGTCTCCCCTGTCCTGTAATCTAGTTGGTTCAGTCCGTCTCCCCAGTCTGTGTGCTCACCTGCTTTGGGTGATTTCAATGGTTTCTGGTGTTTCATATTCCTTCAAATTTCATTTACTTCCATTGCCTTGCTGGTCTTGATTACTAACAAGACTAACTTTTGTATTTTGCATCATAGTCCACTAACCCAACTAATCTATTATATAAGGAAGACGGTGTGTGTCTGTGTGTTCGCCATGCACGGCCATATTTGTGCATGGATTTTTTTCTAAATTCACACAGTGGTACCTGTGCTTCCAAACTAACATCTAAGCCAGATTTCGCTTGAGTCAAAAGAAGCCCCTACCCCTCCCGATCGGAGAAGGTGCCATGCCGGCCAAACGGCTTGATCAATCAACTTGATGGGCTTGGTGTTACGGCGTCGAATTCATCCAAGTGCTTCCAAACTAACATCTGAGCCAGATTTCGCTTGAGTCAAAAGAAGAGCCTGACTGGCGTGGCACCCTAAGTTTGCAGAAAATGCCATACCAACCAAACAGCTTGACCTATCGTGTAAGTTCCTTTTGTCCTAAGGATGGTTTCTGTCCATTACATCAAATGAGGTAAGCTAAGAAATGACCCTGACTGACGTGCCCCCACCCCTCCCCCTCCCGATTGGAGAAGGTGACATCCCAGCCAAACAGCTTCATCAATCAACTTGATGGGCTTGGCGCTACGCTGTCGAATTCATCCAAGTACAAGTTACAAGTGACGGGCTTGGCGGCTAGTCCATGTATATATTACTAACTTACAAACGAGCACTCCAGATAAATCTGTAATACTGCACTGCTACTAATTAGTACTAATTCAGTCTCAGCAATCAACCTGTTCTAGTCTCCGGCTCTTGCTTCGCTTTACCTGCCTCCCCCTGCGTTTCTGCGAGATCTCTCGCCCGTGCTTATTTGCTTTCCTGCAGTCATTGTCTGTGTACTTAGAACTCCCTGACCGGAGCTGTTTTTATGTCATAGGCTGTGTGCGTGATTCCCATCCATTGGCTTTCGCCAATTGTCGTAGTTAGGATTTCCCTCATGTGTTCCTCCCATTGTAATTAGTTCTTATCCCATTCAAGTGTTCCCTGCATAGCATGTGACTTCCCTTCCGTCTATTTAGGGTCCTCACTGCTGTTCTGACATTGTCGGAATGTTGATCAATATTTCTTTGTGAAGAGCTCCGTTTATCCATTGATAATTGTTTTTCTTCGACTGTTTCGTCCAACCAAGATTCTTCCCATTGCCCTTTTTGTATTGATTTTGTCTTTTTGGATTTCTACCCATTTTTCTACAACCACATTTTCAGTGTTTGGATACCCTGTGTATGACCCACAGCTTTGGATATCGACTACGACTTCTTGCCTGCCGTCTATGTACCGTCGTACCTCTGTTTTACTGGTTCTGACCCCGGCCTGTCTAGTCCACTTTGTTTTTGGATTTCATTTTGTGGTACCAAAATACTATCCTTGTCTTTTTGTACTGACCCGGAACTCATTAAATGCATATGTTTTTTGGATTCATCTCTCTTGCGTGTGGTTCCTGAATGCACCGTCACACCGAGATGATTGAGGGTGAGCGCAAGTACCGTTTGAAGCCGTCTATGTGAGCAACGCATGTGTGCACATGGGCCCGACAGAAAACCCAGTTTTTTGTTTTTTTTTTTGTTAGCTTTATGGAGGCTATTGACCACACCCTCAAGTCAAGTGCCACTGTACACATCACACACAGGTCAATTTTTGTTATTACTGAAGTGCTTGGCGCATACACGTGGCGCAATACCACACGCTTTTCTTCATTTCCTCTCGTGCCTCTCTGGAAAGCAATAAAAATCAATTGATTCTTCAATTTGCCACAACTAGAGTACATACCTCACCTGTGCATTTTCAATGGCGCTGATTATATATTTTTTATATGCTGCTAGATTTATCAGGAACAAGCAATCAGTCATTGACTGCCCATTTCTGCTTTGAAACTGCAGAAAAATCTCAAACTCAAATTCAAACAGGCAGGGTTTCATTCACCACAGTACAGAAGAAAGCAATCCTGTCCATCGGCATTTTTGTTCAGTGACCATACAAACCTCTGTTTCCGAATTTAAAATGTTATTAGATTAGGTTATGTCAGACAACACATACAAGCTCGGCGCTAACTCAAACTTATGTCGCCATGGCGTCTATTTACCTGATTTTTTTTGCAATTAAACGTCCAACTTTGATTTGGAAGAGCTAAGTTACTTTCCACATCTGAACAATGTTGTGGGGGCTCCGTCATTGGAATCATAAGCGGGCTTGCACAACTGGAGAGGTAAGTTTCGTGAAAAAAGTAAGCTAACTTTTATGCTTACGTTGTCAATGCATAGGCCTACTTAGCATTCATTACCATCAACTGGCCGCTGCTATTGAGACAGGGGCCCTCGTCATATTTGGAATCCGATGATTATTGCCTCACTTGGATTTAAAAAAAAGCAGAAAATAATTCTTTTTTATGATCATCCATTGCTAAACATAACCCACTGCGCACATGTGAGCAAAAGGTCGTACAGTGTGCATGGAAGTAATTTTTAGCTATTTGGAACCAGCTATGGAGGACCTATAAGTTGACATCACAAAGAATTTGTCCTGCGCTATTTGAGTATACCAGAAAACAGATACACATTATAGATCATAGTTAAATATCACAGCATAAAAGAGGGGTTTCCTTCCCTTTTTGTATTACTTTAAAAATGCTAAATACCGTCACGCCCTTCCTTCATTATCATTTTTGCTGTCATGCCTTTCCTATTTTGCTTCACCATTAGAACCAACCAATAGCATTTTTGCTGTGCCCTTTTTGAAGTTTATCTCAAGCCCTGTTTTACACTGTAGATAATATCTTGCACATAAATTCTGGTTCCTTGTGTATGGCATAATTCTTTTATGAATATGATATCAATTACATCAATCCTCCCTGAATTGATATCATTTCTGCAGGATAATTACATCACTTTCCCCCTAAGAATAACATTGCTGTCTGATAAAAAAATTACATCACTTCTCCATGAGTTATTCAATCAACTTAGTTTCATATCCAGAGCTTTTCTTAATTGTCTGCCCAGTGCAATCCAGCTGTCCTTGTCAGTTTCTCCTTCAGTTTCCCTGTTGGGTTCTCATTATTTAATTGCCTCATGTTCTTCCTTTTCTCTAGCGCTCCCACGCTCACCTGTTTCCTAAACTACTAAGTAATACAAGTGAATATTTATTAGAGAATCGCTTTCCAGTGTTCAGGCTTCTGGTGAGCGGCTTCTGGCAGTCTCTCCTACACCACAGTTTGAAAGAGTGTACCTGCCTGAGTGCCGTGGTTCATTCAACTTGCCATCCAGGTTCCAGACCTCAGACCAGTCCCGACAACGCCTTGCCTGACCACCCCAGTTGTCATGTTTGCCCCAGCCTGACTTTGGACCATTTCCTGACAAAGCCTCTTCTTAATTGATTTGAGCAAAATCTTCTTTAGTTAATAAAAAAGCGCATGTGATTTTCTTCTATGATCTGCATCTGGGTCTTGTTCAGTATCACAATGTTGCTGGAAATGGGAAGTTTTACTTCTGCGGTTTCATATTCCACAGAATGGTCATGCTCCTCAGTGATTGAAATTGCTCCTGAGCCTGAATTCTATATTCGTAAAAGCACATATAATGTTTTTCACAATTCCTTGCTGAAGATAACCCATGATACTCCAGTGATGAGATTAGAGGACAGAAGCAAACATTGAACAGGAAATGAAAGAATGGTACATTTTTGCACTCAAACAATGAAACTTGTGCTTATAAGCATCGCTTGACAGTGATATATAGTGTTTTCCCCTTACATCCTGATACACTTGGAGATAATGTATTTGGTTTCATGGATACAGATAGTGTAGTCTCTGTGTACCATTGCTCATGGAGTAGCAATACGCTGAGCTGTATTGCAGTGTCAAGCACTGGTGTAATGTCCAGGTGTCAGGAAGTAAAAGGCACACCTGCAAGAGAGATAAATTTTGTCATATTTATTTATTTATCTTTTTCTTTAATTTAACCTTTATTTTCCCAGGAATAAATCCCATTGAGATACAAAATCCCTTTTCCAATGGAGTCCAGCCCAAGATAGCAGCATAGAAGTTTCACACAGAAAACAGCAACGGACAATGACAAGCAAAAATTACCAGAATAATATGTTGTACATTAACAGGTTTTAGGGGTGAAATGTGCATGCACCGGTTAAGTAAGCTTTAACTCTGGTTTTAAAAACATGTATACTTATGCGATGATCCATTGTGAGACCAAGATGAGGTAGCAAAAATAGAGAAAGCTCAATTTCCAAAAACAGAGCAAGTTTGAGGGATGGCAAATATGATGTGCTCATGAGACCAGAGACTAAAACTGCAAACAGTTTTTGGAGTCAGCACAGAGAATAGATAGGAAGGCAGTTCATGCAGGATGGCCTTATACAGAAAGATGTACCAATGTTCCATTCTTTTTTTATATAATGAAGACCAGCCAACTTTCTCATACAACTTAAAATGCGTGTGGAAACCCAGAACAGAAATAAATTACAATGCATTATGGTACACGGAGTCCAACATTTTCAGAGATGATGCGAGTGCATGCATATAAAGAACATCACCATAGTCGATTACTCACAAAAAGGTTGATTGATTGGGTTTCTTCTTAGCGACAAAAGAAAAATAATATTTGTTTCGATAAAAGAATCCTAATTTTACCCAATATTTTTTGTCTTTAGGAAATCTTCCCCTAGTAACAAGGTTATGCAGCAAATGTGTTGGCTTTTCGGGGTTCAAGGGACAAGTCGACTAGACGAACAGAGAGGAGACGCTCCGTTGACGGTAGGGAAACGATCCCCAATTGTATTGGTAGCTCAGTCGGCGCGGTAGAATTTTTCAAAGTTTGAGCACGCCAAATTTACATTTTATGGGTAGAGAGCGCAATCCCAAATTCTACCAATTCCCAAATTTGATCGATCGCAATCTATCACACTGCTTTTCATATAGAGCTTTTGGACAGATTTTACATTTCTTTTTGGCCCCAAGACTGTGCATGCATATTCAAGTCGCCGTCAGCACCTCCCCACCTGTTGCAGGAGCCCCTAACGTTTTTTAGAAGCCCCTGAAACTGACATACCTCTTCTGATATATTCCATTCATTTTATGCATTTGATTTTTGGACCCAACTCCTAGACATCCCACAGCTCCAGAACTTTTCCATAGAGGTGCCCCACCATTTCTGGGGACCCTGGGCTACTCCTCAAAACCTCAGAACAGCCCTCTTCTAATAAATTAAATGAAGACCACAATGAAAAAAATGATAGTCACATTTTCACGTTGTGGAGAAATGATGAATTAAAAATTCAAAACAATCTTTGAAACAAAACACTGAAAAAATATGTGAAAAATGTATGAAATATTATAATAATATATAATATTATATTATATTCTTATAAATGAAGACCACAATGAAAAAAAATTATCAGTCACATTTTCTCGTTGTGGAGAAATGAAGAATTAAAAATTCAAAACAATCGTAGAAACAAAGCACTGAAAAAAATATAAAATATTATAATAATGTATAATATTATTATACACTAGCCAATACCCATGCAATGCACAGGCTATATGCGTGAGCACAATAACAGTTGATTGAATTAGCCGGTTTTACTTGCATAAACAGCTTCAAAATGCAGTTTTCACTTCGTAGCTAATTTCAAAACCTGCCGCATCATCTTTGTTACACAGTAAAACTGGTGTATGCGGAAAACAGACCCATTATTCATCGTGGTTTTGGAGGAGATGCGTGAAATTGCGCAAATCGCCACTCGGTAATAATATCTAAATTATAATAAATATAATAATATGTGAAATATACAAAATGGAACATTTGGACTCATCATTTTTCTTTGGCACGTTTTACACTCTATTGGAACCCGCCTCCATCTTGAAAGTCATGATAAGGCGATTGACAAGCACGAACGAATAGGAAGGATAGGGGAACAGATTGCAATCTATTCGTTCGTGCTTGTCAATTGCCTTATCGTGACTTTCAAGATGGAGGCGACTGGAAACTACCTCAAGGTTAGGTTTGCATAAACAGTCTGTTTTAATAAACTACCTGTGCATTTTCAAAGTTCTCAGTGCCTCGTTTTAAATCTCAGGGCCCTCAGAATTCTAGCGATCAAGTGTGGAGCTACTTTGAGCCTTGTTAATGATGAAAAAAATAGCGATTTCTTTGCATGGCAACGTTATGCTCGATTCACTACCATTGTAAGCCTGTTGGGAGCTTCGGCTAAAAAGCCATTTATTTAGAAATGTTGCGTGCGTACGGAGGTGGGGTATTCGACAAAGGTTAGTACTCGTTATCATGTTTCAATACACCCCAAGTCAATTTCACGCCGGAATTCTCCTTTAACCAATGCCAGATTTTGTCCATAGTGGCTTTTATTGGACACAAGTCATTTCTGAAAAACTGCAAATGAGGACATTGGTAATGTATGCAATTTATTTTCATACATGTCTTTTAGACCTCACTTAGAATAGAGGTGTACCTCCAGGGTTGTGTAAGCGTGTCTTTCTCGAGAAGCACAGGTACTGCATGATTTTTTTGAGTTTTTGTGTTTTTTACAGTCTTTGAAAAAAAAGAGCGATGGACTTCATACTTTGCAATAGGTTTCAAAGTACAAACGTTTCCTCAGTATTCTGGCTACTTTTTTGTGAAAGTTGCAAATCTGTAGCACGTATGGTTGATTTCTTGTGAATTTTCAAAATTTTGAACTTTAGAGGCTTGCCGTAGTGCCACTTTCGTGACTACTGGCCTGTTTTTGCAGCTGAGGTAATCTGGCATGGGACTGGATCTTTGTGCAAAGATTGGGGATTTTTTGCAGACGGAAAGTAGGATTTCCTCAGAAGAAGAACATGCAGGATAACAATAATGTCCTGGCCGGCCCCTAAAAAAACACCTGACATTCAATATATGTGGACGGATCTGTCATATTCCAGTATTGGACAAAAAAATGGGGTTTTGTTTTGTTTTCAGGTTCAAGGTCAGAAGTTTAGTAAAGCTTGCTTATTTCCATCAAAATTGAATCATCATAAGCCAAGTTATGCTGAGTCCAAATGCAGTATCAGAAAATATCTCGCAAGGAGCATGGCATGGTTGCATATTTCAGTGTCCCTGCAACACTTCCTTCACCCCAAACCCCACATCCCACAGGTAATATATCTTCATGCATTTTTTTTTATTATATTATTTTTTTGCATTGAAACTTTGGGGTCTGGCTGATCCCGCTTGTCTTCATCCAAAATTGGGCCTCCATACTCCAAGTTATGCAGAGTCCAAATGCACTTTCAGAAATTATGGGGTAAAATGGATGATTTACGCTCCCAGTATAAGAAACTATGTGGGAAGGAAGACGGCATATAATCCCTGTTTCAATGTATGTCTTGTATCCAAATTTTTGTTGTCAGACTGCAACTAAAAACATGCTAATATGCATGCTGGTATTAGAGGTTCATTGTACCAACGAACAAAAAATAAAATGAAAAATTAAAAAATAAATCTGTGCAATGTTCCAAAAAAGAGTTAAGTTGGTCATATTTTCTACGCCTAAGAGTTGATTCAGCTCATCATTTTCTTAAACAATATTACATCTTCAGCCTCACAGCTCGGCATGCTTATCCGGGTTCCTGCGGAGATAATGAATGCACACATCTGTGCCCCTGCTACATGTCCCTCCCATTGTAAAGACTCCCATACTCCTTAAAGTGCAGATATTTCCTTCAGATGTAATTTATCTACATCCTTTCTAAAAAATACCAGCATTCACCAGCCTAAACTGGTCAAGCTAGTTTTAGCTGTTTTTGACAGTTTCAGCTGGTCGACCATCCCTTCACCAGCAGTGTCCAGCTTACTTTACCGTCTTTACTGAGCTTTGTTAACAACAGAGACCAGCTTTCACCACCTACATTCAGCAATGACCAGCTAATGGTATGGAAAACAAAGCTTAGAATTCAGCTGGAAATGCCAGCATGGAAACTAAAAGTGGTTTAGGCGTCCTAAATTTTCTATGAGAGATTTTTGCCTTCAGTTTCGCCTTCACCAAATTAAATGGTTGGATTCAGGTCAGGTGACCGACTTGGCCATTGTAGACTATTCTACGTCTTTGCCTTCAGTCTTGGGTTGATTTTGCAATATGCTTCTGCTCATTATTCGTCTGCCATGTGAAGCACTTTTCGATAAGTCTTCAAGCATTTGACTGAATCTGAAGAGATAACATCGACTTATTCAATCCAAATTTCAATTTTGCCAGCTGTCACATCATAAATAAATATAAGAGAACCATTTCTATTGGCAGCCAAACATGCCTACATAAACACAATCTTTCACTCATTTGTCCACAGGATTTTTTTCAGGGCTGTACAAGCTGTTGACTGCGTTTTGGGAAGCCTGTTGATTTTGCAGCCCACCGACTGTTTGCACCTTTGAGTAAACCCAATGGATTTACTCTGATGAAGTCCTCTCTTTATTGCTGACACTGCTACAAATATGACTACATCCTTTAGGGTGTTCTTGGTCAGGCCAACCCAACAATCTTCACCACAGAAATAATTCTTCTGCTATCCAGCTCAGTCATTATCTTTGGTCTTCCAAGAATTTTGGTGCTCCTATAAGCTCACTGCCCCATTCATTCTTTTTCTTTAAGAATATGATTTGGCCACACCTATAATATTATCGCTATTTCTCTCATGGTTTTCTTTTTTCTTTTTCAGTCTAATGATGGCTTGCTTCACTTGCAGTGATAGCTCTTTAGAATTCATATTGAAAGTTCTCAGCCACGTATTATAAATGTAAATGCTGTACTTGAAATGAACTTCTGGCTTTTTTTTCTGATTACTTTTTAAAGGAAATAAAAGGTAACTCTGACATTCTTCACCCAGTTTGGATGTAAATGCCCTCAAATGAAATCTGAAAGTCTGCTCATTGTGTGTCTATTCATTATTTAATTGCTTCTCCAATATGCTGTAATTGACTTTGTTAATGTCCAAGCATTTGCGAAAGTGACTGAATTCTGAGACATTACTGTTTGAATTACCCAATGAATCATGCCGCTTTTATACTGCGCGTCTTGTTTAGTATTTATTACAGTGTATTTCACATAAACCATACTTCCTTCTCACGACACCTCTACCCAAATGCAATCAACCAGCACACAAATTTGCTTGGTGTGCACTGAACTGAATGTTATCAGATTTGTGACTTCAGTATGCATGAAAATATCAATCCTGATCTTGTTGTACAGGATATCTACCTCCAACTCGTCAATACAGCACACAATTAAGTGCGATCAGATTGGCTTTGACCTGATGAAAGCCAACTGACATTTCCCCACTAAGTTCGTTGGATTCCTAATTATATTGCTGGTTTTGGAATGCATTTTCATACATTATAGTTATAATAGTATTACTAATTACAGATATTCCTGTTAGAGTCTGATAAATGACCCATCAGATTTTGTTTTGCTTTTAAGGGGGCCGCTAAGCTGTCATGGAATTACAGTCCCATTCCATTTTGGGTTGTAACTCTACATCTAAATAAGATAAAATCAAATATGATATGTCATATTGAAGGTATTTACTTGTTCTTTAATATTATTAAGTGAAAATATATTTTTTGAGAAATTTAAATTGAAGAATCAAGCAAAAACCACTCCGTCACAGAATTACACAAAATTGACGTGGTTTTTTTAATGTTGTGTTTAACTATCCAGTGAGTGATGGTCACGCCATGTTCTCCCTTCTCTGGCACTGCAAACTCACTCACTCACTCACTTACTCTCTCGCTCGCTCGCTCACTCACTCACTCAATCGCTCGCTCACTCACACTCACTCACTTATTCTCTCACTCGCTCACTCACTCGCTCGCTCACTCACACTCACTCAATCACTCACTCACTTACTCTCCCGCTCGCTCGCTCACTCACTCAATCACTCGCTCGCTAGCTCGCTCACTCACTCACTCACTCAATCGCTCGCTCACTCACACTCACTCACTCAATCACTCACTCACTCACTTTCTCTCTCACTTGCTTGCTCGCTTACTCAATCACTCACTCAATCACTCGCTCACTCACTCACTCAATCACTCGCTCACTTGCTCACTCACTCACTCAACCACTCACTCACTCAATCGCTCGCTCGCTCGCTCACTCACTCAATCAATCACTCACTCACTCGCTCACTCACTCACTCAATCACTCACTCACTCAATCGCTCGCTCGCTCGCTCACTCACTCAATCAATCACTCACTCACTCGCTCACTCACTCACTCACTCAATCACTCACTCGCTCACTCACTCAATCAATCACTCACTCACTCGCTCACTCACTCACTCAATCACTCACTCGCTCGCTCACTCACTCACTCAATCGCTCGCTCGCTCACTCACACTCACTCACTCACTTACTCTCTCACTCGCTCGCTCGCTCACTCAATCACTCACTCAATCACTCGCTCACTCACTCAATCATTCACTCGCTCACTCACTCGCTCACTCACTCAATCACTCGCTCACTTGCTCACTCACTCAATCACTCACTCACTCGCTCACTCACTCACTTACTCACTCAATCGCTCGCTCGCTCGCTCACTCACTAATGTATGTTAAGTGGGATCCAGGTATATTACATGCCTTGTGCACTGCATTAGTGTTGTGCTTGTTTTTTCTGTTCCTTTTTTTTTTGCTGCACATTGCTTATCATTTCTTTCTCAGCGTTAATGAGGTTTGTTCATCATAATTGCACAACGTTTTACATCCCAAAAAATTCGATCATACAGCGTGGGGAAAAAGTAAGTTAGCTTGCAGCTTTTTTTTTTTAAATTTTGCACCTTTATAACTGTTAACTTTTCGACCAAGCATTAGTTAATTATTTCGCACCTCCAATTTTCAAAGAAAAAAATTAAGGTGGATCATTTATTCCCCGTTTTTGGCCATTAAAATGCATAAACAATGTCCAGTGTAATTTTTCTTTAGAACTGAAAGCTCGACTGTTTCTGCCAGACTGGTTTGTTAAATTCATTGGTGTGTGTCATCTACTATGTACTCTGTGAACAAACAGTTTGCGTTTTTAATTTAATCAGTTTTCTTTTTTCTTTTTTTCTGCCAAACTGTCAAAACAAACACAAATTCCCTTTTGCGGGAAAAGTAAAAAAGTACAATAACTGGAGATAATCCCAATTTCTTAAGTTATAACCATGAAATTAACTTTCAACAAACCTGCTCATTCTTATTTGCTTGCACAGGTCGCCAATTTTGGATTATACTCTTATTTTATTATTATACTGGGGTTATACTTGATTGTACATTGTCCCAAAATGACTCACTTAGCAAAGAGGGAAAATTTCTTTGCAATTGTGCATGGTCTACAAAAGTGGAAGTTACAGTGCTCCTTCAGTCACCTTAGTTACGATTACACAGTCATGAACCTTATTTAACCTCAGGTAGCTTAGAAACTGCAATATTCTTCAGCTCAGTCCTCGCTCTAGTGACCAGGTTGTCTATCAGGGCAAACAGCAAGGTGAAGTAGGAGTCAGCTGTCTGACTGCGTGACCCGTGGAGGTATTTTGCTGGTCTTTCGACAGGCCTTTTGGGGGAAGACCTGGAGGGGGTAGGGCAGTGCAGGTAGTTCTCTCAGGGGAACCATTTTATTTAAAAAAAAAAGCAATCAAACAATTGGACGGCAGCACTCTCATGAGTAAACTGTGGAATAGGAGTTGTCTGTGTGCCTTAATGGATGACAGTCTGGTGGAGGGCTTTGAGGGTGGATTGTTATTGCGAACTGAGAGTTTTGTCCAGTTTTTTTTTTTTTTTTTTTTTTCCAAAATAAGCGATCGTTTGGCAATAACATCGGCTATTTGATGCGGTAACACGATAACACTGAAGTGACTTTCAGTAACTATTGTAGACACCTTGAATATGGATCAGCCAGTAAAGTAATATACTTTAATTTACATTTCCTCCAGATCAGAGCAGCTCACTGAGCTGACGCTTCATTGGCTGGCAGAATTGCTTGTCACAAGGAAAATAAAATATTCTGCTCGGCTTCTCACTTATAAAGTATGTAGCTTCTCACTCATGCAGTATGTATAAAAAATGAAGTCCAGGAATGTATAACGTACATGGAAAAGCGGATTTGAATGATGCGGTTAGCCGTAGCATCCCCTGGGACTGAAGTATTGAGCTTACAGAGCTCCCTGTGATTAGAGCTGATCTCCCCTGTGTGGCAGTCTGGCTGTAAATCGGGCTGTTTGTGTTTGGCTGAGGTATGAGTATCTCGGGGCCTGAGTGCTTCCTCTTTTATCTTAAGAGCCCGATTTGCTATATAATAATAATAATAATTATTATTATTATTATTATTATTGTAGTAGTAGTGGCTGTACTAGTAGCAGTAGTTGTGGAAACAGTTGTAGTTATACAAACAATAGTAGTAATAGTAATTGTAGTTGTAGCAGTAGTAGTAATGGTAGCAGCAGTAATATTAGTAGTTCTATAATTGCCTGTTGTTGCTTTTTTCAGTTGCAGGGCTGAAGAAATGGCTGGCAGCTTGCAATTTTGAGGGCACTGTCGTCAGTCAACAGAAGTGTCTCTCAGAAAAAAAAAATCACACTGATCAGATAAATATCTCAGGTCTATCCCATGGCAGAATGATGAGATGGATTTCGTGGTCTCAGGCATGAATGTGTCAAAGTATGGCTGCGCTTAAGGGATTTTTTTTTTCTTCCTGCTATCCTTACATGGACCTGTTTCCTGTGTGATAGAATCACATCTTCAGAGCATTTAACTGATGATCGATATCTTCACCGTCTCCTTCAACATTGCTTGACCAATGACTCATGAAATGATGGGAGGTAAATTAACTTTGCTTTGTTTTAATCTTTCATAAGCTGCAAACACATTTAAAGGTAAATGTTGATTTGCTCTTGTAGTATAGTCTTTGAGAGGCCCAGCCATACAAAAAAATTCCAAATATACACTATGATGCTAAATAAATGTGTAGTATACTATAGGATAGAGTATTTCTAGGTAAAGAATGTGGTCACATTTATAGCAAAGCCTGGTAGTCACCTCTTTAACCCTGCAACCCCATAGTATATGGGTCCATCAAATCCAGCTATTTTATTCAAACCAGTGGAAATCCAGCCCTATTTTAAATTCTAGTGGAAATCACAAGGTTTCCAACGATCCCAAATATATCCTGCAGAATTACATTTAAATCTTTTTACAATGATATTCAAGATATAGGTCTTTTTTATTCAATGTTATTTTGACGCCATAAAACCACGGTGTCCTGGGTTTGTACTGAATTTCACTGAATATCAATGTGATGTAGCTTCTGTGAGGCGCTGCAACCAGCAGATACAGAATATGTATGTTCCTTTGTCCTACAATATGGGGGGGGGGAAAAAACTTTGAATCTACTGAAATTCAGAGTTTCTAGGATGACATAAGCTCAGTAACAGTGTGCATTTCGCCTTTATCTTTCTTTTGGCACATGCAATGTTTTAATGACTGAGTACAGGCAATTGCTTCTGTGACATGCTTAAAAGTGGAGATTTCATTTATTACGGACTACAGAGATGAAGGCCTTGCCAACTATTTTTCCTTGGGTAACCAGTACTTGGGAATTGCTGCTGCTTTTAATTACATGCATTTGTTTCTTACCCTGCCTCACCCGAAGGGTAAGGGAAGGGGTAAGGTTTTCGGTTCGGTGTGTTTTTGCGTTTGTTTGTTTCTGTGTTTTTTTATTAACACTCTAGCGGCAAAACTAACTGGTTAGATTCACCCCAAATTTGATATAGGGATTACCACTGACCCAGAAAAGATCCCTATTGAATTTGCTACAAATAGGTGAAAGTATGTGCGAGGGGCGGAGTTTGTTGTGGCTAGCACCACTTGTTTACTAAGTGAAATGTAATCGCATTTGTTTATTCAAGATACAGTCTGACCGCTTGAATCATTCTTGTCCATCCAGCTTTAGGATTCCTTACAGGAGAAAGTGCAGCTTACTGTATTTGAAACAAGATATTTGTCTATTTATTCTGGCACAAGCCAATCAGCATATGTAGCTGGAATGCAGGATTGAATATAAGCCTCAAGGGCCTCCATTATCCCATCTTAGTGGAGAAATGAGTCAGATAAGCTTGAGTAAGGAGTTAAGGAGAGCACTATGTCTTCCGCTAGCGCGAAGCCTGGCCTAGCACTTAAAGTTTCATTTTCCGCATCGCCAAGATTGAAAAGTGTAGTGTCAGCTTGCGAGCCATCACACTTCAGGGGCTGTAACTTGTTATATTGTGTCACTTCCCAAGTCATTTTCAAGTCTCCAAGGTGTCTAAAACTTGTCATGAAAAAATATTTCTGGCATAAAAAAAAGATTAATGCTCTTAATTCACCCATATACTATGCATTTATTCTAATATTTAATAAGACTTTCATGAAGAGCATATTTCTACGCTGCCGTTGGAATTCGCCTGCAACTGTTACCTTGAGGAGAAAGTTTTGTAATTTGCAGCGGACAGCAGTCTCTGTACCACTGCAGGAGGAAGTGGCTCCATGGCACAAAACAAATAGCCATTTCCTCTAAAGAGCTTTCTGAAATAAGCTGGCATGTAATATTTCAATTATGAAAAACAACAGATCCTGGCACTGTCAACTCTATCTTCAACCAGCCTTATGTGAGGTGACATTGGAGCGGCTTGATGTGAATTTGTCTTCTTTGAGTTTCCATTATAAATGATCAATAGCACTTAAAAACACCTCATCTTAATCAATATGATGCAATCATATTTTATTCTCTCCTTTTGGAGTGATGAATTTCTTACCTTCTGCCATGTGACTATGGGAGTTAGTTTAATGAAATGGGTATTAACATCCATACAGCCAGATAACTGCCAGCTCAGGCCCGTGGTGCGAAGCTTTAGAAGATTACTTGTGACTTCTTTACATGACACCCTGAAATAGAAAAGCGCAGTCAGCAATTTCCTAAAAAGGGTTCGCTCAAGTGGGTCTTAAATCTTTGATCTTAATTTTTTAAGTAGAGTTTGACGCGGGAACTTCTGACCTTAGTCTTTGAAAGTGGTGACAGTCTGTTGATAATCAAAGCCAATGTGGCTTTTTTCATTAGCTACTTCTTCGCGGTAATGATATGCAAGAAGAGAATTGACGTATAACTTCTATCTTTGTGTTGCGGCTCACACTCTCATGCCTATGAACAATATAGAGTCCCTGACAAGCATGTTTTTGGACTGTGGGAGGAAACCTGAGTCCCTTGAGAACATGCAAACTCCACACGGAAATCCCCAGGCCAGATTTGAACCCACAAACTTTTTGCTATGAGGTGGCGGTGCTACATTTTATCATTAGTTTTACTACTACTGCTGCCGCCACTACTAGTACTACTTGTTTTTTTGTTTATGATTATTAAGTGAGTACGTCATATTGTACATTTTGGGGTGAACTTGTAACTGACGTAATCTCGGTTGCTTCCCTTCACTTCAGCTGTCTCAGCAGGAAGGTTTGTCGTTGAAATCCATGGCTTCACTGCATCTTCTCCCTCCAGGAACCCCTGTTTCCTCACACACTCCAAATGCACGCTGGGAAACAAACTGGAGGGTCTGAATTGGCACTACAGTAAATTTCTCTTAGTTTGAGTGAATGTTGTGTCTGACCGGCAATGGATAGATGATCTGCTGAAGGTGTCTCCCTTCCTCTCACCCCAAAATGAACAGGAATACAGTAAGTGTGACAGATAGTGGTAAGAGGAGACAGTGTGCGCTTGAGTATGTCATTATGGCAGTATCGCTCGACAGCGCCTTACAAGCCTTTTCGTGCTTCTGATGGCAATCCCCTCCAGTACCCAATCAGGTCCAATCACGCGCCCTTTTGCTGATTACTGTGTTCCACCTTATTTTTAGGAGTGCTTGTTTTGTGCAGAAATTCTGTGCTCTTTTTTTTTTGTGTGTCTCCATGGATACCCCCCCCCCCCCCCACTCCCCCAGAGACGCCCGCAAAGCAGTGAGCAGCTATTGTCTGAAATGACACCAAGAGCAGGACAAGCAGTGAAAGCGAAGGGCTTGTCATGACATAGCAAGCGCCAAGCAGGAACACACTGGCACACTCTTGCACATTCCACTGCTTCGTTAGCGGTAAGGCTGAGCTGCACATTGTGTGTTTCACAGGGTCCCACAAAACTCGCTCAAGGAAAGAGAAGAGATGTGTCCATGAACTACATTTTATATTCCCATGCAGTGGCAGTTGCTGGCATAAAACATCCCCTTAACTAACTAACTAACTAACTAACTAACTATGATTAGTCTTGACCTGATTTCAGTCATTTTCCTCATTAACAAGTTCCAATGATACAAATAATCCATTGGCTGCCAAACATGCAGCTTCCTATTTGATGCAATGTTAGGGCAATTATATCATAAATTCACTTTAGAAAAGTTTTAGCCTCTAGCCTAAGTAGGCTACGATTTCTTAAAAAAAAAAGGAAAGAACTACTGTACATTGGAACTTTTGCATTGCAATGTTGCCTAAAAAAACAGATTTGAAGATTGTTCAAAAGAAAATGTGCAGAATTTTGCATTCAAATGAAGCATTATATTGTCTGGTCTACCTTAACACAGAGAACCAGTTACACCTCATGGTGTTGAATTTTCCTGGAGTTGACTTATCATTAATCAAGAAAAATGATCAATAATAAATCGAGACTAATAGTCAGTTTAAAGTGATGTTTTACACCCCCCCTATTCACTGCTTAGGGTTCTGCCACTGCTCTCATGAGTTTATTTATGCAATGTTTCAAACAGCATGGCAAAGGGAGAGGAGTTATGCAATACAATATACTGTAGTGCAGGCAGGAAGTGACATCATATCAGCAGTTAGTGGGTCACATTATGTAATGACTGCTGCTTATAACCAAAGATAAATAAAAAGATGACATACTATGTAAGAGATACAATTTGGTTCCTCAGTTACATAAACGGTAAGAATTTTACGTTACATTAAGAGGGCTTGCATTTATTCCATAGCAAAGCTGCCATCGCTTCGTTTAAACCAACACTGTTCACCTTTTTGTTCAGTATTTCTCCAACTGTTATCTCATTCTTAAATTATGTTTGTTTCAAAATCCAGGTTCAAGAAGTAGAAATCAACCGACGCATATTGTCCCGATCACCTGAATTTGATACTTGCGTCAATAATTCCTCCACATGGAGGTAAAATTGCTTTGTGAGAACAGTTTGCTGACTTCATAGGTGTTAGAAAGTAGTGGCAGGACTTCTACATACTTGGAAAGAATGCAGAACCGCTATTTATATATCTATGTTTGTTACTTACCACAGTGTTCCTGAGGATTTGCTTCTGTATCCATGGCGATGGAACTCTCTGGAGCATTTTTTTTGGTTGTTCTTCTTTTGTCTTCTAAAATGACTGTGTGGATTGTCCTTGTATGTCCCTACATCTGCAATAATACTCACCTGACTTTACCATGTCTGTCCTTTAGCATTCAACCCTTCTGCAAGGAAACAATTATTACCCCCCACCCGAAACAATTCAATATCCTCTTCATGTAACTTCATTTAATTGTGCTGCAATCAAATTAAATATGCTCCAACCCTATACCGTACACAAATATACATTTGTAGAGTGCATCACAATTCGGCGAGCAATGCATTGGTGGTTAGAAACACCATTACATTATAACTCTGCAATTATTTCAGCATTTATGGAAGTTTGTGCATGCTTAACCATTGATCCTTTTTATGTTTTCTTTTTATATTCCTTATTAGATGTTGTGCAGTTATTAAAGCGACTTATGTGCAATTCTGCTGACACTCATGAGCTCAAAATAGCAGAGGCTGAAATTGGTACTTCAACGTCGCGTTCAGACTGTAAGTTTCTCATTTGTTTAACTTGACAGAGATACATTTCCTTTATTTTTTTCGATGAAACTTATTCGCAAATGAGAAATAAGTCACAAGGCAGCGTTATCATTAATCACACTGAGTGATTAAGATAATTAAATGCTAAGCTAGCTTTATTAGTCAGGATACATCTGAGAGCAAGATGTAAATGCATGCCTTCTGAGCAGGAAAAACCGCATTCATAAAAAAATTCTGAGATTTATTGGCCGTCAAAATCTGCTGTTTTAATGCTGGGCAGACTGTCAGGGTGAACAAGATCTTAGCTAGCATGTGACTTTCAGCAGGTTACTTGTAGCATGATAGCATGAGGATGTTTTCAGAATGTGCCTTTTGTGCTCATTTTCCTGCATTTCTGCCCTGTCTTCTCACAGCTACTGTATCCTTCATTAAATCAGACTAAGTAAAGGTGAGGTAAAGGTATGTACTCTTATCGCGCTTTATTTTGAGCCCCAGTGATGTGAAGGTGAAAAGTTTTGTTCTTTGGTATTTTTAGCTGTCTATTAAAATATCTGCTGTTCCTTGATTGCTACGCATGCTGGGAGAAGCTACAGAAACAGACTATAACGTAATGACGGTAAACAACCACTATTTTACACCAGATTTATGTGTGTATGTGTGTGTGTGTGTAAATATTTTATAAGACCCTATCTTACCTACTGTATATCAAACGGCTCAAAATGTTTCTTGTTCTCTTTTGCGGTCCGACACACAAAGTTCATGAGATTGTCAGTTTGGTTGTACCCTGTCTGTTGTAAAGGCCACTTTGGCCACACTTCCCTGATGGTAATAGCATGTATTGTGTCCATGTTTGCCCAGACTTCATGATCACTCACATTTACATTTTTTTTTTTTCTTTTTGGTCGCGGTGACCTTGCCTGAACTATCTCACTTAAAGCTTGTAACAGATATTACTATTTACTCTACACTTTGTACCTCCACTTCACTTTGAAACAGTTATTTACAACAAAGCTTTACTTCATACAGTTTGACAGCCTGTTTTTTTGAGCCATTTCTACACTGCTGGGCAATGAAAGATATCATGTCATAATTATGGCAACTTTGCCAAGCAAGTATGTCATTCTGTAAGCATTAAGGTTTGAATTAACATTGAATTGACTGGGCTGCCAGCACTCTCTTTGGATGTCATCACTGCCGTATTATCTGTTGTACTCACGCCTGGCCACCATTTTGATATTTTAACAGAAAGTAATCCAATCTGTTTTATTTAAGTTTATTTTAGTCACATGTTGTCATTTCAACATGTCAAGTTATCAAGTGAAGTAAAATAAAGTCAAATTGGAGTCCTCCATTTCTTTTTTGTTTAATGCCAATTGTATGTTGAACTGCCAACTTAAAATACAATATGTTGAAATCACACAATGTGCAACCATGTGTTCAGTATACTGTAAATAATGTGCGTGAATACAGAGTGGTAGTTGCGGTGAGTTAGACTTGGGAAACTCAGCTCTGCATATTTTGTGCGGCACAATCTCTGCTGATGAGCCGCTCAAACATCATGTCTCTCTGACTACATCTGTGCCGCTCACACAGATTGCTCGGGGACAACCGCCAATCACTAATGCACCAGTGCTTACTGTTGCACAAAACTCTACACCTCTGAGTACATCTCTCTCTCTCTCTCTCTCTCTTTTTCACTTTCTCTCCTTGAAAAATTAAAAAATGCATTCCCTTGTCTTCATCCTTCCATAACATGTGGATCTTTCCTTCCTTCTGTAATCAGTTTTTTTCCTTAATTGGTTTGCCAATCGGTCTGAAACTGCACTTGGATATTGCTCATTGGCCTAGACAAGGACTGATTAAGCTAATTTTTTTTTTCGTTTTCCCAAATTTTAGCTGTTTACGAGCAAATATAATGTGTTTATGGGCATTTTTCTTAAGTCTGTGCGAAGGTGTGGCACAGGCATCTACAGAAGTCTGTGCATCATTCCACTGTGGACTGCCCATGTGTGGACAAGGTTTTTAATTTTAACTTTCTGATTTGTACCAATTATCCAATAAAACAAAGAGAAAGGTAACGCAAATCATTCTGTTATTATTACTGTGTTGCTGTAGGGGACATTGTGCAATGAGTTAAAAAAATAAAATAAAAACAACAACATGCAAATCTTATGCAAATCACCTGCCCCCCATAACACTCTCCACCCAAACCACACCTACCTTACCCCCAATGCCACACCCCCCAGGTGTGAATCTTGTGGAAGCATATGTACTATCGCATCCATGTGTCTTAGATAAAGTTAAAGTAAGTGACGTCATTGCAGAAAGAACTAATGGCTGCCAGACAAACAGGCGCACACTGTCTTCGCGTCAGAGGCAGCGGGCCAACAGGAGAATAAAGACACTCCTCCGCCTCCCTCACTCTCTCTCCTACCCTCTCTCCCTCCCTCCCTCCTTCATCTCCTAGCACAGAATATGAAGAACATCCCGCCTGCTAATCTCATGGGACGGAACTGTGCTGAGAGTGTGTGTGTGTGTGTGTGTGTGTGTGTGTGGGTGAGGGGGTAGGAGTGAGAGAGATTTGTGAGGGAGAGAAAGAGAGGTTAGCTGAGAGGAGAGAACGACAGAAGAGAAGACAGAGGAAAGAAGGAAGGGAAATATGGGAGGGAGGGGAATGATGCAGAGAGGAAGAGTGCGGGAGAGAGAGAGCAGAGAGTGGAAGGGTGTGAGGGGAGAGGGGAGGGAGAGAAAGAGGGTAACAGAGGGGAAGAGGAGAGAGTGAGGGATGAAGGAGGACGGGAGTGGGTGGTTGGAAGAGTGAGTGAGAAACTGACAGGTGAGATGGAGGAGGAGTGTAGACAGAGGTAAAGGAGAGAGAGAGAAAGAATTAGGGAGAAAGGGAGCCTCCATGTTTCCGCGGTTTTGCGTTAAAAATAAACCTGCAGCGACTGCCTCGTTCAGACACAATCCGTCTCCCCATCCCGGTGTCGACATTCCCACCGCACACGCTGGCAATGGGAATTACAGCAATGCCCCCACTCAGGCTCTTACACGCGGTGCGCTTTTACCCCATTAAACTGCGTACATACACGACCACCATCACATCAGGGATGCTCGCTATTCTCAGCTATCATCTACAAATCCACACTTTTCCAGGGCAAAAATACTGTATATCAGTGTCGTGCTTTTGGACATATTTTTTTTTTTAGTATCATTATGGAATGAGCTTAGTCTACACACACACACACGCACACAAATCCTTCAGAGTCACACCATGTGATTCGCACTCAGCCAGTTGGTGTGATTACACCCTCGGAATAGAATCGCACTTCCCCAAGCAAAATGTCAGCCCTTACGTCGCTCTTGGCTGACAATACAGGTAGGTGCTTCACAAACATGGCCTCTCTGCGAATTCTGCATATGTTGAAGCAAATCCCTTTTCACCGTATTCGGAGGTTTGAACCCTCAAAGGGATGGGATCACATAAGTCATTAGACTTGCCTTCACTGAGTGCTCTAAAGCTGAAGGAACAATCACTACTGACAATTTAAAGCCCCGTAAACACAATAAAAATTGTGCTCACTCAACTTGTGAGTGAACAAATAACGGTGATAAACCCGACTCTTTGCCTTCGCAGAACTTAACTCAAAGCAGCGACAGGCATACCAAAGAAAACGGCCAAGCTGTAACAAAAGTTTGTCAGATGCCTTCCTTTTTCAAATAACCAGCGACACGAAATGGAAACTTCGCACCACAACTCTTTGAAGTCCGTACATTTTCACCTGAAGCAAACTCCTATAAATCACACGGCCTGTAACAAACCCAGGGACGAACCAACTGCGCATGTGCACTCACGCTTCAAGACAAACTTTTGACAAACATCTAACAAACTTTTGTCACAGCTTGGCCGTTTTCATTGGAAGGCCTGAGCAAGATGACTTGACTTTGTTAAGTTATCATTCTCCTCAGTGAAGAACACTAGATTAGAATTAAAAAAAAAAAAATCCCAATAAATCTACTTAAAAAAGGGTTAAATCCTGTGAAATAAGATGGCACAGCTCCGGAACTGAAAAAGAAAATGCAGCCATGTTTATTAAGAAGGACGGCCAAGCGCTAACAGACTGAAGAGATTCAGTACTATCCTGCATTGTCCGTTTCTTTCAAAGCTTTCAGTAAATTGCTACCCACAGAAATTGCAAATCTCAGCTGTTTACTTATACGTCTGTTCTCTTGCACAATGGGTGATAGATTGCTTTTCTGTTCCGATTCAGTGGCCCCAACTCCAAAGAGCATCTCAGACTGTCACTCTTGTACTGCTGACTTTTTTTAAAACGGCGACTTGAGTTTGACTTAAATGTCCTCAGATCCATAATCATTTCACTGTGTCAGAAAATGCCTCAGTTTGCAATCAGAAATTATCCGCTTCATTTAGGTAATTGAAAGAATTATGGTATACATTTTTACAAAATGCTAATTATGAGTAACTGGATTTCCAACTGACGCACACAAGTTGATGTAAGTTTTTGACCGTGAGTACCAAATTCAGATCACGAAAGTCATCCATGGAATTTCTATCTCAATAGCAGGGTTAACCAATCAGCATAAATTTTGCTGGGCTTGTGGGTGGAGCAAACATTCTGACCCCACTTTGGATAAGAACTGTTTATTTTCCTTTTGTGACAGTCCTCTATTTTTTTCTTTTTATTTTGAATTACACATGTAGCACTCAATTCTGTCCTCTTGATCAAACCCCAGGCACTCATCGGTCATGCCTCAGCAGAAACTGTCGAATAGGCTTTCGCAAGCACTGCTCCGGCTGGCCTTGTTCTTTTGTTGTGTTGGAGTCTGCTACATCGCAAAGTACAAAGCCTGAAACCACTACTCCTGCTTCTACTGAAGGACGGTACATACATCCCATTTTCTTGTGGCCGACTATTTTAAAATGGGGCAGACGGGTAAGAAATGTCTTCGCTCTGCAGTCCGTATGAAATTTTGGGATGTGTTGAAAGTATCGAGGCTGATATTTTATTTATTTATTTTTTTGACGGGTGCGTGTAAATTATTTAAAGTGTCTAAAGTATGGTTTAGGCAGTTATGTGGTGTTTTATTCTCATTGATTCAGAGCAGTTAAAACCCCTTGCTGACGGGCGTGAGGTGAAGAAATATATGATTCATTTAACGATTTAGTGATTTAATGGGTTCTTATCAGGACTGTTAAGACATGGCTTAATAATCTGTATTCTGTGATTTTCTGCTTTTATTCAGTTAATGTGTGAGACTCTTCTCATTAAAACCCACCTCGTCACTGTGCAAATTTATTTTACTGTATGTATAATTCTCTGCCAGACAGGGCTGCCAGTCCTTACAATTTTGTCACTTTCCCAGTGATGTAATTGTCAAAGGAGAGCTGAGAAAATAGAGGGAATGCACAATGCCATAGCAAACTAAGAAATTTTATAAAGTTCTGACAGGATTTGAAAGTCAGTTGGGCTGGCTGTATTAGCTAGCTCTCAGCCCATTGATACTGGCCAATCCTCTCCTTCTTGTACCGCTATTGGCCGTCTTATTTAATTAGCCTCCCTCAACATACTTGGCTGCTTCCTACTGCATGCAAACTGCTGCACGCTGACAGTGTAAAAGTGCTCTCTTTTACGCATGTTTACTGCGGCTAATCTAAATGGTTTACGATGGTTTTGCAACTGCACTTCAGTGGCGTAGCCAGCGGGGGTGCTAAAACATGTCCCTTTTTGACAGCAATTACTAGTTCTCAATCATTTTCCTTTGTTGACGCATTTTCCGATTATTGTAATTGGCAACCGAAGACACGGTTTCTCTCCATATGCGATCTAACAGCGATTAAATCATGGGCTACATTCAGCACCTGTTAAGTGCGGAGTGCTCTCGGAGTGGACCCTCTCTTAATTATGAAAATGACTGTGAACTGGTCAGGACTAATAATTGTTTTAAATGGAAGTTTTGTGCAACCCAGTTCTCTGTTCTTGTTACGCATCAGTATACTGAATTTAGCTTTTAAATATTTGATTTAATCGCTGTTAGATTGCATATGAAGAGAGGCCGTGTCTTCGGTTGCCAATTACGATATTTGGAAAATGTGTCAATAAAGGAAAATGATTGAGAACTACTAATTGCAGTCAAAAAGGGACGTGTTTTCGCACCCCCTGCTGGCTACACCACTGCACTTTCACGATGGCACACTTCAGTTTTGCTACTATGTCCAAGTATGTTTTTTACTATAGATACTGTAAATGCAAGTTATGAACATAAATACTACTTAAGAATCAGTAATAAAACTTTATAAAAACTATTTGCATTACATCTGAGAATATTTTTTTGGGTTCTGACTCAATACGGACAATCAAACAAAAGATCGAATCAGCAGCAAACACTGTTTGATTAAAGTACCGAACGGACTTGGACATTGTCGCAAAGCACCGTGTGCAGTAGCGAAAGTGCACTAAGTGCACAAAAGCCAAAGTAGCAAAACTACAGGTTACCATCTAGCACCCCAACTCTGCCCCAAAGTGTGGATTAGACTATCATTAAAAGGCAGCACCACATTGTAGTGGACAGCACTGTGAACTCGCGGCACAATCTCAAGGCTGAATCGACCCAAGTCTTTCTGTGTGGAGTTTGCATGTTTTATTTGGGTCTGTGTGGGTTTGCCCTGGGTACTTCAGTATCCTCCCACAGTCAAGACAAGTCATCAGCCTATTTAGCGTAGTTTTTAAATTGATAAATATGAATAGCGGCTGGATCTGTTTCATGATGTACCCCGTGTGCGGGGTTTGGCGGCAGGCCTACCTGCTTTATCCACTCATGCTTGTGGGACTGGTGGGAGGGCTTGCAGAATGGTACCGAGCTGGCAAATAAAACTGTGTTGTGTTTTTGCTAATACCATCTAACTTTGACAATAGTAGTCCAACCGAACTGTTCTCATAATCGCACGGATGCGGCCTCATTATTTCTAGCTCATATATTTTGTATCAGTGAAGTGTCTCAGCAGGTATGTTTCATCTGAGGTAATGCTGTAGTTAGTAAGCTATTGGCAGTGCAATTATTTGCTGCTGTAAGATTCACTTTTCCGGTGGCTAAACAGTCCGTGCACATCCTAGTGCTATAATTGGGGACATCTCTGTTTGTCTGTCAGTCTGTGCTTGCAAGGCACCTCATTACTCCGATCGCCTCCAAACTTTGCCAAAACACTGCTCTGGGGTCTGGAATAAGTTTGGTTGCACCAAACATTGCTAGAATTTCCCACATTTTAAGATGTTATCATTTATCAAAAAA
This sequence comes from Gymnothorax reevesii, assembly GCA_029721435.1. Lineage (NCBI taxonomy): Eukaryota > Metazoa > Chordata > Actinopteri > Anguilliformes > Muraenidae > Gymnothorax > Gymnothorax reevesii. Next base: position 26,848,765 of record CM056589.1, read on the forward strand.
TTAAACAGAACGACCAAGCTGTTTTGCAAATTCTGACATCTTGGTAAGATGCTTTTTCGGTAAACTGCAGGCCGTGGTAAGAGCACCTCACAATGGTTTGTGCTGTAGTCCTCTTGACCAACCAGAAATGGGGACCAACAGTTGTAATGTGGAGGCACAGTGTTTGTAATCGCACTGCAAAGTGTTTTGCAGTTATTTTTACACAATGATAACACTGCCGTTACTTTTCGGCTGCGAGACAGAACCTTGCCAGTGGCCATGCATCGTACAATGACAGCTGTTTCCAAATTGGAGACTTGCGTCTCCGTAGTCTGTTAGGTGCGCCGGTAATGAATTCGGCCGTCACCGTGATGGACTTGGCTCCGGCTGTGAGGGGGTGGCGTAATGAACCTGTTCTCTCCAGCCGACAGTTGAGCGATACAGCGATTCGCGCTCGAGAGCTGGCACTTCTCTCCGCGAAAGAGGGGGACCTCCGAAAGGCCAGCCGTGCAGCGAGCAGGGTCTGCCTCGCGCTGCTCACTGGCTCTTATCCCCAGTGGGATCCATTAAGCCGCGCCATGGACGGGAAAAGACCAGGAACACACGGCTTTTTTTACAGACAAGTTGATTGATAACCTCAGAATCTGCCGGCTTCAAGGAATTCATTCTACTTGGCGCTCAGGAACAAAGGAATTCCAGCAGTATCTGTGTGATGATCATGATAGGTCAGTTCAGCCTCTGATAATTGTACTAATTAATCTAAGGAACGATTTTACCCAAACCTGTTTTCTTCTTTTTTTTTTTTTCTTGTACGTCTCACGTTTCTGTTGACTAAATGGCAGTTTTACACTGAATGAAGAGTTATCTGAGCAGAGACAAATCAACATGCATTTTATTTGCAGATTTCTGGTGAGCACAGAGAAACTACAGTTTCCCATGATGCATTTCTTTTTGTTTTCTCTTGAGGAGACAGTTGAGCAAAAGCCAAGCATCTCGGTGTGGGAGGAGCCCCGGCATGACCTTGCCCTCTGAGGACTTCCTGTCAAAAAGGCAAAATATAAGACCCAAACTTATCTACATCTTTTCATCGCAGTAACTATTTTACTTTCCTGAGGAAAAAAGTGTTAATTTAAGTAAACACACTTTCAATATTCAAATTTTGCATTGATGTATTTTATTGGGCAGCATTTTCAAAATGTTATTATAATTCTCACAGCAATATTTGCACTGTACTTTGGTTGTTTTTGAGGTCGTTGCTGGTGATGCAGACTTGTTTTCTGTTTTGTTTATCGTTTCTTCGGGCTAAATTATATTTCCAAATGTTTGATTTTTTTTTTTTTAATACCTATTGATATACTGTCATGCTCTGCAGTTTTTTTAAGGTGTTTCAGTACAGATGTTTGGACTCTAAAAGCCGTGACGGGTCGTGTTGGGCGGCATATAGGTGCAGTGGGCATTACTGCCACCTCCCACCAATGAGTTTGTGGGTTTGAATCCAGCCTGGGGCCTTTCTTTACGGAGTAAGCATTTTTCTCATTGGATTTCCTCTGGGCACTGTGGTTTCCTCCCACAATCCAAACACATGCAGGTCTGGCTAATTGAAGATACTAAATTGCCCTGACTGTGTGAGTAAATGGTGTGTAATGAGTGAACGGATTGGCGAGCCCTGCCTTTGTGTGTCCCTACCTTTTGCCCATTGGCAGCTGGGATAGGCACAAGCTTCCCCACAACCCTAATGAGGACAAAAATATACATTCACTGAGAGTGATCGTGACTGAACATTGTAATGCTGACATAGCCATCACTCCTGGTAATCGAAAACAACTGAGGTCCAGAACACTGACTCAGAATTCTGGCGTAAAAGCATGCTCAAAGCATATTGTGTGAAGGTTCAAGTTTGCTGGGGCTGTAAGTATGTGCTTCCAGCAGACAATCTCGCAGCTGTTCCAGTTCTGTGCCAGCTATGCAGGTCACGGGGGATCTGGATGGATTCAAATCCTGGTCAGCTGCAACCTAGGCCTACTGTGTGACAAGAAAGAAATGTTGGTGAAACATTATGCCTGGGCAGCGGGGGTTGACACCATGTATTAAAATAAAATGTGTTTCTCTTCATATATATACATATATATATATTTACACACACACACGCACATAATTGGTGTGCTGGTGCGCGGGTGCGGCAAAAATATAAAATGTGCGGCAGAAAACTTGAGGGAAGCTCAATTGTAACCAACATATTTGGCATTTTTGACTGGTTTACTTCACCTACTGGAATAGGTTTTTTCTTCATACATCTCTGGTAAGACAGAAAACATTATGATAAGTGCGTTGATTAATTATTAGCTTTTAAAGTTTATTCTGGTTTCACCCAAATTAGCAAGACTTCAAATCCATTGAAGCCGGGGAAATCCGCGTCGGTTATTTTCTTTCTGAGCGCTGTTTCTATGCCGAGCTGCCCGAACTTCGACTTATCCAAGTAAACTTGGTTCTCGTCGGCCAGCGGCGTGGCACGCCGGGGGGGGGGGACTGATTACCCAGGCCCACAGTGGGAGGGGGGCCCTTGAGAAGCCTGGGATGAAAAGTGTACTTTTTTATTAATTAAATTTTTTTTGAGAAATTAATGTCATTATTGAATCAAAAGCAAATAAATGGATTGGTCAAAAGATAAAAGTTGGTCTAAAATAGAGTAAAATAAAATACTAGGAGCCTCTGCTCCCCTTTATAAAATGTGCAAATGGTATATTCCACCTCTTGCGCTGCACAGGATTGGAGGAGAACAAAGCTGACTAAACATTGATCTCGCCTAATGTTTACAGCTTTAAGACTTTCAACCTCTTCAAGCCTGGAGGTCGCAGGTGCAGTGTGCGAAATGAGCCCCTCCGAAAGCCTTAAAACCAAAATTTGAAGGGGTCTCAAATTTTGTCTGAAGGAATAAAAATAAAATATTTTATTGTCACTAATGGTCACTAAAATGTTTTTAAGCTCACCGTGTCCAGTATACAGAATTCAAAACATTTATTCACAAATATGTTCTATTTTTTGCCAAGCAGAGCCAGCCAGTCCTGTGCACGGATGCAAATTAGCCGTGTGCGCCAAACAGATGAAAGACATAACATTGGCAAGTCGTCCTAAAACCGGCGAGCAAGCGAAAACTAAACCTAGTGTACGAGTGTATCACTCGTACACTTTGGGTTCACATCAAAAAATGTGGCAGTCAGAGATGAAGAGGCACCAAAAGAAGATGTTGGGGCAGCTAACACAGTGGGCCCACTCTCGCTACCAAAACAGAGGATCCTCTGATACCTCTCCCACCCAGTGACCTCCCAGAAGAACAAGGACAGTGAAGCGATTGGGCGAATGGACGAATAGATGAGTATGTGCGACTGTGCGTGTGTCCTTTCTGGCTTCAGCATACTGCATGTCATTTTCATTCTGGGGGCCCAAAATTCCTGGTTACGGATGTAACCGTGGGTCTATGACGAAGTGGAAGACTGCCAGGGCGGTGCTAAAAGCACAAGTGGAAGGATCTTTGCATCCGCGCGTTATCGAGAATCGCTTCCAAAAGTTGTCATCTCGTGACGTATGGCGTGACTGCCTACATAAGGCAACACCCCACATCATTTGGCCTCAAGATCATCCCCGCACAGTCCGAGTGACTTAAGGACCCTGGTGGTCTTCCACTTAGTCATAGAACCACGGTTACATCCGTAACCAGCGTTCTATTTCCTTCACTCCAGACCGCCAGGGCGGTGCTGAAAGCACTAGTGGAAGATGAATACCCACCCAGTCACGAGGAATCCGGAAGAGCATCGCCACCATCTGGAAGAACTGCTGCACACAGTGATGGCATGGACGCAACATTTATCCTGTTACCGGGCAAAGGTACACGTATTAGACGACGACGCAGCAGCACAAATGTCAGAGAGTGGTACACCTTGGAGAGCTGCCCATGATGTTGCCAGAGCACCGGTCAAATGGCAGTGAACAGAAGAGGGCACAGCACGTCCCGTGGATTCATAGGCATAGGTGGCTGCCTCCACAACCCAACGGGAGAGTCACTGCTTAGATAGGGGCCCTCCTCTCAGAGCTCCACCAAAACAAACAAACAACTGGTCAGTTGTACAGAAGGCTGCCGTCCCATCAAAATAGAACCTCAGAGCCCTGACAGGGCTCAACTCTGCACATAAGTCCGCCGGTATAGCAGCCAGCAAAATCGGCTGGTTGCTTAAGTGGGGAGATAAGACTTTCGGGAGGAAAGCTGAGTTGGGCCACAGTGAGACACTGTCAAACAGAGGGTCCCAACGAAGGCATACAGCACTCACTGAGAGGGCATGGAGCTCACCCACACGCCGAACTGTTGTGATGGCAAGCAGAAAGGCCGTTTTAAGGGATAGCCGTTTAATATCAGCAGCCGACAGGGGCTCATAAGGAGGTAAGCAAAGAGCTTACTCCGGTGGTTGAGAGCATGAACCAGCAGGGGACAAGGGGGCAGGCAGTGCAGGCTGTTCTTCTACATTATCTACCAGTGCACCTGCTGTGGAGGGGGGGCAGACTGTAGATGAAAGTAGTTCCACTTTACGCTCTCAGTTCGATTTTTTTTTCTGTTTTGCCTGCACTGGTGAATGCCTACACTTACGCTGTGTCTGAGTACCAGAGAGCAAAAAAACTGCCGGATGCACGTTCCATTCCTGCCAATCACGCCTGTCTCGCTGCAAGCGGCATGAACGCACACTAAGAGCATGGATCCGACATTGCCTCCCTTAGATGTTGAATACCAAGGCACTCCGTGCAGCGATTATGTGCATCCAGCACCTCCATTAAATTGGGGCAAGTGGAACACCTGACCAAATCCATTCCAGTGTCTACTCACCCACCGGACCCTTTTCCAGCAAAGATAATGGAAAGCTAGGTGTAGCGCTGTTCGCTTGCCTGGCAACCAAGGCTAAGTGAGTTTGCGACGTTCCTGCTACAGGCTACAACTTACTGGCAGCCAGAAGTTTAGCCAATAGCCCCGGAATCCATCCGATACTATGTGCTACTAGCCAGCGGTAACGACACCGATGCTCACTTATGTTGTAAGACACGTTAATGGTACAGGCAACCAATTCGCTAACTTACTTAACAGTGACAAACTTGTCGGCAACCAGACAGTTGTGATTAAGACTGAACAATAAGTCGTCCCTGAAAACGGCAGCCAAGATTCACTGGTCTACATAAACTCAACCTCACAACAAAGTTAACCAAGCTCCCTTAGCGACCAAACAGCTCATGTGGAGCCAAGTTCCACTGAAGTCCTCTTCAGTCACAAGCTGCACAGTAGTTTGTCGCAGGTAGTTCCATAGTCCCCATAGAGTAGTTGGGTAGATGCAATTCCAACGCGAGAAAAAAGAAGAGGCCAAATGACGTGGGGTGTTGCCTTTTGTAGGCAGTCATGTCATACGTCACGAGATGACAATTTTTGTAAGCGATTCTCGATAACGCGCGGATGCAAAGATCCTTCCACTAGTGCTTTCAGCACCGCCCTGTCAGTCTGGAGTGAAGGAAATATAACCCTAGCTACGCCTCTGCGTTGGCTTTTGTTGTGTTATTCACCAGAATTACTTGAGAGAGTAGCCGGAAACTGCCTTTATAGTCTCGCCTTTGAATTTTTAATCTGTGCAAATTATCTGTTTCAATGAACGGTGGGAAGCACACGTTCGTTTTCAAGCTGTAGGCCTATAATTAATGCCAAATACTGATCAGACACAATTAAAAACTAAATAGATAGACTAAATAGTTTAATATTTCAGTAAAAATTCTATTAAATTTAATCGCATTTTATCGATCAGAAACTTTTTTGACTGACCCGTTTTCGGAGGCTACCGGACCGTGACCTGGCCCCAATCCAGAAACCTCCATTATGTTCATGGGAAATTTAATGCAACAAAAATCGCAGCAGCTTGCTAGATAATGCTTTGAAAATGTCTTCTTGGATCAATGCCGTATAAGACATCAAAGCACACCGCAAATTAAATATTAAAAATCTCCGGGATGATACTACCAAATTACAAACTTTTTTGCGTAGAAGCTCAGCGTTGCCTCATTTTAAGGGGAGCACTGAGGCATGCATTTCCCTTTCAGAAGCTTCGTAATCCTACCTTAAACTCCAGTGTCTTATTCGAAAATTTCTATAAATCCGCAACGTTATAGCTAAATTTTACATATTGGGGTATATGCAATTTCTCGTGCTGGAAAGGAAAAAAAAAACTCTTCTCGTCCATTAACAATCCACTGTTCCCTTGGATTGTGTCCGCATTCTCGTTGCGTGTGTTTCTCAAGCACAATTGTTAGACATGCGCATGCGTCTTTAGTGCTCTGCAAGGAAAGACGACTGCGATGATGACACCTTGTAGGATGGACGCAGCATAAAGAGGTGCTCCCTTTGAGAACCACACCAATAAGTTATGTGCACCCCTGTGTGTATATGTTGTATATATATATATAGGGGTCATTCTATACTAAACTGAACAAATGTGTTACAATGGTGATGAAAATTCAAATACATCTTATTCAAAGTTTTCATTGCAGTGGTGAAACCCCATCCATGGGCGTCACAAAGAAGCAAGCAAGAAGATAAACCAAGTGATCACTTCATTTCAGTGACCCCATAATGTACTGAGGTGGCAGGCGTTGTGGGCGTAATGAGGACACAAAACAGATATTGAATTTCTGAAAATCAGATACATTTTAAAGTCAATTATTTTGTATGATAAATGGCCTCAGTCTATCAGTAACATTATGGACAATTATGACCAGTCAATGTTTTTCATGTCTATTGTCCTCAATGTTTGTATTCCGTTCACCTGGCTTCGGTGCAAAGCATTGTTAACATTTTGTTACTGGTTACCTGTTGCTCTAAATCACCAAAGGAATATATCATTTTATTCACAAGAAGGCATCTCAAATAATAAGAATCAAATAATAAATCAGGTGGCAAAGTAGAGTCATTTTCTCAGACTTTAGTAACATTGAACTTCTTTCTGCAACCACCGACGTTGCCATCTGCTGACAATTCAATATAATGCAAATTTTTTTAGATTTCTGCATCGGCCTCACTTTTTTATATCCGATTGCTGCGTCCATCTTTTTATACAGTCTATGCACAGGACACGATCTATGCATATTTCTTTATGTTGTAATGGACGTAACACGATATTAGGACACAGAAAAATTTTCTTTTTTCAATGATTATTTTTCAAAGCATGGTATATATGATTGCCCGACGCCTTGTCAAATTTTGATGCAGGAAGTAACTATCTTAATTTGCCGCGGCCATGTTTACACAATTAGCATACATTATGCAAATGAACCCACAGAAACATGAAAACCTACTGTTTGCCTATAATCCATCCAGAGGCCTAGAACTAGTGATAATAAAGTTATTTAATCCTCCAATCAGCGTTATACCTCTGGACATCACTTATATACAATTATATCACCTAAATTTGGAAACCCTACAGTGAATTTTTCCCCCTTGGGATCCCGTCGCTGCTGAAAAAAAGAAATTCTGGTCTGCAAATACCTGAAAAATGTTATAAAAACCTATATCAAAACTCAAAAATGTCCTCAAGACACTCCTTATGGTTTAAAAGTATGTAGCCTAGGCAATGCCAAGCCAGAACAGGTGTCTATTAGCTCAAAATATTGGTATATTGGTCAGAAACCGAATCCAAGTCAGAGACCGCATGTCAGAAACCCGTCAAAGTGTACCAAACTCAACCCGACTGACTTGCTATTGCTATAATACTTCACTAATAGATAGAATAAGAGTCTCAAGTAGGTAATTGATCACTTACCAATGGAAGATGCCACTTGTAGGCTGGTGGACAGGCTGCTTGAAAGTTCTTTTTTTTTTATTTTGGGTCCTAGGTTCCCCTAGCTTGAGCCCCGGGAGTTTTTTAATGATGATTGCATGTTTCTGTCTTTTAGTTATTGTTATTTTGTTGTAGATATTGTCTGGTGTCCCTGACTACCAATGCATATTATTTGAACAAGTTTATGACTGACTGGCCACAGATTGCGGCCACAGCGGCTGCCAGTTTCTGCCTGAGATCCCGGTTTCTGACTGAGAGCTTGGACCGACGCCACCAATAGTTTTCGATTAAATCTTCAAAAATACAAGTCAACACTTTTAGAAAACACAATATATCATGTCCCTGACCACCAATGCATGTCATTTGATCAAGTTTATGACTGATTGGCAACCGATTGCGGCCACAGCGGCCGCCCGCACCCCATATCTGTTTCTGCCTGAGATCCTGGTTTCTGACTGAGAGCGTGGGCCGATTGGCTCGATGTCGGGCCTCCAACTGACGCCATGGTTATACAACCCCAATTCCGAAATAGTTGGGACGGAGTGTAAATTGTGAATAAAATCAAAATGCAATAACTTTTAGATCACATGAGCCAATATGTCATGTACAATAGAACATAGATAACATTTAAAAAGTTGAAACTGAGACATTTTACATTTTTATGTACAAAATGGGCTTATTTTGTGCATATAATTGTAAAATTTATCAGTTTCAACATTTGCTATGTTATCTCTGTTCTATTGTGAATAAAATACTGGCTGGTGTGATTTGAAAGTCATTGAATTTTGATTTTATTCACAATTTACACTTTGTCCCAACTATTTTGGAATCGGGGTTGTATTTTTGATCAAATCGGCTAAAATACATGTCAAACCAACATGGAATATCATGTCCCTGACCACCTGTGTAGCGACTGGGGCCACATTTGGACGAATACACCCGGCTTCTTGCCTGAGATGCCCGGGTTTCTGATTTGGAAATCTAAGGCAAAAATCCGAAGTCAGGAACTGACCAAAATGCCTTGCGTGCTGTAGCTATGTTGTTATTCAATAAAAAATTGATCTAAACAGTGATTTCCACTTTGATTTTGGCCAACAACAATACCTGAATTGCATTTGGCTATATCTTTTACAGTTTTTAAAAAAAATACATCTAAGTCGGAAACTTCTCTTAAAAAGGTCATTTTTTGGGAGGACACAAAAATCCCACTCAATCCCTGTAGGTTGGAGTTTTTTTTTCCCTAATGCACCATATATTTGTTTCATCCTGAAGGATTATTTGGATGTAGGGACCTTTTTTATTTTTCTAGAGTGCTAAATGTAAAATCTAAGTCAGAAATTAGTACCCTGTGGACAATTTATTAAAGTTCATCGCATAAACAAAATGATGATGGGGACATATGCCGACTGTCAGACATAGCCGACACGCCTATTATGCACAGAAAAAAAAAAAAAAAATAGAACACACTTAAATATAAAAAACAAAAAGTGAACTATTTCACTTTTTACATGGACATTGAAAAAGTGCCATTTTTGGCCAATTTTCCAAATTAAGGGCAAAAAAGACAGGGAAATATTTATCGCAGACCAACAAAAGTGGGGTGTTCCAAGTTTCTCTTGGTGAGCTCTATCCATTCATGGTGGTTCTGGAATGATGTAAGCAAAATATAAGATTTGCAAGCCTGTGGACACATTTGTTGGGGGGGGGGGGGGGGGTGGAGTGCACTTTTTGTGAGCCTGGCCCATATATATATACACACGCGCGCACACACACACTCATATACATACGTATGTATACACACACACACCCTCAGTGGCAGTACTTTTGTGTGGAATAGCTGGAAAAGAAAGTAAACGTGAAGACTCCAGGAATGGCTTTAAGTCCTTATGGAAAGTACTGTAACATTATCAGTCTTAATGTTGAGTCCTTTGTCAGCAGGCTCATATAAATGCATACCTAACTGCAGCTACTCTTGGGAGTTTGATTAGAGTCATTCAAAGTCACTATAAAAATTTTCTGTTCCATGGCCACTGATAAAAACAATACTAATCTCAATATGGAGCTTAATGTGTCATTGTGTGCTTATCTGTGCTGCCAGTCACCCTGGTTAAAGTTAATGGCCTTGATTCATAAAAGTATTTTTCAATGGAGGTAGCAACTGGAGATAAAGTCTGTTCCTCTTGTCTCCTCTTTATTTTAACTTATGTTTGGTAAGCTTTGGTTGTCACCCAGGGAGAACTGATCTTTGACCCTTCGAGTCATTTTAATAATAATAATGATGATGATAATATCATAATAATAATAATAATCATCATCATCATCAGTATCTGATACTGGGGCCTCGGGTTGATAAAGCATGTGATATGAAAATGCCCATATGATATTCTCTTTTGATTGAGAAAGTGACAGAACCCATGTCTGCCTACCATAATTGAGGAGTCGACTTGCAAAAGCCGCGAAGTCAAGTTTTGAAAATAAATGAGTTATCTCCCTTAGCCTCTCCTTCAGACACCTGCGCATGTCCCACTGTTAGCTCCACTTTCAAAACCTACTAAATTATGCAATAAATTGTGACGGGAAAAGCAAAACTCTGTCAAAACCTGCCAAGTCAAGAAGGAAAACTCTGTCAAATTATGCTTAGTCATCAGCCAATGTGGGAACGGGATTCCGTTATCGTTCGCTAGAAGGAACCAATCACAGTCGAGCTTTTATAGCCTCTTTAACTTTTGCTTTTTCTTACTCTAACTGGTTTGGGCAGTTCAGAAAAGTGCATTGATAGTGATACTATAAAAGGGGGATTTGAACCCATGGACTCTCGTTCATGTTGTCATTGTCATAACAGCTATTTAACCACTGTGCTGTAGCAGTTGCATGCAGAGTGGGCCCTGAGTCAAATTTCTTCACTTATTGAGCAACGGGGCTACTTTAAACACTGTCAAAACCTGCTAAATTTTCAAAACCTGCTAAGTCAAGACTTTGTGTTTCAAAATCAAAGTAATTTCTTGAAGAAAAAAAAACAAAAGAATTGCCTCATGGATTATGCCTGCCAGGCTAATAGTTTCAGTATAGTGAAAATTGTTATCTATGGAAGATAATTTCTATGCCTACCAAAAAAAACTGATTTTTTTAAAAATGGACCAACTTGACTTGGAAGGCTTTGCAAGTGGACTCCTCAAATGGTTCTTCCCCTGTTCCAGCAGTCTTGGGAGTTGGTCTTTGAAGTGATTGATTGGATCATTATTTGCTCGGTACAATCAGCTGTAGACACTGATTGTGCTGTACTATTGTACGTGTTTTGCCTCATTTGGGGCTAGATCATCGTATGAGAAGGAGTTACCCTAACCCCCAGTCCCTATGAGGTCCGAGAACTGCTGGTTTTCCACCCTCCCTTTACCTGGTAGTCAGCTGTTAACACAGTCTGGCCAATCAGAGGCACTAACTGTTCATTGACAGTTAAATGAATTCTAGTTTTCCCCTCTGGTGTCCCCTCTAATGAGCTAAATTATGAGTGTCTAAAATACCAGTGAGCAAATAATTAGGTACAGCTGGCTGTCCAATCTTTCTTCCAAGCCTCCTTGTCCTGCTCATTGCACACGTGCTCTACTCCTCATACCCTAGTCAACCTTACTTTATCGCCACTGCCTTGATTAGTTTTTATTTGCCTTTGGTTTTGATTTTAAGCAGTTTGTGAGTTTTTTTTTAAGGATTGCTATACAAGTATAAATATATTATTATCAGTGGCACTGGCTCATCGTCGATCCTGCCATTGGCTCTCCATCTGTCCAGTTTGTAACACAATGCAGCTCAAATTTTCTTACTGCAGTAATAAGAGCCAAGGAAGACCACCACTAACAGCATGACTATGGCAAATTATGCTTTTTAAGCACACAAAGTAAGTGAATCAACAATCTGGTACATGTGTATCGATATTTTGTAAAAATAAACAATATACAGTACAGGCCAAAGGTTTGGACACACCTTCTCATTCAATGCGTTTCCTTTATTTTCATGACTATTTACATTGTAGATTCTCACTGAAGGCATCAAAACTAAGAATGAACACATGTTGAATTATGTACGTATGTATTTAACTGTTGTCCAATAGGGCTGTCGGCTGTGTATCAACCTGACTTCTGCACAACACAACTGATGGTCCCAACCCCATTGATCAGGCAAGAAATTCCACTAATTAACACTGACAAGGCACACCTGTGAAGTGAAAACCATTTCAGGTGACGACCTCTTGAAGCTCATCAAGAGAAGCCAAGAGTGTGCAAAGCAGTAATCAGAGCAAAGGGTGGCTACTTTGAAGAAACTAGAATATAAGACAAGTTTTCAGTTACAGGTATTTCACACTTTTTTGTTAAGTACATAATTCCACGTGTTCATTCATAGTTTTGATGCTTTCAGTGAGAATCTACAATGTAAATGGTCAGGAAAATAAAGGAAAGAATGAGAAGGTGTGTCCAAACTTTTGGCCTGTACTGTATTTATGCGCATGGCACCTTTTCCTGAGAAGGCTGCTCAAATCGTCTGGCTGCAATAATAAAAAGTAAAGGAATACAAGAAGTAACCGCACAACCATGGTAAAGTGAAACACACTATCAAGTTGAACTGCAATAGTAATTACAGATCTGGAAGAATCATTTTTTTGAAATGGTCGCACGCAAAATCACTGATCTTTTCTCTCTTTTTTCTGAGTAAGTTTGATGTGGCAGTCCCTGGTCCTGAGCATGTAAACATTGGTTGCAAATGCGGTCCCAACCCTACGAGTCACTAATGATTTAATTTGTTTTCATGTGGTGCTCTAATTAGCACGGTGACTATGATGTTATTCACTGGGTAATGACCTGCAGAGACTTCACTTCAGGTTGTCTATTGCCCGGTGTGAGCCTGTGTTAACCTTTTCCTGTGGGAGTAGTAAACAGTAAAGCTTTGTTTTTGCTTCACTAGGTCCATTCTCTGTATTTTAACCCAGGAGAAAATGTTATGATGAGAATACCACTGTTCAACTGAGAATGCAATTGAATACAGTTGAAAAAAATAAATTAATAAACAGACTGCGAGATACAAATTAGCGTGCGTTAATGGTGCTTACAGTGCATTCTCTAAGAGGTCCTGCTCAAAATCTGACTATTTAATAGGGAGGTGATATACTATAATATACGGTAATTTCTGGGGTTTTCTGTTACTTCAGGCTGTATTTTTATTTATTTTCCGTGTGGGCTTTTAAACTCTCGCTTGCAAAAAAAAAAAAAAAAAATGGAATGTGCAATTTGGTAGAGTTTCAAAAACAAAAACAGCTTTTTTTTTGTTGATGGGGTGAATTGGGAAGAAAGTCATATGATTCCTGAAGCAATTAATGAGTTGAATGATTTTGCCATATACTGTAGAGACATTTATTTTGCATTGAAGATGTAGAGTAAATACGACCTGCGGAGTTCACATGCAGTCCAAGCATCCTGTAAACATTTGGAAATCTTTAAATTTATACTTGCAATCTAAACTTGGACTTGAATGTATCATCTTTTAAGAGCAGGGCAGAAGACAATCAACATGCTTCTTTGTCTTCTATTTTCCCATGAGAAAATCTTACACCTTTATCTTTCGTCATTTCTGTATCTCACTCCGCGTGGCCCATCTTAAAAGGAACCTGGTTGCTGTAAAAGCTTTTTTCTGGAATTTAATCTGGTTGAATCGATTACATTTGTGGGTTTTATTCCACTCAAGCTTTTTTTTTGTGTGTGTTTTGGTGAACTTGATCCGATATTAAGCAGGAGTGACGCATTTTCTGGACATCATATGAATGGAAATGTGAAATTTCCCCACCAGGTTTAAAATCTTTTGTTTCTTGTCATTATTTTCTTCATTCAGTAAAACAAAAACACCTCGCTAATTTGACGGGCAGCTTGAAGGATTTTATGAAAAGACAAAAAAAAACTGGATTTTGCTGAAAAGTATATTTATCAAACACTCCTTAAAGTACCCTCCCTTTTTTTTTTTTTTTTTTTTTGTTATGGTTTTAAATCCTAGTTTGAGTTTTCTTGGGTGCAGTTTTCATGTTCTGCTCGTACCTGTGTTGGTTTTCTTCAAGTCCTCCGGCTTCCTCTCAGTCCAAAGACAGGCATGTTTGACTGACTGGATACTCTAAATTGCCTGTAGGCATGATTGTGTGAGCGGTGGGTGCTTGCACACAAGGATGGAAAGGGATCCTGTGTGTATGTCTCTTGCCTAATGCATTCTGGGATAGGCTCCAGCCTACCAAAACCCTGACCAAGTATAAGTGGGTTTGGATAATGGATGGATGGCTGGATGTATAACAGGGTTTGAAGTGCGAGTAGAGACTACAATGGAAAATGCTTTTCGAATTCAATATCAGTAGTGTTGTTTCAGAGAACTTTTCCAGGGTTAACTCAGCACTGTTCATTTTACCGTTAATAATATCAGCTGACATAAGTGACACAGAGTAACCACACTAACAGCAGGGTTAGTGGTTCGATTTCCCGGCTCTTCCCGCCCGTGTGTCGCAGTGTCCTTGAGTAAGACGCACGATCTGATATCGCCACTTAAGTATTTTTCCGGGATCAGCGAGATAAAGCACGTCGAGGTGGAACATTATAGTCGACCAATGAAGCTCTCATATCCTCATGCGCTTACAAATGTCATTTGTTTGGTTGTCTAAAATTAGCTTTTTAATGTTAGCAGGTTTTTCATGCAAATGAGCAGAGACTTGCACAGATGCATGTTATCAACAAAGCCCAAAATAGTTTTTGAAATAAATTATCACTTCACTTTCACTCTAAAATTACTCACCTTCAGGGATTTTGCACGTTTGAATAGCTTGCCGAAGGTCCTCGCGAGATGTGTGCGATACACAGTTATAAACCCTTTGTGGCTATATGATGTCATCATCAAAGCAGAGCTGCTATTCATTGGTGGTCTATAATGTTACTCCTGGACAAACATTATTTTGTGGATCCCGGAACAATGCTTATGTAGCGATATCAAATTGAGCGAGAAAGACAGCCGAAGTCTCTCCCCATAGTCAGGCAAGCCCTTGCGTGGCAGCTCTACCACCATCAATACTTGAGCGAAGGGGAGAATGACAGGGAAGAATTGTAGAGCACTTTGTCCAATAAGGTAGAGAAGCTCTTTATAAGTGCAGTCTATTTACCATCCACGGCTTAATGTGACCCAATACTGCAGATTTGCATCGCTCGCGATTTGCTGTGGTTCCCTAAAATTGAGATTCATTTAGTTTCTTGTCCACTAAAATGCTCTCAACGCTCTCTTCTGTGAGGAAAGAAGGATGTCTTTTATCTCCTGTCAGTCTTACTCATCCAAGGTGGACAGCAGGCATGAACAGCGAGAGAGAAATGGAGAATGAGAGTGTGCTCTGTGCGTTTGTGAAATGTTGCTGTGTTCTGTATTCTGTGCTCATTACAGCCACCTCCTCAGATGCTTTTTTTCAAAAGTTTGCTGTCAGATGTGCTTCGCCCTCACAAGGACGTGTTTTCTCAAGAGGGCGAGCACAAGGTGTTCAGTGTCATTGGTAAGGGTGTAAACATCAGCCTTCACTGAGGTACGACACCAGTTTGGTTTTGAGACACACAAAAAAACAAACAAGATAAAACCAGAAAAACCGATAAACATTTCATACATGAACAAGCTAAAGTGGCGCAATTACAACTCACAGAACACATACGACGAGGATGAGTGAGCAGAAAACTAGAAAAGTAGAAAGAGCAATAGCATGAGTACAGAATAAGGTTAAGTCTGAAAAAAAAATAATAAACTATGCTGCACTGGCTATTTTGCTGTTGAGCAAATCATCATGAGCTCATGGACCGCTAAAAAAAAATTTAGCCTTAATTTGTGATACATTTTTGTGGGTTGTATTTGTTGAATCAGACGGTCGCAATTTGAACTGATGCAGCGATCTGGATGAATCCTTACTCCTCTAGCAATCAGCAACAGTACAGATGGGGCATCTGTACTTAGTAAGATCTGTTCATCGCGCTAACATCAGTACGTGGGAGGGAAATGCATAATTTCATTACATCAGATGTCATCGCATTCACAACATTCATCAATCAGGCATCACTGTGTGATCCTGTGCATTTCATAGGATCTGAAACCCTTGGGTTTCCGATTCATTTCTGACCCATAATGATCCAAGTTAGTATGCTAATTCTACTAGTTAATGCGCTAGTAAAAATAGAGTGGATTCCTCAAATTTCAGTGAGCCCTTACCCTTGTGAGCAAACACGCACACACACACACACACACACACACACACACATACAGTATACGCTTGTACAAATGCACTCTCTCGCACACAAACTCTCAAAATTAATTCTGCTAAAGCAGCAGACTCTCAAGTGGCGGCCGATTGCCTCTCTCAAGTGCCAAATGGAGAAGAGGATTGTAATTCATATCATTTCATGCAAAAATCAATTACGCAAATGATCATGAATAATTGCATGCGGCTAAGAGTCCTGTCTGCAGGTAAGAACAAAAAAAACCCTCAGCAACTATTCATTCCGTTAAACACTCCCAACAGATTTTATTATTTTCTATTTGAAAAATAATGAAATGTTTTGAAGGCCTTGCTCTGCAAATGCGGAGATTTTCCATGGCTGCAGAAATACTGCTATGAGGAAGTGGAAAATTCAGATTGAAACCCCAATTTTCCCATTGCCATTAAAGCAGATTTTCAGAGAATGGTCAGCACTGGAAGAAGAAAAATAATGTATTCAAATCTCTATTTTCTGCCTGAAGGAAAATTGGGCCTCATCTTCCGATTTGTACAGTTGAAATTCCCTTAGTAATCCAACAATAAACACTAAGAAACCTTGGAACTGTAAAAAAGTGCTTAAATGGTTTTTTCTACAGCATTTGGTCTTATGACATATTCGTCATATATTTAGAAGAGAAACCCCCCCCATAGTCTCTCTATTTATGCCCCCGGCATATATGGTGGTGGCATATAGAGTTACACCTGCCTGTCCGTCCATCCATCTGTCTGTTCATATACGCCATTATATAGGGGATGCTGTCAATCCGCTTCTCAAAAATTACTGGACAGAATTCAACAAGATTGAAGGTATGCATCTCATATTTTGTTAGAAAAAATTGGATAATTTCACAATCATAGGGGCTTCACAAACTCTCTGTGCCAAAGGCATGAGTGTCCAAGGACACAAATCTTCTAATTAGTTATTGTATTGCTGTCATTACAATCATTCCCCATCTCTCACAAGTGTGCTCACACAGGCATACACATAGTGACGCACACACACGCATGCAGACATGTACTCAGGCAAGTAAACAAACACACACGCACTCACACTTAGCCAAACACGCACACAAAATGCACTTAGCCAAACAAAAACATACACACAGACAATCTCTTACTTACAGACAGACATGCAGTCAGCCAAAAACACACACACATACACACACACATACACACACACAATGCACTTCGTCAAATACAAACACACACACACACACAGACACAGACTTACACTTCGCCAAACACATACACACACACACACACACACATAGCCAAACACACACGCAGACGCAAACATACAGCAGGTAATGCATGCACACACACACACACACACACAAATATGCATTTAGTCAAATACAAACACACTCGTACAAATGTAGATATGCACCTAACCAAGCACAAATATGCGCATATGTGCATACACACGCAGCCAAACACACATACTTACCTGTCTTGCAATAGAATCCCTCCATCCTCTCTTCCTACCCTCTTACTTCTGGTGGATTGGCTCAGTCCACTATCACCAACTTGACCTACATTTTGATCTCAAATACACACCTCTCGAGTTCTCTGACTACATCTTTCATTATTGTGACACTACGGTGCTGAATAGCTGCCTGCAGAAAGACACATGAGCACCAGGCAAAGTACTCGAAGTGCTTCTGTGGTAGTATCCTTGGCAGTCGGTGTCTTTGGACCTCATTTTACCGTGATGACGTGCTCTCGCGCACACGCGCACACACACACACACACAATGTCATGCACATGTCATGTCATGCACAATTTTGTCAGTCTCAGTTTATTGCCTTTTCCCAGTTTGGTATTTTTTCAGCTCTGAATTAAAGTCGTTTGCGTAACAATGGGTTGGGCCGTAGATTAGGAGCTGGTGCTATGCCAATTTCATGTCATGGACTGCGTTTGTGCTTTGACTGCCTCTCAATGCAAATGCCACTGCTCATTGATAACTTTATGGGACAAAATCCCAGCCAGTGTTGCTGTTAGCAATTGAATGGGTATTGTACATATAGTTTCCCCTCCTTATTTTCAATTTTCACTTTTGTTGCGTACACATCATTGCCTTGGAACATAAGGAATCAGCAAGCTCATATTTTATTTGGGCTTGCAGATGCATCTGCCTACCCCTCCATTCAGACTGATTTCCATCCGCCCAGGTTTTGTTTGGGCCAATCATAACCCTTAACCTAATATGAGGGGGGTTTCATGCACTCACCATGCAAAAGGGCACTACTGAAGCTTTCATGTAGACAGTCTGCATAAATGGCTGGCATTGTTGTCGAATGGTCTCCAGAATCTGCAATCACAATAGTAGTAAACAAACTGTATGGGATATTTTCTCTAAAAGGAGAATAAATAACTGTAGTTAAAGAAATAGTTGATGAGAGTGAAGTGTTTGCTATACTTTTGACAGAATTCGGTAAAAGTTTAATTCACCAACTGACCTCACTTATCACCAGAAGAAGAAATAAACAATTGCCACAGTGAAAACCCAGTGTCTATTGTTCAAGTTATGTGCAAATGGTAATGTTAAGTGTTGGTCGTGAAATTGTTTCATTTCAAATTTGAGTGGATTATGTTGAACACAAACTCATATGAATTGGATATGAGCCATGATTTTGAACTAGCTACCTAGCCTATCAGCTTCCTGGTAGTTACAGAAGTTAGCTTGCTACGGTTAGTGGCTGGAAATGTTGACTTGATGGCATAATGAGCACCAATAAAAACAAGCATCTGGTCACGATTCTGGCGGCTCTTTGTATTAAGATTTGTAGCAGCTAGCTAGCATCCCTGAACTACAATTCAGTGGGACCTAACCAATAAGCTTACATTTCATCTCTGCTAAACATTGACTATGTAAAAAGATATACTGTCAATAGCTGTTCATGTTTCGTTGCTCTGATTATTTGACCGATCCAGTGGTGTCCTGGTCATATTGGTCTGAGCCTGTTGATTAAGCCTCTTGAAATCCAAAAATCGATAGAGAGATTCCAAATAAGTTAACATTTGAGAATTCTTCTGGTAACAAAATGGTAATATATTGAGGGCTGACTGCAATAAATAGTTATGTCCAGTATATCTCACTTGGACATAACTGTTTATTGCAGTCAGCCCTTGATATTTATCACTATTTTATGCATATGCCAACAATATGGTGGTGGGCTCTAATGGAAAAGGGAGGGTAAATGAATATTTTTATCCATGAATATTTTCTTTTCACAGAAGACAATACAAAAAAAAGTTTCATCCTTGTTTTAATACCACAAGTGCCATATTGTGTAGAAATGAAATATCCCTCATCTTTCCATAGAAACCACATTACCTGGTGAATTGACATCACTCCCCAAAACTGTGCAGGGATGTTTAAGGCAGCTTCCTCTACTTTTGTCGCGTGAGGGGCTCACTACTGGATGCACCCCTCCAGCAGATCCGGCTTTCTGCCAGCTGAATTCTTGCTTCAGCTTTCCGGCTCACTTTGCATTCTTAAACCGTTTGGTATATTGTATCAAAGCAGGTAGCAGTAACACAAGCTAGATAGTTGTATATCACCTGACAAAACTGCAAGATTGTTATGGTGTTAATGCACAGGTTTTAAAGAGAATGACAGTAGCTAATCTGATTAGCATTAATGAAACCAAGCTCCCACCACATGCTCAGTTAATTAATTCATCTCAGACAAATCCTTTTGACAACAGTGCCACAGCTGTGGTATTGCCTCCTGTCACAAAATTAGTTTGACATGCCCTGTTTTGACTCATGATAAAATAAACTTTTTGGGCTGGTTGACTGGGTTTAGGTCGTCAAATTAGGGCTGTTGGTGATATTTTGGCCCAGTGACCTTGAAAAAATAGGCCAAGGTCACCTTTAGGCACGTCATTTGTAGGCCTTTATGAGATGCATGTTCAGTAAAAATTAGGAGGCTATAACTGAAATAGTTGATAAGATAAAGGAAAATGTCAAAGTTTTTGGGGATATTTTTAGGCCAGTGACCTTGAAAAATGGACCAAGGTCACCTTTAGGCACGTCATTTGTAGGCTATATGAGATGCATGTCCAGTAAAAATTAGGAGCCTGTAACTGAAATAGTTGATGAGATAAAGCAAAATGTGTTGATAGATGCTCGCATGCACACACGCACGGACGGAGCCCGATACCATAGCTCCCGCACTGCGATCGGCGGGAGCTAATAACAAGGTGCTGTTGCCCTGGTAAATATTATCAGGTGTTCTGATTCTTCCCAGGCTCTTTAATGACAGGAGTAAAAATGGTATTTGCAGTAGCTGTTTTCAGGTGTTTGCATTTCACACCAGCGGCTTCAGGTTGTCGCGACATAACTGATGTATCCCAAAACCAACCAGCCCCTCCCTCACCTCCCACCTCCACTGCAATACCTCCGGCTCACCCTTTAATTAGCCAACAATTGCTGCTTACTGAGGGCACACAGCACAGATCTAAAAACTGTGGAATACCAGCTAGGAAATTATTTTAGCTAACAAGTCACAGAACTGTGAAAATGAGTCATTACGGTCCTACTGGCCTTTTTTGTTAAGAGAAATTGCCTGCCCATGACACAGTTGAAGAATATCTGACATTAACAATAATTATATTTAAAGAGTCTAATATTAATTTTTGTGTTCATTTGACCTTTTTTTCACTGCCGTGTTTGACTGATGCATTAGGATTTTACTGTTGTTGCCAAGCAGTCACAACAATCTAGGTCAAATGCCGGTCAAACACTAGCCAACCAAAACTCTGAGTGGATTTTCCTATTCTATTTGCATAAATACATATGTACTCAGCAGTCTGAAGAAGATGCCTTGATTTACAGATGTCTTTCCCCTTTAATACAACTGCTAGCCTGTTTGAAAATGAGGCTGGGTTAATGGAAGCACAATTGATGCTTTTTCAGGGGAGAGCGACATGATCCATGGTGTGTTTTATGACTCTCAGGGATAATTGTAGTCCATATTTCTGCACTTACCTGCTGATTTATGGCGGCGCTCTAACGCGATAGGGTTCCCTCCTTAATTACGCAGTGCACTGCTTTTGAAACAATATCCTCCAAATGCATTGCGGGTCCCTGTACTCCTTAATTTATGGGCCAGTCCACTTAATTACTCTGTCTGTGGTACCGTGGACTTACACGCTACTGTCCTGTGTTGATTCAGCAAAAGTACTCTCAAGGCTACACATTAGCAACTCAATTCTGATTTACACTGTGTCCAAAAGTATTTGGACAGTGGCACTGTATAAAATGGCTTCAGTTAGAAGGTAGTTCACATGATATAGGTCCAAATACTAAAAAAAAATGACTCAAAATGTGTGAGTTGCAGTGCATATGCTCCCATATTATTGGGTGATATAATAGAAATATGGTTATTGGCACCTAAAAATATTGGATGGAGGAACGGGGAATATCAAAGATGCAGACTATGAGGCACATAAGAGTTCATAGCAATTTTCTTATGAAAAGAATTCAGCTTGGAGTTGGTGAGTACACTGAAAAGATAGATGGCAGGACTAAATCTGCACTAGATTTGTCATTTCTAAGCCAAACTGCCCTCTGTTGGCTTTGTTTTGTTCCCTTAATTGTCCTACTTTGTCTGCCCATGTGAGAAGACCTCAAAATGCACCAACATAATTATATGACAGCATTTCATTCGGTCTGCCACAATCGACCAAGCAGGCAGGCTGCTGCTAATTGGTCCCACAGATTGATTAATATGAGTAGAGAAGGCCTCAGTAACAAAGGTCAAATCGCTGGTGGGTCTAGCGATGCTGCAGAAATGTGGTTCCTGAAAAATATACCGCAGACAAACTAACTTACAGACCAATTGCTTCTTACGAGTGAAGGCATTTTTCCCTGAGCCACATGAGCCTTATTTCTTGTGCTTAAAGAGGGAATTTATCTCAGAATTCACACCAGCTTCTCATTCCGGCAAATGTGAACTCATTATTTCGTATCTGGGACTGATCAATACCACCTGTGGTTTTAAACTCTTACCTGCTGCTGAGCTGTTTAACCTGTGCATAGTTTTTTTCCCTGCCTTCATCCGGAGCATCAGTGCAAACATTCTAACATTACGCTGCTATTTATTTTGGTTGTAATTACTGTTTGCAGGTGTGCCAAGAGGATGCTAATCCATGCGAATATAACTTAATGTATACTCTAATCTTTTCTGGGTACCAAGCAGACAATTAAAACTTGTCAGACTTGCATGATACAGGTGGTGTTTAGAGGCACAATGTAAGTAGCAAAATGTGATTATCTTGGAAGGGGCGTTGCATTTCTGTCAATAAGAAAGTTCTCTATAATAGCAGCATTATTATTTTTTTCCCCCCTTGTGACTTGTGCACATTATTTTGTATGTGCACGCACACTGAAACAACAGGGTTGGACAGGTTGGACGCTTTATAAAATAATGATATGTGTTATTGACATGAAAAGTTGCATTACTCGTCTTCGCGATGCAATCAATTTCGATTAATTCAACCTAAGAAAGATGACTTGTGTTAAATAAATCCATTCTAAAAATGTGTAATTGATCCAAATAACTTTTTTTTCAGTGAATGTATGATTCAGTTTGAACTGGAGATAAATGTAAAAGCATTGATGTACTGATCGGTTCTTGCACTATTTTTTGGCTGCCTGCTGCGCTTATTAGATTCAAAATAAAACAGATTGTGGTTTAAATACATAATGCTGAATTGGATGTGTACATCTGGATTGGAGGCATCTTTGCTGGAATGTCTAATATTGTGGAGTGGTATGGGCACGTTCTGTGGATAAGAGTGAGGTAGTACTCAGGTTTCTACTTGTTATATTAACATGTTAAATGGCACAATGAGCGCTATTAGGGTGAGCTATTGTTAAGGCACACGGATTATCATATTATGTCATCCTTGCCTAACAATTAAGCATAGTTTACAGGAAATATCTGGAGTTTTCCCAAGCTGCAACTTAGTCAGGATCTCAGCGACTTCATTCACAACTCATTCACTTCAGTTGGCCCCAGAGGGGCCAGGTCAGAGGACCACGGGGGCCACTCCACTCCACTTTGTATGGAGAGTAGGGGGTCAACATGTAATTATTTTTTTTCCTGTTTTACGCATGCAAGTAAAACACCAATGGAACTTGTCATCCATGGCGACAGATCTCATGTGAACCCTTGCACTTCCATGCGCAACAGACTTTAGTTTAGCAAAATTCAAATTAGCCGTGTTCACTGAAGTGTAAAAATTGAACCATGACATTGGTGTCAATCAAGGGAGAATTACATGGCCTATCAACATGTATGACCATATTTTCTGAACATCTTCACATTTTAGTTTTATGGTGTTTTTTTTCTGATTGTTTACTTTTTTTCTGATACACCATGTACCTGTACAATATATACATTTTATTTTATTTACTCTTTATCCTATCATCACGACAAGTTTTAGATATAAATTTAAGTTCAATATGTTTTCGAGAGTTAAACTTGAAGTTTTCCATTGACTTGACTTGCTGTGTGTCGAAACAAAGCTTATCTTCAAGTGTTAACTCTCATTTAGTTGAGTTAAATCTCATTTTTCAGGCGGCCGGTGACTTTCCTTAAAGTTCAACCTGCTTATAATGTATTATAGTGTAGCTGCTTTGCGGCTGGACCACACCAGTCAAAGCTGCCTAAGATGATGAGGTAAACAAGTGGCCAAACTAGTGCACTAGCTTTGACGTGTTTTTGGCAGAACGAACTTAAATTCAATGTTGTACGACAAGCCTCGACGCAAAGATGGTATCACATTTTTCTAAGCAACACCTCCGTTTCCACACCTCCCTGATCCGAAAAGATGTGCACCATAGGAGCACTACTGCCATTGCCCCAGTCCAAATTTCTGGCTTCAAAACTGGAGTTAGTCCCTGCACTGTGGCAGCCAGCTGCTCCTTAGTAACTCGGATACGTGAAATGTTGAGGACAAATCACCCAGTGGATTTAAATATAGCCTGCCTTATCTTCGCAAATGATTTTCCCTATAATTTTGCCTTCCAGGCCACACAGTCTCAGAACAGTGACTACGTTATTGGCAGAAAAAAGGAACATTTCCACAAACTCACTCGTGCCAGCATATGCTGCATGTAGGATTTGATATTAAATGTTAAATGCAGTTTATACGAGTCCGAGGGGAATCCCATGCAGTGTATCTCCGTTAGATCTGCGCTGCTGCTGCTAAAGAACTATAAACCGTCTCTAAGGGACAAGAACAGCCTGGAACTGAGCACTTATGAGCAATGTAATCTCAAGAGACAAACTGTTCACATGAAAAGAAAAAGTCCTGGAGAAGATGATATTGTGCCTCCATATTGCTGGTGTTGCTCCGGTCCATGGGGCCCTCCCACATTCAAGCAGGTTTCCACTAGAGATAATTGGAACCGAATGAAATGCAAGCATGGATTTGAGTCCAACTCAGGGTCCTGCACAGCCAATCAGGTTTCAACCCAGATACGTGCTGTTTACCTATGAGCTAAAGCATCATAACCACTTACAAATGAAGCCAGAGCAATTTTTCTCATGACTATGACGCAAGTCAAGGTCTGAAAATATATTTTAGACAGCAAGTAAACAGTTGCATCTCCTTGTCGATATGTTTGATGCTGGGGAAATGGGACCTGAGTAACCTTGACAAGGGTCGATGTTTGGGCCAGATGAGTGGGTCAGAACATTTGCAAAGCCGCAAGGCTTATCAGATACTCCAGCGGTCCGTTCCATAAAGCAGGATTACTCAGTTAACTGGATAACTGCACTGAGTAAAACTTGGAAGCCTCTCAAATCTGGAAAATGGGCTGAAGTAAAAAGAGCAGCTTTAGGTTTTACTTTAAGCAGTTATCTGGCTAAGCCTACAATCCTGCTTTGTGGAACAGGCCCCTGGTCTGCCGTGGTGAGTACCTAAAGATGGTGGTCCAAGGAAGGAGAACATGGACTGGCGATGACAGGGTGTTGGGTTCCCAATCTGTGCATCAATGTATGAACAAAACAAAAGCTATTCCGTCTGGTCTAAACTGACAGAAGGGCCATTGTGGCACAGGTCACATCATACATTTTTTTAGTTATCAGTAGAATGTGCCATGACGCCCTGCTGAGTATTGGGCTTTGTAGCAGCAGACTGGTCAGAGTTCCCATTCTAACCCAAATCCAACATCTGAAGTGTTTAAAATGGGCATGTTGGTGTCAGAACTGGACCTTGGAGCAATGGAAGATGGTCTAATGAGTCCTGTTCTCTTTTGTAGCATGTTCTTCGGCCAGGTTCATTTGCACCATTTACCTGGGGAAGAGACGGCATGAGGACGCTCTGTGGGAAGAAGACAAGCTGGGAGTATGATGCCATGGGAGATGTTCGGCAGGGACAGCCTTGGTCCCGGGCATTTAAGTGGACATCACTTTGACTGAGCTGCATAGAGAGGACCAGCAGCATATAAAAGTTGGCTCATTCGGTATATATCAGGTGAGGGACCAGCTTCATTCTGAAATCATGATATAACTTTGGGTTTTTTTTTTTTAATGCAGGATCACTGCTTTTATGAGATAACAATACACAGAGTAAAGCATGCGGTAGATCTTTTAACTCCAGTTCATATTCAGGTTTATTCAGTGTAGCCATCCTGCTAACTTGGTGGTCTTGATTTAACTGCCACACGAGGAGCTGGTGACAAATACAGAGGCTTTCTGTCACTATTTAAGACTGTACATGTTGTGATTCCAACCTTACCATGTAACAATCTGCAGGACGTTTTGCAGCTAGGGACTTCTCGCACACTGAAAAATTGCAGCTCTGCCATCCAGAGAAGTGTTTGCAGTAGCTAACTCTGGAGACGTTGGCTAAAGTCCGCGCAATACGCAGAGTTCACACGGGGCTGCTAAATTAGTTTGCCTTAGTGCAGTCATTTTTGAGAATTACGATTCGCTGGAAAATGCGGCGGATTGGATGCAGATCGATGTTTTTTTTTTTTTCCACCTCATAAATATCGAGGCTTGCCACAAGTGGAGTCAGGGTAATTTATACCAGTGGATATATTATATCAGCTGCCTCTTTCAAGTGAAATAAATTGGGATGAGTCAGCGTTCTGAAGGATAACAACTCAGTCAGACTTTTAGGCCTGTTGCATTTATCATCAAAACTATTTCAAAACTAGCTGGGAAACTCGCATTGTTTTTTTGTTTTTTTTAAAGTTAGTCAGAATCCCTAAAACCCGACTATATACTTCACATGGCCCCTTTGACTAAATTTTAGCTGAACAGCTGATCTATCTCGAATCAAGTGGAGAAATAATTGTGTGCTCCCGCCAGGCGAGCTTTAACTTGGAATGAGGCGAGAGAGCTGGGCTTTGATGTAATCACCACAAGTGGGTATTGTCTGAGACTGTGAGTAAAAGTTATAAAGAGGATTTTCTGTTCAGACAGCTGTTTAAGCTTCATGGTACATGCGGTCCATCAGTATATCAGCTGAAGGGCTAAAATTCTCATGCAGTTCACCGACGGGCCCTATATTATACTGTTTTTTTTTTTTTTTTCATTTACCTCTAAAAGAAAGTTATGTTATATCTTCTGTTTGCATGTAAGTGTGGTTTTTTTTCATATTTTTATTAAATTTTTACCGGAAGTGTCCAGGCCCAACTTGAGTGATTTCATTGAGAGGATCCAGATCATATTCTAGATTAAGATTTTTTTTTTTTTAACTTGTGAGGTGGTGCATAATAACTGTAGTCATATGTGCTGTGCCTTGGTGGAGGTATGTGGTTTCTGAGTGCTCGTTTGTTTTTTCTTTTTGGCTTTCCAAAAGGGATATTAATTAACTTTCAACCTGACCCCCCCCCCACCAAATTCCTAGTTTCCAGGCCATTCTCTACCTATCATTCTCTCCCCTCTGAAAGAACCCGCTGTTTTGATTGGAAGCTCCCTCTGATAATCAGCTCTGCTCTGATTGGCTAATGCACAGGGCTAAGCATGAAACAAGAATGTTAGGGCTACGAGGTAGGGAGAGGTGGGGAAGTTGAGCAAGGCTGTGGGAGGCAGCAGGGCACATGGAAAGAGCTAGAAGGCATGAACTATGCAGAGCAGTTCTGTTGTGATGATGAAAACAGCAAGAATTTCAAACCACATTTAAAATGCTGAAGTTTAAGAGTGGGGCCTACTGGCTAATCTGTTTCTAATGTCTATGTTCCGGTAACATGCAGTGAAAACCACTGTACAGGGGGATTGAACAGGGGAAAACTATTTTCAGTCATGTGAGTCCTATAATATTCGAGCCAAAAGTCTCCACAACAGTATTTAGGGCATTAATGAATAGTGCAGAGTGAAAATTGTCTAAATTACATCTCTTTCCCCATCACAGTCATTTTCCAAATATTATTGATCTCAATGTCTTTTTATTACTTGACATACTTTAGTGACATTCAGTCACCAGAGCGTCGATGCTACATATGGAATGCAAGTAACAGTGATTTATCATGCTAAACCTATAGATAATTCAAATATCTTATTTGCCCCTAAATGGAATCACTATGTCTTGTCAGTTACTCTTCTCTCAACAGTGTATGATGAAGCCCTCAATGAGTTGCACTGAATATCTTCAAATGGAATTTACAGTCAATAAGCAAATAATCCAACTTGCCTGGAGTATCACCTAGTGAAGACTTACAGTAGGATGTGTTAGAATGTTATGACATCTCATTGTCTAAATAACACGCGCACATACACACACGATTATGCTGCTATATGTGACGACATTGCATTGACTGTACAGCCTTTGCCGATTTCTAACTGTGACCGAGTTATGCCTAACCCTAACCTGAACCTTGAACAACCCCAGATATATTTAACCTTAAACAATTATCCGTTATCCGTCTGGCAACCTTAAATGTCCTCACAGTGGTTTCTCAAGGGCTGGTTCTTACAATTATAGCTATATAAGTCCCCGACACACACACATACACACTCACGCGCGTGCACATTTCATTTTAGTAAAGTGAACAGCTGTTGACCAGCAAGAATTTATACATGGCCACATGATGCTAATTAGAAGCAAATGGAAACAGTTTAGCAGCTGCAACTTTGATGCAATGACAATATGACTGCACAAAAAAGACATTTATTTTCGGTACGGGGGAATTGAAATTATGCTCATACAGCGCAGAGCTGGGAAAAGATTTGTCATCTTAAGAAAAAAAATTACTTTGCAGTTCTGCATTGAAATATTTATATCCATTATGTTTTATCGGAATACAATAATTTCTCATAGTAAAGGACTGACAGTGTGGAGTCAGATTTCTTTTAACAGTAATTTACGGAAAGGTGAGACAGGACTGTCAATTCAGCACTGTGCCATCAGATTATTGCTTGAAATTATGTGCGCTCAAAGTGCCACAGGAAAGCCACACATTTCCATTGCATTTCTAAGACAGTGGTGCCCAATCATGTGCCGAAAGCATGCAACTTTTCATTCCAACCAATCACTGCACCTGCTTATTACACCAATTAGCTCCTTCCACTCTACTTGAAGGTGTGCTAATCAGTGAAATCAACAGATGTAGCGCTCGGTTGGAATAAAAACTTGCATACTCGGCCCTCCATTGCACAAGCCACAACGTTTTCAAAACCTTTGCTTTTTGTCCCCCGCTGCAACGCGGAACGGGGGACTATGTATTCAGCTGCGTCCGTCCATCCATACGTCCGTCTGTCCGTCTCGCTTCGTGTTAACGCAATATCTCATGAACCGTCGCATCTAGAGTCTTCAAATTTAGAATCAGCCTACATTTGGGCATTACGCAGACACCATTCGTTGGGGTGACCTTCACCTTATTTTCAAGGTCACCACGACACTTTGACCGCTTTTCCAACTCTTGTTAGCGCGATATCTCATGACCCATTACACCTAGAGTCTTCAAATTTGGTATCAGCCTACATTGGGGCATTACGCAGACACCAGTCCATACGGGTGACCTTGACCTTATTTTCACCACTTTGGCAACTCTTGTTAATACATTGAAGTATGTGGTATTTACTGAAGCGGTATTTCATGAAGCAGCGGGGGACATGGCCACCTTTAGTGGCAAACACTTGTTTGACTTGTACCCGCTGTTATGGGCAGTAATTTAGGAAACACTCCCACTGGTCAAATGAGAGGGTTGAGAACACATAACGTACAGTATATTGCTGTGTGGTTTTGAGGATATTTTGATCACATTGTTTGGGTCTTACGCCATGAAGAGTTCATGAATTCATATTTCTCTTTGATAAATATGAATGCAATTGTAAAACTGCAGTGGTACATGTATAAAATATTGTGGACCACCAGCCTCGATACTGATACTGACCTCGATACTAAGCAGGTACATCTGATCCAGATTTCATAGCTGCCATATGGTATTGTTGGTCGAGATACAAGACTGTGGAGGTCTTTGCTCCATAGAGACGAATATGATGTATGTTATTAGCCAACATTTACAGTCGCAGCAGCTCAGTGAGTAAGCCCTGTACTGAAATTATCTTCAAGATTAATCATTTTATCAAAAGTGGGAAGAGAGAAGCCTTTTCAGATAGTGTGAAAGATCTGCGTTCTACTGAAAAACTGACCTTCTTGACTGACACCTGCACGTGTACGTACAGTATATGCAAATGATTTTTCAAATCACGAGTTTCCGCGAGCTTGACCTCCAAAGTAAAATAAATTTTTGCACTCAGTATCAATAATGTTGTTCCAAAATAATGATTTTTCTCATGCGGATTCATGAGAAAAAGGCATCTGAAACGTGGGTAGATGTAATACATTATTCTGTAATAACAATTGCTAATTTTTCCTAATGATCTGGCAGACATTAGACTGCAGCTTTGATATGAGCTGAAGATGAAAGATGCGGCAGTGAGACTATTCATAATTAACATTTATCAATTTGGTGGGACGTGTGAAGCTGTGCTCAACAAAAGGATGCATTTACTCTTAGAGAATGCTAAATGTTAGGATTGACACTGCATTTTAGGAGTTACACATGTTTTAAGTAGGAAATGCTAGCATTTTACTGAACTGATACTATGGACAATCAAAAGAATACATGGATAATCTGGGAATGAGAATTTCAGTAGCATATGGTCAAAATACGTTTAACTGATATTATTGACTTGCCATTACTGGCAATTTTATTAATCGTCGCTGCTGCTTTGTCGTTCTCTCTTAGTAGCCAGATTTCGCATTCTAATGAGCACTTCTGACGCGCACTTCACAGGTGTTCATTACCCATTCATGAGCAACTGTAGCTGGAACATTTGGGACTTCAAAGCGATCAGCGCTATTACGCTTTTTGGATTAAGTGGGGGATAATGGATGACATGCGGCCCCTCGAACAGAGGAGGTGAGGTATAAGTGAGGGGATAGACAAATAAATGTGCGAGCTATGGATTGATGCAGTTTATCACGCCAACACAAATGGATTGGATCTCTATTTGCCTACAGGAAACAGTGCCAGTTTTTTTTTTCATTAAAATCATCATGAATATGTAGACAAACAGAGCCAACTGCAAAGGCTAGAGGTACTATGTATGCATAAACTGACTGTACGTGCACCGTGCCTTTTTTAGAACCTTCAAATGTCTCAATTGCAGTGTGAATGCAAAGTAATCACATAGCATAATAATATGAGATAAAACTGCAATTATATGACCTGGATAAGGTAATTCATTTTTGTCAGATTAACTGAGACAGGTAAGAAGACGGGTATGATAGATGATATGACACTTTAAATACAGCAATGATGCATACAGTCACAGCTAGTTCTTGACACCGAGAGATTTTTGTGCCATCGCTGCTTCTGTTAATTCGGCAGCTCCTCTCGATTTCCCCATTGCTATCACACTTGCTGCTGCAATGCGTTTCTTTCCCAGTTAGCCGTAAACTGAAATTAGCGCAGCCCCGGCCAGTTGGCGGGAAGGCATCAATTTCAATCGAAACAGCCCATATCCAAGCTGTTGGCAGCCGCGAAAGGGGCAGAACAGTGACCTTTGACATCTGCCCAGCATGTGATGTTAGCTCACCACCAGTGGATTATGGGTACCCTGTAATAATCTCAGAGTGAAACCTATTCCCTGAGCTCTGCCATTAAGGAGGAAGTTGTCGAAGGGGTGGAGGTGATTGATGTGGGCACTTA
This sequence comes from Gymnothorax reevesii, assembly GCA_029721435.1. Lineage (NCBI taxonomy): Eukaryota > Metazoa > Chordata > Actinopteri > Anguilliformes > Muraenidae > Gymnothorax > Gymnothorax reevesii. The sequence goes on from CM056589.1 coordinate 26,880,082, forward strand.
TTCTGTCGTCCTTTCCCTCAAATCATGGCCCTTGAGTCATGAGAAGTGCTGGTTTCTCTTCCTTCCTTTATATAATAGTGAGGCGTACTGTCTGATCAAATGGTCGGGCCGATTGTTCAGTGAATAACCTGGGTGGAAGGTAATCTCTGCCCTGATTAGGACTCCTGGGCCTGATTTGACTGTGCCTGGCCCTCAAGATCTCTGAGGCGATGGTAACCAATCCTGTTGCACATCCAAAGTCCCGCAACATAGCATTTCAACCCTGATATGATGAGCCAATTTCCAGTTCAGTGCAAATCTTTAGCTTTAGAATGAGGTGTGATTTTGCAGGGCTGATGTCAAAACCAGCATGACATTACATTTCCAGGAATGAGACTCTACATCTCCTGGAAGGATACTCCAGATCTACAGGAACAAAACTGTAGATCTCACATAAACGAGACAGTCGATCTCCAGGAATGAGACTGCTGATCTCTCGGAGTGGGGCTGTAGATCCCCAGGAATGGTACAGAATCTTCTGGAATGGGACTGTACATCTCTAGGAACAGGACTGCTGACCTCCAGGAACAGGTTTGCAGGTAGGCAGGAATGGGACTGTGGATGTCCAGAAACTGGAGTTTAGATCTCCGGTACAGGGTTGGTCACCACTGCCCTAAAGAAACACTCAGGGAACATTCCAGAAACTCTGAGAGAACACAAAACAGTCTGACACTATGGTAACTGCATCTGACAGGTGATCTTGTATTCATGCTACTTCCAGGAAAGTGTCTTCAGTAAATCGATATAGTTCAGTCACCCTTTTTTGGTGTACGATAAATAATGTTTTAAATCTTATTTACGCACGGATTCTTTTGCACCTGCTCCTCCTGAATCCAGTTAGAGGGCCTCATTATTTCACTGCAGAGAAAAGGCTGTAAAGGGCACAGCTTCCATCTCTGTCAGGATGGCAGAATCTGAGTTGGGGAAACTGTGCGCTCTGGGCACCCATCCTTCCACACCCTCAACCATTGCTTCTGCTGGCGTGAATATTCAGTTAAATGGAAGGGGGTGGAGTGAGGATGGGGGAGGGGAGTGGGGGCGTGATGTACTCATCACAGGGCCAAACACAGATATCACAGGGCAGGCCAGGACTGTGAATCGTATGTAGGATATTACAAAGTGGGATTTGCTATGTGTGATTCTAAAAGCACCTGTGATCTCAATTTGAACCCCTCATATCAGGGTTGAGTTCAGTTACTTTTTTTCAAAGACAATTGATTGTAATTGTCGTGACAATTACAATTATAATTACTTTCTGGACAGAACGTTCAATTAAAATTACAAATACTTTTCAAAAAAAATTCTATTAAAAATAAATTACAATGACGAAAGTAATTGATTACAATTACTGTAATTGTAATTGAAAAAGTAATTGAACCCAACCCTGCCTTATATATACAGTACACACACGCGCGCGCACACACACATACAGTATATATGTACTATGCATGTACAATTTTGTATACCCAGGTTAGTGACATTCCATAGATTATAGATGATTGATTTTTTTTTTTTTTTTTTTTGGCGGAAGATAATGAAATATGAGAATGCTAACCTGGTCCATTGTCAGAGTAGTAACTTTGTCCAAAAGGCATTGTTCTGTCTCTAAGTGGGGCATATTGATTCTTTCCTTTCTTTTCGTCTAACAAACTTTTGTTTTTACATTTTTACCACATTTGATATTTAACAGGTTAAAATATTTTATCAGCAACCAAATGACTCCATAGCATTTCTGCACTGCAGTCTGTTTACCTAATACAGCTCATAGCCACTTTCACAGTGGATGCGAAACAAATTTTTCGCACGACAGATTACATTCAAAGTCGCGAGCGCGCGTCTTTGCATTGACTTTGAATGTAATCTGTCCTGCGAAAAATTTGTTGCACCTCGGGTGTGAAAGCAGCTTTAGACATTCATTCGCTATCGAAAATCGCTATGCTTCTCATGATGCTATATTTGATGCTCAGTCTGCATTCATCCTAAGAAGGAGCAATTGTTGTAGCTCTTTTGATCTGTCTGAATAGGTGTCAAATCATATACCCCCGTTCCGCAGAGCTTTCTGGCTCATCGGTCACTCGTTGGAAGCAAGGTTTACTTCTTTGATCCGATGAGGCGAAATCGTCCAATGAAGGAACTAAGCTTAATTCCTTCATCAGACGATTTTGCCTCATTTGATCACGCCCGACATTTCAGACGCTGACCCAATAGTGGACAAACACAAATCGGATTCATCGGCCTGTGATAACGGTAGTCTTCCGTGGGGGACCGGAAGAAATAAACTTTGCTTCTGACGAGTGACCGATGAGCCAGAAAGCTCTGTGGAACGGGGGTAATTGATAGTTTGTAAATGAAGGTGATTGCACTCTGTCATGAATGTAACCAATATGAATCTAAACCCTGGTTGTAATTTCCCTGGTTTCTGAGGATCTGGTTAAGTAAATTCACTGTGAAACAACATTAGAGCGCGTCCCTGATCGTGCCAACATGATAAACGTCGGGCAATGACCAAAATGGGGCCCAAGACTTTCTCAGGTGGTATCTTCCCAGTTCTGCCTCCAACATTTGGATCAAAAAAAACTATTTCAGGGTGTTTTCAAGCTTCCCACCCGCTCACAGGTTTTTAATTGATCATAATGAGAAATAGGGGCTCCAGAAGCTAATGAGCCAGTTATCTTTATATGGACAAACTCTGAATCCGGGCTCGTTTCAGGCAGTCGTATGTTAGCCACCTTTTAAGTGCAGATTAAGCCTAACTGCTGTGAGTAAGAGCCACTACCTGTTAAATGATCATCCAGCTTGTAAGCCCTTATCTGAGCTGTAATTTCAAGAAGCTACATTATGGGCTGAATTATAACGCGACTGTATCATATAATTTTATTTTGCGCTGATGACTTGCGATAAGGAGGTTCTGGGTTTAAGTACCGGCTGGCCAGGACCTCTCTGCACCCAGTTTGCTTGTTCTCTTCGTCTATGTTCTTCAGGGATTCCCATTTTCCCCGCCCCCAAAAAACATGCACCATGGGAACACTCTTGTCAGTGCCCCTGACCAAGACTCTGGCTTTATAACTGAAGTTAGTCCCTTGGTGCTGCACTGAGGCTGCCCACTGCCCCATAATAATTAGGATGGGTCAAATTCAGAGGGTTAATTACACCAGGGGGTTCAAAAAAGTATATTTGATCTTGCCTAATAAGTGGTCATTACAAATTAAATGTTCAGTATACTGTAAATCAGCACTTTTTGAGAAGCCACACTATAGTTCTTATTGTAAGAGTTGCCTGATCCCTGAGCGTTGTACTAAGTAGAATTTTTTTTTCTGGTTGTCTATATTTAATCATTTTAGTACCATTATGCAGCCGCTCCATAGCTTGCTTACTTGCATAGCAGGCCAAGCTAATACTCTGAAGGTCATTAGCGGCAAAACAACGAAGTAGAAACACTATCAGGTCTCTACCCAGGCGACCTCGCTTTGTTTACGCTCATCGGTACTAAAACGGGTCTTAGGCTCAAGTCGCTGGCATGGATGCTATCTTTGGCTTTACAGAGCTGCTTGTATGGTTGGGTTCAATTCCAGCACACAAAGTTTAGACTTTGCATAATCCTTCTCCTTATTATGCATTAGGGGCGTAGATTTAACTGGGAGTTGATGGGGACGGAGACATGGCCTTTATGACAATTAGTCCTGGCCAGTTCTCAATCATTTTCCTTCATCGCCGCCTTTTCCAATTATCGTAATTGGCTACTGAAGACACGGTTCCACTCCATATGCGATCTAACAGCATCCAGCAATGACACGGTGGGGTAAATTAAGTTCAGAAAATTAATTTACGGCTTGCCTGTGAGTCGACAGTCAGCAATTTTGGATGACGTTGATTTAAGCACAGCAAATACGCATCCTGATGACCGATTGCCGTCTTACTTAATCGAAGAGAACACGCAGCACCTGTTCATTATGGACTGCAAAAAGTTAAGTGTTGCATCAACACTTAAAGAGTAGAGTTAAATCGCACATGGAAAGGAACCGTGTCTTCAGATACCAATTACGATAATTGGAAAATGCGTCGATGAAGGAAAATGATTGAGAACTGGCCAGGACTAATTGTCATAAATGCCGTGTCTCCGTCCCCACCAACTCCCAGTTAAATCTACGCCCCTGTTTTGCATCATGAAATGTCAAAGAAGTCATGTGAGCTTAGCTATGCCTAAGACAGAACATTGCAAATGTCTGCTAAATCTGAACTTCTACTGGATAGCGATCTCAACTATTTCTTGCAGCGTAGCCAGACTTATTCACCTGAATTCATCTTAGTAAAAAAGTTCTGCTTTGGTGGGCATCCTGGTGTGGTGTGGTGTGGTGTGGTGTGACGGTGTGTTCAGGAACCACACGCGAGAGGGAAATCCTAAAAACTTATGCCTTCAATGAGGTCCGAGTCAAAGCCAAAAAACACAAGAATTGCCAAGCCGCAACACGAAATCCAAAAACAGTGTCGACTAGACAGGCAGGGGTCAGAACCAGGAAGACAAACAAGCAAAGGTACATAAATGGTAGGCAAAAAGTTGTAGTCAATTAACAAAGCCAAGGGTCATACACAGGGCATCCAAACACAGAAATTGTGGTCATACAAAAATGGGTCAAAATCCAAAAAGACAAAACAATACAAGAAGGGCAATGGCAAGAATCGAAGTCGGACAAACCAGTAGAAGAAAAACAATACTCAATGGCATACAAGGCGCTCTCCGCAAAGAATTATTGGTCAACGTTGTGACAAAGTCAGAACTGCAGCCAGAACTCTGAAATAGACGGGAGGGAAGTCATATGCTATGCAGGGAACAGGTGAGCTGGATCAGACTAATTACAATGGGAGAATCACATGAGGGAGACCCTGACCACGAAAACTGGCGAAAGCCAAGACAGGTACGGGAATCACACAGACAGCCTATGACATTCAAACAGCTCGTCAGGGAGTTCTTAGTGCACAGATAACGAGTGCAGGAAAGTAATTAAGCATGTGTGAGAGATCTCACAGAAACGCAGAGGGAGACAGGTAAAGCTGAGCGGAGACTAGAACAGGGCGATTGCTGAGAAGGAATTAGTGTAAATTAGTAGCGGTACAACTTTGCAGATTTAACTAGAGTGCTCGTTAGTAAGTTAGTAATCTATATACATGGATTAGTTGTGTTAGTAGACTATGATACAAAATACAAATGTTTGTTTTGTTAGTGATCAGAACAGTAATACGAAGGAAGTAAATGAGAATCAAAGGAATATATTTAACACCAGAATTCATTTAAATCACCCGAGGTAAGTGCGCACGCAGACCGGGAAGACGGACTGGACCAACTAGATCATAAGACAGGGGAGACAAGTGCAATGGAACTGAGAAATGGAATGAGCTAAAACCTGAGAATTACAATAACAAAAAAGAATAAATAAAAGACAAAATCATGGACACAGATCCTGAACATAAACATGAACATAAACCTGGCCAAAACCATAACCATGACATGCGGTAGTTAAACCACACCTGTAAGCCCTTTGCTCTTCAAGATCTTGTGGGTTGTCAAATCAACAAAAGTCTTGTAAATAAACTTCAAACTCTCTGTTATATTGAGTGTATGCTGAAGTGAGATCCAAAACATGCTGAAATGACAGATTACACTATTGCTTAAAACTACACCATGGTTCAAAGTGAATGTCAAGTTTGATGGAATGAATAAATGAAAATTGTATTTAAAGAGAAATATGGGAATTTGACCTAAACCATGTGAACCAGGTTTAGTAGAGTAGTGTCTGCCTCAGTCATGTAACCTCAGAATTTCCCAGAATTCATTGGGGTTTCAGATGGGGAAGCCGTGCAATAACATTGAGGAACGTCAAATCATGGTCCTTAAGGGTTGAAAACTGCTGGTTTTCCACCCACATTTTATCCTAGAGTCAATAAAGGTATTGTTCTGTTGCTAAATAAGGCATATTGATTCCATTAAATGTACATTTAAAAAAAATGGTTTGATTTACAATTTTACTACATCCGATATTCAAGGGGCTAAAATATCTTGTCATCAGCAAGCAAATGAGAACTCCTGGGTCTCTCCCCTCATTGTACCTGGGAACCAAGTGTGAAGACATTCAGTCCAATTAGAGGTTCAAATTGTTCACTAAGTTAATTATCTTGGTTGGAAGGCCATATTTTGTGACCCCTGCAATACTTTTAGCCATGATGAAGGCAGAGTCCAAATACATTTTTGACCTTTTAAGATGTGAGATCCAGTAGCGGCTCTAGACCCGGGAATGGTGGGGCGCAAACATGTCCCTTTATGACAATTAGTCCTGGGTTCGCAATCATTTTCCTTTACTGATGCGTTTTCCAATTATCGTACTTGGCAACTTAAGACACGGTCTCTCCATATGTGATCGAACAGCGATGAAATCATGGGCGAAATTCAGTACAGAAAATTTTTTTTACTTATTAATAGACCAGTGCTTCGCGTTATTTGATCAGGTCCGTGTTCCAGTGAAATATCGCCTTTCACTCTCGGTATTCTAGAGCCGCTACTGGTCAGATCACAAAATATGATTTATAAGATTTCTTATCTGAACATTGTAATTTTGATGTAGCAATCCGTTTTGACGGTGAAATGCAGGCAAGTTCTACTTTGAGCAACTCTGATGTTAGACTGCAAACTTGAAAAATTCTTTAAACGGTTAAAAAACAAAAGCACTGTGCATTAATGTCATAAGGCGCAGTCGTATGGGTCTTGAGAGATGTCATTTAAACACCAGTTGATTGACATCCAGTCCAGCAGGACATTGCTGTTCGACCCCAATCAATGGCTTTCATGAAGTAATTAAGACCAGACCTAGATGGGAGATGGGGGACCCCTGGATCTCCCATGGAAACCATTGCACCAGGGCATGGATTGACATTCATTCATATGGATTTATCGATGTAAAGCACAGTCATAGGTCATTGTGAAGCCACGGCATTGCAGTAACCTAGAAAATTTTCTGACACATTTATTGTCGGACGGAAAAACCAACAAATTCATAGGGGTTACCTGCAGTGGTTCCCAAACTCATTCCTGGAGATATTCCACCTCGTAGGTCAGGGATCCTCAGACCTTGACCTCGAGTTCAAATTCAGGCCTGGATTTCATTCCTCTTGGGAAATTAACTATGCAATTAGCAATGCTGATTGGCCGGACTTGTTTCACACCTAACTCCAAGATAAAGGGAGGGTGGAAAAGCAGGAGTCTTCAGCCCACAAGGACCATTATTTTTGGGCTAGGGAGATACCATAGACTGTATAAAAAGATGGATGCAGCACTTGGGTCTGAAGACTGAGGCTAATGCAGAAATCTCTAAAATTTGCATTCTATTTAATGGCCAGCAGATGGTGACATCGGTGGTTGCAGAAAGAAGTTCAACGCTATGGAAGTCTATGGGAAAATTACCCACTTTCCCACCTGATTTGTTATTTCAATAATGATTTTTCTTATTTATTTATGGTATCTATTGCAAGTTTCAAGTCTCCATCATGATGTTCATTTTTGTAAATTATTGTCCCAAATAGACTAGAATAAAGGATAAAGCCAGAACTTGCTTTAGGGGCGTGGCGGTCCTCTGGTCCTCTTCAGATACAGTCAGAGCCACCCGTAAACCCACCCCTTGCTCCTCCCTGTTTAATCAATTCATGCTCTCGTCCAATAGGAATCACGTCCGGTTTCAAAATGACAAAATGGCGCTTTTCAAATAGCCAAAATGCAGGCTTCCTAAATGGTATGCTGAAAAAAATGGGTGACACCACAGTATACCTCCTTCATCTTTTTATACTGGATATGGGCGATGCATGTTGAATTAGAAGTAACTTGGGTGGAATCAAAACCCACGGTTTGGTAGATCTCCCAGAACAGCACAGGGAATCACTGTTCAGCTGTGACCATATGCAAAGTTTGGGTGCAATGAATATTTGTAACTGTACCTCATAAGGACTGAACACTTGCTTCTTCTGAAGTCTTTGTGACACTTCTCTATGAGATACATCAGATCTGCTGAACAAAATTAATCTTACAGCTGTGTAAAATCTAACCTTTAGAATGTGTTAATTTTCACAGTTATTTAGCCAGAATGTGAAACTTCGTGATTTTAGCTGAGTTCATGGGTGATATAATAATCTGATGGGATTGTACAGCTGATTAGGGGTATCAAGTGTGCTTCTGCTTGGTTGAAATGAAAACCTGCAGCCTCTAGGCCCTTTGATAAACTAGTTGGAGATCTCTGCTTTAAGGGTTTCAGGGAAGGTCTCAGTCTCGGCAGAAACAAAATATATTTATATATCCATGAAAAACACTATGCAAACAACTACCGGCCTTGAAAAATAATGTCACTGATTCCTGCACCTGATGTTGGCCCAAATTTGCATTTTATTCACATAACACAGCGACAGCCTCATTTTTATTTTTCCGTACCGATTCCAGCTGTGTGGAATCCGCCAAGGTCTCAAGCTGCTCTTACAAGTAGGACATCCAACTAAATGTCACCATTTACGTGTCACGAGAAGCCTGGGGGTGCAATTGATCAGATTATGTCCAATCCACTTGTAGTACGTCCAACGTCTGTCACATTACAAAAGGCCACAGCATTAGGTGAGAGCAAGAAGTCTCAGGGCTCTTTTTAATGACGAAGGTCTCCAGGGGCTCGACTCTTATTGCCTGCGTCTCTTATCTGCAACGTTTCCTGGTTTTGCGGCTCACTGACTGCTAGTTTGCTTGGCAACTTGGAAAAATAAACATAGAAAACTTTCCCCGTAGTCGAATTCACTCGCATGGAGGCAATTGAGCATCTCTTGATGTGGAGGAAAAAAGTGCTGAAAACCAGCATCTCTGCACCAGCCGGCCATCAAGTGGCTCGCGGAGGGAGTGCAGGTGGGTGAAAGCGTCTGAGCTCGCGCGGTCTCTCCCATCTCGCGCTCGCGTCGGGCTGTCTCGCGCCCCTTCCGTCCGCGGCAGCAGTGCGCGGTGCAGTTTGACAGCGGCACCGTCTCCGCGCAGAAAGCTTACTTTTCGGGGTGTTTCTCGCTATCGCTCCTTCTCTCTCGGTCTCCGACTGCAGCCAAGGGATTGGAGAGAACGGGTAGGAAGTGCTTTTCAACGGGATGCATTTCACCCCTTTTATTGCTTTGCAGAAACAAGTGCACTTTTGGGGGAACCCCGATTTAATTAATAGGGCTGATGTGAGTGTTTCGTTCTCTTTCAGTTCAATCGGGGGGCCTCACTGGAATAAGAAAGCACTGCTGTTTCTGACAAGGCAGACGAAAGATGAGATTCCTCTGGATACCCAAAGACTTGTAATCTTGATCCGGATACCTTAGTAAGTACAACTGTGCACAGCGATGTGTAAAGTCATTCCTTGCCACAAACAGTATTCATTCTTTTATTTGCATTTGTACTGTGGGATTTACTTAGCGAGTGTCAGTTGTCTCTTGGGTTCAGTTTGTGTGATGTGAATTTGGAGCGCGCTTCCGCGCTTTATGAAATGTATATTTAACAATGTACTCGGGATATGGTGATTCAGTGCAGCCGATTCTCTGAGACTGAGAAATTCCACAATTCCTACGAAACGTGACATTTGCTTTGAGTGCTTGTGCAATGGTTAGAAAGTGTGTTGGCATGCTCCCGTATTGCAAATGTTGCCCTACAGTTGTTTGAAATGGCTCTGACTTGAGGCGAATTGCATTATTATAAGCGCTTCCTTGAATAGCCTTGCAATACAATATGTATGTTCGCGTGTGTGCGCGCGTTTGCATGTATGTATGTATGTATGAATGAATGAATGGCATGCATGAAAAAAAAAAGAAAAATCTATTGACAAATTGCCCGACTTCATGATGTTTAACACCGCATCGAGTGCAGTATGAGCACTTCAGAACATAATGGGCTTCTATTAAATTAACCGGGGTTTGGTATCCGCTGGAATTTTCGCAGAGCCACAGAGCTGAAGCACTTCGTTACAGTTGTCCTGTCTCGTGTAGTCAGGCAAAATGGCTCTGAACTATTACATTAAAAGTATCGTAGGCTATCTTAAGTCTAAATTAATTGTAAGATAGGGAAAAGAAAGACAGAGGAAAAAATAATCTTGTGTTGATCTCCGCTCAGTTTCACAACATGCCCTACATTTCCTGCGCAACCAGGGAAATGAGAATATAAAACGCGCAATTTGATTTAGCGGCTGCAATAACTGAGGCTCATTTTGTTTCATTTTAGTTCATTGAAGCTGAATGAAACAGGAACAATCAAGAAAAACGAGTTGAGGTGGACAATTGAGGTTGTTCCAATCACCTGGTTTTGCGAATCTAACGTAATTTGTCAGCCAGGAGTTTGACCTAATTACTGTTTTTGGCGCTGGATTTTCCACCTCTGAAAAGGAGTTAAAGCTACATTTGGGGCACTCCTCAGGGTGGCCGAGTTAAGGTAGCTTGCTAATGTCAGGAGGGGTAGGGAGGGAGGACCCGACGTTATGCGCTCCTCATTCTGCCTGTATTTGTTAGTCCAGGGGTGAGAAAATCAAAGCCCTGTCACATTTTTCTCGCATTCATAAACTCAGGCAGCTGATTTTACTTGTTATACCTTCTGGCTGAATGATTACACTGCTATTGAAATCAAAATGAATGGGACTTTACTTTCTAAATCTGGATTTTACACCTCTACTTTACATTGAAATTTTCGTGCAGCATTGTACTGATGACTGCTCGGTTTTTGTTCATATTTTTTAACGCTGATATCCTCAGGATGTGGAAAGCTACTTGAGTCATTCAACAGCATCGCAATCTCAGCGCCACACTTAGCTGAATTGTTCTGCTTGTCCCTCATTGCCATTTGAATTAGAAATTTATGACTAATGCTTGACGTTACATGCGTATCACTCTTGAGTACTGGAAGGAGCCCTTGGGATTTTGATGTTTTCATGGTTATTCAAAGTGCATTGCTTTCATTCTTTGCACTCATGCTGTGCTTGAAAGCAGTCAGTTTCTGTTCTTTTTAAGATGACAAAACAATTCAAATATTCCATAATTATTGTCATTAGTGCTGGTTTTCCTAGAGACTCTTGCTCATGTTTTATCCTTTGCAATGAGACACAGTTAGCACATCATCATTTGACGAAGAATGAGTCGATTTTGCTTTCCCAACATTATAATTCCAGGTTGCACATTTGTTTTTCTAGTTTTAAATGTCCCAATATCAAGATTGAAGTATATGGGCTCTAGTTTTGTACCCTCGCTAGCAGACACGCACGTGGCAGTGCAATAGATACCATAAATAAATAAGAACTTGACCCAGTTTAGTTGATTCATGGTCTGAAATAAAGGTGTTTGCTTTGCAGTAGGTTGAACGGCACAAGAGGGGATGTTGTCACTGAATACAGCTTCTGCTGTGCAGGCTTTCTTTCAAAAACTCATTTGTATTATGACTCACTCAGACCACCCTTTTACAAAGAGACTGGTGGTTTCATGGGAATGAATTTCTGGCTGCGGAGTCATTTACAGATAAACATATAGTGTTCATATTGTTGCCTTTCCTTTCTTCATTTTAGTTTTGTTGTCCATCTGCAAATGTTGCTGGGGTGAGATGGGAAGGCGAGGGTCAAGGGGTATTTTTACTTCTAAATATTTTCTTTCTGTGGGGGAAATACAAATAATTAACTGCAGTCTCATCTGTTTTTAATACCATGAGAGCCATTTTGTATTTGGTTAAAATGGCCAAAAACAAAATGCATTACCTGCTGAAATGACTTTAACTCCCCAATTAAGCATATTTGTTTCCTCTTAGGAGAACCATTCCTTGTTCTTCAGCTGACTTGATAAAATTTCCTGTTTGCTATGGTGTTAACACACTAGTTAGACAGTGGAAATAACAGCAACTGATCTGAATTGCCTCAATGGTTACGAACCTCCACTGTACCCAGAGATAATCATTTCATCAAGATCAACCCTTTAGAAGAGCTACCGGGTGGCTCACACGGTTAAGGCCACCCTTTAAAAGCGCTGAACACCAAAGAGCTGAACACCACGTCGCGAGTTCGAGCCCCGGCGTACCCACCGGCAGGGCTCGGCAGCTTTTTCAGAGTAGCACACAATTGGATATCGCGCTACAGGGTTTCAAATTGGGAAGGGACTGCCGGATTTGGGTAAATAATCACAGCTTTGTTCGTTGCTCCAGCGCCTCCTGTTGGCCCGACGGGCGCTCGTCAGGAAGACTCCGAGTTGGTTCATGTCCGGGTATCCTCCGCCCTAGTTCTGAACTTGCGGAGATTCAACCAATGAGTGTATGAGAATCAGTGGCAGACAGGCACGTGCTTCGGAGGAGAGCCGTGAACTGTCTCACTATCCTGAGTTGGCAGCAAGGGGTCGCATACGAGCAAGCTTTGTACATAGTTCCCCAATTGGGCATTCCAGATTCGGGTGGGATTGGAGATGACAAATTAAAAAAAAAAAAAAAAAAAAAGATCAACCCTTTAGACAATGGAGCCTCTGCTCCGCTATCACCTCGTATCTAAAAATGACTGGAGTGGAATTACACACACCCAGTTTTGATATGCGATGTCATTAGTGCTTGTGTTTTCTGACTGCACTTAGGTCATCATAGGACACTGTGTGTTGCACTCTACTGCCTCGAGTGAAATTTTTAAATCTCTTTCAAAGTAAAATGAGAAAGTTAAATCAACTCATGCAGCTTTTGTAATGGCTTGTTGGAGATGCTTGCTTTTAGAGTTTGATTCATCCTGGAACATTAGCTGTGTTTGGCAGAGGAGTAAGACCACAAAAGATTGAGCGCACAATTACTCTCCTTTGTGTTTAAATGAAATAAGGAACCAGGGACAATGAACAATTAGCACCATTTATAGCCAGTATATCAGGAAAGTATTCTATTTGTAGTATGTTTTGTGATGAGGCTGACATGCTTTGGTACATTGATTCGGTAATATTAAACTTTTTTGTTTGAGGCAGTATTATCCTCCTGATCTCAGTCCATAACTGCAGAGTGCTTAATTAGACAATGGAAGAGAGCTGAAATACTGAAATGAACTGCATTGAATTAGCCTGTTAAGTATTGGATGAGAACTTAAATACTGAAATAAACTCCACTGAATTAGCCTGCTGTGTTATGGAAGAGAGCTGAACCACTGAAATGAACTGTACAGAATTAGTTTGTTATGTATTGGAAGAGAGCCAAAATACTTTGATGAATTGTACTGAATTAGCTTGCTCTGAATTGAAAGAGAGCTGAAATACTGAAATGAACTATACCGAATTAACTTGTATGCATTGGGCGAGAACTGAAATAATGAAATAGACTGCACTAAATTAGCCTTTTAGATTTTGGTTAAGAACTGAAATACTGGAATGAACTGCACTGAATTAGTCTGTATTGGAAGAGAGTTGAAGTACTGAAATTGATTGTATTGAATTAGCCTGTTGTGTGTTGAGCAAAAACTGAAATACTGAAATGAGCTGTACTTGAAGTTACCAGTGGGGCGTTGGATGGGACTTGAAATACTCAAATCAACTGTACTGAATTAGGCTGTTGTTTTTTGGACGAGAACTGATATCTCAAAATGAACTATACTGAATTAGTCTGTTGTGTATTGGAAGAGAGATGAAATACTGAAATGAACTGTGCTGAAGTGAACTGTTGTGTTTTAGAGGAGAGTTGAAATACTGAAATGAACTGTACTGAATTAGTCTGGTGAGTATTGGATGAGAACTGAAGTACTGAAATGAACTGTACTGAATTAGTCTGGTGAGTATTGGATGAGAACTGAAATACTGAAATGAACTGTACTGAATTAGCCTGTGGTGTAAAGGAAGAAAGCTGAAATACTGAAGCGATCTGTACTGAAATAAGTCTGCTGTGTATTGGACAAGAACTGAAATACCAAAATGAACAATACTGAATTATTTTGCCGTGTATTGAAAGTGCCCTAAATACTAAAATGATCGGTAATTGTTAAGTATCGGAAGAGAGCTAACATATTGATATGAACAATAATGAATTGGCATTGTTGCACATGAAAGACAGTTGGAGCTGCATTGAATTTGTTTACGTATTGAACGTGGCTCGAAATATTGAAATGAACAGAGCTGAATTAGGCTGTTGAGTATTAAATGAGAGTTGAAGTATTGAAATGAACATAACTGAATTGTGGACTGAAATACTGAAATGAACACTGCTGAATTTACCCGGTGTGTATTATAAGAGGGATGAATACTGATACTAGAGGGCACTCGGACAGTGCATTTACCTCCTCAAAATATGCATTTGACGTGAGATGCAAGTTGAAATTCAGTGTTTTGCTTGAAACCAAAGGGGTGATAACTCGTGCAGCTCCCGACTGTCAACAGGGAAGTAGGCCAGTGATGAATTATACCACTAGAAATGTTCGTACGGCTCTTGTGTCCAGTATACGTGACAGATCTTAACAAAAATTTAATCCGTTCTTTGTCAGCACAATTTGTACCGACACACAGTTTCGCCAAAAATTAACACGTTGCTTTTTGAGATAACCCGTTATTTAACTAATGAACGAATGCCAATGAATAAATATACCCCCATGCGGAGGTAAAATGAATTGACTTGTGTATTGAATGAGGACTGAAAAACTGAAATAAACAGTACTGACTTAACCCACGGAGTGTTGAAAAGGGCTGAAATACTGAAAAGAGCAGTCCTGAGTTAGTCTTACGTATTTGAAGAGCACTGTTTTATAGAAATGAAAAACACTGAATTATTTTGTGGCGGTCTAGAAGAAAGCTGAAATACTGAAACAATTAGTCCCGAATTACCCTTTTTTTGTGGGATTAGCACTTATTTTTTTGAACCCAGCGCAAAAATTCATTTATTTTTCAATTAATTTACTTATGCATTCATGACTGACAGTTTTAATTAATGAATTTATTTATGAGGGCTTTGTTTGGTCAAGTTTTGAGACATTTCCGGGGATAGCATTATTTCGGTCTCAGTCATAACTGCTAAAAAAGTTAACAGCCCACCCACAAAGAATGCATGCCATGGTGACGGTGGTTAAGTTGTGGGTGGGGATCATTACCACAAGGTTGCTGGTTCAAGACAAATTAGAGAACCCACTCTGGATCCCACTATTCTTTAGTTGCAGTTGCAGTGCTCTTATAATGGGCAGTTTTCCACAAGAACATTTTGTATGCCGTCATGCTGTTCCTTGGCGGTAAATCAATTTTTTAGAATGCCTGCTTTTTATTGACTCGTTAGTTAGTGGTTTGAAATTCTCTGTTGACTGAGGATTTTGGTCTGGTCTTAAGAACATGGACTGCATTAGCATGTAACTGCTAACTAAACCTGCTGCTCTTTTGCATGGGTTTGTAAGTACATTGATTAGATTGGTCACATTTTGAATCTACTTCCTTACAAAGCCTTTTGCTGTACTAAGTGATTTCATAAACTTATTAGCTAAAACGATGATGAAGGAAGTGTCATTGGACACTTTTTTAACAGGAGAAATGCACATAACTATGCTTCTCCGAGAGCCATCTTACAGGAAATTATTCTCAATTTGCATGCAAACAAGAGAAAAAAATTGATTATGTTCATAATTACCGTTCGCTAATGCAGACTCTGCACAGCAAGCGTCCTATTATGTGTAACATCCCAGGCAGAATTATTTTGACGAAAGTCAGAGTCAGTGCAGAACTTAGCTGAGTAAGTGAGTGAGAGGATTCTCAGGGGTACAATGCTCTCTGCCTTTTGAAGGCTGGTGTGCTTTACTGGGGATAAAAGATTTGAGCTCTCGCAGTCATGCCCTGAGATCCAAGCGAAGCCGTGGCGCATCCCGGATTAGCCCCCGACGCATGCTGTCTTTTTTTTTTTTATTTCCCCCATGGCTGTCATTTCCCAATGGTAGTTCTACCCTTCCGTAAATTGACACTGTTCAACAATTTGAGGCATTTCTGTCTGAAAATGGCACAGAGTCTATTTACTGGCTCAATATCAGTCAGTGGATAGTGGACTCTTGGTTATTTACGATTTTTGAGATGGCGGAAACGAAGCTGCTCCAATTTTCGCCCGATTACATGTGTGTAGTCCAAGCCAGATCAAATGTAATGGGGGGAAAAAAAGTGAAATTCAACCAAACTGTTACCTTTTTTCTTTCTCTGTTTTTCTGTGATGTTTATGCAGTCGCGTTGAAAGCCTCTCTTTCCATGAGAAGTAAACACGTTAGTTGCAGTGTATGTAATTATTCCACGTTATGTCATTAGGCTTTGGTTTTATGGCTTTTGGAAGTGGAGGTTTTCCACACCAATGGCGGAATGGCGGATTACATAAGCAACATTGTGCATTCTTATTCTTTAAATGTTTTTGTTTGTAAATTAATGTTCTTCATTCAAACAGTGCATGTTATCTGTTTATTTTAATCGGAAAAGCATAAACAACCTCCTTTGTGCCTCAAAAGGCTGTCATCAGAGCAGCAATAGTGACCTTAGACACCAGGTCCATCCATCCATTCATACATCAATCATTTTCTAAATTCTGTGCCCCTGGTCAAGGTCATGGGCTGGGACATGCATTTGGCTTTTCGCGGGAGCACACCTGTAGGTTAACAGGGCTGACTCAAATTCACAATCTCACACTCCCAGGTGACGTTATAAACCGTAAACTTAAATCTCCAACTGTTAATTTGATAATATCTCGAAAGAGTTGCCAGCTGTCAGACAAAAACGTAAAAAAAGGGGGAAAAAGTATGCAAATATAGCTGTTGCATTTGTGGGAATTCGAATATTATGTGTTTTTGTGGGAAATTTGTTATATTTGCGGGAATATTACATTAAGATCTGCAGATTTCTATTTCGATTATAGAGTATTATTTTGCTGGAAATGATTAAGTTCCTGTCTGTAAGCCGTGCTTTCTAGTTAAATTAGTATCGTCTCTGAACTATGGGACATAACCGGTGTCTGCTGCAAGAGCATTTGGAAACCCTACACTTGAAGGCCCTGGACTGGGATTAAAGCTCGGAACCTTCCAGCAGCCTTTTCTTTTTGGACGGGGCGACAAACACACCTGTCTTTTTCAGACACTCCTTTGTAATGCAGAGATGCTGAGAGAACTCACCTCCCACAGGCCAAGCTAATTACACGAATGAAGAGAATGCTAATTTCGGCTACTTTGCACATTGGCTCTGAGGATATTTCATCCCTTCTAAATACAAAAGAACCTTTTCTTCCTCTTGGACACCATAAAATAAAGAAACTGAGCTACTTTTTTTTTTCTCTTGTGATACAGCGCTCTGTGGTCTTATTTATTTGCCAGGCTTTGAGTGGGAAGTGACAAATCGAATCTTTTTTGGCCATTTTAATGGCAGTGGTTCGTGGTCATTTGATCCACTGTGATGCCGCAGTAGTGTCAGGGTTCATGAGTTTTTGGTATATTTTTGTCTAGTTATTTATTTATTTTTACTTTTGTAAGTGTTTGCGAGGTTTTCAGAGACATTTGGTCTGTTCTTGTGAGTTTTTGATTCATTAATGTCCAGTTTTGTGAGGTTTTGTCAGATATCTTGGTATTTTGTCTGTTTTTGGTTCAGTTTTCTGTTAACTTGTGGTTTATGAACGTTTGACATTGTTTGCGTCTGGGTTTTGGACTGCCCGGGCACTGGCTATGGGAGTTTAAGAGCATTGTGTTCGGTCTTTGAGCTCATTGGATAGATTCATTGTAATGGCAGTCATGTGACTCAATACTCCACCGGATTGATCGAATGACTTTATCGTGATGCTACAACACCTGTGTGCACATGGACCCATGTGGTGTGATGTAGAGAATCGGGTATAACCTTGCCATCCACCACCTCCCTACACACAAACACACACACACACAGACGTGCTTCCTCCACCGATTTTCTCTCGTCAGTTGAGCGATGATTTCAGCTGGCTTTCTTTTTTTATCCACCATGTTGGATGAAACCTCGGGCTGTGGACACGTCAAGCCCATGGTGGCCATTTTGATTCTTTAGGACCAAATGGAACATAAATTTTCTCCTTTCAGGTCCTGCCTACTGATTATGTAAACCGTTTTAATGCAGGACCCAGTGCATTTAGTGACAGACTGTCGTGTGTCCTAACATTGTTCTCTGAGTGAGCTTGCTGCTTAATGCCATGATCAAGGTTATGCATGTTAACCAAACAAATACCCCATCACAGCAGGTCTATTGTATTGAGCAGATGCTAACCGCTTGGCACAGAAGCAGTTGGAAGCTCGTAATGCTTTTGTACACATCATTAGCCAGTGAATACACATTACTGTGGAGATACAAAGCACTGCTCTGAGTTTAGAATCGCAGAAGTCTCAGGAGTGGCACCCGTGTTTGACTCCTGTGCTGATGAATTTACTTTCAGAAAAGTCCTGCCTTACAGTAGCCAAAAGCCATGATGAAAACAGATGGTATCTGCTCGAACACAGACAGCGTTTATTAAGGAACTCTTTTTGGAGTGTTTTGAACTGGTAAATTTAGTTCTTTACTCTTAGGCCTTTTGACAGGCAGTTATATCGAGTAGACCTTGCCCACTTGCTGCTTTGTTATCTTTTAGCTGTAGATATATTGCTTGCTATCGATTTTTTTTTCGCTTGACTTTCAAGAAATTTATATTTCCCCTCTCCTGAATGTCTGTATTTCTTTTAGGATATCATTAAACTTGTTTGTGCTTTTATGTTTGCACATATAATTGAAGAGGCCAGTGCTAAAAGCACTTAAGTCACATTTTCACACATTGTGAGGAGAGGAGGGAAAACATCTTGTGTGGTCTCGTTAAGTTGATTTTCTTAATTTTCTCAAAATGGACAATTTTGAGACTTAAGCACTCTTAGCACTCGGCTCTTCAGTTATGGCTGTTTAAAAAATGTGCTAAATGTCAGTGATAAGTGACTCTATGTTTCAACCTTGAATGACGAGCGCACTTTTCAGTCTTGAAGATTCGCCTGAAACCACTTAAAAGGACTTTGTGTGACAGTCAAATGTCATTTTTAACCTCCTGGCCCGCTAGAGCCCTCTTTCATTGGCTCAGTTGAGTTGTAAGAAAGCTATCCCAGTGGGATAGTGGGATGCTGTCCTTCATTCTGATTCAGAGCGGCTGTGTTGCTTTTGTCAGCGATGGGTTTTCAAGGAGGTCTTTTGGCAACCTTGTGGAATTGTTGATGTGAGGCCTTTTGCTGCGCTATACACTGACTTTTTTTTCAGTGTATTGTACATCTGAATAAGCCCCATCACGTTATTATCCTTTTGTATGTTAAAAATGTTACCACTTCCTAATAAAGAGTAGTTTTTGTTATTTGCTTTTTTTTTTTTTTTTTGCAGAATTCTATTTCATTTTATATTTCAGCCTTGATTGAATTGCTACATCATAACCAGAATTTTTTATAAAAGAAGATTTTATATAGACTCTGGTTTTGAGATCTTACATTTAAAATTATTAGAAGAACACACAGTACTGGGGGTTAGGCATGCATTATTATGGACATGAGAGGTCAGAGAAGGGTGTATATGCGCTAATCTGATTTTTTTTTTTTCTTTCACGTGGGAATGTGAGAAATTTATCTTGGGGAAAAATTCTGGGTTGGGATGTCATTTCGTGGACGTCATCGGTCCTGTGCATCATATTCCGGCATGTACTGTATGTTTGCGTCTGCATAGGGCTGCTTTAATTAGGTTTTTTTTTTTTTTAAAAAGGAGCATTTATTCGGCTAAATTTATTCAGAACTGCAAGGAATTCCATTTGCCCGGCAGGTTTGGGGATGTGGGATGAATATGCAAAACGGTCATTGTGCTGAAAAATAAATAAAATTCCACATGGAGTCATTCTGATCCAGAATGTTCCAGATAATCTGCACTAGATGGTTGCCTGATGGCCTTGGAGGCATGCCTGTGATGCGGAGTAATGCACCGAGGTGCCAAAGCCCTGACCCTTTCGGTCGAGATAAGGAGCCCTGTCAGGGTGCAGAACACGATGTAGCCTTTATGAAGTCACAAATACTGTATGTGATTAGAATGTCATCAACATGCTAACTAACCATGAGTCCTGATTGTAGGCATTGGAACTCTAGACGTCGGGTGTCCTCTAAGGCATGTGTATGTGTGTGTGTGTGTGTGGGAGTGCGGCAGTGTGTGTGTAAATGAGTATGTACTTATTGGAAAGTCGTCTGTATTGATATCAATCTGCACGTATGGTTTGTGCATGTGTGCGTATGACTGAAGTACCCTCAGATGGTAAGCAGCACAGATGTGCGCAAACGCACACGCGTGCACGAGCACACATCCGCAAATAAACAGGGCTTTATACATATTTTATTTGAAACGGGTCTAAACTTTAAATAGTTTTATCCTCCGGTGATTCGCTGCCTGTGATTTCGATGCGGCCCGCGGCTGTCTGGCAGCCGGCTGGCTTTGATTGGACGAGCTCTGGCTGCCTCTCCGCCATTAATATTTACAGCTGAAATCCGGAGGAACCAAAAGCCTTTGAGCCATCAGAATGACAGAAGAAAGAAAGATGGATTACACCAGGCACTTTTCAAATTATATATATTTTTAAAAGAAGTAAAATAATAATGACATTTTTTCATACATTCGGAGAATTCACTGCAGTGGTGGGGAAGCAAATCTGTTTAGGCAGAGTTACCTGGTTCTAATTTAGCTGTGCTTGAGCGGAGACAGTAAAAATGCCATTGATAAGCTGTAACGGTTAAAGACATGTTCTACACTGATAAACAGTATTTCTAATGTGCCAAATGCTATTGGTATAGAGCAGGAATGGATAATACAGCTTCAGGAAGTAAAAAATCCTACTCAGTGTCTGGTACCAATCAGCTGAATTTGCTAATTAGCGCAATTTGTCATCCAGTGGGTGGAACTAATTAGCGCGATCAGCACGCATAGTTCATGGTCTGGGAAAAAAAAAAAAAGAAACATGGCAAAGCTGTTATTTTGCTCTGCTGGACATTCCAACTTTGATACGGAAAATGGAAAAAAAAGAAGCATTTAAAACAAAGATGCGTGATGTGTGGTTCTCAATAGCGATGATGGCTCTTCGGAAAACAAACACAAAATGATCTGGTGTTTACAAATCTGTGGCCATGCTTTCGAACAGTCACGCATCAAAAGTGATGCTAATGAGGCATTGATAAGTCGACAAAAACATCACTAAAAACCGCCGTTTTTTTTTTTTTTTCGAACTCACTCACGAACCAACTTTCATCATGACATCATTCCCCACCTCCCGCATGTGCTGTTCTGAACTTAGAATCAGCTGGTGAATTTCTCGCACATAATTAACAGATTGTGATGTGGGCTAATTATTTGCCGTCACCTGAATTTGCTGTGAACAGACGAGCGTTTTGCTAGCGGCCCTGAGAGAGCGGAGCGTCCTGACTGCTGTTCTGTCGCTCGCCCAGAGTGGAAGGATCCTCCAGGACCATGAGCGAATAGCAATGAGGGGCTTTTGGAGATGAAATTCTCCCCACAGGAACAGGCTCAGTGGGGTGTAAGTCTTCCTCATCCTTTGCAGCCTTAACGCTGCAAAGAAACAATACCTGGTGGTGACATAAAGCAGATAATTAATCACACTGAGGAATTGCGTGGCTTCATTTTGTATGATTTTCTATTGTTAATGAAAACACTTTTGAGGTGCTTGCACAACCTCTACATTTGACATTATGTCACAGTTCTGGTTTCATTTCGGATAATGGTGTGTGTGTGTGTGTGTGTGTGTACGTATGTGTGTGTGTGCGCACGCAAGTAATAAGGTCATCGTGTGTGCGTGTGTGTGTGTGTATGTTTACGTGTGTGTGCATGTATATGTTAGAGTCGTTGTGCGAGGGTTGGCATGCACGTGTGTGTGTTTGTGTGTGTATGTGCCTGCGCGCACATGTTAATGTGTGTGTATTCATGTGTTAACGGTATAGTGTACGTGTGTAAGTGTGTATGTTAGTCATTTTGCATGGGTTTGCGCGGGTGTGTGCATTTAATGTTCAACTGTGTGTGTATATGTGAGTGTGAATGCGTGCTTGTGTGTGTGTGTGTGTGTGTGTGTGTATAGGTACATGTGTATACTTCACAATTTTTGTTGAGTTGAAGACCCTGAATTCAGCTAATACCTCTCTCCTCTCCTCTCCTCTCCTGATATAATATTTTTATGACTCTGTGGGTAGAGCTGGGGAGAGGATCAGTCAAACTGTCTCCCTTTGTCCGCTCCGCTGACTTTGTACAGCGCTGCGTGCCGGAGACATCAAAGCCATTCACCTTAAACGCGCAGCGGGGCCAGATGTCAGTGTTTAAGGCGGAGGCCCTCGCCCGCATCGATTTATCGCGCCCCGCGCACGTGATGCGCTTGCTCGTTCTTGCCGACGGCAGAGCGGTGCCATCCTGAAGTCGTTTCTCTGTAATTTGCCGCCACGTAATGGATTGGTGGTATCTGGGGCCGTCTTTGGCGGAAAAGACGTGGCTTCAGAACCTGTGGGGGGATTTGGCTGAGGCCGCTCTGATAAATAAATTCACACTCCGAGACGATGTCTGGCTCATTTTGCTGCTGGTGCATATTATTTGAATGGGACAAGTAACGCGCCAAGCGAGGATGCAGTCTAAATTAAAGATGGAACAGGTCCAGATGACTAACTTTGATCCAGGCATAGGAACAGGACACTGAGAGATTGCAGATCCGTGTTATATGGTGTTTAAGACCAATATATATATATATATATATATATATATATATATATATAATGATTTAATAATGTGTACAACATGAATCTATTGTGTAGTATGTATTATAGATGCACATGACTCAAATAAATATAAAGTAACCGTGGAATGTACTTTTTTTAAATGTAACACGTGATGAAGGCAAGGACCTTTTATCTTCTGTAACTGTATCTGTCACACTCACACATGTTTGCATGTGCATTTACATTGTTGTACTTGTGAGGACCTTTTTTTTTACTTCCATTCATTCTGTGGAGCCTTTCCCAAACCCTAACCATTAAGAAATTATGCCTAACCTTAACCAAACCCAAATTGTTACGGTACGGTAACCTTAGCCGTTATTACTCAGTAATCTTCTGCGAGGACCCCCCTAAAATGTCCTCACTATGCCAAATGTCCTCACGGAAGTTGTGGCTTCTCAAGTTCGTCCTCAAAAGCATTGCAAAATGCACCCCCCCCCACAACCACACACACTGGTGTATTTTCCGTTACCTCCTGTTACTTGAGAGCAGTGTACAAGTGAATGATGGATAATATATAAACTTACAAGCTGGATTTGGGAAAATCAATACGGGCTGAAAATGAGATTTACCTGAGAAAGCCTCAAGGCAAAGTGTTGTGTATAAATATACTTGCAACTTTCTCTTTCCCAGTGGCTTTGAAAGTGTTGAGGGTGCTGGGAGTTTCAGCGAGGTGTCACAGAAAACCGCGGCGGCGATCGGCACACAGAGATCCCCTTTCCTGCCACGTCTGCCTTCTGATTGCTTAATTTTATTACCATAAACACCCTAATGCAATCGCTTGGAGGGGAAAGGAGTATCCAGCGCGAGCCGCAAATCAATCTTTCTGTCAGCTTCGCTGAATCAATTTACGTCTTCCTGAGAACGACTCTGCAAACAAGGGAGAACTGAGTCATCTAATGGGCGATCGGAGCTTGCAAAGGGTGGAGTTCGGTGGCGTAATAGACTTTGAAACGGAGCGAACTGGAGATGGGGGGTGTGGCTGTCTACTTGAAGGTGATCGTAATGCCGAAATGTGGGGACGGGTGGCGTCAATTCTAATAGATTTCAAGCTGGTTAAACTTAGAGATGAAAGTTCACCAGCTGCGGTAAAAATGTGACTTAACTCTACTAAGGATGAGTTTGGTCTCCTCAAAGATCAGCTTTGATTCAACAGACAATTAATCAAGACAGTTGATAAGTTTACCTTTTGAGAACTTATGAACTTTAGGTTAGTATCTAAAACACGTCACGAAAAGCGGAGTTAAAGAGGAAAAAAATGAGTTCCCGTAACTTAATGGGGCTATCACGTTTTACAGTCAACGGTCTCATCTGTAACTTTCATTATGATCTGGCAGTCCTGCAAATGTGGGCTCAGCTAAACTCTCAGACAGTCTGACATAACGCTGTCATGTACAGTACATGATATAAGAGCTGTCACAAAATGACATTGACAATTCAGTAGAATAGTACGGTCATACCCTGATTGGTTTATGTTATGACAGAAACATCTGTCATATTATTTTCTAAAAAAAAAAACAAATATGATGGTAGTCTTTGTGATATGTTACATTAACTGATTTAATATGATATGTGGTCAGTGGTCAGATGAGACCTCTAATGAAATTGTTCTGCATTTGATTTATGCTGCAGGGTTTGTCTAAAAGCCTTCCGCGGTTTTGAGTTTTTCTTTGGTTCTTCCAAAGTTAAAGGCCGTTGAACCATTTCTGAGAGTAAGGCCGGTTCAAACATTTACTTTATTTATTTTTGTATTTTTCTAGGCTGGTGCTGGCTAGCAAGGAAGTGGCAGCATTAATCTTCCTGATACGCGCCGCATTCGGAGTGGTGTTTAACACCGTTTATGGTTGTTCGCCTCAGGCCTTGTTTCGTCCAGTCATGCAGTGTGTGTGTGTGTGTGTGCGTGTTAGTGTGTGGCCGAGTGCTGACAGCTACGTGCTATGGCTCTGGAATAATCCTCGCAGTTATCGCCTTTAATATTCTGCGGTCTTTGGCAACCTTTCGCACAGAACGTGTCCAGCAGCTTTTATTGGTGCTGTAATTTCCGTGATTTAAGACTCATTTTTGCACACTTATTACTGTTCACAGTTTATTTGAATTTAGCGTCAAGTGTGTCTTCAGGGTTTTATCACCTTTGAATAACAGTCCTTTGCTTGGCCAGCGCATGATGTAAGACTGGCCTCCAAAGGTCTGTAACATTATTCTTAAAACGATGTGGTATTGCAGTACACAAAAATGAAACCAAAAACTTTTTTTTTTTCTTTTTTAGTTTCATAATCAATATCAATATCATTTCTGATCAGGCCGGGCAGTGTCGACTCAGCTCACCATTGCGGGATTATTATTTTTAATGTGATTTGAAAAGAAGTAAATAAATGAGCTGTGCGAACACTTTCACCTTTCATCGTTGTGGTGTCACTTCACTAAACTTTCTAAAAACACACTAGCTCCCACTATGACTAATACTGCACAGACTTTGTTCCCACTTTGCAATTCTAAAATCTCTTTTCCTTTTTGTGACAATGCTGGCCTGTGTCCCACCTCTGCATCTGTCAATCACAATGCCGGGGCTCCATTACCGGACACCTTTTTGTCATAGACCTGCGCACACACCGACGGCAAGTATGCAATCTGTTATCCGCTGCCTTCTCTGCTTTTTCTACACACAAATTCAGAAAAGGAATATATAAAAGGAGAGGGTATTCCAGGGGTAATGTCTGAAATTAACACGAGATACACTTTATTTAACCTTGCGAGGGAATTTTCGACTTCGACTGCATTTCACTTGTCTGAATAACTCAGGAGCATTGGGCAGCCACACTGCAGCACCAGGGACCAACTCCAGCTCTAAAGCCAGAGTCTCGGTCAGGGGGCACCGGTTGGAGTGTTCCTATAGAGCAGGGGTCTTCTAAGCTGGTCCTCAAATCCAAATTCTGCCCAGGTTTTTTTTTTTTTATCTCAGGTAAGTAAATTAACATTCGGTGCCCCTGATTGGCCAGATTGTCTGTCCCAGGTAAAGGGAGGGTGGAAAACCAGCAGTTCTCAGACCCCAAGGACTGTGATTTGAAGACCAGGGCTCAAGTGCATGTGTTTTAAGGTGGGGTGAAACCGGAGTAAATGGAGAAGGGGCACACCAGGAGGAGAACAGGCAAACTCCATTCAGAGGTTCTGGCCACTCAGGACTCGAACAGCTGGGCTTGAACTCTCGGTTATCCGAGCTTTTATATGCAGCAACTGTTCATGAACAACAACTCAGTAGATGTACACATTCAAAACTCTTGAAAGTGTGAGGCCACAAGTTTGTCCTTTGACCATTTGCAGCTGACTGTTCTAATACAGATGTATCAATCACTGGTGATAGTTGAAAGTCATAGAGTTTTTGAAAACTCCCTGAGAATATTGAACAGGAAAAATAATTCCAAAAAACCCACCCTGGAAGGGTTAAATGCCTCTCCCCTCCTCGTTCTGGCTGGCAGTTGGCAGTATTTCAGTTCAAACCCTCGTCGTGTAAATCTCACCATCTCCTCCTCCAAGGGTGATTTGTTTCTGATCTGCCCGCAGTGCTCATCACTCTGTGTCTGACAAGCCTTCGGCTAAGGGCTCTCTGTCAGCTCCTCCGCTCCTGCAATAACAAGCCGAAAATCCGAGCGCGTCCCCTCATGCCCCTCACCTGGCTCTCTTCGCCCTCGCTTAATTTGGGAAGGCTTTAGCCAGCAAAAAAATGTCCTGGAAATATAGACCCGTTAAGAGGAGGTCGGAAAACAGAAATGTTGCAAAAGCTAAGTTACCATGAATCCGTAGTATGATTATGTCAGCTTCATAGATAAATTACACTCAAATTATGTAATCACTCGGCGCTTAATGCCGACATTCATCATTTGATAATTTGCCAGTGCTTATGTCTTCCTGATATCTTCATAGTTTGGAGTATTCTTGGCCCATTCAGATACAGTATTTGATTTAATATGTGTTAATTGCTCTCATTGAATTGGAGTGAGGATCGTAAAGTGGGGTGTTCCAGGCTAGTCTCGCGCTCTCACCTACTGTGGGAGGGACAGGGCATGAATGTGCAAGACGATCGTCCTGATCTGCGGCAACTGACGTCATATTTTATGTTTATGTATGTCGGGATTACGCTTTAATGACTTCATTGAAGAAAATACTGACACACTTTATTTGTCAGCTCAGCATTCGGTACACTCGATGTCATGGTTAAATTAACAACCCTCACGATTTTCTCCTTGGAATTTTTGGAATTTAACTTGTCCTGCTACTGCTCTATAATATTTGGCATGAGGGACAGAAATTCGGGGACCCCAGACCACTAAAATGCTGTCAGCAGAGAAGCGGAGGAAAGCTGAATACTGTAGGGAGTGTTTGAGAGAGAGTCTCCCCACCTCAGTGTTCTCTAGAGTTTACCCTGTTAATAAGCACCCGCCATGACCCGACTCGCTAGCTAAATTCTGCATCTGCACCGAGGCGCTCATTTCTAAATACTTGTTTACTTAATCCAGGAATGTGACAAAAATAGAAATAGAAACATAGCCACTGGCTAAATAGTGCATGTTCAATAAAATTTACCAGGTGCAGCGCCTCCTACGGCACTGGAAAAAAAAAAGCCATGCCTTTGTTTATTTCAGCATGTTTTTCCCTTTCGAATCAAAAATAGTCAAGTCAAATTAATTTCAAGTCTTCCATTTTGTTGATTAAATGACAAATTTTAGTCTGATCAAGAACGTTAGAGGTGTTGAAAGACATTTTTTTTTACAGGGAGCGATTTTGCATGTAGCTGCTATTTTTCAGCCAGTTGAGCTGACTATTTAGATGGACAGGTGGTAGCGGTGAACAGGATGTTGACATGCTCTTGGAACAGTGAGTTCTGGGACTAGGGGCCTTTCTCTCTGTATACATCAGAGTCACCAGTATGTGGGAGTGCAAAGGGACACAGTTCGTCGCTGCTGCTCGGGAGACAGCGAAGCTCAGCGGTGTATGTCCTGTCCTGGTGGGGTTCCCAGCCACCGGTCCGCTTATTATTCAGGAGTGCTAGCACCACACCGCTGTGAGGATGCATCACATTTTTAAACCCTGGACACATTTTTACCTGCAAGCCCCGGGCTGCCCAAATGCCTGTTTCTACAGATCCATTGTCCTGTAGGCTTTCATTTTAGGCCTCATACTGTTAACTTCATTATTCAGCTGCTGCAGCACGGCTGTCCATCCCTGTTCCTGGAAATCTGCCCTGATGTAGGTCTTCTCTACAACCCTACAGAAGCACAACTCATTCAGCTGCTACAGGACGGCTGCCCAAACCTATTCCTGGATATCTATTGTCCTGTAGGTCTTCACTCTAACCCTAACAAAGCACTCCATAGTTAACACCCTAAGATATCATTGCACAACCTTTTATATGACTAACTGGCATAGGCTTCTTTGTACTCAGCATGTAACAGGATGATTAAACCAAGTAATTTTCCCATGATTACATCATACAAACCTCACTTAATTTGTTATGAAATCACATGTAATGCATATTAGCCCTGGTAATGTGTTTCAAAAGCATAAATATAAAAAATTCATTATCATGCATATATTTCATTGTTGCTGAAGTAGCATTAGTCATCCTTTCCAGTAATGACAGTCCATTGATACTGCTGAAGTGGACAGAGTACTCTAATCCCTGCAAATTAAGGTCAGCTTCTTCACTTTTGTAGTGGCTACTGCTAAAACAAGCTGCACCTCTGCTCGAAAAATGATTTAAGTATCTTTATCTGAGGATAACTACATACTCAGTCAATTTTTCACCAATTTCTACATCATAATTTTTAATACTTAAGCATGAAATCAATTCAAGTCTTTTCATACATTCTTGTACCAGTGATGGCTGAAATACTTTAGACTTGATTGTTGTCATTAATTCGATGCTTAGCTCTGCTGTTACTGAAACCTTGTATTTTGAGCCAGGGGTTGAGGATATGAGTAAGCCTACAGTAGGTTTTTTCCCATAATCCTTTTGTGAAGCTAAACTAACTATTGAATTCATTTCTTTTGTGAATTTTTCATCCTCTTATCTTTAGAAACATAAGCATTGTGTCATTGCATTGGAGAGCACGTGCAATGATTTATCACTGGAACGAACTTTAAAGATTTACTGCAGGATGTTTGTGATTTGCGATAGCTTAAGCCTTTTAGCGATAAAAAAGAGTGTTGATGAGTGCTGATGATTGGCTGTTAGTTTGTCGCACTGTGATGTGGGAGATTAGATTTTTGCGGTTGCTCGTCATCTCCCATTACTCTCAGTGTGAAGTTTGGGCACGAGTTCAGCGGATATTTTAATCAGGGTTGTTTAAGACGAGAACACAAATCAGTACAGCGGGCGAGTCTCCGAGGAGATGTGAGCTGCCGCATTTGACTTTCCTGCTGACAAAGTGCCGGTGATTCACTGCCGTGCCGATCCGTGGCCGGCGATTGAACACGTGACAAACTGCGCGTTTGGATTTATGGCGAAGTAGGCCGATCGGGCCGCATCGCGCTGGATGGCGGGTGAGGTTGTGATAAACAGTCCCTGAGGAGTTTTGAAACACAACCACCAAAACACACACCCCATCCCGGACCCCCCCCCCAGGCATTAGGAACCGGAGCGCTTTGAGCTTGTGGACTTATAGCCCGGCCTCGCAGCCGTAAACAACTCAGAGGGCGTTGGCGGTTGAGAGATCCGGCGCCGATTCGGCGTGCTTTATTGCCCTGGGGGTAGGGTGGCTGATTGCCTGCTTACAGAATGAAGAGGCCGGCAGGCCGTCTATCCACTTACCGACAGTTTACCGGAATGCGCCCAATGGCTCCCCGAGGGCCACAACTTTCGCTGATCAATTACCGCCGGCCCTTAATCAGACAGCCGCTGCACGCGCTCACTGGCGGTTTGTTTGGGTGTGAGTATCTGTGGCCTCCTCTGGATGGACTTCAAAGCCCCCTTTGCTGATGTGTATTCAGGGACCGTAGTGTCCCAGGCGAAGGGAAATTTCATTCACTGCTCTTCGGACTTTCATGCGAGGGGTCGAAGGGGAGAGGCCGATTTCATGCCTTAATATTCGGCTCGTCCTCAGTCAAATGGGAATCATGTTTGCCAGTGGGTTAGAAGTTGTTTCCAAACAAATAAATCCCTCACTGAGCTGGTGAACATGAATTCTGCTTTCAAAGGAATCTTCGCCATGCTTGTATGTCTATTCTTACTGATGATTAATTTGACATCTGAAAAAAAAAGAATCTGTTCACCGACTCCGTTATCATCCGACACATTGGAATTTTGTTTGCCAGCCGGCTGCCAGTTGTCTCCCCGAAGTTGTGTCCAGTTCTTTCCGACGCTGACAACATAAACAAGCATCGGGCTTTTGAAGTGTTTTTCATACCCATGGGGATTCATTCTCACAGTTTAGTTTGGTTGTCTCCCCAACTCTGTTCCTGGAGAGCTACCATCCTGTAGGTTTGTACTCCAGTCCTAATTCGGCACACCTGCTAATTCGGCTAATTAGCAGCTCATCTAAATCTCTAACTGGGAAATGAGGTTTGCTTTGCTTTGGTTGGAGTGAAAACCATCTGGGTGATAGATCTACAGGACCATGGTGGGAGACCAGTGGTGTAGTACATACAGACCTAAATGTTTTTTAATTAGACTTAGTAGTAGCATAACGATCATAAAGCGAACCGCACAGGTCTGCTCAGAAAATAAATAAATGCACTGATGCAGTAAAGTACTGTACTATCTGTATTCGTGAGACTGTAAAAGCCTCGCGATTAATAATTGAGGCACATAATCGTCATAACCTTTTAGAGGCTGGAGCGCGTTTGGCGTCCTCCCGTAAACATTGATTCCATTTGTTGGCGAGATTGCAGCCTGTTGAGGAGTGATTAAGCGACGCGCTCGACGCATTTAAATCCATTTGTCTTTAAGAGCGCGCGAGCGCTATTTAGTGATGTAAACATGCTGCTGAGAGGTATTTACGCTCTCCGCCGACTCGCTGATCTCGGCGACTTAGCGAGCTCTTCTCATCCGGGCTGAAATCTCTTATAGTTCTGGAAGTGCCCTGTCGACCCGCATTCCCCTCTCGGTATTAGGATCTGGTGTCTTGTTAGTCACCCATCCGGACCTGCTATTGCAACAAAAGCCAGCTAAAGACTGTGTCACACCGTTACTGTGTCGGTAGAGAGTATTTATAGATCCCTCACCTCTCCTCACACGTTTATGAGGATGAGGGAGCCCCATCTTGAAGCTCAGACTTTGGCTTTGGGGAGCTGTAATGGTTCTTCAAAGCACCTCTTTAAAATATTCCGTTCTTCACAAAGGCAGGCAAGTTGCAGTAAACTTGGATGTTCATATGTGCTTTTGTGTTTATTGTGAAATGAAATTCTTGAAAGAACGTGAATTGGCAAAGTTAGAAAAATTTCCTTGACCCTATGAGCTAGGGTTTTATGAACTTTTGACAGGAGCCGATGAAATCCTCCCTCAGGAAGTGCCCGCCCTGCCTTTTGGTTGTTTTGCTTGGCCTAATTGAACCAGGCAAGATCAATTGAGCACAGAACAGTATTTGAATGGAAAACAATTCCATAACTGACCCAGGTCTGACTGTTCAGTATGATCCGTCATAGTGAGTTATAGTTGAAACTGAGCGCTTCAAAGTCTTTTGCCCGAATTAGTTTCATTGTTTGCTCTGCTTGTGATGCACTATAGCTATGAGTTGAAGCAAATGCATCTCTCAGAAGTTTTGACGGACGAACACTATTTTTAATTTAATGTTGAAGTGTGAGAATTCGTTATTTGGTGTCTGTCAAATGAATAATCAAATGTGCATTTTGTATGAAAAGGAAGACAAATAATATGATTTTGATGTTTGTAAAAGGGAATAGTTGATTTTAAATGTGGAAGGAGTAAGAAATAAATGTCAGAGCGTTTTATGTTCTCTGATTTCAAATAGGCATAAAACGTATTACAGGTAAATTGATCTTTAAAGCTCACATTTTCATTGCAAAAGCGAAAATTTTATCCAACTATATCAATGTGATTCAGCTCAGATTATTTCAATCTTATTTACTGCCGTTATCACAGTCTGTGGCGATAAATGTACAAGATGCAAGAACAGTGATTTGAACATTATTTTATGAGAACAAGTGAATTGTTCACAAGCCAGCAGTCTCCGCCATGAACAAGCCTACACCAAGACACACATTCTCTCTTTTTCTCTCTCTCTCTCTCACTCATACACTCACTCTCTCACTGTCTCTTTCACTCTAAATCTCATCCTTTCTCAGTATCTCTCTCTCTCTCACTCACACATTCACTCACTCTCTCACTGTCTCTTTCACTCTCACTCTCAATCTCATCCTTTCTCACTTCCCCCCCCTCTCTCTCTCTCTCTCTCTCTCTCTCTCCCTGCTTTCTCTTGCTCACACACTCTCTCACACACACACTTTCACATGCGTGCACATGAACACACACAATATATATATATATATATAAATGTATAATTATACACCCAGGCACACTAACAAACATAGTCACGCACAATAACACATGTAAACACACCCACAAACACATATATGTGTTCATATACACACAGGCGCACACACACACACACACACACACACACACACATATTTAGTATAGTAAACTATAGTTTACTACAGTAAAATTGATGTAAACTATGATAAGCTACACTTTACTACAGTTAACTATAGTTTGTTGCAAATATACTATAGTATTTGAATATCATTGCTATAGTTTACTTAGGTAAAGTTTGACTTTTGTGATTTTCTTTAGCATCACTATAGTAAACTACATAGTTACTAAAGTATATCTACAGTAATTCTGCATTTTTACTGTAGTATGTTTTGTTAATTTTTCATAAGGGCGCGCGCACACACACGCACGCACACACACACACACACACACACACACACATATTGGGATTATACATACTTGCACATCAACCTCTGTGAAATGAAACAATGTTCTCTATGCCCTGCGCGTGGATAACCTTTCATGTGCTGATTGTTCGGGGCACAGGGCTGGAGTCTGATGGATTTAATGGTTTTAAAGGGTGGCTCAGGGCTGGAATCTGCACAAGACTGGCAGCTCTGTACACTGAACAAAAATATAAACGCCCCATGTCAAATATTGATGTCACATGGAGTTAACAACTCTAAGTGAGGGTATGCTGACTTTTGCTTGTACAATAGGGATATTTCTTTTGACTTGTGTACCATTTTTAAATCCATCTCTCTGTCAGTGAGCATTTGCTCAGTGATGCAGTGATTTCACTCAGTACATGGGTGTGGCATTTCCACACGGTGATCAGACAGAATGAGCAGTACCCAGACGCTCCTTATACTGGGGACAATAAAATGTCAAATTTTGCCAAAAGTCATCATGCCTCAGATGTCTCAGGTCACACGGGAACGTGCCATTGGCATGCTGGATGCAGGGATGTCCACCAGAGCGGGCGCAGTGCAATTGAATGTTAACTATCGGACGACCGGCCGTTTGAGAGTTCGTTTCCAACAGACGGGCAGTACTGAGAATCGACCTCATCCATGTTGGCCACGTGTGACCACACCAGCACAAAATTGCTACATCCGGCTCGTCCGCCTGCGGGATCGGCTGAGATCAGCGACACGCAGAGCGGATGAGACTGTTGGTCTGCACAACAGACGCATCACACCACAGACAGTCCGTAACCGCCTGCGGGAAGCCAACTTGCACGCTCGGTGTCCTCACCGTGGCCCGGATCTCACCGCTGTCCGGCGTCGGAACTGACTAGCATGGGCAAACGCACACGTTTTATGGTCCTTGGCATGCTGGAGAAGAGTGCTGCTCACAGACGAATCCCGGTTCCAGTTTTTTGTAAATAAAAACTCAAAATTTGACATGGGGCATTTATATTTCTGTTCAGTGTAGCTTGCCTTTCAAATTGTCATTTAGCATGTAATGCATATCTAATCGGAGACTCAAATGACTTTTTCTGAACTTTTCTAGCTGAGTCAATACGTAATTTAGAATGAATTACCCACATTCTAGAAGCTTACAGCATGTGAGGGTAGTGTACCTTACTATGAAATACTACATAATGTCTGCCAGAAACTCTGTGTCGGATTTATCTTCCCTGCGCCATACCGAAGGGACCCTTAGAGTTTACTGCTGTGATTGCTGAAGTACAGAGAATGCAGCGGAGGTGAAGAAGGGAGGGGAGTGGAATAGAAGATAAAAAAACAGGGCACCTCTATTCCCAAGGTGCATAAGCCATGGTTATTCAGGCCCTTGTAACCTGGTGCAACCAGAGTGTTTAAAATGCCACTCAGTGCTCTCCCACACAATTACCTGTGAAACTTTTTAGCTGGAGTGAGATGGAGTTTTCACCATCATCCCGTCTGCCTTCGTGTGCGGAGGAGCTGCTAACTTTCTGCAAGGATTTGGGTGAAACTTGATGGAAGGAATCGCTGGTTGTGGGAGGACATTTTGGGGCTAATTGGGACCCAGGATAGAAAACTTGCACTTGCTGTACAACTCCTGTGTGGCGTCCCTGCACAATCTCGGGTACTATGTAGACATTGCAGAATGTGCATTTTAATGTCCATAAATCAGGCATTGGTTGCTACGGTGATGTCACTGGTTGAATCAGTGGTGAAAGAAACCCGCTTTTTGCCTGTTAACCCCAGTGCACAGACAATTTGCACTCACTAGTCATTTCAGTATCTGGTCCTTTGTGATGTCACATGGGGAAGAGACCCCCCCAGAGGCGAGATGGACCAATCATCTTAAGCCAACCAGTTAATCAGATCCTTTACTATTGTTGGTGATCCCTCATCCTTGTGATGTCATAAGGAGCAAATTTTGAAATAGCTAATGATGATTACTTGAAAATGCACCCGATGACGTCATAGGGGACCTTCAAGGTGTAAAATTGCAAATTCGTGATTAAAATGTTATTAAATTCTGTTAATTCACTCTTATGCTAATATAGCACTCACTACTGATGATGGTAACAGAAAAAAAAAACAATTTTGAGAACACAGTGTACTCATCTTGCAGTTAAGTGTCCGTGTCATTTCGTCATGAATTTACACCCTCCTCAAATGTAATTATTTACTATTTTTGAAAGACCACTTGGAACAGTTACGTATGCACAGACACACACAGACACACGCACACGCACACACACACACACACACACACACGCACGCACGCACACACACGTGCGCGCACCTCTGACACCTATTTTATAAACTCTTCCCTGCCAAATGAGGAGGATTATCTGTACATTTGTACGGAACAGAATTGCTTCTGCTCCCGCTGACTACTGCTGTTGTCTGCAGTTTATTTTTCTGTGGGGGTATTTTAGTCACAACATAATTATTGCCCTGACCTCCTGACCCCGGCCAGTGAGTGTATTTTGAGTGCATTTAGTCCCACTACAGCAGAATAGACTCAATTATTTCTGGCTCATTGATTGTGAGTGAAATTGTGACCTGAACCCATCCCGTTCTTTTTTGTTCCGCTTGTATTTTGTTGCAGTTTAATTTGGGCGATGGCCATCATGAATGGACCCTGAGTGACAGATTACAAATGTCCCATCTGCACCGCTCTTTTGGACAAGCAAACCTTACCAGGGTGGACCAGAGTGGCTAAGGACGTCTAATTCTATAATTAATCAAGTCTGCTATGGGGTTTTTGTGGACTTTATTGTTGAAATTCAAGCCTCACTGGATTCAGACAGTGACGTTACCCGATGCTCAGAGCATCAAGGATGTGAAAATATTAAAAATACCAAATACTCAATTCAAAGGGAGAAAGTATTAATATTGTGAAGTGTGATAACCAAATTAGGAATCCCATATGTATTTACTGCACAATTCATTCATTCTTATGCATAGTAATTTGCCCAGACAAGTTCATTTGTTTATTCATTTGTTTTTATTTAAATTTGGGGTCGTAGCCATGGTAAAGAGTGAGGTCATCTAAGCTTTCAGCCCAGCATGACTGCATGACTTCATATAATGATGCTGAGCAGTTCGGTGTGCGCGACGAGACAGAAGTCCATGAGGACATTTATGCTGTTTGCATTCTGTTTGCTGAGACAGCACTCATGTGACCTCGTGCTTTTGCCTGTATCCTCTTACTCATAAAAGTCATTGATCTGCAATCATTTCAAATATTCTCAAAAAAGTCACTTTATTGCTGTAGGAAACGGTCTATGTGACCTCAGGTGGTCAAATGCGGGTTAGCTGTCATATGGACCGTTTCCCCAAAGATGTGTTTTCAGGTTAAAACGGCCCAGGACACAGGGCAAAGGGCAAGGAACAAAGGTGTTTGGAATTCTTCTTATTTGCACATTTACAGTCCTCCTTCAACCAAGAAACATGCTTTTTTTTTCATAGCAAGTGCTAACACAGCTGGTTTTGAACATAGGAACATAGGACTTCAGTCTGTGCTTCGTTCATATGATGCGTTTGTCTTTCAGACATGTCGAAAAACATTATCATGTCATGCAGTGATGCATTAACAATATGAACATTCCTCTTCCAGAGATAAAGTGTGGTTTAGTTTCCAAAAAAAAAAAAAAGACGGAGTTCTTCATTTATTTCTGTATAACTTTGAGCTGCTTTTTTAAAAGGTCATTAACCAAGACATGAAAACTGTAAGGAAGATAGCAGTTCTGCAGAGGCTGTGCTTAAAATCATGTTAAGATGGTGGAAATGGATGGAAATAGTCTCGGAGTGCAGCGGAGGAGGAACATTAGCTTTGCATATTTAGCAGCACAGGGTGCCTGCTAACAGGAGCTGGTGGTGGGGGGGTGGGGGGGCTTATACGCAGATGGTGGAGACGGAGGCTGCCCAACTGAGGGCTCACTTGTCATTCCTGCGGTGCGACTGACAGGCCAGGGCGAAGCGCCCCCACCCCTCACCCCCTCCCGAGGAATGGAGGGGGGGTCAGTGACCTACGACCCCAGCTCTCTGAACCAGGCGGGGCTTCATATCAGGACCCCGCAGAGTTACCCCTGTCAATCATCCCGCCGCATTAGACCAGAGAGACATTTGATTGGCTGAGGCAGCAAATTTGGTACAGCCTGCTGGCATTGGCATCTGGGCAATCTGTTTTTTATTTATTATTTTATTTTATTTTTATATTTTACTTTCTGCTCCTCCTGGGACCTCTTTTACGCCATCAGGGTTTTAATCAAGTAGAACAATCATTACTCTGGTTTTATCGAAGTTCTTTGAGTGAACTTGATTTTAAGAGATGTGTGATATTGATTCTCCAGGACAGTAAAATACTGTTTTGTTTTTTTTCTCAATTTACAGCAGGAATTATATTTCTCATTCACTCATTGGCTAATGGAGAGTTAACTATCCCTGCTAGTGCAGTCTGCATGTATTTGGACGCAGAATTGATGTATTTTTGCTTATTTTTTGCATCTCTTTGCATTGGGTATGAACAAAATTAATTTGAGGTTAAAGTGCATACAGAGTCTGTCGACTTCTTTTCATGAGCAGTCACATGTATATAATGTGAACCTAGTAGGAAAGTCCAGGTTTTTATGTTGTGTGACTGTTCAAATATTTCCTGATTTCACTATAGGGCCAGTTATTTTTTTTTTTAAATAATCTTCCAAAAAGCTAAATGTTTGAAAAATGCATCATGCAATAGCGATCATTTCTGTAACGGTGTCAGAGCTCATCAGAAGGTGTGACAGGGGATCGTTTGCGAGATTGGGAAACCATTAGCTTGAGCAGTATCTGACACAGAGGCATTCTCAGCACGGATGCTAATTAACGCATCACGGCGAGGAGAACGCATGCGTGCCGGCCTGAAATTCAGGGGACAGGAGGCAGGTGTT
The DNA here is from genome assembly GCA_029721435.1 of Gymnothorax reevesii. Lineage (NCBI taxonomy): Eukaryota > Metazoa > Chordata > Actinopteri > Anguilliformes > Muraenidae > Gymnothorax > Gymnothorax reevesii. Next base: position 26,917,781 of record CM056589.1, read on the forward strand.
CAGAAACCGAGTATGAAGATTTGGACAAGGCAAGAAATTAGCCCAATTACAGGCACACCCCCGGGGAGGTCTGGACAGTCTGCCTGAACCCCACACGGAGAGCTGCTGCACCCCAAAACATCCCCATATGCTAACTGTCACTCAAATTAGCACCGCTTAGCTCGGTTCATTAGCATGTCATTACGTTCTGGGACGGTAACCGTAATAACTTCCAGTTTTTTTTTTTTTTGTTTATTTAATTACATTTTTGCGCACAATGCTTTGTTAAGTGGATTATGTATCATGTTGTTCGCCGTTAAATTCAATTAAAATGTTTAATTAATGCATTTTCTCTGTTTTAATAGGGTAAATTAACTCATCCATGAGCGATATTTCAGTCCATTGCTTTTTTTTTTTTACCAAAGATGAAAAATTGTATGTACATGAGTAGATCTGACGGCCCTTTTAATAACACGTACATTTACTCCATAAACTTGAAATAACAGTGTTTTTGTAGCTGGGGAGCTCATATTAATTGAGCATGGATAGTTTCTCCAATCTGAAGCCCTAATTATCCCCACTGTCAGGGAAAGAGTACTCCAAAAGTCTGCAGGAGGACTACTGTAAATTCGAGGATTGTTTTTCTTAAATTTTTGCCAAAAATGGTTCAAATTTGAGGGCTTTCACCTGTCACCCCTTCAGTGCTCTGTAATGTACAGGGAAGGGCTCCCCTATGGAGATAAGGAAAGGACTTTGTTATTTTTTTGAGAGCGAGGCGGTGAGATCCTGTGCTGTCTGGTCTGGGTGAGCTAATTATGCTCCTCGGTTCAGAAACTCTGAAACGCAGCACTAATGGGGACTCCATGGGCTTGGCTAACGCTGACCCAGCATGCCGTTCATCTTTTTGGCTCCCATCAATAGTTAGTGGTATGTGTGTGTTGTTTATGAGTGTGTGTGTGTGTGCATGGGTGGGTATGTGTTTGCCAGTATGCGTGTGGCAGGATGTGTGTGTGTGTGTGTGTGTGTGTGTGTTTGTATGTGTATGTGTTGGGTTGGGGCAGTTTTGTGTGTGTGTGTGTGTGTGTGTGTGTGTGTGTGTAAATTTATTAGTGTTTGTGGGGCTGGGTGTGTGTGCTTATGCGTGTGTGTGCGCGCGTGTGTGTGTGTGAAGGGGAGAGGAAAAAGGTCAGCCTCGTGCGTTTAGCAGCGGCGTGATAAATAAACAAATAGGCCCCATAAAAACAGGCGGGGTGCTCAGTGATCTAATGAGACAGCTGTGAATATCCACAATCAATGGTCTTAGGCTGCCTTCATCGCTCCAGGTTCCGTTACGCCGCCCTAATTGGATGTCAGTCATTTACACGTATGAGACGTCAGCTCATTAGCATCGATGTTCCTGCTCTAAGTCCATGGCTGCCCCACATACAGCATATAGGGCTCTTATACACAGCCCTTCCTCACTTCATTGACTCGACTAGCATTTGAAGGATTGGACCGAGGCATCTCTGCTCCGCCAAGCCATTTACTTTTATGCAAATTAACCAATACAACAGAATGTTATGCCTCCCATTACACCCCCCCATCCTGTTTCGTGGGTGACAAAAAAAAACTGCTTTTTTATTACAATCCCAATTTCGAAATAGTTGGGACAAAGTGTAAATTGTGAATAAAATTAAAACGCAGTGACTTTCAAATCACACCAGCCAGTATTTTATTCACAATGGAACAGAGATAACATCGCAAATGTTGACATTGAGAAATTTTACAATTTTACCCATAAAATGAGCACATTTCAAATTTTATGGTTGCAACAGGTCTCAAAAAAGTTGGGACAGGGCCCTGTTTACCATGGTGTAGCATCCTATTTTCTTTTAAACAGAGTGGGGGCATCTGGGCATTGAGGAGACAAGTTTCTTGAGTTTAGCCGTTGGAATTTGATCCCACTCTTGTTTAATGCAGGCTTCCAGCTGCTGCAAAGTTTTGGGTCTCCTTTTACGGGCTTTTCGCTTAATTATGCGTCAAATGTTCTCAATCGGTGAAAGACCAGGACTGCAGGCAGGCCAGTTCAGTACACGGACTCTTTTACTACGAAACCATGCTGTGGTAATAGCTGCAATATGTGGTTTTGCATTTTCCTGTTGAAATACACAAGGCCTGCACTGGAAAAGATGTCGTCTGGAGGGGAGCGTATGTTTCTCTAAAACCTTTATATACCTTTCAGCATTTATGGTCCTTTTTAGCTCGCCGGGACGAATGTGTGGAGAGCTATTGTCGTACCCCCGGCGTCCGCGTCCGCGTCCGTCCGCGTGCAGAAAAACTTTCACCTTGCCCCCCAGCGAGCTTTGTTGTCTTTCTGACAACTCTTGTTAAAACATGCAAGTGTCCCACACCATATGCACTAATGCATCCCCATACCTTCAGAGATGCTGGCTTTTGAACTGAACACTGATAACAGGAGGGGTGGTCTTTCTGATTTCCAAAAAGAATGTTAAATTTGGATTTGTCTGACCACAGGACACTTTGCTACTGTCCATTTTAAATGAGCCTTGGCCCACAGAACACAACAGCGCTTCTGGATCATGTTCAACAATGGCTTCCTTTTTGCATGATTTAGGTGGCATCTGTGGCCCATGATAGTAATTATTTAAAATGAGTTAGTACATGCGTTTTTTTTTTTAATTTTTTGCCACTTACACATGTGCCCTGGCTATGTTTAAGAATTTCATGGCTAATATTTGCCGACTTAAAAAAACTCTACATTATCTTGAACTGTAACTACATCTACAGTAGAGCATCACTTTTTGGCTTCTGGGCACAATCATTTCTGTATTGCCCAACATTGTTCATGGCTAATTTTATAAATTGTTTCATATTCATAGAGTATCAGAAGAGGGTGGGTAAGAACAATGTGAATGTTAAAGCCATTAAGCAGTTGCTCATTAACTGATGAGGTGCTCAGGTTTTGTTCCGAGCTAAACAGCGCCCCCAGTTGGAAACCTAACACTCCCCATTGACGATTCATAGCTTTTCATACTAAATCAGGGCTATTCATCTCCAGGTCATTGCTAATAGGATCAACTCCTGCTATACAGCTCTTCTCCTGTTTTTCTGATTATTTTACCACGGTTCAAGATGAACAGAAATCTGGTGATGTAACACTGGGTGTGGCCAGTGAAATACCTGTGAGCTACAGACACTAAAAAAGGGTCGACTAGCCACTAAAAAAGGGCCACACTGCAATCTTGTGATAAACAGCATCATCATACTGCAGTTACTGTCTTAGGTTTCAATGGCAACAGAGAGGGACATTTCTGAGCATTGAGAGGACTGTGTTGCCATGATGGATATGACTATGAAATCCATGGCGATACACCCACGTCTTCTCACGGCTCATATTAAACAGCCTTATGGTCATCTCCGGTAATCTGCTTTCAAACCCCACAAATTAGATTCGCAGTCTACAGGGGACTGTATCCACACTTTACGAGACAGTGAGTGAACTCTGGCGGTGGTTCGTGTTCGTCTCCTTTATTAAGCGGCGGTAGATGCTCGCAGGACGTTTTAATTGCGCGGTAACATTTGCATGCGCGCCGGGACATTATAGGCCGACGTCGAGGTCTGAGATATAGGAGATGACTGGAATTAATTTGACTGGGAAAACAAATGCCTGGACGGGCGGGGGTTAGCAGCTGTACGCTGCAAATAGAACCCTGTGTCGCCGGAGCCGTAATTAATATTCAAGGAATATGATGAACAAGATGAGATTACTTTGAGTGTGAGTGCTCGACGGCACAAGTGGTTTAATCATCCTCGTGTTGGGAAAGCAGTTCAGCCGTCGAGCTTTTCTCTTTTTCTTTTCTTTTTCTTCTTTTTTTATTCACAGAAGAAGAAATGTTGTAAGGCCAAGCAAATTAGGGCAACGATACGCGCTCTCCCCGGCCTTACGACCCGCCTCCTTTCACCCGCCACCTCCCGCCAGATGGCGGATTCTGGAAGGTGTACTCGCGGAGCTGTGCTCTCTCTCTCTCTCTCTCTCTCTCTCTCTCTCTCTCTCTCTCTCTCTCTCTCTCTCTCTGTACGTGATGGCCACTGTCGCTGGCACTCTGTTGGCAAACAGCAGGTTTACCGCTATTTCCCCTGGCTGTTATGTCTGGCTTAACCCTCAGAGCTCTGAAACAAATTTGAGAAAAATATAAATTTAGTTGTCTTGTGCTGTTGAAAACCTATCATGTGACAATGCCATAGAAAAACATGTTGCGTGGATCTCCCGAAACTTGAAGGAATCGAATCTGGACGGAATGCTGTTTTTCTCCGTCTAATTTGGTATCACTGCAAGAAATTAAAGACAAGCCAGTAAAGCCAACAGTACTGAAAATATTTGTTGTACAGTGAAATAAAATCAGTAGACGCATCACGGGTTTCTTAGTGGGTAAATCAGGATCGTTAATGAGCTAAGTAGATATTTCACACACTGCATATTTCATGCTGATAATGAAATTCGTCTGCTTTTTTTAATTATAGAATCCAGTTGGATTCTTATTCATTTAGGTTATTTTTTTAAATCTGACGCTTGTATGGCTAACATTTTGGTTTGCCGCTGGCTTTTAATCAGAGGCGTTAAATAAAAAAAAAAGTCACCGCGGTACCTCAGCCTGCCCGGGATATCGCTTTGTTTCAGAAAGCGATTGTAGTCATTTTAAAAGTGATCATCTTTTATTGGGTTATTTTGCTCTGAGCACCAGTCTCATTAAGATTTTATTACCACCCATTCCCCCCTCCCCTACACCACCTTCACAGACTGAGCATATGAAACAATATTTTTATATGTAGGAATAATTTCTCTTCCCGGTTTTTAAAGTTCTCAGCCATAAAACACCAGCAGTGAAAAATGCATCACGGTTGGTCGAACTCACATAAACAGTAAGTAAGTAAATAAATAAATAAATAACCAATATTTGATACACAAAAGGACTGCAATCTGCGGTCTTATGAAAGCATAACAAGGGGCTGGACAGACGTGGCGTTTTATTGGTTCCCCCTGTATTAATGCACTAGGGCACGGTTCTGTTCAGGGAACCGCCATCTGGAGCTCCCGACGTCCCCAAACTGTGTCGCGCGGCTACATCAGAGACTTACAACTTAATTAGGCCCGCTTCCCACACTCTAATTACTGCTAGCGAGTCAGTGCTGCGTGTGCCTTGTGACATCTGAACTGCGGCTTTATCTAAACTCCTGGAATAGGCATACTTTGGAAAAGCAGGCTGCATAAAATGTGAACTGAAGCTCATGTGACTTTGTTTACTGTGTATGATATAATGTGAAATATGCATATTAATTTTAAGACTAGGACAATAATTCTTTCTCATGTTGTGTTCATACATGGCAGACAGAAGGGGGAAGTGTAGAAGTCAGAGACAGAAGTTCTGTCGTGTCATTCTGAACCTGTGACCTCATCCAACTGTTTTCACTAATTAGTTCTACTTGCTGATGAGGAATAGCTCTGATTGGAACAAATACTGGGGAGAAATTTACACCTCTGGTGGCGATGACATCATAGTTCTCTGTGCAGATCTGTGCAGTCTGCCAGCTGTCAGACACTGTTCCAGAGTTTGTTGTTGTCGTCGATTCTGGCGATACAGGAGTGGCTAAACCGTAAAGCCTCCGCGATTGGCCCGATCTCCTGGTCACCCATGGTGAGCCACGTATGCGGTAATGCCAGGGATTAGCATCTCTGCGACCTCACGGTGACACGGTCGCCCAGGAGGGAATCGGCCTCAGGCAAAAAAAAAAAAAAATTCCGGTGAGGTTTCTCACGTCAGTACGGTGTCACTGCATGAGTTTGTGAGGCCAGCGGAACACGATGCCTCGTTTTCTGTCCACGTGTGTCCTCACCGCACCCCAAACGCACTCCCAGGCCAACTCAGAGCTAATCGCCTTTAACCCTTTCAGCGCTGAATGCATTTTTAAGGAATTAAAAATGTAGTTGTCCTGAGCTGTTGAAAACCTCCCGCTCTTTTAAACAAGTCGCCACATGATAGGTTTTCAACAGCCTTTGATTTTGATATCCTACATTATTGGGCAACTATACACTGAAAGGGTTAAGTTGGCATACTTGACCTACGAACGGAGCGGAGTCATCACTTACACAAGTGGCTCAGAGGTACAGCAATCGCTCTGAAGCTGCCTGCTACAGCCGGCTACAGTCACTGCCACACAGATGAGACGTAGCGCTAAAGCAAGATAAGGAAAAATGCAATACATCTGGATATTTAGCACTTTCACCTGCATCACAGTGAACAGTATGACAAGATCAGAGAATAGAGTACTGCTGCATTGAAAAGCGACTTTTTACAACACCACTTTATCATATTGAACAATACGACAGCTTTTCTATGGCATAGTTGTATCATATCGAGCGATATGGCAACTCCGCATTGTATCATTTTATCATGCAAAACAATATCCCAGCCCGTGAAAATGCAGTTTTGTCTTGCAGAAAAGTATGGCGACACTCAATGATATTGACAATACGCCAGCTCACCATGATGCACTTTTTTCAGATGAACGTTGTGGCTCGCGACAATACAATTCGTCCTCAAATGGAAATGGCTCTCATTTTCCAACGAATCCCTGTGCGAAATAAGAGTGCGCAGTGACTTTGTGCACCATCGGCTGCCATTACAGGACCCAGATTCATTATCCTCCGGCAGCATCCAATAACTTGAAGCAAAGCATTCAAGTTTCTGAAATTCCCTCAAGTGCGGCTATGGCGTTCAACTGAAAAGTTATGACTAGTTCTTCAGTTATTGTTTTTCGCGGTAATTTTTTCTGCGACGCGTTTAAATGCAACTGAAAACTAAACTTTGTGAGAACAGCATTATGAAGTTTCGGCGGTGGAATGGGGTTTGGCTGGATGTGCTGAGTAAGCAACAAGAACTCACACGGCTGATGCGCAACCATGCCAAGCAAGCACAAATCCTTTCTCTTTCATGGAGTAATCCACAGTCGCTGCATTTTATTATCACTGTTTTGACTGTATCAATTATAAATAGAATGCTGAATACATTCAGCAGCGAAATATGAAGTTCAGGTGACAGATATATTGGTCTGACTCTGTGCCCTTTGGCCGCGTGTACACATTGAAGCCTGTATACTGAATGGTGTTCCCTGCAGTGAATTTTATTAGTGTAGAGCCTATAGGCTTTAGGAGTTTATTCTGTGGGAATTTAATTCATTCGTTTTGACATGTTGACACAAACAAAGAAGCAATGCAAAAAAAAAAAAAAAAAAACTGAGGTGATTTTGGCCTGATATATGTATATATCTCAAAACTACCCCGTCTAAGCTATTGAGTTTGCAAATCGCTAACAAGCTATTGAGTTTGAAAATTGAGCTAGAGCAACTCCCCTTCAGTTATGGTAATGTGCACGGTAATGTCAAAATAAAACTTGCGCATTATGCACTGTAATGAGCAAATGAAAACTCGCTGTCTACCATGTAAATTGGATAGCAGTTAAAGCCATTCTCATAATCTAGCAATTATCAGTATGTGTTTGTAATGTAATTAGCATACGGAATTAGCTAAATGAATTGCTTTTGTAAATATCAAGCTGTATAAGTAGATTTGTGTGTAATAGAAGTTATTCTGGAGAAGACGTGCAGCTAAATTTATCAAGGAATGAAAGATTATGATTATTATTATTATTTTTATTATTATTATTTTTAAGGCTGGAATGGAGCAGACGTTGTTGTGCTATCTGTGGTTCTGAAGATAGGCCTGCACCAGGCTGCTGGGATACAGTAGCTGTCCGTGGTGCTGAAGATAGGCCTGCACCAGGCTGCTGGTATACAGTAGCTGTCCGTGGTGCTGAAGATAGGCCTGCACCAGGCTGCAGGGATACAGTAGCTGTCCGTGGTGCTGAAGTCACGGCTGCAGTTCTCATTTTGGCCTCTCCCAGTCGCAACTCAGCAGTTGATTTTGTTGACATGAGCCAAATTCCTCCCACTTTGTTGATTGACATTTTTATTTCTTATTTTATTGAAAGAATTTCTGTACAACTAGAAAAACATTATGTCTGGTGAAAAAATAGATTCTCGGGTTTTTGTAATTTCAGATTTTTTTGTAACTTTTGCCTTTTTGGCAAAAAATAATAAATTCATTAGAAATATAGGAAATCACAACTGTCTTTTTATTTATGATGAGTGATTATATACACACACACTACTGCTTTAAAGTTTGGAATCGTGACAGAGTTCTTGTTATTCAATAAAAAAAAAAAATATATATATATATATATATATATAGTGGTAAATTGCATGAACAGTTGTACACCAAAACGTATTTCATTGAGTTTTATACTGACTCGCAAGTATTTGGTGGCAAAACTTTTACATGACGCAAACACAGTTAACTGTTTTAGGGATGTCACATCAGTGAACCCCATTCAATTACTGCCTTGCAAATGTTAGGCGTTCAGGATATTTTGTTCACTCAGGTATCATTTGCAATGGTTTTCCGCATGTCCTGCAGTATTTCTCATGGGTAAAAATCACAAGTGATTCAGCAGTAAACATAAATGGGGCCATTGGATGTATTCCATCGGAGATGGCTTAAACTAATTTAGATCTGCATGTGCGAGCATTCCTGTGCTTCCCCATTAAACTGAGGCTAACTTAGACTGCAGAGATTTAGGGTGTGTGACAGCAGTTCGTGATTCTGTTCTGCAAGAGCACTGAATTAATGCAAAGGAGAATTATGCAAAGTTTTCTCTCTGACTTCATATTTATATGACTAAGTTATACTTTGGCAAGGTCTGGCTCCCTGCTATATCTCAATCTCTGCTAGTAAATTTGAATGTCTTCTAAGTGTCCTTTTTAGTGAATTATTAAGAGCACACATACATTCCCTCGCCTGGTCATTATTCATATTTGAATTTTCTTGCTGTCATTTTCGCCCAAATTAATATCTAGAACAAATTTGAAATATGACCTATTAGTTTATAAATGTTTCCTTCATTTATCCTTTATTCTGAAAATATGAGTGTTTGTTGGGTAGAGTGATACTGCATGTCTTTACGATAATGTTAAGACATTTGGATTTGATTTCTTAAGATAAATATCAGACAGTTCGCTTTGATTTTATGATTGTGGTGTATACAAATGCTAAACATTTTACAGATCCACCACTATCCGGTGCATTTCTTAATTATGCCTTGTCAGCCAGTATGCATACAGGGTAGGTCAAGTACAGAAATGAGCCACACGAAGACATTAGACAGTGAATTTAGGGGATTGAGTGTTAAATCAGCAAATGTATTTGAAATGAGGCACCTCATTAGTATGGTGCAATATTGTGAAGATTTTCTGCATGCATTGGAAATGTTGTGCTTGATGTTTGCTGGGCGTTACATGGCAGTAAAGTTCAGGGTACAGCCTCTTCATTAACACCTTTGTGCACATATTGACACTAGCTTCCATAAATTCTGAAATGTAATTCCTAAACAATTTTGTAATTAAATTTACTGATGTCTAGCTTCACTGGAATAATTTTCCAAAGTCTCTCTGACCCAATTACTGAGTTATAAAGCTTAAATAGGCTCATGCACAACAGGAAAATTTGTCATAATTTTGTAGCATGTAATACATGCTCAGGATAGGCTGTTTTTGCTCAGAAGAAGACCCGGCTACACAGCTCATAACTACCAGAGTTCATGGTATGATGCCATCAGAGAGTAGATAAGTAGGAAATAAATGACTTTTAGTAGTTTTGTTGAGATAATTGCAACTGGTTTTTACCCCTTGGCCAACTTTGGCCCGAGGGGTATTGTCATCACCTGCGTGTCTGTTTGTCTGTCGTCTGTCATCTGTCCGTGACTTTGTCCGGGTTAGTACTCAACAACTAATGATTGCAGCTTCACCAAATTTGGTATGGTAACTCATTATGACCCATAGTTGTGCAACGTCAGGTTTTTTTCTGGATTTGACCTCAGCAAGGCGTTATGTTTATAAATTTAATGCTGGGCTTTAATTAGTTTTGTTTTGGAAATTTTCATTCAAAATTTTATGGAAGATATTTCTGTCTGTGTGTGTGTGTGTGTGTGTGTGTGCTCTTGTACATGCTATAAAGTGAGAACCAAAAAATGTTTTGTTTTGGTTTTCTACAGAGTGGGGACATTTTTGGGAAGTGTGGACGTTTTCAGCTGTCCTCAAAACTACAAAGGCAAATTGTGACTCATGAGCTAAGTTTAGGGCTAAAGTTAGACTGAGGGAGAGGTTACGGTTAGGATAAGGGTTTGGGTTAGGCATGCATTGCTTACTTTTACGATCAGGGAAAGGCTGTAGTGACAGAAAAAGAATCATGGAAGTCAATACAATGTCCTCGCAAAGATATCAGTTCAAGGATGTGTGTGTGTGTGTGTGTGTGTGTGTTTGTGTGGTTATGCATGAGTGCATGTGTGTGTACGGATGTGCGTATGATCGCCAACATTCCATTTACCATGTAGGCACCTCAGAATTCGCCCTCTGTTTCCTGTACCTGGATGTTTGGTGCTTTTGCCCTTAAGCACCATCACGCAGAACTATGCACAAGCTCTTTTGATGGTGTCTTTTGAGAGCCTCATTAAAACATGAGCATTAAATGAAAATTTTTCCTACATTAATGTAGTGGAAAAGTGGGCCTTTCTTTGCTGCACTTAAGTGCAGCTGGATTAAGTTAAATGAGCTGTTTAATCGTGGAGCTTTTTAAATGTTACCAGTGAAATGACTTCAGTATTTCAATGTCTGTTTTCAGGTCTCAGGATGTAGCAGCAATGGTTTACTGGTGCTGCACTTCACCCGACCTTCAATGCTTGCTAATTCTCAGTGTAACTTACACTCCTCATAAACCATTGTTATAGTGCAGGTAATACAGCACAGAATATGTCCCACGCAAATAAAATACTGATGCGTAACATGTCTAATACTGCAGCTCTCAATCTGCGCAAACACAGCACAATAATTTGTTCTAGAACCCATGCAAATTCTTTATGTCTGGGTGAGGTGCATTGGGACTGCTGGGTTAAGATTCACTCAGATCACATGTGAGCATACCTTATTCTCCCCATGCGGGTTGTGGGTGGGTTACTAAAGGAATAAGTCCCGTGAAGCAGTGGGTTACAGTGATTTTATAGCGACGGAGAGGTGTTCTAAGGAACGACGCACAGCAGAGTGCCTTAGTGCCCCTCCGCCATTATAAAATCACTGTAACCCACTGCTTCAAGGGGCTTATTGCTTTTATAAAACGGTTACCCTACATGTAGCCCATTAAATAAACACACAAGAAAAATAATCAACGATTTATTTCTAATAATGCAACCATAAAATTGAGAACTATTCGTTCTTCCACCAAGCGAGATAGAGTAGACAGAATGGTTGGCAAGCAACACAGACGCCTAGATTGCTTTTTCATCTAGCGCCATTATGTCACATCAGGCTATTTGGGCTCGTTATTGAAGATGTGCTATGAAAGCAGGTTATTGGGAACGTCCCCTTCAATCTCCCAAAGGCCCTGTTAATAATTTTACGTTCGTTTTGGATTCGGTTTTCGAGTTTCCTTGTTCTCAACTCGCGCCGATCGGCCAAATCATTACAACCAGCAGCGAGAGTAGGGAACAAGATTGATTTTTGTTCTCCACACATGCCGGTGTCCAGGAAAATATGTTGAATTGTGCATTAGTTTACTAGTCTGCTTGGCAACTAGCTAGCGTTCACTACAATGAATGTGGTTGCCCTACACATAGCCCATAAAATAAACACACAACAAAAAAAAAATCAACAATATATCGCTAATACTGAAATAGCAAGCTAGTTAGCAACGTAGCTAGCAAGCTAAAATGATATTGAACTCTGTAATGCAATAGCTAGCTAGGTAGATAGCCAACTGGTTTGCGGGTTAAAAAGCTAAACTTCGCTAACACTGGAATAGCAAGCTAAGAGTCTAGAAACAAATGTAACCTAACGAATCAGTTCAGCGCCGAGTAGTTGGTTGTGTGCAGGGATATTTTGTGCTGCGGTTTGCCTCAGAATTAAGTGGGTTACAGTGATTTTATACCAGCATGGAACGCAGCTCAGCCAATCACATTTAGGGATGGAAAGCACCCGTTTTATAATATTACATCAGGGATGGACCCTATTGATTTTGACCACGATCAGTCAAACAATATGACCACCACGGCAGCCATTTTGAAATCCTATGACACACAATAACTGACCATCACTGCCATTGCTATCGCTCGAATTTTGTGGGTTGATTGGTCTCGCATCAGAGACGGAATCTATTTGTTTGGAACGCGCTGCATCGAATTATATGGCTGTCATGGCAGCCATCTTGAAATTCTATCTTGCAGATACCTTAAATTCCTTATGAGCCATGTCGCTTCGGCAAGTTTTCTACTGTGCTGCTTTGGTGGAGGATTGCACTCTCTGAATGCCACTAGTTTTTCTGGTCAATTTAAAACACTTGCATGTTTTAGGGTCAAAAAGCACGAAGTTTTAAGTTGGACAAATGCTTAAAGGGAACTCTTTTCAGACGGGCCAACTGCAGTAGAGGAAATAGTGCCCTGGAACATTGGGTAACAAATTGTGGGTTGTGGTACTAATGCTGCAGAATTGCATAAAAAGAACAAAACTGCTAATCCCTTTTGCAGTCTTCCTTTTGAAATCTGTACTATGACACTTAGCGGTGAAACGGCGTCTTTATGATATGATAATAAGCACCAACTAAACTCCTCTCACCCTCTGCTCTACCTCGCTTTGTTTTAGGGTTTCCCAAACTAGTCGCTAGTTGGGCGTTATGCAAATGTGTTCCATCATGATTGAGACAAGTTGACGAAAAGAGAGGTTTCAGACTGTTCAAGGACGGAGAGAATAACTCCCTTCATCGTGGACTGTAGGTTTTGTATCTTTGCAGATGTTTTACAAGCACAAGAACCACAAAACACTAAAATAGAGGAAAAACCCCAAAAACATAACACAACCTCTTTAAACATCAATCAGCGGTAACTTATCCCTACCTGAATAAAAATTAACATGAAAATCTCCTTGAAAACAGCAGGAAGTAAAGTGTGTGGGAAAGAAACTAAAAATGGAAAATGGAAAAGAAAAAAAAATCTAGGTGCTACAGCCACCTACTGCGAAGAAAGCAGATTTACAGGCGTGGCTCCCTCCTGTTTTCCACAGGATAAAATAGATCTCTCCGAAGAGAAATAACTATGCTGAACCAGTTTCGCTAAAATGCTATTCAAACATTCTGCCGCCTCTCATGTGGAGCTATATTGTGTAAATGTATTGGGGCGCGGGAGGAAACGTGCGTGGCAGCTCCCCTGGGTTCTCGGCTGTTTACCGGAGCAGAAAGAGGCCGGGTGGCTCAGTTATTCTTAATGCCAGGGGCTTTGGAGAGAGAGCGGCGGAGCGGACGCTCAGTGAAGTGAGAGACGCTGTGTCAGACTGAAGGGGACACGGAGGATCCCCCCCGAGAGAACATCTTCACTGCAGCTCCTGCAGCTGATGGGGGCTGTAGGGCCCTGTGACCAGCCCGAGATACAGACAGGCAGTGTCACCATCCACCTGCAGCGTCTGATACAGTTATGCTGCGAGACCCTGATGTGTGCATGCACGATGGCTGACTGTGGGTGCGGTTGTGTGTGTGTGTGTGTGTGTGTGTGTGTGTGTCTGTGTCGGTGTCTGCGTGTGTGTGTGTGTGTGTGTGTGCTTGTGTGTGTGTGTATGTGTGGGTGTGCGTGTACGCTTGTGCATGTGTGTGTGTGTGCGCGCATGTGTGCGTGCATATGTGTGTGTATGCATGCATGTGTGTGTGTGCATGTATGTATGTGTGCGTGTGCATGTACGCTTGTGTGCGTACGTGTGTGCGTGCGTGTGTGCGTGTATGTATGTGTGGGTGTGCATGTACGCTTGTGTGCTTACGTGTGTGCGTGCGTGTGTGTGTGTGCATGTATGTATGTGTGGGTGTGCATGTACGCTTGTGTGCGTACGTGTGTGCGTGCGTGTGTGTGTGTGCGTGTATGTATGTGTGGGTGTGCGTGTACGCTTGTTTGCGTGTGCGTGTGCGTGTGTGTATGCGTGTGTGTGTGTGTGTGTGTGTGTGTGTGTGTGTGTGCGCGCATGCGCGTGCGAGCACAAATCCATACTTGTAATATTTTAGTGGTCTGCCGAGACCCCTCTCATTTCTGTACCCTATAAAGCCCGTAAATGACCAACAATATGAGCAAAAATATTACCAATGTTTGCCATACAGGCTGGAGAGAGAGTTTTGATTTTACTGCACTGATCCATATGAAACTGTGACTTAGGGGCAAATGTATGTTTCTACAATCTGTGAAAATTCAGGGTGCTGAGCATGACATCAGTAAAGTACATCACGGTGTCCACATTACAAAATTCTCAGGTGTTGTAAGAAACCGTTGGAGTAAGCTTTTCTGTGCTTTTCTGCGCAGTTGAAGTAAAGGTAAGTAACTGCTGACTATGCTTTTCTCAAATTAAGTAAGCTAGCCTTACCCGTGCTCCGCAGGGGATTGATTGTGACCAATAATCCTTACTAATAGTGATGTCACCTATTGTCATGGTAACAAAAGGAAAAAATGGATAAAATGGCCAAAATCTCAGTAATGGGGCGAGTTGGTTTGATCCCACACGGTGGCCGACGGAGGCAAAATCACCTGGAACTCATATCAGAGGGCGCGGGGATCTGCTGGGCGGTTTGTGAGGAGATACGACGCAAAGGCTGGGCAAACTGAAATTTAATATATAGATTCTGACATGGGGTGAGGTACGTTACGTTTTTGTCCCCATACAAGGCCATTCTTCTCGAAAGCCCTTCAACAATTTATCGTCCCTCTTGAAGCACGGCAGTGGCGGGATTAGACAATGTGGGTTTTTACGCCTTTAGTAAGGGGGTCCCCCCTTATGCAGGCAAGCTGAAGAATCCTATCGAAACCATTTTTCTCTGAGTAAGTGGGTGTATTTTAATGATATCACAATGTTGTTTCCAGAAGTGCTGTGCTTGTTGGGTGTCTGACGTTCCATGTCCTCTGTAAACCTGCTCTCACAGGGTGGATAACAACATTTTTTTCCTCTCTGTCCAAGTGGAGGCCCTGCATGAATGTCATGTGTTCGCAGACTGACTTCTAGATGTGCTGTCATACAGTTTATCAGCAGGTTATTGTTGTGAGTTTCCTCCGGGTACTCCAGTCTCCCCTCCCAGAAACCCCTGCTCTATAGGAACACTCCAACCGGTGCCCCCTGACCGAGACTCTGGCTTTAGAGCTGGAGTTGGTCCCTGGTGCTGCACTGTGGCTGCCCACTGCTCCTGAGTTACTCGAACAGGTTTAATGCAGAGGTCAGCATTTACCCTGCAAGGTTCAATAAAGTGTATCTTTTCAATGCACTTGAGATACAGTGGCTTGACTCGGTCCAACCTCCAGCATTTGAAGCAGAGGTCCTCAGCGTTATCCGGGAAGGGCTGGTGTGGGTACAGGCTTTCATTCCACCCATCCAAGCAGTTACAAACCTGATTCAACTTATCAACCCCAATAGTCTTTGCTGGAGACCTTGATTAGTGGAATCGGGTATATATTTATCAAACTGACCCTTTAATCATTATTTTCAATGGCAGAAATTTTCATTGATTTACTCTGCTCCACCTCATGCTGCAGGAATTGCTGTTATAACCTGACTGGATTCTCTCAGTGCAAATGTGACAACACAAAATGATTTGTTGCTCGTAATGGTATCACAAGAGTAGTACAGAATGCTTAGCCATGATACAGCGGAGGTGTACATTTGCATTTCATGTAAAGCAAAACTGGTACTTTGTTCAAAATACAGAAAAAAGTAAATGATAATTAACCGGCATTCACTGTGTAAAGCAGATTTGTGCTTTAAGTCTGTCAGATGAAGAAATGGTTCCAGAGGTCTTTCTCTCTCTCTCTCTCTATCTCGCTCTCTCTCTCTCTCTGACTCCTTCACCAGGTTTGTAGAGATGCACTGGCATAGCTGTAAAAGGAGTTAAGTGTGCAGTGTGTGGATCTGTCTTTATTTGGAGCGTCTCAGGGGGCACTGATGATAAAAATACTGGATAAAAAAAGCACAGAGGACTACACACACTCACACACACATACACACACACACATGTGCACACAGACACGCATGCAGGCACACAGACACACACATGAACAAACACACACGCGCAAGTGCGCCAACGCAGACACAGACGCGCACACATGCGCATGCTACAAGCACGCACCCACACACACACACATACACACACATTCACACGCACGCGCACACATCACCCCTCTCCGAACACACACCCCACCGTCCAGCTGGTTGTGTGTATTCTGCTGCTGGAGATCTCACTGAAGGAGAATATAATCAATCAGCACACATTCAGCACACGCTGCATTACGTCCAGTCAGCTGAGGCCAATTCAGTGACGTCACTAACAGGAAACCACTTCATCTTTATTATTCAGAATCTAATTTCAGAATTGATTCAAAGCATTTATGCAAATTAAAATACTCTATTTTACCAGGCTAATCGAAAGAAACAACATATAGAAAATAAAATTAATGAGAGTTGTAAAACAAATACAGTCTGGTCATTTGCAGTGTGGACCTCACTCCTGCATTTGGTATTTTATGCATATTTAATGGAGTATAAAATAAGGATGCTAATAAATCACACGCAGCTATTAATTTCTGCAATAAACACACATAGCTAACGAATTTCATCATGAAGCTGTCCTCATGGTGACTACAGTACAGTATAAAAGACTTTGATGTACTTTAATGACTCTGAGGAGCCATTGTACTGGGACCGAGAGGCAGTTTTTGTCAGCCTCTGCGGATCATGTTATCTCTGTAGCGAGTTCACTCGCACTATGGCGCATAGTGTACTTATGGCGGTATGTTTAGTGGACTGTATGCGTTTTGAGGGCACAGCTTTCAGGAAGCCATTTCAGATTGTCCAGCAGTAAAGTACTCAGGCCACTTTGAGGGGACGCAGTAGCGCAGTGGTTAATTGCGCTTGACCTCTTTTGTGGTGTGTTCTCAGGCAAGACACTTCCTTCCCTCAGAGCCTCACTCCATCTAGGTGTATAATTGGGCACCAATTAGAGAAACCAGACGAAGAGCCAGGGAGTACCTGCGATGGACTAACATCCCATCCAGGGGGTATAGCAGTGCTGCTAGTCTCTTCATGCTACTGAAACCAGGGTTTTAGGGCTCAGAGCAGACTTACTATTCTAACCCACTCTAACACTGTATTGAAAACATCGCACTTCAAAGGGTATAAACCCTCCGTGAGTGGATTGAGGTAAGGTACTCGGTGGCTCAGGTAGGATGTAGCATGACTGGATCTGTTGACCTTTAAAGAAAGTTGCTAAGTTTTTGAGAGCTTTCAGTCAGCAGGGTGATTGCCCTCCATACAGTGTGCTGTACGCTCCTGGTCTTAGCCCTAAAATCAAAAGCACCTCCACCTATGGCCTCATCAGGAAATAAAATTCTTCCGGGCAGGGTGATAAACTCTTCCTGTAGAAGTTCATCATAGATCAGAGACGTGCTCTCAGGGGAGGCAATGACTTCACCTTTTATCGCTGGATCCTGTCAACCTGTTTCTACATACTGTTCCTGATTGACAATCAATCAATCTTTACTTTTTTTTTTGTTGAGCAATAATGCTATGGAAACTGAAATTGGCTTGTCATTCTGCCGATTAGTCCTAGTAAATTTGTTAATGAATCCTCACATTGCTAATCAAGCAAAGTAATAAGGAGTTATTGTATGTTTAACGGTTAGGATTCTGTCTCGCCTAATTTACCTCAGATTGCACGTCACTATTTTAGATCCCTATCATCATGCTTAGCACAAAGTCCTATTCATGATACAGGTTCATTGTGATGGCCATTTCCAGTCAGTAGCAACTTATTTAGTGCTTCGGTGTTGCAGGATGGTTCAGAGACTGGCCCTTTGATACGCTGAGGTTTTGGTTCGATTAGTGGGCTCAAACATTGCACCCTTGAGTCTGGCACTTAACCTGAACGGCTTCAGCAGAAAACCCCACTGCATGAATGTGATGTATTTAAAAGTAGCTGGAAAAGAACATCTCTCCTAAAAGGCTAAAATGTAAATGTATTATTACAGGAACTGAACTGGCTGTTCGCCAAGCTTCTGCCCTGAAATTTACAATAAAATAATTTCATCTTTAAGCCAGCCTGTAGCAATGCTGTCTCTACTCAAGGTACAAATGAAGACGGAATCAGTGTGGTACGGCTGTATCATTTATGTGGAAGTACACTGAACAAAAATATAAATGCCCCATGTCAAATTTTGAGTTTTTATTTACAAAAAACTGGAACCAGGATTCGTCTGTGAATAGCACTCTTCTCCAGCGTGCCAAGGGCCATCGAACATGTGCGTTTGCCCATGCGAGTCAGTTCCGACGCCGGATAGCGGTGAGATCCAGACCATGGTGAGGAGGCCTAGCATGCAAATTGGCTTCTCGCAGGAGGTTACGGACCGTCTGCGGTGTGATGGGTATGTTGTGCAGACCAACAGTCTCATCCGCAGTGCATGTCGCTGATCTGAGCCGATCCCGCTGGCGAATGAGCCTAATGTAGCGATCTTGTGCTGGTGTGGTCACACGTGGCCGACGTGGATGAGGTCGATTTGCAGTACTGCCCGTCTGTGGGAAACGAACTCTCAAACAGCCAATTGTCCGATAGTTAACATTCAGCTTCACAGCGCCCGCTGTGGTGGACATCCCTGCATCCAGCATGCCAATGGCATATTCCCGCATGACCCGAGACATCTGAGGCATGATGAGCAAATGCTCATTGACAAAGAGATGGATTAAAAAATGGTACAGAAATCAAGAGAAATATCCCTATTGTACAAGTAAAAGTCAGCATATGCTCACTTAGAGTTGTGAACATCAATATTTGACAAGGGGCGTTTATATTTTTGTTCCGTGTATAATCTGTGTGTCTGCAATGTCCAATCATAGCTGTTGCTTAGCCATTTTTAGCACATACAATTGAAGTCGGAAGTTTACATACACCTTAGCCGAAAACATTTAACCTCTGTTTCATATTTCTTGGCATTTAGTTCTAGTGAACAACCCTTGTCTTTGGTCAGTGAGGATCTTTATTTATTTTTCTTTTTTAGAATTTGACATTTCAGAGTAATTGTACAGAGGTTTATTCATTTCAGCTTTTATTTTTTTCATCATATTTGCACTGGGTCAGAAGTTTACATATAAAGAGTTTGTTTCCATAACGCAATAAGTGGCAAAATTACAAAAATTGAGATAATATCATAGAGCGATAGCCCTGTGTTTCTTACACAAGGTGCAAAAATCTGTTTTTAGAAATTCATACTATAAGGCAGGGTCCCTCAATCTTTCCCAGAAAGGGCGGGAATGTGGGTGCAGGCTTTCATTGCAACCAAGCATTTACACACCTGATGCTACTAATTAACCCTTGGACTCCTTACTAATAACCTAGCTTAGTAGCATCAGGTGCATAGCTGGTTGGTTGCAATGAAAGCCTGCGCCCACACCAGCCCTTTCTGGGAAAGACTGGGGACCCCTGGTATAAGGTGTATGATTTCATGGTCAATATTTGTTTTTCAATAAAATGCAGGTGCCAGCATAGAAAAATCTGACTTACTCCAAATGAGTAAAATGTATACATTGCGTTTTGGAGACAAACTCTTTATATACACTTTGTATCCGGTAGCATTGCCTGAATTTGTCTAACTTGGGTCATACATTTCAGGTAGCTTTTTACAAGCTTCTCAAAATATCTTGCTGGGATTTTTTCCCATTCCAGCTGACGGAACTGGTGTACCTGAGTGAGGTTTGAGCGTCCTTGCTTGTACGTGCCTTTTCACTTCTGCAGCCGCATCGTCTTTCGGATTGAAGTCAGAGCTGTATGATGGCCTCTTCATTACCTTGACTCTGTCCGTCTAAAGCCATTGAACCCCAACTTTATAAGTATGCTTGGGGGCATTATACATTTGGAAAACCCATTAGTGACCAAGCTTTAACTTCCTGGCTGATATCCTTGCTTCAGTATGTGCACATTATTTTCCTTTCTCATGATGCCATCTATTTTGCACTAGTCCCTCCAGCAGCCAAGCTCCCCCGCAACGTGATTGCCACGTCTGTGCTTCTCAGCTAGGATGGCGTTCTTTGGCTTGCAAGCCTTTCCCTTTTCCCTCCAATATCCATCCATCCATTTTCTATACCTGCTTATTCCTCACTAGGGTCACGGGGCGAGCTGGAGCCTATCCCAGCTGACTACGGGCAAAGGCAGGGACCCACCCTGAACAGCTTGCCAATCCATTGCAGGGCGCACACACCATTCACACATCATTCACTCTCACACTCATACCTATGGGCTATTTGGTGTCTCCAATTAGCCTGATATGCATGTCTTTGGACTGTGGGAGAAAACCGGAGTACCCGGCGAAAACCCACGCAACACGGGGAGAACATGCAAACTCCCACAGAAAGGCCCCAGGCCAGATTCGAACCCATGACCTTCTTGCTGTGAGGCAGCAATGCTAACCACTGTGCCTTAATGGTAATTATGGCCCAATGGCTCACTTTTTATTTCATCAGACCAGAGGACGTCCCCTTGTGCAGTCAAAATCACGCTCTGGCTTTTTACGGCAGTTTTGGAGCAGTGGTTTTTACTTGCTGAGTGAGCCTACAGGTTATTTTGATATAGGAGTGGTTTTACTGTGTTTATAGATACTTTTGTACCTGTTTCATCCAGCATCCTCCCAGGGTCCTTTGTTGCTCTGGGATTGATTTGCTCTTTTCTCGACAAGGTACATTCATCTCTAGAAGACAGCATGTGTCTCCCTCCTCAGCAGTGTGATGGCTACGGGGTCCCACGGTGCTTATACCTGCGAACCATTGTTTGTACAGATGAACAAGGTACCTTCAGGCATTTGAAAAATGCTGTTAAGGATGAACCTGACTATTGGAGGTCCTCTTTTTTTTCCGAGATCTTAGCTGATTTCTCTTTATTTTCCCAATGACGTACAGCAAAGAGGCTCTAAACTTGAAGATCGGCAACAATACACTTTCAGGTACACCTCCACCCAGATGGTATCAAAAAGCTAATCCGAAGCTTCTAAACTTATGACATTACTTTCTAGAAGTTTCTAAGCAGTTTAAAGACACTGTCTACTCATTATATGTAAACATTTGATCCACTGGAATTGAGATCTAGTAAATTTAAAGTGAAATAATATGCAGGTTAACAATCAGTGAATTCCTTCTGTCATGCGCAAAGTAAATGTCCTAACTGACCTGCCGACGCTATAGTATGTTAACTCCATATTACCTTCAGACCCGTATTTGGGTCCATGAAATTCAGCTGCTGTATGCAGACCTGTGGTACTTGAGGCCGATTTTATTTTCTAGTGGAGATCCCAAGGTTTCCAACGCTCCTAAATATGTCCAGTCTAATCATTGGGAAATGTGTATTAAATGATGTACAAGATTTAGATATTTTCCATTTCATGTAATATTGCAGCTATAAAAATAGGGTGTCGTGGGTTGGGCTGTTTTTCCTGATGTAAATTTGATGTAGTTTTAGTGAAGTGCTGCAACCAGACAATACAGAACACGTGTGTGACATTGTCCTACAATGGGGGGAAAAAAAGCTTTTTTTTACTTTGAGCCAACTTAAGGGAACAATGAAAATTGAAATGAAATGAAAATTCTGAGTTAAGGGGATAAAATAAAATCCATATGGTATTTTTTAAATTATGAGTTTTGATGGCTTCAACCATGAGAGCAAAAGGGCAGGTCAACTTTTAACTTCAATTGATCTGTTTAATTATTTCAGTTTTTCTTCAATAGCAGCTTTGTAAACAGTCATATTTTTCAACGTACTGTATTTTGAGAAATTTTCAAATAGTTTACACACGATATTCTGTATAGTTCACACAGCTTGAGCAGCCAAACCTTGCTACTGGAGATCTTACAAATGTATATTCTACAGGTCACACTGCACTGTAGGGGTCACCCAAACTTAAACAAAGCACCCTCAATTTACCAAAGCTGGACATCTTCTCGAGCCGCTGATTAGTCGAATCAGGTTTGCCAAAATTACGGTGTTGTACGGTTGAACAACAGTTAACTGTAGCTTTGATAGTGTCAGTGATAAACCCATATGGTATGTACCTTATGGTCTCCGTTGAGCCTGTAGATAATGGACTTGCTTCTTTGTTTCGCATCCTCAGCACACAAGTAAAGGTACGACATGTTCAACAAAACAATATATCAGCCGCATTACTGCCGTGATGAACCAGGCTTACCCAGAGACGATTGAATGTTCATATGGAGGATTTATCTAGTAATCAAGTAACATGAGTGAACAGATCACTCAGAGTCTACGATGAAGAATGCAGACTGATTGTCCCAAATTCTTCTGAGGAAAAGCTCTGAAGATGAAGGTTTGTCACTGTAACTGCCAAGGACAGATATACCATCAGAACGTCTCTCTTAATCTCCACCCTGATGTGTTAATTATGGAACTTTGTCGTTTTTCTGAGATGACATCAATTTTTAACAGAGAGGAGAGGCAGGCGTTAACTTGTCATTTCTGAAAGTAATGTCACATAACTGGTCGTGGATGAATTATTATGGGATGATTGCAACATCGGCTTGATAAACTGTTTGGTTCGGAAAAATTGCTTCCCAAATATCAAATTGCTTCTGAAATATCAACCACAGTTAGAGCAAATGTTACATTAAACTACAGGTGTCCCAATAATAAATTAATATACAGTAAATATGCATAGAAACATAATAAAATCAAATGGGCTTCACATGTTACTCTTTGAAAAAATAGCTTGTAAACAATAGAGTAGTTCATGCATATACGTATGGTATGATGCAATATAATGTATTCCTGTTAAAACAATGCTTATGACCTAAAAAATATTAATGATACTTCTAGTGTATCATGTTTGCATGTGTTTTCTTTATTTTCATTTAAAAAAAAAGATTTGATCGCATTGTTCTAATTACGCGCGTTGGAAAAGTTTTATTATCGGATATAAAAATGGGGTCCGTCCCTCTGTCCGTCAGTCCGTCCGACACGTTCTTGTCCGGGCTATAACTTTGAAACTAATAATCCTATTCTGATCATATTTGGCATCAAGGTGTAAAACCACATAAAGGTGTGTCATGAAAAACAATTTTAAAAATAGTTTTGTAATTTTTCACGTTTTGTTCGGGTCAAAAAGCATCAGATTTGTGGGAAATCTGTAATGTGTCCTGTCTTG
Source organism: Gymnothorax reevesii (assembly GCA_029721435.1). NCBI lineage: Eukaryota > Metazoa > Chordata > Actinopteri > Anguilliformes > Muraenidae > Gymnothorax > Gymnothorax reevesii. The sequence goes on from CM056589.1 coordinate 26,941,120, forward strand.
GCTATAAATTAGAAACTAATCATCCGATCATGATCATATTTCGCATCGAGGTGACATAAAGGTGCATCATGACAACAATTTGGTATAATTTTCCGAGTTTTCTGATGCATACTCTCCGGCCTATTTTTTTTTCAAGGAAATTAACAGCTTTGCGATTAGTACAGTTCTTTAGAAATCTAAATGCATATAAACATTCTCTATTCAAAAATGCAATTCCAGTTGCAGGGGATATTACTGGACAATGTCAGCAGCTTGTTTTATTAATTATCTTTCGCCACAACCGCCACTCGTAAAATAACCCATTTGTGCAATGGTTGGTCTAGTGTTTCTCATAAATGCAGTGTGCATGGATGAAATACGGACTGAGAAAATGAATTTTAAACAAGCACATTTTGAGAATGGAGTCCTTGATGTCTTTGGTTAGGGTGGCTAACTACTGTACCACAAACAGACAAAACCAGGCATGGAAAAATGTCTCAGCATGGTGTTCAGTGCTGTAGGAAGTACAGTCAGTACAGAGCAGATCCACCCCCCACCCCCCCACCTCTTTGCCCTTCCAGTTACATCACAGCTAGTATAGCTGATCCAAAGTGACTTACAATATCATCACCCCCACAAAGAAATGTTGTCTTAACAGGTACGCTAGTCTTATTGTGTGTGTGTGTGTGTGTGCTTGTATGCGTGTATGCATATGTGTGTGAGTGTGTGTGCATGCCTGTGTGCATGTGCGTGTGTGTTGTTGTGCATGTTTGTGTGTGCGCATGTCTACGTGTGTGGTTTTGCTTTCGTGTGTGTGCGTGCCTGCCTGTGTGCATGTGTGTGTGTGTGTGTGTGAGACAGCCAAGCACTAAAGCTGGGCTCATCAGTTCAGCTTGTGTGTATTTCGTGCTTTTTGACCATGGTGTCATTTAGATGCAATGGCTGGTGTTTGCAGAGGTAATGACTGTTGGTGAGATGGGCATTTGAAACTGCGCTTGGGAGCGTTGTGACCTAATGTCTTCTTCTGAGGAACTTACATCATTTTCTGGAGGCTCTCTGACCATAAATGAAATGCTCCCGATCTGTGTGTTTTTTCTTCTGTGTTCGCACGACTAAAGTCTCAAGTTCAAAAGTTAGTGCGTAAAAGCTGATAGACTGTGAGAAACTGAGTCCTCACTGTCTGCCCCTTCTTTTTGCCTCGACAAGAGCAGTCATAAGATCGTTATGCCGAAAATCACTTTTGAAAAATGCACATTTGAATAGGCATATTGTCTTACTTCTAATGCTTTAAATGGGCTGTTTCTTTCTCCCTTTTACCACAATGAACTGTCCAAATTGGCTTATTGCTCAAATCATAGCTTTGCTAACAGGTGTATAAACAAGCAATGATGTACAAGCAAATGAATTAGGAGCAAATTAATCAAATAGACGGAGACAATGTGTGCTGTATATTTCCGCGCTTCGTGACCGTCCGTGTAGTGGAATTGAAATGAAGCTAAACGTTAGACTGTGTTCGACCTCCCACTCACTCCTACATATTATACAGCTTTTAGAAATGGGAGGCAACTGCACAGCGTGATGCCGTAGCGTTAGCCGCGGAGCGCCATCAGAGCTCATTTTCATTAGGGGGATTCATAGCGGAATCCGCACCATGTGTTACTGGATATTAGAGCAGTGTCACCTTGGTTGAAACATGAAGTTGATTAATTGTGCACTGTAAAAAAAAAAGAAAATAAATAAATAAAACAAAAACACTGAAAACTCCGGTGTGTTTTAGGGTAGGGGAGGGGGTACTCTGTGCCAGAGGTCAACCACAGTACAGTGTGGCATCATGACGCCCTTTGGGAACATTGAGATTTAGCCAGGATCCCATGTAATTGTGCAATGATGTATCGCATTAAAGTGGCGGCTAGTTCATGTGCCGTAACCTGGTGTTCGTACTGACACCATTGCAAAGTGCTCACATCAAGCCCGGGTGCTTCATCAGTGCACAATGATGCATCTCATTACAGTGCATTACTGCACAGGGCCTCTTCTGAGTCAGCGCCAAAATGCTATTTCTCCGGCTTAAATGCGCGACTTCAGAGAATTGCTGGCTCGTTGAGAATATCAGAGCATCTTCAAAACTCATATTCACTTCACCGGCCGGTCCTTTCCCACACGCTTTTCTTCCTTAATCTCTATTTTTTCTGGCTCATATAATCACTCATCCTGCTTCTGTGTCATGAGTAAATTGGGTACCGGCCTTTTTTTTTTTTTTGCTTTTTTTGCAAAACATAATTGCTTAGCGCTCACTATATGTCCCGGTGCTGGAGCTAATGAGGAATCATTTTGGAAGTAGTAAGCATCCAGAATGCAGCATCTGCAGATTTTACCGTCAAACTGCTGGCCTTGCACCGTTATTGCGATTATTTTCATTTTATGACAAAATTAGCGAGGGTAACAGAGACAAAGGCCTGGCAGGCTGCAGTAATTGCTTTCATGTTTGATGTAATTAAATTATAATTTACACATCAATTATGCATGCATTGCCAGACGGGCTTTGCATCATGCCTGCGTGATGTGTTCGTGAGAGGGTGACTGACGGCTAGTCGAGAAAAAATGACAGCTACTGAATGGCAGCCATTTTGTCTGGAGCAAATGCAATGCGAGACATACATCACCATCAAAATCGGGTACATAAGGGATGCAGTCCTCTTATCGGCTTCCCTGTTGTAACAGGGCTGTCTGTAAGCACTTGGTCTGTGATACAGTTTCAGTCAGGAAAACTCACGTTTCAATAAAATAGAACGATTTATTCATGGATATAACCATTACATTGTATTTCGGCGGCGGTTCTGCTCTGGAGGAATTTCTTATCCAGGCACAGCAAACATACAAACATAGTTGTGAACAGAAATCAAAATCCCCCCGATGTGAGCAGAACCAAACAGGCGGAGGCTGGGGTGGAGGCTGCAAGCAAAAAACCAAACAGCATGTTGCATAGCATGAAAAGTCATTGCAAACAGCAGCGGAAGTAAGTGAGCTTGACGTCTTTCAGATAGACCGCTGTATGACCTCGTGATGTGTATCCTCCAATCGTGTGCCTGCTGATGCTGACGTGCTGGTAGCTTACTAGGCTGCTGTCAGCTGATGTAGCTCTTCTCCAGTTTCCTGCCTGAACTAGTTGCATTCATTTTTGCTATTTTGGTTCAATTGCCCAGCACTTTGTATTTGATAACAATGACTTTGAGACTGAAAGCTATAATCAGAGTGAACTGCTCAGGAACGGCTGCCCTTTGCTGGAGTGTGGCGATCCGAGTCGTTAGGGAGCTTTCTCCAATGACTGTGTGAGCAAATATTGTGGTGTGAACATCCACTGTTGCTGGCGCCTTTAGCTTTTCCTTAGAGATACAAGTGAATCAGAGGTGTTGGCACCAATCACAGGTGCTCTCAGCAGAGGGCATTTTATGCTTATTAGTTCGGTCAAGAAGAGACAAGTGTTGGAGGAACTTTCTGTAAAAAAGTATTATTGTGAGAAGGCAAAAATGGAATACAGTGTCAATAACAGGATCACATTGTTGGAGATATTACATGGATTTTGTTGAAATTTTATTTTAGCTTTCTGCATTCTTATAGCAACTACAGTATCACTTTTTTTTTCTTTTTAGCAAATGAATTCGTACTTGGTTTATGCATCAAACAAAGATGCGTGATTCAGATGGACATTGCGAGCCAGTTTTATAGACAGAGGTTAAGTTTAGTCCTTAGCCATTAATCTTGGTGTTTTGTGATGAAAATCTCCTTTCAAAACTGAATTTAGTCAAGGACAAAGCTTGATTCATGTCTGTGGAACTGACCTGCGGTGTTGGGTACTCTCAGAAGTGCTCATGGGATAGATGAAAGACTGATGTGCGGTTCCAGGCTTTCCCTAACGTCCGCATGATGGGCTGGCCGCTCTCGGATCTAAGCTTCAGAAAACCCTTGGGGAGGGCGGTAGGGTGCCACAGTGGGTATTTGGGGCTTTTTTCTGGGGCCTTCTCTGTTTGGAGTTTGCATGTTTTCCCCGTTGCTTTTGTAAGTATCCTTCAAGTACTCTGGTATCAACTCAGCCCTTTTAAACAGGTCGCCACATGGTTGGTTTTCAACAGCACAAGAAACTAAAGGGAAGCTGAGTGTCCAATCACATTTGGAGGAGAGCTTGTGATCTCAGAGCATTGATGTTCATAGAATTCATTTAGCATGTTTGATTGCAAATATGGCAACAAACAACTGTGAAGCTTGTTTCATCATGCTATGAACTATATCTTAATCTGTTTTTGCTGAGATTCTGGGATTTTGAAAACCCTGTAGTTAAGTGACTTGCCCCTGGTCAATGGTTCAATCTGGGAACTTTTACTCATCCTACTGCATTGAGAGAGAGTTTTGTTCGGACCTGAAAATGATTTCTTGCCTTGGGAAACATTGGACTGGATTCTATAATGTTGAATATTAGGTGTGTTGAGTTGAGGTGGGTGGTTGCAAAACTGCTCAGGAACAAAAATAAATGCTTCTCAACATTTGTAAAGAAATATAGGGATCATGACTGACAGTTGATCAAGCCATGAATGGCTGAGTGAAGTGGAATGAGATTAGAAACATGACCAAATGAAATTCAACCAGGAAGTGAGGACTTAACTGTAGTCGAATTGTTTTATATGCAGAAGTCAGTGCTTCCTTTGTGGGCCCCTGCCAGGTTCAAAGACTGTTCTCTGCCACGCTGAAGACTATTGAATAAACTTCTCGGACACTTCCTGTGTGGGCTGATGTCCCACTTATGTCCGCGCCAAAGCTGGCTCTAATTGGTCACTCTAGGCGGGGGATAAAGAAACGATAAGAGTCTATTGAACCGCTTATGCTGCGTGTACAGTGTAGTCCATACGTATTTGATCTGAGAGGAGATACAAGCAGAGTTTGAATTCCCAAACGTTTCACCGTATGGATGAAATTACCCAGGAATTAGAGCTGACAGTCTCTACTTCAACCTCGCTCTGAAATCCAGAGTGCAGCAGTATGGAGCTGTGGTGCAAAAACTTTGCTGCTGTCCATATTCTGCGCTGCGTGGTGTCAGACTCAGGATTCACTGCAAACTGCATCCTTTGACACTGAACTCATTGCTGTTCATTCAGAGAATGAACACGCATTCACACACGTACACAAATGTGTACAAAGACAAAACATGCTCAAGCATATACCCATACACAAACTTGCATACACAGACACACAAACACACACACACTCTCTCATACATGCACATACAAATATACACCCATACACAAACTCACATGCGCGCACGCACACACACAAACACACACACACTCTCTCATACATGCACATACAAATATACACCCATACACAGTTTCGCACAGACACACACACACACACATACAAACATACGCACGCCCATACACAAACTCACATACACACGCACACATACGTACAAGCACACAGGTGGATATACACACAAACACACACACACACACACATGCGCGCAATCTCACGAATACCTTCCCCACATCTCAAGACAACCCCAGATACATAAGCATTTGTACAGGTGTAATGCTGGGGATGAGATGAACATTAGCAGGTTTTTCCAATCCTTCTCCTCTTCCTGTGTTTCTCAGGATCAGAGCCCTGAAACGCTCCAGCGAGCAGCAGAGTTTTCATGGCCGATCGCTCAGATCCCTCTCTGTATTAGATTTCATTAAGCCCTTCACTATTGTGCTGTACCATTCAGCTCTGCCTGAGAGCCTGAGCACCTCCCAGTCTTCAGGTGAAATAAACTTAATCCCTTAAACACTGAGGGCTCTCTCTCTCTCTGCTCATTCTTAATACTATCAATTTAAGCCCGGCTGCCGGGCCAATATAAATTCATTGTGTCCGTCCGTATGGGGAAGCCTGTGAACCGAAGATGAAACCTCTCGTCAGAATGAGCTCTCCCCTTAGCTGGTCAAATCCTCTTTTACATTCATGGTAACACGGTGTCTGTGAAATGGCTGAAAAACCAAGAGAGCACTCCCATCTCCTTCCCAATTCACCCTTAGCAGTACTAAAGTGGGATAGGTAATAGATGGATGTACAACGTATTTGTTTGTTGTTGAAGAGTAAGTATTAGCCTGTACGTGAGGTGGACCAAGGTGATGTTAACTTTGAAGTTGTAGTCCTCAGTTAGAGAAGCATCTAAACAGGTTGTTTTGATTGTTTTGAATGATAATTAGCTGTATGTGTTTACTTCAGGGAGCTGTAACTAGTAGCACTTTGCTGGATGGGTTTCCAGTGCAGGATAAGATGCTAATGAGGCAAAACAAGAGGCTACATTTTTGCTGCCAGAATTGCAGGTGCATCAGTCACAAAAGTGGCAGTAATATGGGAAGAGGAACTGTGTCAAAAACGACGAAAACATGTGCTAAACACTTTAAAAAAACAGCGGTAGCAAAATGTAATTGTAGCCTTCGGTCAAAGCTCTCCAGGATGGACAGATGGACTCATTGTTGAATGGCTTCTGCCAACCGCAGAACTACAGCTTGAAAAATCACAATAGGATTGAATAAATCCGAGCAGGAACCAGTCACAGTGAGAACAGCGCATTACATGCTTCACAACGCTGGTGTTTATGGCAGTGTTTTGATGCTTTGGCTAACCCCCTGTAGCTCTGCAAAGGAACATAGCTGGCCGTGATTTGTTAGGTAGCTATCATTTCGACCTGGATCCCCCGGGCTTTATAGGGGACATTTATTGTGAAAAGAGATAGTGAAAATCCAAAGAGTGACGGCTAAATCCTTGAAAATGATTTAGCAGAATAAGTTAATGCTGTTTCATGTTATTGAATTTCCATTAGAGCTCTTTTATCAATAAAATGTAAAATTTGCCTCTTAGCTGCCAAAGGGAGCAAATGAAATTTGCTAATCATTCATGATTATGGTTTGGTTAGTGATAGAAACTCTTTTTTCTTTTTTGAGGATTTTGCATCGAATAAGTACTTCACAGCGTGTTAGGATAGATTAAGAAATCGTGGTAGACAATTTGGAAAGCGATTCTTTAAGTGACGTTCAAGTCTCAGTATGTTTCAATTTAAATGTGAAAATGGAGTTTTTGCCTTTTGCGCTGGAGTTTCCTCCTGTGTATCACGCATTCGCTGTGTTTTTCCTCAGCGTTTGTGTGCTGCTGCGCGCACAACCCTATTACTGCAGCAGCAGGACGGACACCAGCCATCGTGCCCCTGAGAGATGATGTCATCCTTGATTGATCCCAGCTGGATAATAATGATTAAAGTGGAGAGCAAATAACTGGTAGAACCTTGGATAATGGCTCTCGTTTAAAAAATGGGCCTCGCTGAAGCAGGCAATACCCCTCAGCCCCTAAGGTCACTGCTGCAAGGTCAAAGGTCAAACTGGGACAAAACCTCAAAAAGGCACACCTACCCCCCATTGAGAGTCCATATATGCAATATGAACTTCCCAACCATAGTGGTTACAGAGAAATAGCCCGGACAAATTGGCAGCCGCCCGCCCACCAAAGGGACGACAATACCCCTTGTGCCCGAGTCGGGCTGAGGGGTAAAAACAAACAACCTTACTAACAAAAACAATAAATTCACTATTTATGGCGTGGATGGTGTCTGCGCGGATGCTACTTTACTCAATTTAGTCCTTGTGTGGCCTTCCCTGCCCGTCTGCCTTCAGCATGATCATAAGCTCCGAACGCAGAAGAGGCTGCTGTGGAATCTGCAGCAAATTAAATAGAAATCAAGGGAAAGAGCATCTTGAGCAGTGGCAGATGGCGGAGAGAGAGGGAGAGAGAGAGAAAGAGAGAGAAGGAGGGAGGGAGGAAGTCTTTAAAGATATCTGCAGATATCTGTGAAATCTTCACAGGCTGTGTGAGGATTTCTGTCTCCTCTCCTCTCCACTTTCTACTTCGTCGCCTTCAGTTCCCTCCACAGAAAACGTGTGCATATCGGCGACTCCCTCCATCTTCTGAACTGTGCGGAGATTCTCCACGCCCCCCACCCCGATCTCTGAGGAGCCCTCTCAGCCCCTCCACCTCTCCTGTGTGTTACTGCCATCAGGCAGAGGCTGCATAGTCCCTCTGGCCCGCAGAAACATCCACAAGAGATCATTCATTCCGTCCGCAATCACCGTCCCAAAATATAAGTGTTTTTAGCAGTTCTTCTCATGTGTTCGTGATATGAGTTTTTTTTAATGTTAATGTGTTTAAAATGTGATTTGCGTATGTTGAGTCCCGTCCAAGAATTTCTGTTACTGATGCGACAAGATTCTGTCACTGATAAAGATTAACTATCTATCTATCTATCTATCTATCTATCTATCTGTCCATCCATCGTGGTAGCATCCATCCATCATTCAGAGCACTGGTACAGCTGTACATTAGAGTGACTCTATTCTATGAGCTGTGTGTTACAAATATGAGAATGAATAAATGAACTAATGAAAATCAACCATCTTAGTAAAGTAAAGTAAAAAAAAAGTAAGTGGCCATTAATTGAAAAGATCAGGGGCGTTTTGTGTTAGTTTTGTTGATTTAAGTATTATTTTTTCTGTGATTGAGCGCATGTATTTTTGCTGTGGAGCACTCAGCTGATTTATATGGAGTACTCGCAGCGCGGTTCTCTCGCGATGTTGCGTTGCGGCGCAAATGTAGTCGCTGGTTCAGCTCGAGGGCCGCAATTGGCGCCAGTACTCAAATAAATCGGAGGAATGCATTTTGGCTTATAGAGCCGCTCTCCTGCAACGCGAGTGGAGGCGACTGTGTTTGTGTTTATGTGATGTGGGCTAATGCAGTTCACGCCAGCGCCACAGAAATATGCGCCTTAAGTTTCCCGCTATTTATAAATGTTTTGTGCGTTTTGTTCTTTATTTCACCAAAATGCATGTGTTGCATTGTTTCGCACGGCACCCACGCGCGGATAAGTTTCTTCCCTGGCCTTATTACTCATTCGCTTCCTACAAAAAAAGTGCCCTTTTAACAACAAGCAAAAATATTTCGTGGATTATTAATCACTCTCCAACTTCTTTTTTCGCCTTCTGCTGCAGCTGATTCATTTGGAAAATAGGAGGGGAAAAAAAAAAAAAACTGAAAGGATAGCAGCTCCTGCCACACGGCGCGAGCGTCATCCTGATATGGCTGGGAATTTTTTTAACAGGACGCAGCAATAGCCAAAAGAAAAAAAAAAAAAAGCCCCCGGGATTTTGTCGTTGACACACTAACGTTCGGACATCGTGGAAAATGAGAATCGCGCTCGCCGCGAACATCTGTACTTGGGCTGCGGCACGACTCTCGACAGCTGTCTCCGCGGTGAGGCTAATTGGCTTGTAGCGCTTTACAATTACAGTGTGAGATTTAGTGCCTCTTACTTGCAGGTGAAATTAGGTTGCGGGGCAGAGTACCACATGCTTTCCCAGTCTCGACTGTGCAGTAACACCGTGATAAAGGCCACTCATCGCCTAATAAATTTAGTGCACATATCCAAATAGAACCATAATGAGATGGTGTGTTTGAAGGGCAGCGTATGCATTTAAGTGTGTGTGTGTGTGTGTGTGTGTGTGTAGAGCAGTGCTTCCCAAACCTCTCCTGAAGTACTACTTGTCCTGGTGAGCATTTCCCGAGAGCACAGATGCTAACTTACAAAGTTGGAACTATTGACTGTAAATGGAAGAACTGTGTAGCCTAAGCTGCTAACTTAGTTTGCAATATGCTTTTGGGAAATGTACCCCTTAATGTTTTAAATCTCTCCCGACTCCAGCACCGGTGATTCGATTGAATCACCTCAGTTGGAGCAGGCCAAGATCTAAAAACATGCTGGACGAGTGGTCCCCCAGGAGAGGTTTGAGAAGCACTGGTGTAGAGGATCTACTTCCACCATAATTAGCTACTCCTCTTTGTCTCTCTCCAGGAGTTACAAGGCACTCATTGCTCCGATCGCTGCCAAACTTTGCCAAAAAAACTGTCAGGGGTCTGGCATATGTTTGGTCGCACCAAAAATCTCAAGAGGTTACCGTGATTTAAGATTTTGTCATTTTTCAGAAATTTAAACAGAGCGACCGATTTCTTATGCAAATAACATCTGGGGAAGATGCATTTGTGGGAAATTGAGGAGGTCATATCTATCTTTCAATGCAGGTCATGGTAAATGCAAGTGCTTTACAATGTTATACGCTCTAGAAGAGAACAATGAGCACTGAGTTTAAAGTAATTAACAGTTAACGACTCTGTGTACTGTAAATGTGTCAAAAGCAACTGTGTTTTCGTCTCGGTTTTTCAGCTAATTGCGCATCACTGAAACACAGCACTATAATGGAAATTCCCAGGGAAATTAGCCTGTTGTTTGTCTTTCAATGATCTAAACCGGGTATTTCAGGGAAGGGTGGGAGGTTGGGGGTGGATAACATCCCATAATGCAGTACGAGAGGCAGGAGCACACCTTCTAAAACCCAAGACCATCTTACTGAGAGGCGACAGCACTGCCTACTGTGCCACCGTGCCTCCTGATACCTGTTGTGTTTGGCTGAAACACATTACAGCCTCTGATTGCTCAAGTGAATGTTTTGAGTCATCATATCTGAGCCCTCTCAGTTGTGATCTTATTACTATGTGAGAAGTAACAGAAATGAACTCTGGGTATTTTTCTACCTTCTGTACTCGCCTTCCCACTATGCAGCAAAGGTAAAATGCTGTTATGCCCCTGCTCTAATATGGCCTTCAGACTGAGGCCAGAGAGTCACCAGAGAATCATGTCTTCAACATGGTGGGGGGGTTAGATGAATGCACGGGGACACTGTACTGAAGGAGACGCCGTTTTTCGAATGAGACGTTAAACCGCTGTGGTCATTAAACATCCTGTGACACTCTTCGATAAGAGTAGGGGGTTCCCAACTTTCGGCTCTTTCGACCTGCCACCCCTGATCTAATTGGCTGTGCAAATTGTCCTCTCCCTCCCCAACCCTACCCCCAGGGCTCCCTTGAAAAAGAGATTTCGATCTCAACGGGACTTCCCTGGTTAAATAAGGGTAAAATGAAAAAAAAAAAAAAAAAAAAAATATATATATATATATATATATATATATATATATATATTCTCAACAAAACAAGTAAAGGAACACTCAATTTTGACCGTCTAATGTGAAATGTAAAAACTGAACATCAATCCCGGGTCTTGTTTATGTCATTGGTGTTAATCCAAGACTCAAAATGCATTGAAGCATTTGATCAGTTGACTTCATTACCCCAGAACAGGGTATCCACAGGGAAGACCAGAATTTCAACAAGTCCAGACCATTAAATGAAAATGTCAAACAATGTCCAGAGTCATTTCAATATCTTGTGTGACCACCATTCTTCTCTCACCACACCTGGACAGCGTTTTGGGAAGCTCAGAACAAGAGAAAATACTAGATAATAAATTCAGTGGTCCTCTACTTTTTTGTTGAGTACATATCTTCTCGTTACGCCTATAGGGGTCTTATTGGCATGTTTCTGTGTTCTCTTCTCAACTCTCCCTTCCCCTCCGTTAATCATCATCTTGCTTATAGGGAAAAGAGATAAATATGAGATGATATAGAGGCAGTTTAAGGTAAGCGTTCCTGGCACCTGTTTGTCCTTATCACGTGATGTCATGCTCATTAGCGCAGTCCCCAGGACAGTGAGAAGGTGTGAGTTATCGGTGACGGGGTGTCCTGCTGGGGCGCTAACGTGAGTCGCAGAGCGGTGGAGCGCTGCCGACAGACAGCACCGTGACGCACGCCGCGGCGAGACACGCGCCCATCTGCTAGCGATGCTGCGGCTGTCTCCCAGTCCCAGATTGATAAGGGACTCTTTTCTTGCAGCCTTCAAAAACCATCAAAAAAAAAAAAAAAACAACTCATTTTGCTGAGGAATAATGGCTTCGACAGTGTGTCATGCCAAAATCCATTTTCCATTTACTGTAACCGTTTAAATGGTAATCAGATGTTTTGTTAACTATAAACGTGTTTATATGCCTAGCTGCCTCACAGTGAAGCTGTCACTATCCCTGCCATTACTTAAACGCAGAATTACGGGATTTGTGGCAACTTTAGACTTGAGAAATCCTCCTCTTCAAATCACAAGCAACGAGAAGGGCACTCAGTAGAGCACACACCTCCACTACCCCACTTGTTTGACCGATTGCGGTCAAAATCAATAGGGTCCATCCCTGATGTATTATCAAGCCACCCACAAAATTTCAGAGATATTAGTTCATTACTTTTTGAGTTATCTTGCACAGAAACGGACAGACAAACAAACCAACACTGGCAAAAACATAACTTCCTTGGCAGAGATAATAATACCACAATGAGAGCCTATGTCACTCAACTTATGATTCACTAACTCAATGTAGTTAGTTCTATAACCTGCGGTGTCATATTTGCCCAGATCATTGGTGGCTTGTAAACATCCCAAATAGCAATAAGTGATTGAATCGACATTGTGATATTGTCAGGCAGAAGATTGCAATCAGCACTGATGTCAGATATTGAAAAAAAAAAACATCGAAAGTGGTCGCTAGGATCAACATGGAAATAACGTTGAATTTCTAATCAATTCTAACAATGAGTCAACCTTGATTCAACTATGATATGATCAACATTGAAAGAATGGAGAATTGCATCAATATTGATTAAACTATATGTATGCATTGCATTATACATTGGAACAATGTTTTTATTTAAGGGCCATTTCAACACTTTTCAACCCTCCTCTGTATGTTTTTAAAATGCCTCATTAAAAACAAACAAGTCGACATGGTCTACAACATCCCCCGCCAATCGTGCGCTTCTCATTTTCGAACTCGATCAAGGCCTTTATGGTCTGAAGCTACACACCAAATTTGGTTACTGTATCTGTAGTAGTTTCTGAGTAAAGCTGTCCCCTTTATCTCGGACGGACGGACGGACGGACGGACGGACGCACGCACGCACGCACGGACGGAGGTCAAACCTATATCCCCCTCCCACTTCGTGTTGGCGGGGGATAATAATCACTTTATTTCTCTATGTTATAGGTCAACAAGGAACATGCCAAAGTCATCTACTAGTCAGTGATATCACTGCCATATGCCTGAATGGCAGTGATGTCACTTATAGACAAGTTTTGAGCAACCCCCTCAGAACTTTAACACCAAATAGAGTAAAATGATTATTTTTTAAATGAGGCATATTAAAAACATAGTGACGAAGGTTAAAACGCTGAAATGGTCCATAAGTAGGCTGGACCTGAACAGGTCAGGGTTGGCGGGGAGGGCTGGAGCTGGGCAGAAACAAACTTAGATAAGGTTAAGGAGCTGAATACACAAGACTTTCTTTAAACAGAATCTACAACAAACTGGCACAACAGAGGAGAAAGCAGGGCTATACAGGGGAAGAAACAGGTGAGGTGTGTTAGTCAGTATAATGGTGGGAGTGCAGGCAGAGCAGAGGCTGGAATCAGTAATTGGATAATTGGAAGGAATGTTAATTGCTTGAGTGAATGCAAGGGAAGCCAGGGAACAACACGCACAGACAGGAACCAAAACTACAGACAGTAGGGTTGGGGGAAGACAAGGACACAGGACTGTAACACCAAGGTTGAGAACAGCTGCTTTACTGCATGGTCTATTAACAAGAAAACAATAAAACAGACCATTATTAATGTAGTTATTTGTTAAAGATTCAAAAGAAATGACACTTCTATACTTCTTTTGTACATTTTAGAATACACCTTTTGTTTTGATCTTTTAAGGTTTCCTGCCTGGCTTAGGTGGAGGAAGAACCTTAGAGAATTATCTAAATGACCTACACCTCCTCCAGTTTACCTCGCCCAATTAGCAACAGTTGCTCAGACAGAGAGGTAGAAGCAACGAGAGTCTATTTTATTTTTTGAAAGCCTTGTTATACATTGCACTACGAAATTATACGGCACAGCACTGATTGACGTACATTAGTTTGCGAGGCTCATTGAGCATTGAGGCTCATCAGCCATGAGAATCCGTTCTATAGTCTGAATGTAGTGACAGCTAAAGTGTGTTGTTCGGTACGATGCACAGCTGAGTCATGGCGAATATAATTGCTGCGAAGTCTGCAAATGTTTCTGATTTTTTTGCAGATTGTCATCCATGCGGAGTCACATCAATTATATATCAGCACATGTAAATAGGATTAAAAATCGATCAGTAATGACTTCTATTAACTAACCAACATGTATAACGTTGAACAATAATAATTAGATGCGGATCCAAGTTACGTTTCCGGATACACGCGAGCACACAAAACCACGTGATTATTGCTGGTGCTGCGCTGAGTGGAAAGAGGGTGCGTTTGAGCAGGTCTGCAAGGAAACCGGCTGCGCGAGATTCCCGGAAAATTATGCGAGAATCTTGCAGCTATCGCAGGTTTATCGCACAACTTCGGCAAGATTCTCACGTAATTTTCTGGGAATCTCGCGCGGCCGGCTTACTTGCAGACGCGCTCGAACAGAGTTCTTGCCTTGCGCTCCACGCGCATGCGCGAGTCGGAGTGTTTACAAACTTCGGATCTCTCTATATAATATCTATGAACACCCCGCCCCCCATCAGCACCATTGAAACGATATCAATTCATTGTAGGGCATTTGAATATTGAAAAATCATCATTTATACTACATTGATTCAACAACTTTGAAATGGTAACTGTAATTAAACATTGAATCAACATAGATTTTTCAACCTCAACCAAAAATAACCAATCTGACCAAAATCCAACATTGAATTAATGTCTTTTGCTATCTGGGATGACACCTTCCTGATAGTTTACACCAGAGTCCCTAGCTTTGCTCCTGGAGATCCACCGACCAATAAGTTGTAACTCCAAACCAAACTCGGCGCACCTGATTTCAGTAATTAGCAGCTTAGTGAGATCTGTTGCTCTGTAATGGGGTCTGTTTTGTTAGGGTTGGCATAGAAACCTGCAGTAACACTGGACTACACAGTAGCCAAACCCCAGATGAGCCAATAGCGCTATTTGCTACCTGCGACTGCAGAGCCAGAGTCAAAACAGGAGTTGATACCAGAAGCTCAAACAGATGATATTTACCTCTGCCTCCACCAGGCGGTGTTGTGATCATGTGCGCGTGTGTGTGTGTATGAGCAGCATTACTCATAAAACTCTTCAATTAATTACCACAAAATTTTATGGGTAGTTGGGCTGTATCAATGAGAATAGGCATTTTAATTTCTGGACGAATCCGGATACAGATCCAGATTCTGCAGCTGATTACGACAGCTCACGGATCGAAGCCTGCTGGTGGAGCTATATGCTCTCTGAGTGCTTTCTAGTTAATCATGGATTACAAAGGATGGCTGGGAAACTGATGCCAATCTGGCGCTGGTTTCGATCTGCTGGGGGATGCTTAGCATAGGGAGGTGGCGGTTTGGCGCTCAGTAGGGAGGGTCTATAGGCTGTTTTGTCCCACCTCTTTACACGGCTTATATAATCATCCCTTCCTTTCAATTTATCCCTCTTCCCTGCCTAAAATGCCCCAGCCGGCCCTGTTCTGAGGATGTGAGGCCTTTACTTTTATCCCCTGTTCCTCTGGGCTGGTAATGCTGGACCTGAAGGCTGAGGAATGGCGCTCCCATTCTGATCTGAGGCACCTACTCTGTTCCACCTTCTTCACCGGCCCCATGTGCTTAACTCTTGTTCCCGGAAACTTTTTTCGTCCCGTTTCACCTGAACATCTCAATCGTCTGTCTTCTGAGGCTTGTGAATCCGTCCTCTCCACCTATATGTGGCTGTCGCTGGCCTCCAGAAATCTCACCCTCCATCATCCGTTCCGGATGTAAGAAGTTGCGCTCGTCTCTGTTCTGGGGTGGCGAATCTTCCCCCTGTGCCTCTCTGTGTGGCTCTCCCTGGCCCAAGAAACCTCTCCCTCTCTGTTCTCGATGTATCCTGAGTGCAGCTGAATAACGCATGCTTAGACAATGAAAATCCTCTCCAATATTTCACTCTGACTGCCTGGATTTTTGCTCATTAGTGCACTTCTGTAGAAGCAGACATCAGTTGGCTGAGCACAGGGGTGATTGGGACGCACGGCAGGGTTTTTTACGCAATACCACCTGGACTTTACATCGCTAATCAGCGTTGCCAGATGTACGATGATTATCGTATTTGTACTGTAATTTTGCCTCTTTCACGAGGTACAATCACTAATGCGAAAAAGTTGCCAAATGTGCAATAATTTTGCCATTTCATGGAAAAAAGGCATAAATTAACTTTATTTCCTGCCTGCTAATGCCGGACCAGTTTTTCCTTTTAACGGAAATCCGATCCTAGATCTGTGTTTAGACCGAAAGATATATATATATATATATAAAAAAAAAAAAAAAAATGTATATATATATATATATATATATATATATATATATATATGTATATACTTCTCAAGTATCCAGACAATCATTTGTCCTTGTTGCTGCATGACTTGCATTCGTCCAGGCCGGGAAAGAAAGCTCGCCGCCGATGCCGATCTCACTTGTCTTTTCCTGATTCTAGATGAAAGCCAATGATCTGCGTGGAGTGACAGAGCGCTTTGTTATTGTACTCATTCATGCAGAACTCCTACAAAGTGCCTGTAACTGCGCAACTCATTTTGTGATTGCAGTTTATTTTTGCTGAACATTGACCGTAAATGCTTGCACGTTTTGTTGACAGTGGCCTTCCGTCTACGCTTCGGAGCCTATGTTATGAGCAAATGAAATGTTTACTCCTCCCCATTGGCTATTGCAATTGGCTAAAGTATGAGTGTGGGCGGGATCAAACACAGTTGATTTTCACAGTACATTTTGTTTTTTTGTGAGCGTGAAATTACACATTTATCCTCTGGTTTCTCTCCTCTTGGTCTTGCACGGTAATTGTCATCAGAAAAAGAAAGTTTTAAGCCTTGAGTACGATCGTTTGATGCTTCCCATCTGGCAATGTTGTCGCAAGTTGCTGAATTATTCTGCTGGCCTTAGTTTGTGCTTCTCAGATGAATTAAATAATAATAAAATAATTATCAGTAATTATTTAAAAAGTGATGTCGTTTTTATGTGCTTTTCTGTCCCTGCTCTCCAGCCACATTAGATCTTAAAACAATTTACACAAGTTTACATGGGAGACTTTTATTTTTATTTTTTATTTTTTTATTTTTATAAGCAGTTGATTGCACACCTGACACTTCTCGCCTGGTGTCTTAGGTTTAAATTGGGTGGAGAAAACCAAAGTCACCACACCCTATGACTCTCCAGGACCAGGGATGGCCACCCCTGGTGTAGCTCTTTCCATGCAGTGTTATCGTCCACATATTTATGGACTTCACTAAAGGGACAGAGCCGCAGAAGTTAATCACACATCCAGAGACCAGAGTATTGAGGCCCGTAATGCATTAGCATCTTCCCATGCTTAATGAGCACAGTCATAAACACATCAGAGTGCCAGAACATTAGCATTAGCTGCATTGGCATTGGCTCACAAGCGCTCACATGGAAATTTGTGTGCACAGGCATCCTTTATAGTTGAAGAAAAGGGAGCGGATACACACAAACTCAGTAGGACGCTTGTGCGTGCACACAACTGCATCATTAACCTTGATAAGTCAGAAACAGACTTTTATTCAATGTAGCTTGAAAGCAGCCAAACTCCTACAAAGTTGGGCATGCAAATATAAATTATTTCTGTATTTATTTTTTTAAGAACTGACTGTTGAGAAATATAAGGCTCACCCAATACAAGGTATGTATGTAGATTATGAAGAACTATGAAGTCACAAATCTGTCCACTTCACGTGTGGCTCCATCACTCTTTTGCAGTGAGTTGGAACATTCTAGACTTGGGCTGTTATTTATACGTCCTTCTACCTGGGCCTGTTTGAGCTGTAAACTCTCACCGGTGATGTCTCTGAGACAGGACTGTCATTGTTTCCGGAGCGGACGCTGGTTGTTTCAGGGTCGTGGAGAATCAAACTGCTCTAACTTGCAAAATTGGGCTGTAATTGGAGGAAATGAAGGCAGTTGTACAGCTGGGCCATCATATCACAGTGAGTCACTGGCTAAGACATCTCTCCCCACACAATCTGGCCGGCTTCACAGAAGCGGATGTAGATCTCTGCGGAAGCGTCTGAGCCAGCAGTCTCAATTAGAAGCGCGCAAATAAATATAATCTCACGGCAGACAGAACGACTGTCGGTAATGCGGCGAAACCTCCGTGATGTTACCCGAAGAGACGTTTTATTAAACGCATTTGCGGCGACTGCCATGTAGCGGCGGCTCACCCATCGCCCTCTGACAGAAAGCTCCGTCGACGTCGCCGCTGTTAATATCGCAATCAATTACCTCCGCCCGCGTTTTCGCTGTCAAGCGTACAGACAAGTGCTGGCTGCTCGAGTTTGTCTTACAAACAAGTAACCTTTACGTTTCGTCGCCTTGATTAACAGGTTGGAGCACTTCACGGCCGATTATGCATCATCTAGTAAACAGATGATTTGTTTTCTGAAACCAATATCAGTTTTTACATCATGAGTCACTCTGGCTGAGGGTTTCTGAAAAATGAATGTAATGCTTGACTGGCTAATGCTCTGGGAATAAATTTGCCATGCAGTGAATTGGTGAATGGATTTACAAAACTGGTCGGATGTCTGTCTAGAATATGGACATCTGTTCATTTATCCATGATAGCCATGCTGGGGATTCTGTTATAGCCAAGATTGCCTTTAATTTCGCTTGGCCTGTGCAGCGAACTGATGAATCACAGATACTGCAGAGCAACAGGTCCATCTGAATCCAAACCATGTCCATAAGAAGCAGGAGCCTTACACTTAGAGAGACAGCATGGGAATGCAATATCACTGACTAAATTCAGCATAATATGTCCAGCATTAAGTTCTCCCTCGCATGTAGTGTTGTTCTCAACTCCCCATTTGCCATCCTAATCGATGCTTGGAAAACATTGGTTCTAATAGAATTACTTTATGTGACTATTCAACACTGTAAAGAAATGAAAAAGCATTTGTTTGCACAGCCTGACTGTTGAGCTGACCATTAAATGGTCAAGGGGTGAGATGTTCAGTCAGTGAGACTCTCATCAATAGAAGCAAGTGTGGCACGGATGGGCTTAGACTGAACCAGAGAAAGTTCCAGAAAGGCCGAGCAGCAGCTGCAGCTGAGACGTGCCCCCATTGAAAGCGGAAGTGGCTGTATTGAGGTTTATCGAGATCCTCATGCTTCCAGGGGAGGCCGGGAGCGTGGAATTGCAGCTCAGCTCCCGGGATCGTGTCCGTCAGCCTTCCGGGTCACCGGAATCCCCCCACCCCCGTTCACTCTCGTCCCACTCCGGATCATTCCAGAAACGCTCCGCTGCACCTCTCAGTCCAGGCACGCGCTGCCATGCTAACCCAATCCCCCGATACGGCCTGAGGTTTATCTGTTTAAGAGCTCCACCACAGGGCTGTTCTGCCCCTCCCCACCGCTGCTTCTCATGCCTTATCGCGCCCTCCCTCCCCGGCACCCAGAATCCTCTGCTTTCCTTCAGATGAAGCTCTACTCATTCTTATCTCTGCTCCTGAGTCTCAATGGTGCAGGTCACTTACCACCTAACCCCCCCCCCGCTGCATTTGCCCATATTATCATTGTATGAGGTGTGTAAATATGTGGTCAGTGACACGGTTTGAAAGGGGCAGTAATTCATGCACGTTTACACCATGTGGATGTAAATACAGGCAAATTAAATAGAGTCTCTATTTCAGTGGTCTCCAGCCCTGTTCCTGGAGAGGCACCACCGCGGTGAGTTTGTACTCCAGCTCTAATTCGGCACACCTGATTTCGCTAATTAGCAGCTCATTATCATCTTGGAAACTGGGAGATGATGTGCGCTTTGCTTTGATTGGAGCGAAAACCTTTGAAAACCTTCAGGATGGGAGCCCTCCAGAAACAGGGTTGGACACAACTGCTCTACCGTAACGTCTTGTTCACTGTTTCCAGATCTGAATTCATCTACGTCTTCCCGTCTTTGTGATCGTTCTAATCGGCCATTTCTCCCAGTGCATCCTTGAAACAGGAAAGCATGAACTCAGTGTTACTTCCCTGGTGATGGAAAGCTCATAAGTATATGGACAGTGGGATGCATAGAGAGGGTAACAGTCTGGATACCAATGACCAGAATTAAAATCAAACAGTCACTTTATTAAGCTCTTGTGCATTTTTTTCAAAGCTGATGTGGATGGAGCACAGAAACAAAAATGCAGAAGTTGCATGGCTGCCCAAGTACTCCCCGACTAGATTTACCTTAAATGCATCCCAGCAGTGCTGTTTTTTCATTTTTGACATAAAATACTGTATATGACATTATTTTACTCACAGGTTTTGATGGGACATTTTGCTTGTTTCATAAAACACACTCTTGATTGCCACCCTGGAAAGAAGCGTAATTCGGCCCGAGCTTTGTGAATGTAATTGTGATATCGGCCTGAGGTTTTGATGCCACTGTGGTAATGGAAAAAACTTGTTGAAACTGGAGCATCCTGGAGGTGATAAATGCATTGCTCATGAAGGAGTGTGTGTGTGTGTGTGTGTGTGTGTGTGTGTGTGTGTGTGGGGGGGGGGGGGGTGGGGGTTACCGTGGTGATAGTCAGAAAGGTCACTGAAGTCCACCATTAACCGTGGGAGAGACACTCACTGCTCATTATTATAATATGCTGCAATCTACTGAGGAAAACAAAGATCATTTTAAGCAGTTTTCACAGTCGGGTGGTAAACCAAAGACTTCTCGGTCGTCCATAGTATGCATCCTAATTCTTTTGAACATCATTCAATATACGCATTGTACGACTTGCAGTTTTTCTTAACTAACAAGAAAGAATTGCTTTTTAAGTAAAACTGTTAGTCAATTCTGTTCAGTTACTCATCTGTCACTTTTCTTGAAAACAAATATGATGAAATTCCGCTATAAGAAAATGAAGGCAATAGAAAAATATATAAATAAACAGAATTTTAACATCTGGAAAGATTCAGTCAAACGTGAGAACAGAACCTCTGAGCACGCTGTTATGGAGAGCTAGAAATATTTTCTTCAAAAGAACCTATACTCACAATGCAAGCGCACTGCACAGTATTGATCTTACATTCACCCTGCTGTAAGAAGCGGATTTGTGCCGTGCATCATGGGTATTGCATGGTGTAAACTGTGGGGTCTGGAGATTTTGAGGGAGCTAAGAAGTGAAACACACAGGATATTAAGGCCCTTGAAGCGCACATCCGCTGCAGTAAAGGGACACTGCCATTCTGTAATTGCAGTTGCTTTGGCAGTCTCGGCCCTTGACGAGGCACTTTCAGCGATAATCACTGCTTGTAAAATTAGCCATAAAATCCAAGCCATTATGGCCCTTCTGCTTTTCATCGGCTTTTAATAGAAAATGGTAAAATTTAATGCACATTTCCTTGAAGTCCATTCTAAGCGTTTGTAGAAACACAGGAAGAGGCGGAAGCTTAAATATTTTGATTGCGCGCGGCAGATGAAATGGATCGGTAAGGGCTGCTGTTCCGTCGCGGCGCATCGTGCGGAGGCGCGGTGCATTGATGCCGAGCCCGATGCGCTCTCACGATGACGGGTTTTAGTTTCCGCGACACCAGCCCACCTATCCTCCTTCATCGACGGGATTCTGTTTGGCATGAAGTCAGATTTACAGCGACAGCTCTGCAGAAGTGGAACGTAAAATAAGGTTTTGAGTGACAAACTGGCGAAGTCCCGAGAGGTTTGTTAAAAAGCTTCCGGGGCGCTCGGCTGGTGCTTTTCAACTCGACGCGCCACTGATGGAAATGTGGCAAATATCTGCCGAGCGACTGAATACTGATGATCTGCGAGCGCTGATCTTTAAGAAAAAAAGTTCTAAATATTGTCTTGAACCCTTTTCTGATTTTGCTGAAGCTTTTAACCAAAGCGACTCACTACTCATTATGCGAGGCAGAAGCCAATCCCTCGGTGAGGCGTGATGCCAAGGGCTTTGCTCCGTGGTCCAAAGTCTGCGCGGCTTTGATTGTGTCTTCAGAGGGGCTCTGACTACTGACCGTTTAGACGCCTGCCTAGCGCCATCACTACCCTGCAGCAGACCTCCCCTAGCTAATCGTTATAGGCTCGGGTACCTTCGTTTAGCATAAACAGCGGTGCTTTGAACGAGCGCAAAGGCGACAAAGCAGTCCGAATGCTGAAACGTGGGAGCAATTTTTGGACAATGGTTAAGCCTTTGAGCACGGAATACATTCTTAAGGAATTAAAAATGTAGTCATCCTGAGCTGTTGAAAACCTATCACGTGGTTTCCAGCAGCATCTGGCTTTGAGATCTTACATCATTGGGCAACTATAGTTGCCCACGCCACTGAAGGGGTTAATTAGGAGAATTTGAAAGTGGTGCGGATGGGTCAGTATATAGCGGAACTCATAGCCACGCCCTCAGCAGCTGTGTGCTCTCAGTGCATTATGATGGCGGTATTACTCACGCGCATCTCGCCGAATGTGGGCCAGCGTTTGCCAGCAGTGATTTCATCCTTTTAATGGGGCCCCCTGAGATGACGTTATGCCCTGATAGGACTAATTGTGTGTTTGAGAAGGGGAAGTTGGCTAAAGCCAGAAACAGCCACTTGCATGCAGTCAACAGTCCAAACTACGCAAAGTGGGCGTACGGATCGGTGCATTTGGCAGTCAAAATTTTGCGTTTCGCTTCTCAAATCCTCCTGCTCATGATTTTCCCTTCAAATAAACCAGATACTTTAGATGCACTTAAGTGTTCCTGTACTGTTGGATGGAATGGTTTGTGTTGTGTTCATTGTGGCTTATTTTTAATACTGGTTAATGTTGTTGTACTGTATTTACTTGCATTTTCACTCTAAATAAGGTGGAAATACTCATTATCGCTGGTGTATGGATATTTTGAGCAGTCTTTGTTAGCTGAAAGCTGTGTTTTGTATTGGACTGTTGGTTCCTGAAGCATTGTTACTGAAGGACTGAAGTATGTGCCATTCCAAGTTGTTTTTATTTATATTGTTTATTTATTCCCGCCATGGACAAGAAAACAATTCCTTTATCCAACTTGATAATTTTTTTTTCTTGTCTCTGACTCTTGCAGAGTATAGACATGGCAAACTTTGTCCCAACCCATGACCAGTGTGTGAGAAAACATTGGTTTATGCATAAAATTGTCAATTTATTCCTCAAGGCTCAACATTTGCCACTTATTTTCTTGGAAAATAAAAATGAAATAAAAATATATTTAACCCTTTCTGTGCCACGGGCAACTAAATAACGTAAGATATCAAAGTCAGATGCTGTTGAAAACCTCTCATGTGGCAACTCACTCTTTTAAACAAGTTGCCACATGATAGGTGTTCAACAGCTCAGGATAACTACATTTTTAATTCCTTAAGAATGTATTTGCCGCTCAAAGGGTTAAAACAAACAACACAGAGTAGAATTCCACTGAATTTACCTTTAAATTCCATGCCCTCTAAAACGACGGTTGTATTCATGCCTAACAGACGTAGTTCCAGTGCTCTCATTGCGTGTGACAGTGACAGGCTAGAGTGGACAGCTCATGGTGTAACGGAATCCATTACGGCTCTAAAGCAAAGCTGCCAGACTGTAATCCGAGGCCACAGTCGCTTCCCTCGCCAACTCAGCAGGGGAAACCCACAACAGGAACCACACGTGGCTGATGGCTGACCCCTGCTGTGGTGGCAGCGGCCCTAGTGGACCATGGGAAAGATGACACTGTGGGGGGGGGACCCCGGATCACACATGGCTGATGTGTCACCCCCCCGTCACGGCAGTCGCACCAGGGAATCGTGGGCTGGCCCTGTTGTTGGAGGACCCAGGGTCACATGAGGTGTACTAGAGATGTCCTGCTGTGGCGGTTTTTTTAACGGACCGTGGGGAAACAGAGCACCTCGGGTCACCAGTTGTGACTGCGATCCTGCTGTGGAGGAGGGGCCAGCTGATCTCTCTCCACATGATTGGCCACCTCTGAGCCTGCCTCTGATAGGAGCGATGTCGGGTCTGGGGCTTCGTCTTTGGAGGAAAAGGTGGAGTCGGTCACATGATGTCGCAAGGGACCAGCCATTGGCTTTACACTCAATTTACCCCGATCTCTGTCTCCCTCTGTGTCTCTCTCTCTCCCTCCGTGTGTGTGTGTGTCTCTCTCTCTCTCTCTCCCTCCGTGTGTGTGTCTCTCGCTCTTTCTCTCCCTCTGTGTGTGTGTGTCTCTCTCTCCCTCGGTGTGTGTGTGTGTCTCTCTCTCCCTCCGTGTGTGTGTGTGTCTCTCTCTCCCTCCGTGTATGTGTGTCTCTCTCTCTCTCTCCCTCCATGTGTCTCTCTCTCTCCCTCCGTGTGTGTGTTTCTCTCTGTCTCTCTCCAATGGTGTGTGTGTCTATTTCTCTTCCCCTCGCTCCCTTTGTTTCTCTCTTCCTCTCTTCCTCCCTCTCTCTGTCTCCTCCCCCCTGTGCATTTCTTTCTTTCCTCTTTCTCTCTCCCACCTTCTGGGATTCTTTCTCTCGCTCTTTCTCTCTCTCGCTTCCCTCTCTCTTTCCCCCCTCATGTTTCACTCTCTCTTCTTTTGATTTTCTCTCTCCCTTTCCCCAATTTCTCTCTTTCTTCTATCTCTCTATCTCTCTCCCTTTCTCTCTCTCTCCTGAAATACAGCGTCCCGCCTCCTGACTTTGAGTAGATTCCCATCAGAGGCCTGTCAGGGCCGATCAGTGTTCGGCGTGTCGTCAGGTCGGCTAATGGCCTCGTTATTAATGAATTAGGGGGCTTTCGGCAGCAGCCCGACACATTATCCGCACTCCACCATCATCCAGGGTCACCGGCGCAGTATGAAAGCTGTTCATTATCATTGACACTGGATTTATACGAATGTAAGCAGTTATTATAGCTTCACAGGTTTTTTTTTTTAGCAAAATATGGACCACAGGGCTATTCAGTTGGGCAGTTAACCCTTTGAGCGCCAAATACATTCTTAAGGAAGTTAAAATGTAGTTATCCTGAGCTGTTGAAAGCCTATCGTGTGGCAACTTGTTTAAAAGAGCTCCCTAAACAAGTTGCCACACGTTAGGTTTCCAATAGCATCTGACTTTGATATCTTACATCATTGGGCAACTATAGTTGCCCGCGGCGCTGTAAGGGTTAGTATCTAAATTCCACTCACAAATCACCTCGCCATGGAAATTCAGTGTAGATTTGCAAATTTATAGTCATTTGTTTTATACTATTTTTTTGAGCTGGAATCTTTCTGCATCGCTCTTATTATACCTGGTAGCTGGTGGTACCATCTGCACAGGAGATATCGCGGAAGCGTTTACATTGTGCTGTTGAGCAGACATACAGTACGTATTAGAAGATAATTTGAACAGTCATCCGTTTTGCTCAGGCTTCAGTCTTGCCTTTTTCAAATGCATTACCTCGAATTCAAATTCTTTTACAATGCAATTTCATATATTGCCATGCAGTATACGACAGACAGCAGGTACGGGCCTGTTTATGAGCTGCGTTGCATCTGTTTGCTATCTGGGAAGGCTTTACGGCTCACATTGGAATCTTTACAGGGTAAATGCCATTATTTTTATAGAACTTTTACAAGGAAGGTCCGGGGTGAACTGTATTTTTGTACAGCAATTATTTTGTGGGTCTGAATGAAGTGTATTTTTTAGTTAAAATAAATTGCAAACGTAACCCAATAGTTTGTTCAGCATGCCAGGCTGTTTCAAATGTACGAGTAAGTGTCCTTTTTTTACGGAAAAAGAGATGACTTCATTTTAAAAACAGAGGAGTTTTTATAATCCTGTATTTTTAGAAAGTCCTGTTGCTAATAGGGACAGTCAGCAGAAAGGCAGTGCTGAGTGGAGGTACTGCGAAACAGCCGTGACTGCAGCTGTCACCTGCATGTCACTCAGTACAGTCTCAAGACCTGCGGCACTGACAGGTGTCACCACCAAAGGTTTGCCTCATATGTGACTATTCATTCACCTGCGAAAATATTTTTACTGTCCAGGTGCAGTTTGGTACAATACCAGCAAGAAGCTGAAGGAAATTAATGACTTTACTGTGCAATCTATTTTTATCCTCATTTTGACTCGATTTTAAATCTTGGCCACGTTAAGTGTGGATTATCTTGTCAGCGAATGATTCCCTGTGTCATTCTTTAGCATCCGCTGAAACCGATAGCGAAGGTGAAGAGGCTAGAACTGTTGAGCAGTGGCAAACCTAGAAACTAGCAGCCTTAGAAACAGTGTACTGATCTTGGATCTCGGATCTGTTGAGGCAGGTTCCTCCACACACACTCACACATACACATGCTCGCGCACACACACACACACACACACATACACACGGTCAGGCATTGGATAAGATAAGATTGTGGTCAAGAAGTTAGTCATCGTACCAGAGCTATTCAGTTGAGGGGGGGAGAGACCAGGCTTTTTTTTCTGTGATTTGATGACTTTTCTTCAAGTAGCAAAATTCTGGCCAGACTCTGTCACAGTGTCTCTGCAGTCCCAGTGGTCATCTGAGTGGCAATAACTTGAGGAGGAATGTGCAGTATATCACAGTTATTCAGCTTGTGCTTTCAGCCAAAGCAACTTACAGTTGTTTCAACTAGCGGGGACAATACAGGATGAACAAGGGCCACTCACTGTGGTCATTAAACATCCCATGAGGCTCATCGATAAGAGTAGGGAGTTCCTCGGTGTCACGGCTAAAGTCCCAACCTGGCTCTTTTGACCTGCCACCTAATCATCCCCTGATCTAATTGGCTGTGCAAATTCCCTTCTCCCTCCCCAACTCTACCCCCAGGGCTCCCTTGAAAAAGAGATTTCAATCTCAGCGGGACTTTCCTGGTTCAACAAGGGTTAAATAAATAAAAGTCAGGGCTGCAGTGACATTATAGTGGCTAAATTACGGTCTGAACACCAACTATCTCAGTCCCAGCTGAACACTTTCCAACAGGAGGAAGGCCACACTTGTCCAAGATTGAAGAGGGACTATGAACAGATTTGTGAGGATTCAACATGAAATTATGAGAAGAAGGAATAGTGGTAACAGGGCTGGACTGAGACTCTGGGGACTTATTCAGCGCCAAAGAAACCACACAGAGATTAAAATAGAACCCAGAATAGAAATAAAGATGTTGTTCGATATTCTCGGTCCAAGTGCTCCCGAAAGAGGCGTTCTTTTGAAGCAAGTGCGATTTTACAGGTCTGTTCTTGTTGAAATATCAGATGGAAAAACAAATGAATGTTTTGCTGTTATTGTGTCATCGCTGCGTGAATTCAGTCATTCTGTACTTTGGCCTTTGTGAGGACATGGGATTGTAATTATGCGAGTATGTGTCTATGTTTGTGTATGTGTGCTCGTGCACAATAACTCTACACACACACACACGTGTATGCACACATACACACGTATGCACGTACACACGCATGTACACGCAAACATAGACTCACGCACACGCACACACGCAGTCGGTGGAGACATCTCATAGGCTTGCACTCATTCCCTAACCGCCCTTACCCTAATCATAACCATCAACAGCACATGCCAAACCCTAATGCAAACCGTAACTTTCACCCTAACTGTAACCCCGAACCCTAATGCAGCTTAGTTACCTAATGGGATCCAAAATGCTCTCCCTTGGATGAATAATTCTGGTATTCTGTCGCTTGTGGGGACAAATATCCCCACAAGAGGTAGGAATACCCACCAGCACACACACACACACACACACACACACACACAAACACACGCTGAGACAATCACCCAGAGATTCTGAAACACATATGACACTCACCTCTGGAGGTTCTGAAGCATATGAGAATTGAAATCCTTGGTGCCCACATACTGAATAATGGCACAAGATTAGGTCTTGTGGGCCTTTGTACTTTACTTACCACTGCTCATACCATTCGTAAATTAATCTCTCTTCATTTCACTACTTTTTTTTTTGCCCGCAGCTTCTGGTTAGAATCCATGTTCTTTGTCAGTACCCTATAATGCGGGCTGTACGTATAGGACACATGACATATACTGTAGCAAATCACCTATTCAACGGTGAAGCCTGGGGCCATAATTACATGCATATTGAGTGAATTGACTGCCTGTTCGGACTGAGATTACATGCATATTGATGATGTCACACTCATGTGGAATGGGCCGATGGAACCAACTGCAAGTTTTCATATAGATTAGCTTTCCATTCTATAATTATGTCATTTTCAGCACGTTGGAAGTTACTACTGCCAATGCTTTTGTGTGAGTATAGCTGGGGGGGCGCAGTAGATACATCTATACACACACACACACACACACACACACACACACACACACACACAAGTAAACGCACACAAAGAGATGCACATATGCACACACTTGTACTCTCAGACACATGCACATGTGTACACTCACAAACCCACACAACCACACCAGGTCAATTAAGGTTAGGCTAGTGTGCATCAAAGAACACAAATTACTGAAACGATTGAAGCAAAATGCTTCCAGTAGCTTACGGTAGAGCTCAGCAGACTGACTGACGGAAACCAAAGTGCCTTCAAAGGCCTTATCTGCATTTCAACATCTCTGTTTATTTCGGCATTGCCACTAATGGATGAAAGATGTCAATTTCAGCAGGGATTGGATTGGCTTTGTTCATCATTAGAAGTGTCAGCAACTAATTATTTCCTGTTCTTAGAGCTGTTGGGAGTTGGACCTTCCAGCAGTGATGACTGAGCATAAAAGGGCTGTTTTTTCCCCAGATGACCGTGCAAAATTTAGATTGTTGCAAACTTTCTGCAGGTTGCAATATTTGTGTTTGACATTTCTTTATGAATTCAATTTACAATAATTTTGTTAACAACCTGCATTGTTTGATACAACCCCAATTCCGAAATAGTTGAGACAAAGTGTAATTTGTGAATAAAATCCAAACGCAAAACTCACCAGCCAGTATTTTATTCACACTAGAACAGAGAAAACGAAGCAAATGTTGAAACTGAGAAATGTTCCAATTTTGTCAACAAAATGAGCTCATTTCAAATTTGATGACTGCTACAGGTCTCAAAAAAGTTGGGACAGCGGCCTGTTTACCATGGTGTAGCATCCCCTTTTCTTTTTAACACAGAGTGGAGGAGTCTGGGCATTGAGGAGACAAGTTTCTTGAGTTTAGTCATTGGAATTTGATCCCACTCTTGTTTAATACAGGCTTCCAGCTGCTGGAGAGTCTCCTTTGACTGACTTGTCGTTTAAATATGCGCCAAGTGTTCTGAATCGGTGAAAGATCAGGACTGCAGGCAGTACAGTTCAGTACACAGACTCTTCTACTACGAAGCCATGCTGCTGTAATAGCTGCAGTATGTGGTTTTGCATTGTCTTGCTGAAATACACAAGGCCTTCCTTGGAGAAGATGTCGTCTGGAGGGGAGCGTATGTTTCTCTAAAACCTTTATATACCTTTCATCATTCATGGTGCTTTTTAAAACAGGCAAGTGTACCACACCATATGCACTAATGCATCGCCATACCATCAGAGATGCTGGCTTTTGAACTGAATGCTGATAACAGGAGGGGTGGCCTTTTCCTTTCTTTAGCTTGGAGGACACGACGCCCATGATTTTCAACAAGAATTTCAAATTTGGACTCGTCTGACCACAGGACACTTTGCCACTTTGCTACAGTCCATTTTAAATGAGCCTTAGCCCACAGAGCATGGCAGTGCTTCTGGATGATGCTCAACACTGGCTTCCTATTTGCATGATACAGTTTTAGGTGGCATCTGTGGATAGCACGCCAGTCTGTGTTTACAGACAGTGGTTTCTTGAAGCATTCCTGGGCCCATTTAGTAATGTCAATGACAGAATCATGCCGGTGAGTGATGCAGTGGCGTCTGAGGGCCCGAAGATCACGGGCATCCAGTAAAGGTCTTCGAGCTTGTCCCTTACGCACAGCAATTTTTCCAGTTTCTCTGAATCTTCTGATGATGCACTGTCGATGATGAGACCTTCAAAGCCTTTGCAATATGAAGTTGAGGAACATTGTTAAAGTGTTCCACAATTTTTCTATGCAAGCCTTCACAGGTTGGAGAGCCTCTGACCATCTTTACTTCTGAGAGACTCAGCCTCTCTAAGACATCCCTTATATAGCCAATCATGTTACATACCCGATGCCAGTTAACCTAATTACTCGCTAAAAGTTCTTTCAGCTGATTCTCTTATGTATTAATTGCTTTATCAACCCTTTTTGCCTGTGTCCCAACTTTTTTGAGACCTGTTGCAGCCAGAAAATTTGGAATTAGCTCATTTTGTGGATGAAAATATAAAATGTCTCAGTTTCAACATTTTAAATGTTATCTATGTTCAATTGTAAATGACATATTGGCTCATGTGATCTAAAAGTCATTGCATTTAGATTTTTTTCACAATTTACTCTTTGTCCCAACTATTACGGAATTGGGGTTGTATTTATACTGTCTATGTGTGTGTGTATATATAAGAGCAACAAAATAAATGCACGTTAATGTGTTAGAAACGTTAGTTAATGTCCTCTTATGGCTACTCAGTCAAAGTGACCGCAAAACAAAGAAAAGTTTGATGAAACGAGCGTAAATGTGCACGCGCTAGTAATTAATTTGATTTTCTTAAATAATTGCGTGCAAATGTATTTTCCAGTCTGCTTGTAATTTACTTGCATTTCTTTTGTTGTTCAGTGTATATATCAATAACGGCTGGTGAACTAGCAACAAGGGGGTTAAAACAATCCCTTAAAATTAACGATTGGTTTTCAATCATTCAATTACATTACGATTACAGAAACTCAGAAAACTGTCAACATTTTCAGGTGTGGCCAGTTTTCATTTATTACACATACTGTCAACTCTCGCGCATTCGGTGTGAGATTAAAAGGCATATTTACTTTCCTCTGCTGAAGTCAGCAATTATTTAATCAACGCGTATGTATGAGATTCTCGCGGTGAAACGAAGCCCTTGTGCATGGACGGGTTGGAAGCAATATGATTGCATTAGTACGTTTCAAATGGTCTTATTTCATTTAAACGATCATAAAACACATGCATCACTTCCAACCACTGAGTAAAGAAAAGCGTGAGAAGTCTGGAGTCGTAATCGTTATGCGTTATAAATGTAAACTGGCAACACCTGATTATTTTGAGAGTTTTCGGAGTTTCTGTAATGTTAATTTAAATTAATGATTGAAAACAGGTCATGACCAATCATCATTTTCAAGGGATGGGTTTGAGACTCCTGTATCGCCTACATATATAGCTTCAGTGCCCGAATATGCCCCTCATTGTTTATAGCTATGTATGCCATCATTTACCTGTTTTGCTTGTTAATTACCTCTGCCCAACGAAGTTGGAGGAGGTTATGTGATCATTACTGTTTGTCTATTGGTTGGTTTGTTTTTAAGCAGGATTATGCAAAAATTTATGGATGGGTTTTCCTCAAATTTTGTGCAATGATTATTGTTCAAGGAAGAGGAGATTTTATTTTGGGCGATCAAGGTCAAGGGCACGCGAAAGGTCATAAACACATTAAAAACCATATTCGCACGAAGACTACATAAAGACAGGGGTTTTAGCTAATACTGGCAAAAATGACTTTGAGTACATTGGCGGAGGCACTTGCGCTCTCTGAGCGCAGCTCTAGTTTGCTATGAAGACATTATCTAGGTCAGCTGACGTACTTTGTCACAACTTTGCAGTGTTCAAATTGACAGCTCGCTAATGAAAATGGAAAAAATAGAAGACAAAATCACCTGAATTTTAGAAATATGAAGATGTCATTTCCTGAGTGGTCATTATTGCTTGTTTCCCGCTGTCCAGCTTTTCTCTCTGTTCCCCTTTATCAGTTTCATTACTTAATTATGGTCTGGTGGTGTACTCTTCTGTGCTCTCGCCCCCAACTTTTGCCTGTGGTTGATTTTCTTATGGCTTTTATTTAAGTCCTTGGTCTACATTCCCTCTCTGCTGGATTGCTTCTCCTTACTTTCTTCAAACCTGTTGAGACCTGAACACCTTTGTCTTCAACCGCTTTATTAGACTTGTGTCCCTATTGTCTTCACCTCCATGTTGGGCAAGGCGGCTGGTCCCTCCATTTCTGTTACTGACCTCTGACCTGTCCCAAATTATGGCTTGTTCTTCCCTCCCTGATCCTGTTCGCCCCTCACCTGACTCTGACAGTCCCAGGCCTACCTCTCTGCATATAGCATTTTGATTCACCTTTTCCTCTGTGCGTTTGTGCCACTCGCAGCTCTCAGCTTTATTATCAAAAACGCCTGTGAGGCTTCGGTGTGTCTGTTCCTGAATCCTGCACTGCTGCATTTAACAGAAGAATGATATACAATATACAATATACCCCACTGCCTCCCAATGTAACGCTGTTGTCACAATGCCTGCTGATTGAACTGTTCTCATACCGATGAATATAAAAATAGCGCACAAATTGAAAACGAAAGCCTTCCGTACACAAGGCATCTCTTTCTGTGTGCACTCGAGTGGGCGGCCTGATTGAGAGATTTCTAACGCAGGCTTTTGTGCTGTAATTGCTCTTGAAGTGATTCTTTTGGCCTCGTTTTGCATTACAGTTAGCGAGCAGACCAGTTCTGCCGCAGAATCTCTCATTCATCTCATAAAGCCACTCAAGGCCTGGCTTTCCTCCCCTGAAAAACCAAAACTGCAAAGCCTCTTCATCCTTTTCATTTCAAAACAATCCGCGCAGTTTGGCGGGATAACAAGTGCCTCAGCTCTTCACCTATCTGAAATAATTGGACTGTTTTCATTTTTTTGAGGAATTCTGCAGCTGACTACTCTCTAGGTCCCATTCTCTGTGCTTTTGCATTTAATATTAGCTATTATCTGACTGATTAGCGTGACTTAGTTAGCATTTGAATCTGAGGAAAATCAAAAGTTGTACTTACACCTTACGTCTCAATGATCTTGCCTGAACTGAGAACCGTAAACTTCAATAAATGGGCATTTTTATGTTTATGCAGTCATCAAAATAGATTCATGTGAAATAAAAAATGTAAAGGCATGTAGGCATGTATTTCACTCATTGCATCAAACTCCTGGCTGTTACTAATTTTCACAGATCCAGTTCTTTTACTTTGTGACCCTAGATTTCACCCGCTGTTTGAGGAGCTCGTTGTTACGTGCAGCAATGAGGGAACCAATTGCAGATCCACAGAAAGCCTCATGGGCACTTTTAATAGTGAAGTGAGCCGCAAGTGACAAACAGAGGAAACAGAAAAGGCGCAAATAAGCTCTGCAGGGTTCTAGCCAGCCGCAGCGCTCGCGGGGCTCTGCCATGCTGAGATTTCATCCCGCTGCGCTGAGAAAACTCAAAAATAGGGTCCTAAGCTAAGCTAAGCTGGTTTACGAGACATTGAAGAGAAACAATCCACTGAGCGAAGGAACGCAGACCAGAAACTTAAATATGCACAACAACAGTTAACAATAATTGTTGAAACTGGCGGGAGCAGTTGCACAAAGGGAAGGTGATGTGTGAGACGATGGAGTAATGAAAATGAATGTGGAGAGTAGAGGGAAAACTCGATTGCGGATAAAACAATAAAGAGAACTCAGCATTTAACACGTCTAGTTCTGATTATTTTTCAATGTAAAACCGGACAGTTGAAATGCACAGCAGCTGTTAGGCATTCAAAGGTGTAATTTCTGTTTCTTACAGAAAATGTCAGGGGCATGTTGCACTTTGTATGATAGCCTGATGGCCCCCTGTTATGAAAACTGTCTGAAATTAAGTTTATATACAAGAAATTCAGCTAAATGAGCCAGTTCACACAGCTAACTTGAGTTGTGCTGCCATCACATGACCAACATTGTTCGAGTCGGCCACAGCTATGCTCCACCCCAATATGGTGGAATATTTTAAACATGTTCAAACCAGCAAAGGGGTTATTCACACTGACTCCTCTGCCCTGCTGCTGCAAATTACATCCCACCCCCATCCCAGAATGCATCTGTAAGCTCCGATTATAAAAGTCCCTGTTACTTCTCCCTGCTTCTCTCAGTCCTATAGAGTAGGGGTGACACTGGTTCGTGAAAGGGCCAAGGGAATGCAGATTTTTATTCCAACCGAGCAGAAGCACGCCTGATACAACTAAGCCGGCTGAGATCAGTGGATTAAATTAGTTGTTTTAGTTGTGTTTCTGCGCGGTTGGAATGAAAACCTGCAGCCCCTTGGCCCTTTTATGACATGCCTGCTCTAGGACACATGCTCACAGGAGTGATAAAATCAGAGCCAAAATTTCACTCCCATAACGCAGTTTTCACATTTCAGTGAATCATTAAAAATGTTTATGTGGGCTGGTTGAGTGAAATGCAGTTAAGTCTACGTGCCTAGAGCCTGCTTTGGTGTGCAGGTTATGGTTTTTTTTAACGGACGATGAAAGGGAAGGTATGTTTGCCTTCTCCGCAAGACTGCTGTCACAAGCTGATGGAGGCGGGCGTGACGAGCCCGCTTCACAGCCGCGAATCAAATCCCAGGGCTTTTTTCGCCACTGCCCGTGGTTTCCGGCAGTCGAGCGACCGCTGGTCTCGCGCAAAATGCCGCGACGGGGAAGGCAATCAGCGCGACGGTCGTTAGCGGTAAACGCGTGGCTCGGGAGTGTGATTCATTCTCCTGCTGTCGGAACGAGAAAAGTAGGTCAGGCCAGGAAAATAAAAAATAAAAAACAACAAGGAAAAAAATAAATAAAAAAATCCTGTCCTAAGCTGCGTGTCAGTCAGCCGAGTGAGGATTGGTTTGGTAACGGGCCGGTGATCTCGAGGCCGAGGACCGTGGCTGCCCTCTCTCTTTTGCTCTCTCTTTCTCTCTCTCAATCTATTGCTTTCTCCTTCCATCTGTCTTTAACTCTTGCTCTCTCTCTTTCTTTCTCAAATCTTGACTGAGTTCTGTTATAGTGCACAGGTCCACTATTCCTGTTCAGTTTATCTGCATAATCAACCCACTATTTGCAATTTTATTTGTATATTCCGCTTTATAATCGTAAAGTGCTTTCTCTTGACTCGCAAAACTTACCCTCGCACTTCTGATTTGGGAGATTTCATGGATGGACTCAACAAAATACAATCATTTCACCTCCACTGGTGATCCACTCATCCATCAGAGTCATTTTAAGACACGTCCTTGGCGCATTTGCAAAGGAGGAATGAGATGCGTAATTTAATTAAAATAATTCCCCGTGAATGTCACGCTGCTGCATATGAAATTCCCGGGAAATGTCTTAAAGCTGCTGATGCTAGTATAAACGCACATGCCGATTGAGGGTATGAACCGAATCACTGCCAGAGAGAAGCATATTCTCCATGAGAAATGTCTGGCCTGTTTTGATGCATGGATGAAGTCTAAATTTCTCCTGACTCCATAATGTTCCGCCTACACTTTCCTCAGACAGGAAGATTCAGTCAGTCAGTGGGACAGAACATGTCCGTATTGGATTTTGTTTACTGTGACCATAAAAATACCACCATTCATAGCTTTGGCTAAGTGCACAAGCTATATATTTCCCCAGCGTTTCGCACCGTAGAAATGCTCAGCATTGGGCAGTCTGTATTGGACAGGGGGGCTCTGTTGACCCATCCCTCTCAGTGTTCAATTACCACATGGATCTCTCTATCATTATTTCCATCTGTCTCTCTGTTTTTGCTAAGATTTTGTCCAAAGTTACAGTCTCTGATCTTGTGACTTTATAGAGGGCAGGGTTGAAGAGAGGAGGCGTGTTTATGTATGGTGAACTCGTTTATGGATTCCCACTAGGGTATGTTTTTTTTTTTCGTGTAAATCCTGCAGTCTTTAGATGTGTACATCCCCTCTTCAGTACACTTCGCTCCTCTTCTCACGGTTGTTTTATCTTTTTCACCATCTGCTCTCATTCTCTGAGTAGATTTAGCCTCTCTCAGATCCACGGACCTAACTCAATTTGTAGGTGCAGTTTTTCTTAAAGTTTGATTTTGGAGTGAAGTTTGTGTAAACATATCCGGCGATATAGCACTGATATATACGACTCTTCTATTTTGTGTCGGTTCAGTAATTACTCCCTCTATTGGTGGGGAAAGAAGAGGATATTCCATGATTATGCATGGTGGACATACAGTACATATTTGGGAATTCGCTCTTTTTTTCTGTTTTGCTTTGTAGAATAAAGTAGAAAAAAAAAAAACATGAGGCTGAATCGCAAATTCAAGCTTTTTGAGGGTATTCACATCATCCTCGGGCATTTTAATGTATCATTTGAGTTGCAAATATCCAAACAAGGACTGTAATTCACATGTTGGCTTCCTTTACAAAAACACAGCCCCAATTCCAATATAGTTGGGACCAGGTGTAAATTGTGAATAAAATCAAAATGCCATGACTTTCAGATCACATGAGCCAATATGTTATTAACAATAGAACATAGACAACATTTCAAATGTTGAAACTGAGACATTTTACATTTTTTTTCAGAAAATTAGCTTATTTCAAATTTTCTAAATGCAACAGGTCTCAAAAAAGTTGGGACACTGGCAAAAAAGGGCTGAAAAAGCAATTAATATTTAAGAGAATCAGCTGAAAGACCATTTAGCAGGTAATTAAGTTAACTGGCATCAGGTGTGTAACATGATTGGCTGTTAAAGGGATGTCTTAGAGAGGCTGAGTCTCTCAGAAGTAAAGATGGCCAGAGGCTTTCCAACCTTTGAAGGCTTGCATAAAAAAAATTGTGGAATACTTTCAAAACAATGTTCGTCGATGTCAAATTGCAAAGGCTTTGAAGGTCTCATCATCACCAGTGCATAACATCATGAACAGATTCAGAGAAACCTTTACCGGATGCCCGAGATCTTCGGGCCCTCAGACGCCACTGAATCTCACCGGCATGATTCTGTCATTGACATTACTAAATCGGCCCAGAAATACTTCAAGAAACCACTGTCTGTAAACACAGTTTGCCGTGCCATCCACAGATGCCACCTAAAACTCTATCATGCAAAAAGGAAGCCATTGTTGAGCATGATCCAGAAGCACTGCCATGCTCTGTGGGCTAAGGCTCATTTAAAATGGACTGTAGCAAAGTGTCCTGTGGTCAGACGAGTCCAAATTTGACATTCTTATTGGAAATCATGGGCATTGTGTCTTCCGGGCTAAAGAGGAGAAAGACCACCCCTCCTGTTATCAGCATTCATTGCAAAAGCCTGCATCTCCAATGGTATTGGGATGCATAAGTGCATATGGTGTGGGACACTTGCATGTTTTAAAAAGCACCATGAATGCTGAAAGGTATATAAAGGGTGTAGAGCAACATATGCCCCCTTCAGATGACTTCTATTCCAAGGAAGGCCTTGTGTATTTCAGCAGGACAATGCACAACCACATACTGCAGCTATTACAAGTGCATGGCTTCGTAGTAGAAGAGTCCACGGGCTGAACTGTCCTGCCTGCAGTCCTGGTCTTTCACCAATTGGGAACATTTTGCGCATAACTAAACAAGAAGTCTGTCAAAGAAGATCCAAAACTCTCCAGCAGCTGGAAGCCTGTATTAAACAAGTGGGATCAAATTCCAATGGCTAAACTCAAAACTTGTCTCCTCAATGCCCAGACGCCTCCACGCCGTGTTAAAAAGAAGAGGGGATGCTACACCGTGGTAAACAGGCAGCTGTCACAACTATTTCGAGACCTGTAGCAGCCATTAAATTTAAAATGAGCTCATTTTGTGGATAACATTGTAAAATTTCTCAGTTTCAACATTTGCTATGTTATCTCTGTTCTATTATGAATAAAATACTGGCTGGTGTGATTTGAAAGCCATTGCATTTTGATTTTATTCACAATTCACACTTTGTCTCAACTATTTCAGAACTGGGGTTGTAGTTATAATATTGATATGTATGCAGCATTGTAACTGCTGCTTTTTATCTCAAGATGAGGATGTACTGGATGTCCTTATGCCAGAGCGAGGTTACAGATGAACAGCCTCCACCCACACACACACACACACACACACACACACAAACATATACATACACGTATGCAATCTCACCCACCCCCCCACGCTTAATTGAAAGGAAGTTAAAAATCAACCTCAAATAATTTTTTCTGCCACTTGTATGAGGGTCTGACCGGATGCAAATTCATCTTCTCGACAGAACCACGGAGTCCCAATGCTAATGTCGACCCGCATATCTCCGCACTCCAGCGAGCTCCATGGTCACCCTTTAACGGATGTAAATGCACTGTATAATTTATCTGTGGAGATACGGTATGCAAGACATTCAAATGCGCCGTGGAACACATTACTCATGCCACCCTATTTGGAGTAAATCGTCCGGTCGAACATCTCTGCCTGGAACGTGTACGTTGTGCGCTCACATCCATAATTGAGAAGCTCCTCCGTAAGCCTCTGACAGACTTGACAACCCGGCCGCTTACGGTACACCCTTCATATCTGGAGCTACCAGCACTTTATATATGAATGAAGAAACTTAAGTCCCAGGGTTTAACTTTGTATTCCAGACAGCCTATATCTTCTGAGGATGTGAACACGTCTGTTGACTTTTTTCCCATTGGCTTAGCTATTTGTATCAGAAAAAAGAGGTTGGCATGGGGAAAAATAAGTAAAAACAGCCGCGCACACACACACACACACACACGCGTGCGCGCACGCTTGCAGACACAGGTGCGCACACGCATGCACTTCTAGACCCGCACATTTTCTGTGAAGCTGTTGTTGCACATGCTATGCAAACATAATCCCGCGTTAGTGCGCTCAAAAGAGGCAGATTCAGATTTAGTGCGAGCGGTCACAGAAAACGGGATTACTCGGGGGAACACAATCTTATTAAATTCTTGAATTGAGCTCTGAAAAGAGGTGATTCCCTGCAATGGATTGGTGAACTGTCCAGGGTATATTTGTGCCTGTTACTCAATCGAAGGCACCAGTCACATCTGTACTTTCAGGGTAGGTTGTAGTTAAGTCATCTTTCAGCTCTGTATTGCTCTCAACCTGTTCTTGTGCACTTTCTGTGAACCAAAACAAAATTCTGGCCCTTCTTAGGAAAGACACCTTAAAATAGCATTTTCTGTAACCCAGTTCATCTATTTTGGAGATGTACGCAATTGTATTTCATGTAGTCAGCTTGTATTCATTCCTTTGAGGTACTTGTACGTATTGGATGAGACTTCTGACCTCAATTTAATTAATTTTAGACAAAGAGTCGTCGACACTGCAATGAGTGCGGTAATCAGACACTTTATCAGTGAATAATTAAAACCATATGTAGCCAATAATGATTAAAGCATGATAACGAGCAGGCAATAACGAGGCAACAATGTAAGACTGTGAATGATGGCAATAATCTGTAAATTAATTACAAAATAAAATTAATAATATCCTTTGAAGTTTTTTCTTTTTTTTTTTTTTCACGAGGTCTACACAAGCTTCTCAATTATGAATGTGTCAGTGATACAGTGAACAATAAAGCTATCTAACTATTCACTGGCTGGTCATTGAACTGATTTGTCATATTTATTGAGCCAATCAACCATTCGATTGCCGATCAATTGAAGTAAATAGATACAGGGTAAGGGCCATTATGCATTTAAAGCTGACTGCTTCGCCTACTCCAACTCAGCTCCGACGGCATTTCTGTGGCTCATATTCTGCTATAATTAGTGTTACACAGAGGCTGGCTGGATGGAAAGAAAATAAAAGTAATGGAGTGGCTCCAGAGTTGTGCCTCTTGGTTTCAGGACAGGGAGTTTTTATAAAAAAGCAAGTATAATTAGCAGGCTCTGGGAAAGACACAGGGCTGATTGGTCTCCTTCACTCTCACTGTGTATCTCACTGTATACTGCTTAGTGCGCTATACTGCTCTGATAGCCCCCTTAAGAATACTGGT
Source organism: Gymnothorax reevesii (assembly GCA_029721435.1). NCBI lineage: Eukaryota > Metazoa > Chordata > Actinopteri > Anguilliformes > Muraenidae > Gymnothorax > Gymnothorax reevesii. The sequence goes on from CM056589.1 coordinate 26,981,076, forward strand.
AATGGAGGCTTATAGTACTCCAATCGCTGAGTGAGGAAGTGCAGCATTTTAAATGATCCATAATTACATTTGTCTGTGTGTGCAAGGGTGTGTGTGTGTGTGCGTGTGCGTGTACTGGAGTGTCTGTCGGTGTCTGTTGGTGTGTGTGTGTGTGTGTGTGTGTGTGTGCGTGCACTGGAGTGTCTGTAGGTGTGTGTGTGTGTGTGTGTGTGGGCGTGCATGTGTGTGTGCGCGCGCATGTTTGTGCGTGCATGTATGTGTGCCCGTGTGAACAAAGATTTGTAGTTGTATGCATGTACATCCTATGTATATTTTGCACAATTCCATGCGGACTATAGTTTTAATTAATTAATGCACTGCCTTCATAAACAGCAGTCGATGGAATATCAGTGAACATTTGAAAAAAGGATGTTCTTACATTTTGAGGGCCTGTTGAAGACATTATTATCTTTCTAATTTCTTTCCTGGGGCCAATTAATTTCCACTAAATGCCACCATAACTGTGCGGGGAGCAGAAATGACATGTTGTAAATCTTCTTTGAGTGGTTTGAACTGAGTTACAGTCGGACCACTTTGTGAACATGGAAGTCATTTATCGGCCTGCAGATCTAAATGGATGTGCCCTTTGCCCTCTGTCCAATCCAAGTGTCTGTTTGAAATGAAAATGGCGTAGTCGATGGTGCTATGAGCTCTGTGTGCTAAGAGGGCGACCCCTTTGATTCACTTAAGCTTTCTTTACAGTGTAGATTCTCACACTCTGAGTTCCGCATCAAAGATCTATTTATTAATTCCTGCCAGGCTGCGCTCAAATGTCTGACTGGAGCATCCTGGGAAGGCGAAGCCAAGGATGAATAGAGGAATCTGTCAGGCTAGCTGAGGAGGCTTAACGTGAAACAGTCAGGAAAAACGACTAGAATTCCACACGTTCCCAAAAACCTCATGGGACCAGACTGATGTACAACGTAAAATATTTTTGATGCATTAAAATATATTTTCTATGTCTTTTTTTTGTGGAGGTAATGACAATGTCTTTGATGACAATTAAAATAAATAAATAAATACTTGTGTAAATAAACAAGTCGACATGGCCAACATCCCCCGCCAATCGTGTGCTTCTTATTTTTGGACTCCATCAAGGCCTTTATGGTCTGAAGCTACACACCAAATTTGGTTGTCCTATCTGTAATAGTTTCTGAGAAAAGTTGTCCCCTCTCTCTCGGGCGGACGGACTGACGGACGGACGCACGCGCGGACGGACGGACGGACGGACAGAGGTCAAAGCTATATCCCCTCCCACTTCGTGTTGGTGGGGGATAATAATAAAAAGTATTATTATTGAATGGCTCTTGACATTAAAACCAGAGACTGTTTGATTATGTTCATTTTCTGGAAAGGGGTGATATAGATAATATTCTGAGAAGCATGAGCCAAATTTACTCTGCCAGTATCCCACCCCTGCAAAAATTAATTCCAGGAGGGCTACAGAATTAATGCAGGATGAAAACATGCAGACGGGGGAGACAGGAAGTGGTGAATGTTTTTGCTTCCATCTCCTGTGTTTTGAGAATTTTTTAAATTGTCTTCAGGCAACAACGCTAAGCAAATTTCTCCCATTCACCTTTGCCTGTGGGTGCAGATTGCTCTTTAGCGAATGATTTGGACCGCTTTGCGCCATGTCGGATCAGGTCACAGTTCCCCGGGGACTCCCTGACCGCCCGCGGCAGGTGGGGCGCTGACAGACTGCGCTGAATCAGGGGAAGAGCGAGTCGACAATAATGTGGTTAAATTCAATTCAGTCACGGAAGAACACAATGATGTGCGAAAATGATCCCACTCAGCTTGATTATAATGAGCGGATAATACATGTGTTTCTCAAGAGCTGGGAGAGGCCCAGAACATTGTTATAGTTGAAAGTTATGAAGAGGAAAATAATTGAAAATGGAATTTTTCGCTCATCTCTCTCTCTCTCTCTCTCTGTATCAGTGGAGACTATCTTTTAAAATGTATTATGCTGTTGTGTACGGATTGACACTGATGATAAGATGATGGATTCGGGGTCAGTCCCTGGTCAGGTTGTTACGTGACTCTGGTCTTGAGGCCTCCGTGTATCCAGCAGTTCCCTGCAGTCTATTATGAGGGGAAGTCCTCAGTGGCGATGCGCAAATGGATCTATTTCACCAGGGCAGAATGTGATGTGCATGTTTTCCCAAATATCTCTATTTCTATCCCTCCCTGTCTCTTATACTCTCCCTCCTACATTTTCTCTCTCTTCTGACAGTCCCTCTGTTAGAGTGGAAGCAGCCCTGACCCGGAGCTCTGCTTATTCCTCTAAAAAAAAAAAAAAAAAGGCAAATTGAACCTCAGTCTAAAAACAGATATTCTAGAGACGCACGGCGCGGCCGAAGCCAATCGATTTTTGTATTTCCTAACTTTATTTAGTCGATATCCTGGAACGCTGGCCTGCCTTCCCCTGTTTAGATTATGGGTAGTAACCTTAGCAGACCCTGGCAAATGGAACCAGTCCCACAATTCCATTTGTTTTCGAGGCCTAAAAAAAAAAAAAGAGAAAAAGCCGAAGGTATCGGTAGCCAAACAGTGGCGTACACCTCTGTGGTTAGCTCTACTGTGCCGTACCGACTCTGATCCCAGACTGCGAGGCTTCTTGCGCCAAGGCCGAGCAATATGAAGTTTGAAACTGCGCCATCGCCTGGGAAATATAAATTCAATGTATATTACATTACAGTTTCTTCTCTGTGCATTAGAGGCTAATCGCGCTCCGCTGGGATGCGGTAGAAAGGCACTCTATGGTTTAATAGCAGGAAGCGTCTACCTTCAGGAGGTATGGAGGGAGTCTGGATTGGTCTAATGAATCTCCCGGGGGAACATATTTTATATCCCATTAAGAGGGTCGTTACTGTCCCAGACGGTAAATACCGCTGCCTGTCTGAGTGGCCATCGGGCCGACCGGCGATGCAAAGTGACTCGCGATTCCTGACGGAGTCGTTTTCGCTATTTCAGATGCAAGCTATAAATGCGAGCAATTGATATTTCAAGGCCTAATGGAGTCCATCGGCGAAGGAGGGGAGATTTACTGAGGCGGAAGAGCAGGAGGCAGCTTAATAAATAAAAGTAGCCTAATAACCAGGACAAGTCGTTTATTTTTTTTTTAAATGTATTTATTCATTTATTTACTTTCTTTTATGATGCTGATTGCGATGATAATGATGATTCGTCTGTTTGTTTGTCTGTTTGTTTACGTATTGCTTTTGTTTGCGCGGAGAGTAAATCGAATTTATCATGCCCGCTGTGTGCACAGTAGGTATTTTTGTGGTTCAACAGAGACCATATAATGAACTGCCTTGTCCAAAGTGTGCTTTTGCTGAAAAAACACTCTTGTGGGTCACGTGTGTCTCTGAGATTAAATGATGAGAGCCGCTACAGACCATTACAGAATTGACCTTTGGCCTTTATTATTTGACCTTTGAAGGCCGTCAATGTAACATCACTTTGGTTTTCATGTCACCGGAGTTCAAACAGTTTTCCGTTGAGGGGAGAGATAAATTGTCTTTCTTTAAGTTTTAATGATGCTACTGTGTGGCACAGCCTGTCAAAAGCTAACTTTTACTTTGAGTGAGAAGTTCTTTCATTTCCACAAAACTAGAATAACAAACTTCTATGCACTTTATCTTTTATGCATAACAATTGAATACTTCAAGTGTTCCTTATATTGTTTAAGGTCTTGAACCTTGTTAGATCACGATCTCTCTACTTTTTGGTTCTTCGGAAAAATGAAGCGAACTACGGAGTCATTTTGGATGTGTCTCAGTGCATATTTATTTGTGTATGAATATGGTTCTGTATAAATTCATATGCATCGATGAATATACTTTTGTATAACCAGATTGCATGTGTGTATGTGTCTGTGTTTGTGTGTGTGTATTTCTGTGTGAGTGGGTGTCTGTGTGTGTGTCTGTCTTTGAGTGTGCATGTGTGTGTGTTTCTGTGTGAGTGTGTCTGCGTGTAGGTGCATGCGTGTGTGTGTGTGTGTGTACATGTGTGTACGTGTGTGTGAGTATGTCAGCAGAAAGAGCTGCGCATACACTCTTCTGCATCAGTCATCAGACCCAGAGTTTGAGTGCAGCAGAAATAAAAAAAAATAGTAAATTGCTGCATGCGTGATTAGCACTTGAGAAGTAACCCCCCCCCACACACACATGCACACACTCTCTGAGAAGACTGGCACTGGGGTAACATCATTTTAGGGAATCTAGGCTCTCCCTGCCGTAATGAACGGAAGGGGACGGGAAACTGCAGGAGACTCAGCCAATTTGGAGCATTTTTGGCAACACGGGCAATTTAAAGCAGCAGCTGGGAATGAGCTGTCAGAAATATGCAGGCTGAGCGGGGAGCGGTGATTCTGATTGGGCTGGCTGGGGGAGAGGAGTCGAACTATGCGCACCCTCGCAATGCCCGCAGCCCAACTCATGTTTGATAAACGGATAAATCCTCCCGGTCTGTCTCCTCGGCCGCGCTCGTTTGGTTTTTTGAGACATGGAAGAGGCTTTTACCTCGGAACGTCGCACACTTTCATGTTTTCCATCTGTATCGCTCTTCACGAGTGGCTGTTGACTTAAAAACGTTTTGGGAAAATAAAATGATTTTAGAGTTAGTTACCCTGACTAGAGGCTGTGAGGTCTGACTCTAACTCTTGGTTCTGGATGACGATAGTGAAAGTTATGCTGATCAGTCCTCTGTTTATGACCAGCCCCCCGCTTGTGTCCCTCGCCATAGTCCATAGTAGTAATCCATAGTACCTCTTTGCAATTGACAGCAGTGGGGTTCCTAGACCGCCTTCCTGTATATATTTTGAATAAAGAATACCTCCAGGAAGCCTGAACATCAAAGAGTTAACATTCGAGTGCTGTGATTAGCTTTGTCATCACAGTTTGGCAAGTGGCCATAACCACTGCGAACAAATGCAACAAATGCACTGTAAATGGCACCCGTAATTTTCTTGTAATTGTTAGCCGAGGGACGCGAGTAAATGTTTATTGATGCCAAGGGCCAGTACTTGGCTGTAAAGGGGATGCACACTGGCTGCTGCTCTGAGATGAGAGCCCGTATTTCAAGAGCACATTGAGTGGAGCAAACGTACTGTACCTGCGGGGGTAATGCGGTTAATGCAAATTATCTCAGTCAATTAAATTGTGTAACAAAAAAAAAAAGTGGTCGACTCGTTTATGTGTGGAGGAGATGGAGAGGAAGATAAAAAAATGATATAAACAGTACCAGTCAAAAGTTTGGATACACTTTGCTAGTGTCCCAGCACCCTGTTTTTACAGAAATTTAAACAGCTTAACTTCTCTATATCATCTCAAATGGAATCTTGTGAAAGGTGAACAGCCAGAAGTAAATAGAGAATAATTTACTTGTTTGAATAGTGTCCAAAATTTGGGAATTCTCGAAGAAGCAATATTTTGCAAAGTAAACAGACAAATAAACTCCTTCTTTTTTTCCAACAGCCAAATTAAAGTCGAGCGATTTCGCTTGATGAAAAGCCACCTCACGTGCAGCAAGTCTTTGGGAAGTTGGACAGCCGTGCAGCTGCAAATTCATTATAGTCATATGACTGCCCTTGTTACATAAAAAGTGAGAATGCTCTGCAATTATAACAACAGATGGTGGTTGGGTTGATGGATTTTAGAATTAGATCTTTATTTATTTATTTTTTTGCAAATTAAAGGCTGCTTATTTCTTTATTTAACAAATATTATCAGAAAAATGTGGGTGAGTACTGTGTATACATGTCGGGGGGATTGGGGTGGGGGTTGTTGGAATCAAATGCCATAACATCAAATCATCAGCTCTGAACCAATAGATTTACTGATGTTAGTTTTGGGGTCAAAGGTTAGGGAGGGAGCACTGGCTCTCTGCACCTGCCCATTACCATCTCCTGTGATGTCACAGAGAATTGGTTCAAACGTGCAGCCATTTTAAAAATACAAATTGCCAGCATTTAACAAAGAGAAGCAGGAGTGTCAGGTCTGAATGCTGATCTGAGAGAAACCTGGACATGAAACATTTCGGTTCAGTTTTATTCTCGGAGCTCAGGACGATGGCCTTACACGCGCTCAGGGCGAATACAGGAGACGGGGAGTGCAGAGACTACGGATAATGAGGAGCAGACTTTAGGAGAGGAGCACCCACTGGGCATCACGCCCACTGTTACCATGCTGAGGCAGTAAAGCATTGAAAGTATGACCCAGAATAGACCACGCTGAAGGTTGTCCTTTTTTAAAAAATCTCTCTTCCTCACTTTGGGCCGGTAAAAATGTTAGCAAAACAGATAAAATAAACCCATGGGAGTATGCTTCATAGCTAGGATGCCCAGACACGTGGGTCAATGAATCTGCAGTTTGAGCCAAACTGTGTTGGGGGTAAATAAAAGATGAAGCTTTAATATAGCACATGTAGCGAAATGTAAAAAAGCCCTGACTTGAGTTTACGGCATCTATTCTTGTGGCTGGATGTCTGTATCGGGTTATACAGTACTTATCCTGAATTATACTGCTGTTCGAAGCCAGCTAATGGATATAATGGACAGGAGAAATGTGGACACATTCATCTTCCAACATCCAGCTCTGCCCTTTTCGAGCAGTGACCATTCATATCACGAAAGAAGGTAAACAAATGGCAAATGCTTAGCCCTTTAAATGACTTGTTGACTAATTGGAACGTTCTGTATATTCTGTAATAATTTCAATCGCTTAAAAAGACTGGTGACTTATTCACACAATTCTATTCCTGGGCTCCACTGGGAGGTTGTTGTTTTTGTTGTTGAAGTTCGATGTGCGAGCTGACGAAAGTTCTATTCTTTGCCCGGTGACGTATTCAAATTCTCATGTTTAACTAACTGTGAGTTTTGAAGGAATGCAATGGAACAAAGTAAACTTCCCCACATTGAAAAGAAAAACTTGAACTTAAAGATTTCAGCCTCCAGGTCACCATAAGCTTTTCCGTGAATTTTAATTGAAAGGAGTAGTTATTCGCTAATCCTAACTTTTAGCGTATTTTCTCCCAAATAACTCAGAAATATTCATGCAGCCTTCTGACTTTCGGATGTTTGGTTTGCTGGTTGGTTTGTTTGTTTATTGGTTAGCTAGCAGGATTATGCCAGAAGTAATGAACAGATTTGCATGAGAATTTTGTCAAGGGTGGATCTTGGCCCAGCTTAGAGGCGATTAGATTTTGGGAGAGATCTGTATCCGATCGAAGAGTTTGTTTTGGAGGGATTCTTCACAATTGCGAGATTTTCCCCTTTTGAGGCGCATCTTCACAATTTCATAACAAATTTAAATGAGAAAAAAAATTGGGGGGGAAGGGGGGGGGGGGAGGTTGGGGCAGGTGGATTACATCAAGGATGTCAAAAAAAAAATCACAGATTGACAGAGTTGACAAATGGATTATTGTTCAGCCTAGGCCGTGGTCAGCAATCTCTGTTTGCTGTTGTTGTGAAATGCAATCACAGATCCCAGTGTTTTCCTCAGTGCATGCTGGGATAGATTCCACCTCCCCTTTTGCCTCAGCCGTGGAACTCAGCAGCCTAGAGGAGGAATGGAAGGAGAGGCTGCAGGTTTATTTTGGAAAGTAAATGCTAAGCGCTGTACCAGGTGGTGTGATCAGTGTTTTACATAATTCATGACAATTTTGTGCTCAAGACTGAACAGTCACTTTCAGGGTCTTGCACAATTTTAACCTGCAATATTCATATGTATGATGTATTATTGATTATAACTCTCAGAGGAGGAGTCATGAGTAGCCCCTGCTACTTTATTCTGTGTGTAGCGGAGGCACTGAAAAGGTGTACAGGAGCTGGGTAATTCAGCGACACGGCGAGTCAGGGTCACTCAGAATATAGCCTGCATTTCATCCGTGCTTGGACACGATCTGTCAGGAAACTCTTGATGATTTCACAAATCCACCAGTCGGGGGGCAGAGGACTGCATTGCTTCTGGGCTGAGATTAGCTGGGCTGTCGCAAGAGCGGTGAAAATTTGCCATGATTCTCGGGGCCCTCAGGGGGCCCACAAAAATATCCTGATGGATTAAGGTGGGAGTCCCTGGGGAGACGTTTTTTTTTACACCTTTGAAAATTCGGTGTAGTTGAACTGCACTGTCTAAACCTTTTCAATCCAATATGCCGGTTTGGTGGTCGTAAAGAGAACGTGGAATTACCCTAAATGCCGTCAAACTAGCCTCCAAACGTGACTTTGATTACATGAGTTTTGGTTGTTATGTGACCTTGTTTGTTTACAAATCAGGTTGTTTCCCCATCACCTGTAAGCTGCATTTAAAAAAAAAGTGAGGGTCACTTTGTACAGTATAATACAGGGTTCAAAGAGTTAAATTTGTCTTTAGCAGATGTTACACCAGCCCCAGGATTGTCAGGTACAAAATTATGAATCCACTATGTTTGAGATCACCTGCCCTGTAGGGTAACAGAGGATGTTTCCTGACTCTGGACCTGCCTATTACAGTAAGTGGAATCATGACAGTAAGAAAAATGTCCCGTCTGGACAACACATTTTCTGCAGTGATGATCAGTCAGGGACTCAGATTTAAAGAGGACAGAGTGGCTCGGAGCTGACCGATGTACCAGAACGCGGCTCGCTGTTCAGTCATCGCGCAATCGTCTGCTGTCTTCGGGAGATCAGAGGAGAACAGATGTTGGGGCGTTGACGGAGTAACCTGCTCAGGCCTCTGCCCGACATTATTCTCCGTTCCTGTCTCAGACACGAGCCCCGCGTTGGAAGTGATGTAAGACTCAGAGCCGATGGAAGCCTCATGCTAAGTGTCGAGCCCTCTCGCGGTCGCTCGCCGGCGTTCATCAGATATCACATCATAATTATAGCTTTAAATCGCAGTACATCGGGGATATGTGAATGTGGATCACTTGGGCAGCAGGGCTGGTCAACATCTCCTCCCTTCTGTCTCAGACACTGACTCAAACGAAACACCATAAGTGAGTGTAATCTGCCGACCGTCTGTGACACCGCCACCCAGAGGAGTGTTACTGACCCTCACACAGTGAACGTGTCAGTCTAAACAAGCGTCTCAGCCTTGGGATGAGATTTAAAATCTGATTTTATCTCCCTAGAACCAAACCCACAAGTTTGTTATTCGTTTCAATGTGCTTCACCAGTGAAGTGCTCTTATGCCAGTGGCAAAGCTTCAAATGAGTCCAATTTCTTACCTCATTTGTTGATCAAAACAAATGAACAAATTTATTTTCTCATGAAGCAGAGAAGAGGAAAAAAAACATTTAGATTCGTGATGCACAAATTTTTTATTTTTTTGTTTTGTAGCATAGAGGGATAGGAGGAGCTATAAGCGGAAGCGGTAGTTTGTCCGGTTGTATTTAGTATATTATTCCTTTACACTGCTCAAGCAATAAATACATAAAGTAATCATTTGATAAAGAGACAGTTGAGGTAAAGTAACTGGATCAAGGAAAGCCTTGCTGGGACTTACTTAAGAATGAAACCTGTAAACTTTATGTTTTAAGCTCAGTTGCATATCAGGAATCGTTGCGTCAGTTTAAGAACCGCTCCTCCGTCTATCACTGGACATCCATAGCGTGGCCTGAGAAATAAATATGTGAGATGCTGGTGTTCCTGATACCAGCGTCCAGGACCGGACTCTGGGTGGAGAGATGAGCTCATTTCAGAAGGGCTTTTTGACCTTGGCCTGCACTCTCTCCTCATTAAAGATCCCTGTGCTCTGATTGCAGATAGTGTGAGGGTCCCTGGTGTGATCTCCTCTCAATCTGGCCTCATAATCATCTTCCACCTCACTGGCTTAATGATGCATCCCTGTCCACTTCAGCTGCTGCGCGGATACAACTGTTTGGCAAGAAATTAGAAAATGAACGCTTACACACATACGTGCATGCACACACAGCTACACACACACACACACACACAGATACACACTCATACTTACACACTCAGACTCACACAGTCATGCTTATGCACACATGCACAGACTCAAGCATACCCTTACACACCCACACACACTCGCAGACTCAGACTCACAAACGTATGCATTTACTCACACTTGCACACACACACAGTAAGTGCACACACTTACAGAAACACAGAATCACGCTTGACCTTACACACCCATACACGCATTCACACACACACATGCACACACACATGCACATTCACTCACACCTTCACAAACTTACATGCGCACACAGACCCACGCTAACTTACACGCATACAGTCAGGCATACACACATACAAACACACTCATACACAAACTCATGCTCATCCTTACTCACTCATGCACTCACACACACACACACACACACACGCACTCACACAAATAACTTTGCTTCATGTAGTTGGTTGTTTACACTGGTGCGGCTTCACACTGCTTTGGCTTCTTGATTCAAGCCAAGAGAGCAAAACTGTGTCGCTTATTTCACAGTAGATCAATGGATCACCTATCAGCTTCAGAGCTTGATCACGAGAAACAAAACTAAATTAATCAGAGGCTTTAAGTGTTTCTGCCTAAATGTGCAGTGTTTTGTTTACCTTAAATACATTTTATCACATTTTGCTAAATAATTCTCAAGTACTTGTTGTCAAGGTGAGACAGTTACATTCAAATTCTGAGAAGAGTAAGGAATGGGATGTCAACTGTACAATAACTACTTTAGCTGCAATCTAATTATTTTCTACTTTAAAGTCTAATAACAAGACGACCGCACGTTATGACTGACATTTTTTGCAGGATAGTTCAGGGTCGATGCCGTTCATATTCACTGTGCTTGTTAGGATTTGTCGCCAAACATCCTTCAAAAAAGAAAATGCAAAATTAGTGGCATTTTACCATCAATTCACCAATGCATTTCCTTCCCAGCTCCTTTTCACGGCCAACAAACTTCTACTTATTTTCAAGATAATTTACCCACACAATATTCTAATGGCCCAGTCGGCGATAACTCTGTATTTAGACTGCACAATATGGGGGTAACGATAAAATGTGTGGGACGCATATTTTCCGGAAGCAGCCTTCATGCACTTGAATGGTGTCCATGCTGCTCACTGTTTGTGCTATAATTTTATCCAACACAAGGACATTCTAATGTGAATGAGGCAATCAGTTTTACATTGTGCTGTATTTTTGAAATGTGCTACTAAGTATTCTTTCTATGATATTGACTGTACTAACTATGTTGTGACATGCATGTTCAATGAATTTCAATTTTAAAAAATGTTCAGTTTCTGTTTTTATGTTGATGCAAATCTGTTCATTATATGTTGCTCATGAAGAAGAATTATTGGTACAGTTTTCCCGTTGCAGAAATTTTTATATTTACGATTTAAAGTGAAGGAAATAAGTGAAAACGAAAGCCACGTCTATTCATTATTGTTGGAGTGTTCTGTCCCGGCCTGTATGTTTTGCGCTGATCTGGTGCAAAAGTTCTGCAGCTGTTCTGCATGTTAGCTCCTATAGTCCTTCTGAAGTGCCAGGTGAGCAAAATCAGGTTTTCTCTGCGGAGCTCAAATCCGCAGCCCGTCTTCTGTGAGATCTGATCCAGCCTGACCACTGAGATTTACTGAAGAATGTTCCTTTGCGCTGTACACTGCTGCTGGGGTGATTCTTACTGTAGGATATGTGCTTGTTCAAGCGTGCACGCTCTCACACGGGCGCGCACGCACGCGCACACACACACCCCTCATGTGCACGCACTCTCACGAACGCTTGTACACTCTCACGTCAAGACAAACACTCATTCACACAGCCATACACTCAGGCACTCATGCACATATACAAATATGCACTCTCATACTCCTACACACACAAACACACGCACACACACACACATGCGCGCGCGCAAACATGGAATCATCGAAAAACCCCACACATACAATCACAAACACCACACATCCATAAGAACATACCTGCACCTGCCATCACTCCCTCATCCATACACACCCACACACACACACACACATATACAGACGCACATGCATAGACACACACACAAACATGCAGACCCAAAAAACCGACACATTCACTCACAAATGGCACACACCCACATAAACAAACCTGCACACTCCCTCACACACTCATGCATACACACACATGCACACACTCTCTCTCTCTCTCTCTCTCTCTCTCTCACACACACACACACACACATGCACACTCACACACACACACACACACACACACACACACACACACACTTTTGCTTAGCTGTGGATTAGAGGCCGTAGGATCACTAATAATTGCTACACCACCTGTGATGTTTGTACTAATTAGTTGTCAACCATATTCCTTATTTTGTATTGTCTATAAATAACACGTGCAGGGTGCTCATATTCTCTTGGTATAATAGTCAGGGACTGTACACAAAGAGATGCCGATGGATGCAAAAGGAGTAGACAAGTGCAATAAATCACACTGTGTTACTGACGGATTACACCGAGCATTGTGTCTCCATAAGCAATGCTACTGTATGAACACAACTTTTCTTTAGAAATTGCAATTTTAGCTGTTGAACATTTGTTTCTCAGGTGCTGCAATAGTGTCCTTAGAGTGGCATATGTTTGCTGGATGCTCAAATATGATTTTTGTTCAGCATATACTGTATGTATGTGCGCGCGTTTGTGTGTGTGATTCTGTTAGGGAATAAACTGTAAGGGAATAGGCTCAGAGGAACTAACTGTGCATTGAAAATATCAACTGTACAACGCATCCACTATTCTGAAGACTATCCCTGACAGTTGTTGTCAAATCCATTGCAATTATTCAAGTTAATTTATAGGTGTCAATTGCTCATAAGCTTCCAGAGAAACGGCTGACCGCAGATTACTTATAAACGAAAGGCTCCCATATTTGACACAAAACGCATGCGGCAGTGATCAAACCTAATGCCCTTCACAAGCGTCAAATGCACCAATGCACAGGACGTGTAAGCGAGTAGTAATGTAGATTAGTAATGGGGGGGCGGATAAGGAGCTGGCTGTTGGGAAAGTTTGAAGAAAATATGTTTTTGTTGGATTGTCAGCATTCACAGTTTGTGTGTCAATGTGCTAAAAGGGTTACATTTTATGCTGGGTGCTCGTTATTTCTGAAAAATAGCTGATTTTCATGTATAAGCTTGAAAAGGTTTACAGCCAACCTATTGCTTTGTCATTTACTTACTAACTAATGAATGGATTGTGAGACTTCACAGCTGACAGTTAGGAATATCTTATCTGGATGTTGTAGACCAGGGGTTACACACTGGTCTGAAAAAAGGGTCGAGGGGCTGCAGGTTTTCATTCCAAGTGACCAAAGCCACACTTGATACAATTGAAATTAGTTGTATCAGGTGTGCTCCTGCTTGGTTGGCAGCCCCTCAGCCCTTTTAAAGACCAGTTTGTCACCTCATTTGTAGAGGAATCTCTGAATTGATCCTTCCATGAATGAACAGATGGATAGATGAATACTGCATGGATGGATGGATGGATGGATGGATGGATGTGTCGTTCTTTTTTCTTGCCAGAGTTGCCTTGATGGAGCATTTTTTTCAGTGCTCATATTCGAGATATTGTATTTCCCATGGTCACGTGATTAGCTATGTTTATTGTGCTTGTTCATAAACTTCAGTAATGACCTCCCTTTCTCCTCTCTTTCTGTTACAGTTGATGTGACCACATATTCAAACGGTAAGAACCATTTTCATTCCACAGTGTCCTCTTAATGGTGACATATTGACTCTAATTGACTTTGCAGAGCTGGGCGTTTGGTAGACAGGGCGTTGGATGTGCTAGTGTTTGTTCAGTGCAGTTTTTTTTTCTCCCTGCTGCGTTCTCCTTCTCTCGAATTCCCACGTGTGACACTCAAACACACACTGTGTCTATTCTTGGCAACGGTCCTCCGCGCGGCGCCTCAAATTAAAATTTTATTCAAATGAGAGGAAATGTCCTCGATTGTTCAAAGGATCATCGGCGATTGTTGACTTAAGAATGGACGCCCATGTCTGTGCGGCGGGAAAATGAGGCTTTACCGTCAGCGTGAAGAGTGATTGTCTGCCGAGGCGGGTAAAGCCTGTAGGCATTTCTTCTTCTCTCCCCGCTTTCCCGCTAGATTTAAACAGAGTCCGGGATTAGGCACACACCTGGCAAATTAAATTTAGCCGCCAATGTAAAACAGGCGTGCGTGTAGGTAATAACTGGTTTCAGGCAGGATTATTTTACGGAGGTGGAATATGAGAAATATAAGGGAAAAAAAAACTTAATGCTCAATGCCAGAGACTATCTGAATGTAGATATTGTTCCAGTGTAGAAGCGATGGAAATTTCAATGTAAAAGTGCCCAGCAATAACTGCAGTGCTTAAGTGTGCAGCAGTGAATGCAATGTTAAGATGCACAGCAATAAATGTAAGAGTGTTATAAAGTCCCTTTCTTTGAACATGCTCATCAACTATCCCCAGGCAAATGCTACTCTTGTGGGTAATGCTCTAGATTCATTATTATTATGATACAGAGTAATTATTGTTGTGCTTGACTTTGAATTTTCACAGCACATTGGGAAGACATTAATGAGCATAGAAAAGCATTACGGTTGCAATTGTATAAAGTTCTATACATTTTTTTTTACGTGTTTATATTTATTCTATTTTTTTTTTAATTATTTTTTTGTTCTATTAGCAAAATATAGATGTGTTATGTGTGCAGTATTTCTCGATTGTTTGAACTTCAGGTCAGATCTATCCCTGGCAACATAATGTATGCACCTATAGCCTACTGTTTCATTGGGTTGAAATGAAAGGGTTTTAAAGAGCGGAGTACACACTGTTAATGTGCAATGAGCCTAAAATATAACAAATTTTCACAGTAGACAGAGTGTAATAAAGCAGCAATAATGCTCCATGTAATTGCAACACACTGTTTTATACCTATGAGAGAGAAGGGGGAGAGTGTCATCAATATGGAGTTAATGCAAGGGGTTGTCTGCTTTTGAGACCAATGTTTGCTGGAAAGTGCAGAAATCACCCCCAATTTCAGTTATGACACATACTGGGTGAAAAAAGTCTGCCCTGTTGGTGTACATTTGTTCTAGCCATTGGATTACTCAGGGGAATTTAATTTCGATTGTGAGAGGTTTGTAATTATACACAAGTGGTCGTATTACTTATAGTTATGTCAATGGAATTTGACAGTTGTAAAATTGGACATGCTTTTAGACACAATATCAGACAAATAGGGTAGAGTGGCTTCCCGTGTCTGTGTTTACAAGGAGATCCTGGAGTGTGTTTGACGAGGCTTCATGTGATAGAGTTGTCTATACATGCACTCTGAAAGAATCTATACATAACCATTAATGCAGTCAAATGGGGGGTGTGGCTTGCGGAGGTAATTCTGCCTGACAACTCAAGACATGCCCACATTCCCATTGACACTCCCATGCCTATCAAACACTGCCCCACCCCTCTGGAAAGTGAGCAGGTCCTCTGCTGCTCCATTGAAAACCACGGCCCTGCCTGCTGCTGCACTGCATCACTCTCTGCTGCTGAATCACTCTAGCCTGCTGCTGATTATCAAGCCTGCTCCAGCCCAGCATGCACCTGTGGACTCCCTGAGGGGAGGGGCTATCGGGACACTCCCTGCTGTCCTCTCTGCGGACGGTGTGTGTCCTGACACGCCCTGTTGTAACTTAATTCGCCCTGCTCTCTACTACTCAAGCACAGGAGGCCTCAGGACATGTCAGGGTCAGAGTATAGATGCCAAACTAGACTTGAAATGGTGTGTTATGGTTGATAGGCTGTGCACCTGATGACATGAAAGGGAGCCATTAACACTGCAATTAACCGTTTACCTGTGAATTGGCGGACAGAAATGCACTTCTCTTTCATGAAGGTATTGCATTTTGCTTACATTTTTGGGGGGGGGAGGGGGAGCTAATCAATGATCATTGAAAGTGTTGGTGAATTTATTTGTCTTTGTACGCTTGTGTGTATGTACTAGCATGTGAGTGCAATCGTTAATATTTCTTTCTGTTGAATTTCCTGTTCAAAGATCAATTGTTTTCCTAAACTGCATTTCATAGTCTCGTTTGAAGGTGGTCTTTCCACGTGCCCTGTGCAGTGGCATAAAAAACAAAACAGAGTGATTGAAGGTTTACACAAGGTGAACGGACACGGAAACGCCCTGCAGTCCGGGCGAGTCAGCATCCCCGTAATGGGCAGAAGAGCACTTATGCTAAGTCGATGGTTTGGTTTATTTATCTCCTGCTGTTAATCCCTATGTGATGCTACGGGGGGGGAAAGTGGCCGTCTTCTTTCAGCCCGACATCCAGACTTGGTGCGATTTTCGCGACTTCAAGAAAGAGGCTTCAGATGAGAGATGCCGGCGAAGTTTGGAGCGAATCCGCAATTAAGCCAATCGCAGGAAAACTTGTGGATTCGTGCAGTATAATGGTCTCCCGAGGGAGAGGAACCAGATGGAGGTTTACAGAGCTGCGCTTAAAAAGCAAACGCCGCGCCGCTCGGCGCGACTCCGAGATGGCGGAGGATTCCGTCGCGCGGCGCGGCGCATCTCTTCCCCTGCTGTCCCACCTATAGAGATGCGAGTTTGCGCGCACAACTTCTTAAACATCTCCGGCTGAGCGAGCGCACACTCGCATTAGCATCATAGAGCAGTGTTCGTGTGTGGGCACGTCTTTGATCATGTCTTCACAAATTCCCTGGCCGCCCACTTAAATTCTGCGCAATTATAATTGCTAATAGAGACCTACTTCATTCATTCTCGAATTGAAAAGCCTGTTTTTTTATCGTGAATCGTGGGGGAAGAGATTTATATTTTCTTGTAATAATTTGGGCAGATATGTTAACTCCTAAGCAACAACACACTGTTTTTCAAGAAACAAAACCTTCCATTGTCTTGCTTCAACTATGGCTTTTAATGTGGACATTGTCACTGCTCTGTTGATGAAAATGCTCATGTTTCAATATAGGAACCCTCCCTCCCTCCTGTATGGCTGTGTGTGAATGTTTGCTGGTGGTCGGAGGGGCCGTAGGCGCACACTGGCAGCCACGCTTCCGTCAGTCTGCCCCAGGGCAGCTGTGGCTACAAAAACGTAGCTTACCACCATCAGAGCGTGAATGTGTGAGTGAATGAATAATGCCTCCATTGTAAAGCGTCTTTGAGTGTCCAGAAAAGCGCTATATAAAATTGATGCATTATTATTATTATTCAACCATTCACTTCCTGTGCAGATGTATGCTCTTCCTGTGCCCACATTACTTTTGGGTTCCTCCAGGTACTCTAGTTTCCCTCTACAGTCAAAGAGACATGCAGGTCACATGGGAGGAGACTCTAATTAAGTAGGTGTGAATCAATGGGCGGGTACTGTCTGATTGATTGGCAGACTGTCTCGACCAAAGGATTGTGGGATACGTGCTTTGCACCCTTTGTGACCCTGAACTGGAATAAACGGGTCGGATGATTGATGGGAAGGAATTCTCATAGTTTGATGATGCCTGGAGTTGAGTTTTGTGCTTGCAGCTGTGCATATTCTGCACCAACGGAGCTGATTGGCTGGAAGGGGCCAGCGCGATTCTGCAGTGTCAGCAGCATTGACAAATATTACCTTACTTTTCCCACTGCTGCCCCTGAGCCAGAGCAGGGACCTATTAATTTGTTAATAACTCACAAGTTTTGGGGAGGAAATTGCCAAAAGCTGGAACTGAGGTCCACTGGGAGTTTTGTCAAGTCCACTCGCTTGAGGTCAAACGATGAAATTGCCTCAAGGTCTCTTGTTGTGAATCGTGGTTGTTACAGCTCCACAGTTCTTGGCCTCAAATAGGACTCTATCTGGAACGCTGAATTGGAAATCTAATAGAAATAAAAAAGTACTATTTTTGGTGATGTTTTGTCATTTGTATTATGTCAAATGGATATTATCATTTTGCTGCTGTTGTTGTAGTTTCGTGTCTCGGGAGGATTATGCTGTCAGTGGCTGTGTCCTCTCTCTCGGAGCGTTTTGACACATTGGCTAGTGATTGTTTTGACTGCGCCGTTTCTGGTGAGGCAGTAGTTGGTATTCATTCGTGCCGCTGTTCGGTGTTTTTGTGCTTCACGTGTGTTCCGATTTCTGTGCTCGTAAACCAGTGGGGGATGTGTCTCCTGAGACTGCTGTGGCCATGCCACGCTATTAGCATAAGCTGTGCACCTGAAGCTTAAACAAGCTCTGCTGAGGTGCCCATGTTCTTTACAAAAAATAGTAAACAAATGAAGAAGACCCTGCATGCTAATTATGTCATTTATTGAGCTATTTGCAATTTGACCCTCTGCTCATCATTCGGTCATATCGATTCTAATGTGGTACATTATAAATGGATTGAAGAGTTATGTGTGTGTGTGTGTGTGTGTGTTCTTGCACATGCTACAAATTGAGAGCCAAAAAATGCCCCCCCCCCCCCTTGTGAGGACAACTTCAATTTCCTCACAACTATGTACAAAGGCTAATCCTGACTAATGTTACTCTTACACCAGGACATACGGGTTTCTACGTGCTGTCCACGGGAAAAAAGTGGGGAAAATCACAAGGGACACCCACGTGTTTGGCACGGATTTTCGAACCCGCACACAGCACGCCAAGTCCGTAGGAAGAAAATTGGCATGCAAATTATTTTCTGCGTGCACGCAGGAAAACTTGGCGCGTAGCCAAGCTGCAAGGGCAAGGCAGGGGAGGCGTGCGTGACCCTTGCGTGTGTCGCAAGTTTAAAACGGAATGTTAATGGTCAAATGTCACTTGCAGACACGTAAGGGGCACGCACGCATGCCTCACTCAACACTTTTGCTCTCCGCGATTGGCTGTATGATACTGGGCCCGCACATGGGACGTACGTGAAATGTGCGTGCAACTTTCGTTGTTAGCGCTTGTCGTGTGATTGCTCCAGCTAGCACGCACGGCGATTGTGCAGAAGGCGTACACGGCACGCACATGCTCCCAACACACCCAAGCGTCGTATAACACGGCCCTCTTCTGCAGCCAAGGTTTGGTCAGGAAAAGTCGGCGTTTTCTCTGTCGCTTGCGACGGTTTCTGATGAGCACTAATATAAGAGTTTCACGGTCTTCTTCCTCCTCGATCAGCATGAGATGACATTGCATCTCAATGGCGCAGCCATGATGATGCTGAAGATGATGATGAGAAGAACAAAGATGATCACCTTTTATACCCACTGGAAAAAAGTCACGATAAGCGCAGTTGCCGTAGGAAGCCAGTAGGGGCATCTTGCAATCGAAGTAAGTGAGCTGCAGGAGTCCCGTACAATGAGTAAACACGTGCGTCCCCAGTAAAAGATGCGTGCCTCAGCCTTACATGACGAGCACCTAACACTCACGAGTCGCACGCTGAACTCACAATCTAAAAGTTCCAGATGAGTTGCGGCCTGCACGTGGGCGTCACGAATGACTTGCTGCCTCAGTACAACACCCTTTCAACCCCTTAAATACCTGGCGTGCTGGTCACGGCCAACAAATTCAGAAAAAATCGCAGAGCCAGTGCGTGTCAAAACACATACGTCGGGATGTAAGAGAAACTTAATTACTTTCGGTTAGGGTAAGGTTAGAATTAGGGATTGGTTAAGGTTAGGGTAAGAGTTTGAATTAGGCACACATTGCTTATTGTTGAGATCAGGGAAAGTCTGCACAGACACAGAAAGAGGCACTCCTAGAGTGCAAACCTCCGTGCAGGCAGCACGGTCCAAATCTTGGTGAGGGGGAGCGAAGGTCAGTTATCGCGTGTCATACGGTTTCAAGATGACTTCTGTGGCGGCCATATCATTTGACTGATCGTGATCAAAATGAATAGGGTCCACCCTTGATGTAATTGTGACCCACCCACAGAATTATCCGCTCATTACTTTTTGTGTTATTTAGTTCACAAGCAAACAAACAAACAAACAAATGGCACTGATCACATAACCTCCTGCCAACTTCGTTTGGCGGAGGTAATGAATGAAGTCAATGTAATGTCCGCACAAAGATATTAGTACACCAATGTGTGTGTGTGTGTGTGTGTGTGTGTGGGACCCTATCTTCTTTTTACATGATGCATTCATGTCCTTATAACTTGATTACCATTAGGAGCTGGATTAACGTGTCCACTAAAGCAATGACACACATCATTGAACTATGTGCCTCACAAAGGCAATGAAGGAACCTCCTGAAGACACGGAGGCCAAGAAAATGATGGACAGATATGTAATGTCGTGCAAAAAATAAATAAATCAATAAAAAGTGCACCAGAGTGTGTTGGGAACTGCCCTCATAGATAGATGTGTTTCATTTATCACACAAGACCTGCCAATAAATAAAGAAATAAACACAAGAAAAACGGTTTAACACCAGGTCACGAAAATTCATTTCCTAATAAGGGTGAAAAAACATGAATCTCTTTTGGCAAAACTGTGCAGGCACACGCAAATGTTAAAAATATAGCCTGAAGGTACTGGTCAAGTGATTTAAAAACCACACATATAGATGTCATGAGAGACACTGGCAAGCTTTAATTTAAGGCAAAAGACTCCCAGGATTTCTGAAAGATGTTTGGAAAGCGGTGCTCTGAATACAAAACATTTTAAGGAAAAACAAGTGAGAGGAATAATTCAGACCAGAATGAATTTCTGTCCCTGTGAGAGTCACACAGAACCAGGACCTGTGTGAACCAGGAGATGCAGCAGTAATAGGGTAATTAATGGGGCTTTTTCACCACTGTGCAGTTCTGCTGACCTCTGTGTGAAGCTGTAGTATTATGAACAAGGGAGAGGCCAACACTGAGAATTGAATGCTCTGCCTCTGCCTGCCGTAGCTACATACACCCTCAAAGTTGCTCTTTGGTCCCTGCATACATCTGACCTTAGGTGACCTTGACCTTTGACCTAATGACCACCAAAACCTAAATGATTCAGCTATCCTCTGTAGGCAGTTAGTATTTGCGATTTGGTCGAAATCCACTTACTCCTCCTGATGATGCATGACGGATGGACAAACGGACAAACTGACGATCAGGAAACGGTATACCTCCCACCCACTGTTAGGCAGGGGCATTGCGAGCATCCCTCTATCACTTTGTGCAACATTAGTGTATTAACATGCTATGCAAAGCTCTCCATTTTGCGGAACACCTGCACTAATGATATAGATTTCTATAGTGAGCACCATAATTCATTGGACAGCGACACATCTTGGCCAAGTGAATTTCAATTTAACATGGATTTTTCTCGCCGAAGTGGGGTCTGTCAGCAAAAAAGTCATTGTAAGGAGCATGAACTTGTAACCAGGGAATACACCTAGCATCTGGTGTGGTCTATACACCACAGAGGTCAAGCAGTTACAAACGGAGGATATCCAATTTTTAAACCAAATATCAGAAATGATTCTTTTATACGATATTGCATTAAGGCAGCGGCCATTTTTACGCCAGTCGTCAACATACTCTAATTAGTTATTTTTACGAGTTTCCGCATGCGCAAGCGCAATGAATCTTGTATTCCTAATATGGAATGTAGGCAGGAGAATGTCTGGTTCCTGGGTCCAACCCTAACCCCACCCCAACCCTAACCCATACACTACTGCACATGCCATCTGGCGTAAAATCAGCCACCTCATTGCATTAAGCTGTCCAGTTTTTTGATGGGCTGGAATATGGGGTTTGGGGGGTAAACTATGCCCAAAAGGTTCGGTCATTTCGAAAGGGTTCATTTGATACCAATTTGAAGGTGTTTTCAAATTAAGGCTGCAGTTCAGCCTCATTTCCATTGTATCCTTCTAAACTCAGACTGAGAATCCAGAACCAAAAACAAAAAAAAAAGGCACTGTACAATGACCTATGGTGCTCACCGTCGATATAGGTTTGAAGATAAACCACTCTCTTGCTTTTGACTTCTCTCTCTCTCTTTCTCATTCTCTTGCACTCATTCTCTCTCACTCTCTTTTGTGTGTTCTCTCTTTCTCTCTCTCTCTCTCTCGCCCGCCTGCTCCTCTCAGTGCAGTTAGCTCGTTGCAGGCCTGTTTTCCCCCTTGTTAGGAGCCCTGTGTCACATCGAAGCAGCGCCGACGCGTCGTCACACCCGCGCCAGATGGCGCCTCCTCGGCTTATTCAGAGACCGAGCCGTCCTGAGCCGAGACGCCTCCACTCCGCACCTTGGAGAGAAGCGGCCCTCGCTCGACAGAAGCATATGGCACCATCACTGTCAGCCGGGGGCGTTTGTACTTATCAGAAACACTCCCGTGTGGGGGTGTGGGTGAATGTTTTTGTTTTATTTTTTCCCAGTGCTAACTCCACTGATTGACCTAGCCGTCTAATTGTATTCTTTGACTAAGACCTTGATGAATGCATTCAGTCGCTGTGTTGCTAGGCTAAAACAAAGGCCTGCATCAACCTTTATCCTTAAAGTGGCCTGAATCAATCTTGACTATTGAGGCTTGTTTCCTGATCTCGTTGTTTACTTGTGCCACTGCGGTTAGCTAAAGTCACTGACACCCCATTCAGAATCATCTGACTCTTTGGTAACTTATAATGTTTATCAAAAAAATGCACAAAGTCAATCTTTGGGGTCTTCAAGAGAATATACATGAAATATCTGGGTCCTCATCCCATGATGTGTTATGTGAAGGTAGCGTGCTATTTGGCCAATGATAAATATTTTGTGGACAAATCAGGAGCAGGTTATACTATTTCATCTAACATGCGTTGTGGAAAACTCAGTAACTGAAATGTGCAGACTTAAGTACTAGTATTTACAGCATTGTAGGGTTCGAAACCTGCACGCCCAGAAGATGAAAATCTTTGCCTGAACCTCTAGGGTCAATTCGTGATGTCACAGTCACGCAATCCATATTTTTCTCCAGTCCACGGCAGTAGTATCCAGGTTTTCATTCCAACTAATCAGTTACACACCTGATACCACTGATCGAGGGGTCTGTCTGAATACCCATACTACTCCTGTACAGGCAGAATTTGGTTTGATACCAACTTCTCAACCATTGAAGTTGTCGGTATGGTGTGTATGCACGAAATTGCTAATACTATACGATCACCAGCTTACAGATTTCCTGACCTGGGTTGGGCCATGGCACAGCATAACCTTCCCCCCATGAAAAAAGACTCAGCTTTAGCTCAAAATGTCTGGTATGAATAAGAACATTTTTAAATACTGGTTAATATAGCGTTCCTGTTAATTTTACTGCAAACATATTGTTTATTTTATCTCTTGTTTTCTTCTGAGCTACAACTATCATTTCCACCATGATCAGAAAAAGAGCTTGTATTCTTAGCACCAGTGTTATTACGGGATAGCATTGTGTCCACCGATCACATACTGCAGAATTTTGCTAAGTTGAGGCGGCCATCCGGGTATCATTTGCGCACAGTTTAATCCATACAAAGGATTCAGGCATACTGTGAATTTCACGTACAACTTTCTGCCTGATGTGTAGTAAATGTTTTTGGATATTCTGACATGCCCAAGATTTAGAGTGAAGATTCCAGAGGTTGACGAGTTGAATCAGGGCTGTATCTACATTGCTGGAACGAACACTAGCATCCAAACTGGCCCTTCCTGTAACAGGTTGAACACCCCTTGTGCATCCTCAAACTAACAAGAAAACTGTATTGCACTCATCTCAATACATGGAAGGCTTGGGAAGTGTCAGGGAATAGAAATATTAGCTAGCAAAGTATTTATCACACATTTTTGTTGCCGGTGCTCGTCATAAAAATGTTCTTGAATACTGTTCCAAAGTCTTCAGGATGTTCAGGCCTCAAATTTAATTCCACGTTTCTGTAGCAGCTGAGAAAAATGTAAATAATCGAAAGATTGAAGAACATGCGGAATAAATTGCTACATGCTCCTATACCTTTTGCCGTTGCTGTCTTGGGTCTGGTTTGCAATAGCAAACACTAGTTATTATGAGGGGTGTCATTACATTACTGGTCTTTTTTTTTTTGTTAACAGCTCCCTTAATTTTCGATATTAGTACGGCCTGGAACACTGATCTCTGAGCAAAAGTCACTGTTTACTGGATGGATATGCCTGACGTCAACGTCAGAGTCAAGCAAGTCTTGGCATCAATTCCATCACTTCCATTAAAACTGTACTGATGGATATGTGTGGAATGTTAGTACTGCTTGTGACGAAAGAGTCAAACCAGTAACCTTTCGGTATAACAGTCCCAGCTACCCAAACATTGTACTTTGCAGTTGCCTCACTGAAATGTTTCATTTTTTATGAATCAGTTGGCATTTATCCGTAAACTATGGCTGCCATTTTTCTCTATTATGATTTTTTTTCCCCTATCCCATAGGCATTGTCATTTTGTCATTTTGTGTTGTAAATGTATTCCTTTGAAAGAGACTCTCAGTGAGTAATTCAGACACTCACATTATGCATGAATGCAGCTCATTCAATCAAGTATCTTTGTAATTCACTTAACTTGGCAGTGCGTTTCTGTGGAAATATACAGTACATTCATCTTAAAACGTTACATTTCAAATACTGGATGAATCAAGGATTCGTCTCGGAAGCAGAAGTCTAAAATTAGTTTTGTAGAAAATTTTATATCCTTCCACACAGACACACTTCAAATAGTTTGCTATTTTAGTCAAAGGTCAAAATGGCAGAGCAAAAAATTCTGTTTATCAGAAGAGACTTAAGGGCAGTGGGGCTTTTAACTCAAGGTTGTTTCTTCTCACAGAGGTGAATCCGACACCTTGCTTCGTACGAGCAGAAGCTGGCACTCGTAAAACTTGAGGGGGGTCACACATCGTGGGAGGGCAACCTCCCACCCACTTGCTCCCCGAAATTCGTATTTTTAGCTTTTTTTTTCGCTGCCAAAAGCTTCACTCGGTGGAGTACAGGGTGATACATGCGGGAGCAGCTAACCACAGTTCAGTTCTGATGCCGAATCCAAGGCGGACCCGCGGAGAGAGCTCTAAATTTATTAAATATTCAAAGCAGTGTTTTCTGTCTCCCTGCACAGTTTGCCATTGACTAACGATGGAATGCAGGCCTGTTTTGTTCTTGTCCTCTATTCACGACGTGTGTCATCTCTGGAAGTCTATAGTGATTAATATCTTTATCTGCCTGAGAGGGCACACTTCCTTTTATCAAAACGGGAGCAGATGATTTTTCTCAAGCCTGGCTGCAGCTTGCAATACCAGAGTTTTGTCTGGAATAGGGTTACCAGCCAAAACAAGAGCTGGGGTTCTAAACAGAGGGGGGAACACTGCAGCCAGGCCACCAGAGAACCCGATGTAGACACTTGAGAACGTAGATCTTCGCTCAAGATGATGACTCAACTGCTGAACAAATATCTCTGTGCAGGATAGTTATATGCTCATGTCTACGTTTCGTACGTGGCCAAAGTTTTTGGGCAGAAATGAAAAGAGATCATCAAATTGTCATTTTCATGTAAGGTTGGTAAGGCGCATATAAGCCTCTTTCTTGTGATCTGGAAAAACCCAGTGAATTTATCAGCGGCAAGGTTTCTTGCAACTGAACGAAAACCTTTGGATTCTGGACTTCTCCTAGCTGAAAAAAATAATAGAAACTTGATCTAGACAGTTCAACTTACACTAATAGCTAGTGTTTTAGGATTTTCACCACTCTTAATTACTGCAAGCTCAGTTTCTCCTGAAAGTGAGATATGTACTAGGTTTTTCCAGATCACAGGAGCTGTGGGATTGATTATTTATTTATATATTCTATTTCATACTTCCAAGCTAAGCACAATAATAATTTGGTTTCCCTATGATTCAGAATACAGATTCAGAGTACACAAAAGTGTGTGCGCACTCATTGATCTGGAGCCGTTTTCAATGTTTAGGCAAACCTTCCACTTCAATCTCACTGTGAAGGTACATCTTGACGCTGTTTGATCGAAAGCATTACAGACAATTTTGTGCTTTTTTCGTTTTTTGGAGGCCCTTCGCTGCTTCACTGCGTGGATGCCTCCAGGCAAAGAGCAAGGCCCATGCATGATTTGCCAAGATCAATGAAGAGGAACACAACTGGCCTGTCGATTGTGTTAATCAAATGTCTTTGGGATCCAGCGCGGGGCAGATTTCTAGCCGGGTGAGACACTCCGCTGCTCCTCCTCATTAATGCGTCTGAGGCCAGAATGGAAGCAGATCCCGACATCTCTGCTCTGACATCTCTGTCCATGGGTTTGGAACGAGATATTGGATGGAATGGTATCCATTCATGCTCGTTCTCATGGTGGACTGGACTGTTAAAATTATTTTTATGCTAGAGGTTCATGCCATTAAAGCTAGAATTGTTAACTTTTATAAAATAGCTTTCTTTTCATTTTTGTTGAAACTTTTACTCTATACTGACAGTAGAACATGAGACAAGTAATTTGTCGGAAAATATATATATATATATATATATATATATATATATATATATATATATACATATATATATGGTACCTTTGGCTCCTCCCAGTGTTCAGTGCTTCTAATTGCATTGGCAAGAATCCACCTGGCCCGAGCAAAATTGACGAATCAGTGCCAGGAGGAATATCTAATGCAGTGTCCATTACTTCTGACACACATGCTGTTCAGCTCCTCCTCTGCACATGATCTATCCCTTGGTCAAGACCAATAAGTCTGTACTGGTTCCTGCATTCGGTAACTTTTTTGAGTGTTTTATTTGGGAAAAATGTTTTGATACACATTCAGCTATCAGAAATTGGAGTGGTCTGAGTGTAGATTTGGATTGCTGTATGGCAGACCCAGACAATGAAAATCCAGAACTATCAGAATCCCTCTGTCAGCCCTTCAAGTTCCTCCGTTGTCAACAACTGCATTGCTGTTATACCAGCAGAAAACAAAAGACAAAAGCCGTCAGCAGAAAAGCAGTCTTCTGGGAAGGTTATGAAACGTTTATAAGAAGCTTGTTAACATGTTTCTACATTAGCAATGGTCTGTACATTTATTTACTATGACTGGGCTCAAGTTGTAATAATGTTAAAGCAATCCATCTGTAACAGAATAGCTGACTGCGTGTAATACTTAGAAACTGTTGCTCTAATAATGGCTGCCTACATGTGCTTGATAGCCTAGCGTAGTGCCGTCGCTTTGCATAGCCTAGCCTAGTTAGGCGGTTTAAATGGTAGTCCACATAAAGCTAGATCAGTAGCTAGCAGCTGGGATGTAGACTTTACTTTGATGTTCAGGTAGCTTGTCTTTTTGTAGGAAGTGTGCTTCCCTTGTCTTCCGGTTGGAGTGTCATTATTGGAGCCAAGGCTCTCATCTTGCGCTTTCTAATAATGCAAAAAAATGTTTGATGCTATTTGTTCCTTGGTAGCTTTGGTAATATGTATGGCAAGGTACTAGGCTAGGTTGCTGATGCTAACGTCGTGTACAGTTGGCAACCTTAGTTTGCTCTCTTGCTTTGTTGATATAAAGACTCATTTCTCTATCAACTTTCAATTACCAAGCACAATGACAATGACTGATATGGTGTGTTGTGTTTCAATGAGTAACATGTAAATGGTTAATGTTTAATTTTTTGTTATTTGTGGTGCTTTTTACTTTGCATTAAGACATAGAGGAGCTCGTTATGTGTTTCTGCATAACCCTGGTGAGCTGACGGCATGAATATGGGGTTTGGGGGGAGGGGCCACAGGAGAGAGAGGGAGGGGTGGTCGTGTTTCTCTTGCTTGTTTCTCCAAAGTTACCAACTGCAGCTTTAATGTCTACTGAAATGTTATATAGAGCATAAAACAGCAGACAGAAGTTTATTCCGTGACATCACAGATGATGATGGCATTGCATCATCTGCGAGTTACGTTGCATCTGTATTTTAACCCTCAAGCGCGCTATTGGTGCTCGAGTTATTCACTCATCTTGGTCTACGAAATTTTAACCTAAATTTATTCCAAATCCCGCTCCCCCAGCACGCTTATCAGAAGTCCTTTTTTTCTGGGGGAGGGGAATAAAATCATGAAAGAGAAACTGTGGCACCCACTTGTCAACAGTAATGGTAATCCCACAATGCAATGCTACAGACTTACTTTATCATATCACATCCTTAACTCAGAAAATGGAAAAAACCCTCTGGCACTTGCAGACTTCATATTTTGCCTGGAGTGGCAAGTTCTGTGCTGGGCTTAAGGTTAATTGGTAAATACCCCGTCAGAACAGTGTTACTACCTCTCTAAAGACAGTCACTTTCCCTCTCAACTATACAATAGTTTGAGCTTATTATTACAGTATCTATTTCCATGGTGCCTGTTGGACTGTGGTTGGAAAAGGGAAGGTTGTAATTGTAGGGCCTTTGTCCTTCTCTGGTGACCTTGAGCATGGTGTTTAGCTTAAATTGCCTATGCCTATAAATTAACTATTTTGACATAAATGTATAGCACATCCTGTACGCTACCGTGTATATATGTCAGCTTGGATGAATTTGTGGGTCTAGCCGGCAGATATATCACGTGAAGTAATGCAATCGCACCAAAGTCCCATCAAGGACCAGCAAGTAAACTGTCAGCCCAACAAGGCTTGTGATTCGAGCTCGCGCTTGAGTTTTTAACCGGGCTACAACCCGAGGAGATCGTATCTCAATTTTTATGCCACGTCCTTTTGGGTTGCGGTAACTGTTTGCTGTCCTATTAGTGCTGGTCTCACGCAGGCTAATTTATTGCCCTCATTTTTACTCGGGGGTGACAACAGATGCTCCCACTAAACCGCGGACCAGAGTCATAACGGGACCAGGCAAGAGCGAACAGTCTGAGTGGTAAAGTCAGCCACATTACAGCAGACCCACACTTACGCTACACAATATACTCACAAAATTCACACCTTGTGATTCCAACCCATCGCTGAGAAATGGATAAAAGTGGTGTTTTCTCAGGAAGGTGTTTACCAAAAGTCCCTGGAAATAATAAAAAAAAAAAATTGCAGAAAATACAATAAGATAGTGAAGTACAGGAATTTAGTGTACATTCCTTTCTAATGCATTGAGGGCTCCTGGTATTCTTAGGATCTTCATCCAAGTTCATTGTTGATCCTATTCCCTGAGTGTTAAGTACATTAGAATCCAAGATGAAATGAGACTATCAGACTTACTATTCATTGTGATTAAAGTATAGTAAACATTTTTCTGTAAAAATATCTCCTGCACTACTCCATCCACTGAGAGTCGGCCACTTCACCACAATGGTTAAATATTTGCTCGAGATGAGCTTCTGACTGTTTTTGCCTTTTAAAATATTTGCAAATATGAATTATACATGTCTTAACTGAAATCGGAGTCTTTATTACCCTCCAGGCTTTTGACTGTAGGACTGAATGAGAAATGGAAACAGACCCAGACTGTGTATCAGCGCTTATATGTTTGATTTCTCTGCACGCCTTCGCATTCATTGAAGACCCCACTTCAGTGTGAATTAAGAGCATGTCTAAGCTCTTCATAGACCAACATTAAACGCTCCTCACAGATAGCGCTGATAATTACCTAATTTACTATTCAACTTCCACTTAGACATGTACACCGATCTCCCACAACATTAAAACCACCTGGCTAATATTGTGCGAGTTCCCCATCTGCTGCCGAAACAGCTCCATCATACAGACATCTACGTGAATTTCGGGACCGAGGGTCCCCCAGCAGAACACTTCCCAGAGCGTCAGACTCCCCCCACCAGCGTGTCACTCTTCCCACTGCACGTCCCGGTGCCTTCTCTTCCCAGGTGAATGGTGCGCGCGCACCAGGCCCATGCACTTGATGTGAAACAAAATGGGACTCATTGGACCGGGCGACCTTCTTCAGTCGCTCAACGGTCCACTTACGATGCTCTCGTGCCCATTGTCGCCGCTTTCGGTGGTGGACGGGGGTTACGGGGGTTAGGACACTCACCGGTCCCAATCTCCAAAGCATTATACACAGCAGGGGTGTTATGCAATGTGTGCTGTGACACACACCTCAAGTAAGTAACATTCAAATTCTCCAAGACTTGTGCAGTATCCTTTCTGTCAGTTCAGACCAGAGGGTATAGCCTTCATTACCCTTGTGTACCAATGAGCCCTGGGTGCCCAGCACCCTGTCATTGGGTCATAGTTTGTCCCTCCTTGGATAACTGTTGGTCGGTTCTCACCAATGCTGGTTGAGAGCTTTTCCACTCCAGAGATGCTCTGACACACTCTTCTGGCCATAACGATTCAGCCCATATTGAGGTCGCTCAGGCCCTAGATTTTGCACATTCACCATCTCTACAATTGCGAGAACGATTTCGCTCCAAGGTCTATCTGCAGACCTTGACAAGTGGAGCTCTTACAAGATGTCGATGGTATTTGCTTCATCTGTGAGTGATTTTAATGCTTTGGCTCATCTGTGTCAATTTATCCTCCCTCTCCCTAACATGTGACAGAACATGAAACCAGATTGTCTCAGCGTTGATGATTCACTACGATTCATAAGAGTTTTTGCTCTTCAGCGACCCGTTTTGATTCTTTGCCCTTTTAGCATCACAATGGGAGTAGTTTAGATGGTACAGCCCTGCACTGACACATCTCAGCTTTGGCTGCTATTGTTAATTTCATGCACTGATGAGACGTCCAATCAGAAGACAGCCTCACTGTCGCTGACTCGCCGCCCACTTGAAACAGTGCGTATTGAGGGAAGAGAACGAGAGTTGAGAGTGGCTGAAAATACTGAATGCCCCCCCTACAAGCTAAAAAGCTTTGAAACCTTGAAGTTCAATTGTTAAAAACAGTGAACGCTAAAAGAAATGACTCAATCAAGCTACGTTGCTTTGAAATCATCTGTTTTCAATCGCCTTGTTTTTGTTCATTTTGACTGCATAACAGCACATGCAAAAACAAAAAATTTGGATTGTGGCCGACTGGGTTAGTTGGCAATTGGCTGAAAGGATGGATTCTTACACAAAATAATAAGGACACAAAGCTTTGAGGCCGTCATACATCAGTGAAGCAAGATGAATGGAGCGTAGTTTGATCAGCTTAAAGGCTGTTTCAAAGCAAGGGCCTAAAACCACTGACAGCCATCATTTATATATTGACAGAAGGGTACAGGTGTGATTTCTGATGGGGATAGTGTCAGCGCGTTTCACTTTTGGAGTAAAAGGGTAACACCATAGCAGACACCACATCTATAAGAATGTTAGCACATTGTCATGGAGACCATGCTAACCCTTTGTCCTTCACTACTACTTTTGTTTTGCTAACTCATTGGAAGTCCATAGAACACACCTAAGGCTGGAGTTTACTGCTAAAAGCCTGTGAAAGTGCCCCCAACCTTATCTAATATGGGATTGGATCTATTAACTTCGTTGTTATATTTGGGGGGGTTTGGGCAAACTGAAGCTGAATAGGAAGTATTATGGTGCCATTCAGTAACCCAAGCAGAACCCTGAGCTCTCTCAACCATCAGCTGGATAGCCAAACTGAGAACTTCAGCTCCCTGGTGACCCCCCGGCCTGGAAACATACTCTTTGCTTAGCTAGACAATGAGCTGACACTGATAAATCAGTGCAGAGTAAAGACCTTTCCAAGTACCTGATACTGATGAGGGGCGCTAGAATTGTCCTCTTTATTTCCCTGCCTTTTGTGAGTCTGTATAATCATGGTCCACGTGCTTTAAGTCCATAAAAAGGTTGGCAGTGAGCCATGCACATTCTGGACTCTAAAAGTGAAATAGCTTCTCAGTATTTTGTTCAGATGTAGATTATTCCTCATTTGTACAATTCTTCTGTCGAAAAGCTAAAAAAAAAGAGTGAAATCAGCTAATTAAGCTCATGGGAGGGAGATACAAATGGCAGGAATTTTACTTCTTTGACCCCTGGATTGAACGCTTCTGCCGAGTTGTAGCAGTATACCATCAAAGCGAACAGTCCTGTGATCCATACAAAATGAAGAAATCCAGAAGTCTAGTGTGCTACTGTAGATTACTCCCTGGTAGTACTGCCTGCAAACGTTATTGAAGGCTAGTGAACCACGAGTTTAACCAATTCCATGCGCTGTCCACCGTAAAACACGTATTTAAATGTACTGAGCACATATTAAAATGTTCTCAAGGATAGTACAACAAGTATATGGGCAAATGCGCTTGCAATGCATCATTATGTCATTGCAGTAAAGTATTAAAACTGAAGATATTTACATGTACGTGCAACCGTGTAGACATCATGCATATTAGCAAACTGCGATATGATGTCGGTTAACACAGCAGGTAGTGATGTTCAGTGATCGTGGCATGTTGTGATGTTCACTTATCGTGGTAGAGTTTTGAAAAGTTAGGCAATGTACAATGACAGACTCAGAAATAGGTATGCAATTCAAAGGCTGCAGGTTTCCTTCCCAGCTGGAGTTTGCTGTTGGAACACTGAGCAAGACTCTTGAATTGATTTTGTTTGTAAAATTGCATCTGAAAGTGCTATCTGCTGTATGTTAGTCACCGTAGGTAGGAATGCATGCTGAAATATAAAGCCATTACTCCTACAGCTACAAATAGAATTCTGTTGGTTGGGAAATTCTGTCATACACTTGTTCCTAGTAGCTCGTGTCAGTTTCTAAAGTATCGGTATTCTTAAAATCAACTTCAAAGTAGGAAAATACTGTTTCATTTTAGCATGTGAAGCATGTAATTCAGAAACAATCCTCATTAGGACACTGATGGTCAATGTTCTTGATCACCCATCAAAATAATCTCTGCTGATGGGATAGTCAAATAGTGGAAATACTAACTTCTCAAACAGATTACTTGAAGAAGTGATGGCAATAAGTCCATGACGAGGTACAATGTTTTTCATTCAGCGATTTTTTTTCCAACCAGCTGTCTGTTTACTTACACTATATCTTTTTTAAACCAATCACAGATTGCATACGATTCTTGTCTTCAATCTGGACACTATATTTATTTATTTTCCCGGGCCTCCAGGAAGCCCGGGATATAGTATTCAGCTCCGTCCGTCCGCCTATACGTCTGTTCGTTTGTGTGTATGTCCGTTCCTTTGATGTTAACACATTATCTCAAGAACCAGTGGACCGATTTTGCTTATATCTGCAACCTACATGAACTTGGGGGGGGGGGTTGTACCGGGACACTAGTTGATTTTGGTGTCCTTTCAAGGTCACAGGAAAATTACATAGATTTGGCCTTTGTAAACCTAGTTTATGCAATATCTCAAGAACCAATTGCGCTCATATTTAGCATCAATTTGTTCATGCGGCGGGGAAAACAGTCACGTTAGGGACAATTTCTTGTTTATTTATTAGTTCCACCGAAGACAAAAAAAAGTGACAAAGATATTCAGTTCTTTCACTGTTTTTGATTCAGCATGATGTAGCTTATTTGGCCTGGTTAAATTAACTTTCATAACAGTCTATGCACCAAAGCAGTGATTAGAAATGGGAAACGACTCATTTTTAAAGCAGAGAATGCCTGGATTTGATGTATGACTACGCCAGCGAGACTTTATTTATTATGTTTATTATTATTAGTATTATTTATTTATTTATTTTTTTTTAACAGTGGATGTGACACTAATTTTGTTTTCACTGTTGATCATTTTCTTTTTGTTTTTTTTTGACATCATGACACACTAATGAATGGGCATTGTAAAAAACGTCAGATGACCATAGAGTATGTTGAGTGCGTTTTTCTAGTATTGGATGCAGCTATTGACGTCCTCTGCGTTCTGTATTTGCAATTCATCTTTGCCAAGCTAATGAATCTTTTTAAAGCTATACTTGTATCTGCCGGTGGTTACATTTTATGTGAAATCCAACAAAGAAGTTTCTGCAAAAGGTTCAGGGAAATACTATCTCGAGAAAGCTACAGGATTTCATTCCACTGTCCATAATCGCTTGTTTTTTTTGTTTTTTTTTTTTTATCTACGCTGGTCTACTTAGGCCAACACACTGAGGCCTGACAGAAACGAGGGTCTGATGTTTCCCAGAATGCCGTGCGTTGTGTACTTTTTCATTATAATAAATGAGTAATGATGCCGAGAGGAGGAAGACACACTGTGCAGGGGAGACTGTGTTGAAATGCGCTTAGTCCTACGGTGTGCTGCCCCAGTTCTGTTCGGCTGACGATCTCCCTCCAGTACTTCCTGTAATTCTGGTGAAATATACTTGGCCTGGTATCAGGTGGGCTCCGGGGAAGTGAAAATAAAGTGGAGTGCAGACTTAATGTCCTGCTGATGCTGCACAATTCTCTCACACGAGACATGTTAGCGATGCGCACGCTTACCTTAGCGCTTAATATTCCTCCTTCAAGGTAGCTCAACGGCATAGTGCCATTTATTTACCCAGCATCCTTCCTTTTTTAAACTAGGCTCTTCCTTTTTCATGACAATGAGTGTGTAATTAGCTCACTCTTGGCTGCACCGGTCTGTGCCGGTGTGTTCTGCAATACTACTTTCTCGACCCTGTGTTTGGGTTTTCAGCAGTTGCAGAATTGCGTTTCTGTAATTGGGTTTTCTTAAATCGTTTTCAGCACTTTTTGTATTCATAGTCGGTATTGTTGAGAGTATGTTGTGCAAAAAAAAAAAAAAAAGGTCGAACACTAATAATTAAACCTGAGGCAGAGTAAGGGACATAATATCGCCCAAGCCAAGATCGCAACCTTTTGTCAGATGGTGATTGACTGTTCGACTAATGCAAACCATCATGATAATGCCCTCAACCTAACCCCTAGTGTTTGTGAAAACGATTAACGAATGCATTCTACCTGTGATCAAGTACCAGCCTTAAACCATATCAATGATCCTGGATGACTCTGATGATTATTAACGGCTGACCGAGCTCAAAGGGCAGGTTTGTTTGAGGGTCATGGAGGGTGAGTAATGCTGCGGGTCACGCAGGGTGAGTAATGCTGTACTTACACACCCTGCATTCCTTCCTTCTTAGGTAACACTTTTCGGTCCTCATTGATTATTTACCACAGTTATTTCTTCTGCAGCCATTTATTTTCTTTCGGTTGGCTGTTGTCCTTGTCTTAGGGGATTTAGCCTTGGCTTTACCTGAAGTTCAGTTCAACGCAGGTCTTGTGTGACCACAAAATGGCACATTTATTTCTTTTTTAATGATTTATTGAATGACCCCTGAATTTTCACTTAACATGATTCTTGTCTGTTGTCTCACCCCAAACCCACCATGTTCACCAAATTAAGCTTTTTTTTTACAATTATGTGTACACCTTTAAATCACTGGAGCTGAATTCCATCAGAGGGACCCTGTGGTGTTATTTTAGATCAGCAAAGGAATGTCATGCAGTGAACTGCATTGTTCATAAAGGTTGAAAAAAAAATCCAAGAGTTGTAACTTTTTGCAAATATGACAGTTGAGGGGTCCTGTCACCGGAAGTGTCTCCTAATAAGTACATGCCCTGGCTACCTTGCCAACAACGCATGACTCTTACCCGTGAGTATGGAGGTTCAAGTCCCCGCCCGGTCCCTTCTCTGGCCTGCCACACAAAGAAGAAGAAGAAGATGAAGGTGTAGTAGTTTCAGCAGCAGCAGTAGTGGTAGTAGTTGTACTACTAGTTGTACCATTATATTCCATAATTTCTCCCTCCGTTTGTCTTGTCAAACTTAATTATACTGCACAGAGGGCTTGTCTGGTGTTTTAGGCAAACGGGTAATTTCTTCCTTTCTGCATAGTCTTGCATTTAGAGGCAAAAAGACGTACGACACAGATAATGATGTGGTACTCAAATGCTGCCACAATGCAAAGTATTTACCTGAAGTTTATATTTTCAGCGTATTTAGTATTTGTCCCTGATGGTGTGCCATGAATTGATAAATGCATTGCCTCATTTCACGATATTTGTTCAATATAAATGCATTGATTGGTGTATTACAGTCCAAATGCGCCTGTAAAGCCTGTAAATGACCGTAGGTCCACTGCAGCAGATGAAAGATAGTCCAGAGAAGCCGCATTGCTTTGTTCCTCCGGTGAATGTGAGCGTGTTTGGCAATGTGGCGCGTGTTCTGGTGCGTGTTCCTGCGATCGGCGCGGGGTGTAAAATTAGAACATGACTCTGATGTGCGATGAACACTAATTTACAGCCTCTCGATCACAGACATCGGCAGTTTCTTCTCCCATTTCGCACTTTGGTCTCCCCTGCTGCTCCGTAGCTGAAGACTGACGCGGGAGCTGCTGCGAACGAGCCCTCCAAGGTGTCGAGTCTTACTTTAACTGCATAAAAAAAAAAAACCCGAATATTTACCTACACTTTCCTCTCTCCGCGGGATGGCAGATGAACCACCTGCCATCGCACTTTAGGCGAGAGAACAGAGTTGTCTAAAATAAACAGTTGCCAGGCCGCGAGTGACGGCTCTTTCGCCTGAATCGTGATCACAATGTACAATATTTAGTGAACCGTGGCTACGACTGCAATAGATTGCGATGAAAATGAACGCACACCCACGGCATGCGATGTGCATGCGTCCTTTTAAACGTCCCTGCTAAACGTCCGGGAGTGAGCGACCGCAATCTGTGACGCTTATCAGTGCTGTAGGAAAAACAAGAACTGTAAAATACTTAAAATATCAAGCAGGTGGTCGGTTTGTCGCCTTGCAGTTGGGGTATTTGGGTTCAGCAGGTTAGAGGCTGAAGCCCTAGTTTAGATGCCATAAAATCAGGTCTCTCGAGCTGGGCCCCTTTCCTACATTGCTCCCCGGAGGTATTTGGCCCCTGCTTAGTCTAATCTCATGTAAATTTTTCAGAATATGAACACCAGCTAGATAACTTTAAGTTAGTGCAATTTGTCTCCGGTACCCTGAGCTGGCCTGAGGAGAATGGCTTACTGACTGAGTTTGGATCCTTCCAAGGTTTCCTCCGACAGTGGGCATCTCCCAGGGAGCTTGTCTTTCAAACTGTTGTATCTGGCTTGCGATGGTAAGTCAGAGAAAATTGATGCAAATTGGGACAACTTATTTGTAAAATCCGCAAGGAAATCAAACTAGAACGTGATGTGTGGATGGCGTATTTATCACATCACAGCGGGGAATAACTGCAGCAGCTGCTTAAAATTCCTTTAAAAGTAAAATGTAGTCCCCAGGCTTTGCAGTATGGCTTTTAATGTATGTAGATATTCCACTGATTAGCCTGTTGTTCTGAGACGCTGTTGAAGTCTCATGACGCTCTGAAGTCAGTCGCGATACTCTGCTACAGCATGTTAATGGACCTTTATCGGTTCAATAACCCTTCCAGTTGCCACCGGGCAGTCCATTTATATAAGTGTTTTGGAGTGAACATTTTTTTTTTTTTTGAACTCGAACCTGGCATCTGATTCAGAATAGTCTACAAATCATATTTATGAGTCTTGTATAAATGTACTGTTGTAGTCTGGAGTTGTGGTATTCACTCATATCATTTTCTGAGGAGGGCTTATGTAGACCCAAGGACCAGAGAATGAAAGAGTGACCAATGATTTCAGATTACCCACAATCCTTTGTGATTTTGGTCTTGGGAGCTGAACTACTCTGCAGAAGAGTGAGTCAGCAGCATATTATGAGCTGAAGGTTTGAATGCTCTCCCTACTGTTCTTTGAATCTTTGCAGCAATCATAAAGATAAGTGTCTCAGAAACTGATTCTTTCTTTAATATTCTGTCCAAGATTTCTCTCAGGAACTGTCCACAACTTCATCCCAATTTACTTTAAATTAAAAATACACAGCACCCCTAGACTGGGCACAAAGTAAACGTGTTCACAATGTACTAAAACTAGCTTTTCAGTCGTCAGCTACTTGCAATTGACTGCTAATTCTATCCCCGGATGACGAGTCTTGGATGCTATGGATCGGCGATCATTATGCTGCGTCCGCCACCACAGCATCGGTAGAGATTTCTTGTGAGCGCTCTACAAGTCACTGGATTCAATTCATAGTTAACTTGGACCTTGTCTGAGATAAGGTCACAATGCCTATTGATTTTGAGAGTGACTGCATTAGGGCAGGGATGCATGTTGACGTGTTGCCGACGGACTGTCTAGTTTGGTTATATTTTTAACCATCAGTAGTTGGTTTGCAGGGACATTTGTATTTTATTGATCTATTTATTTTTCTAAAAATGACTACAAGTTAAACAGTAACATTTAGCTAATGATTCCCTCAGTGCAGCACCCGTTGGGCTTACAGTTCAACCTGTTGTGATGTCAGTTTCCAGGTCTTAATTGTCTGGTGGTAGATAGACCTGGGAAACTGGGGGCAGATTTTGGCAGTGCTAGCTGGTCAGGCACATAGCTGCGCTAAGTTAAACCGAGATCTAATTTTATTTCCGTTTGTATTCCACATTGTGGAGGGCTCCAGATCTTAAGCAGCTCTGATACAGGCAGGCGACAAATTGAAGGAAAACCCTGTATAAACGCGTGGGAAAATATAACAAAACAAACATTTGGGTCCCCTCGACCCTTAAAGGCAGACGGCTCTCTGCAAATCAATCCAGAGTTACTCGGTGATCATCTTTATACCTCACGATGAAACATTCCTACCAAGACCAAGATTGGAGTGGTCTCTTTCAGGTCGACGATTACCCAAGCCCCATAGGGGGTCACTGAATGGATCTCGAACCAGCTGAACTCATGTGGGAGATTTCGGAACAAAGGGCTAGACAGAACTCTACATCACCATTATCAGAACAAAATATAAGGGAATCTCTCTTGGTAGAAAGGTACTCCATCTCTTCAGTTAATTTCTACGCTTTTAGACTCTATATCAAGGCATGTTAAGCTGATCTGGGCAGCTTGTGGAGGCCTAACCCAGAACTAAAGTTAATTTCTCACCCGTCTGTTTATCCAGCTAACTCATCAATACTTCCTGGATTTTTATTTTTTCTTTTTTTTTTCGGTTCGTTGTTGTGATGTCCTCATGACTCAAATTGCATCTATAATGTTGTTTACAGCGAGGGTCCATTTCGTCAGTGTGCTTTTTAAAGCGCATTCTCAGCGTTGCTAATTGAAATTAAGTAAAAAGCTCATTCATAATTAATTCCCAAAATATTTCCTCCCTCTGTGTTTTGAAATTTGCTGACTTAAAAAGCAGGTCAGCAAGCACTTCAGTCAAACTTTTTACTTTCTGTGTTGCTTCAGTAGATGAAACTGCAAGTGGATATGACAGGATATATGATTTTCCCTAGAAAGAAGACTCTATTCTTATAAATAGCCTAAGTTCAGTTTCTGAACATCACTTTGAATGTAACAGAGATGGCAGTCGTGTCAATGCACTGTTGCTCTTTTATCAGCAAATGCAAGCACCTAATTAAACTCAGCCCCATGGAAAACAGATATAGAACTCAGCTGCCTGTCTGTAAACCCAACCCTTCCTTGTGAACCCCAACACACACACACTCACACGCACTAACAACCACACTCTAGCGCAAACATGAAAACGCATTTGTGCACACACACGCAAACACACACTCATATACACAAGCTCTCACACACGCATGCACATGTACACACACATGCTAAAACAAGCACTCTCTAGTGCACACATGAAGACATGTGTACGCACACTAACACACACTCATTAACACATGTAAACACACACACACACACACACACACACACACGCAAGCACTCACACAAATACACACGCACACACACACATACAGTACCAGTCAAACACACATACATGAATGCCCACATAAGCGCAGTTATGCATGCATTCTCACACACAAACCAACACAAACACAGACACACGCACATATACTCAAGCATTATCACAAACACAGACAAACAAAAACACTGACACACATTTTATTTTTATAGAAGCGCGGTGTTGTGTAAGTCAGCCCCCCCTGTCCCATCCACCCCATTGCCTCACAGGAGTGGATCCTCAGGAACACGGCTCAACACTGTGTACACAGGTATTCTCCTCTTACAGAGGCCTGCTGAGGACAATCTTCACATCAGACCTGGGTCTAAATACTGTTTGTTTTGGATTCTCATACATTTCTGAGCTCTGTTGATCTTGCCTGGTGATTTAAACAAGTGAGGGGGGACAGATGGGCAGTGTTTGCACTTGTTGGATTTTTTTATTTGTTTTAATGCAGGGAGCTTAATGAAATGCAGATTTGGATCCGTAG
Source organism: Gymnothorax reevesii (assembly GCA_029721435.1). Taxonomy (NCBI): domain Eukaryota; kingdom Metazoa; phylum Chordata; class Actinopteri; order Anguilliformes; family Muraenidae; genus Gymnothorax; species Gymnothorax reevesii. Next base: position 27,021,210 of record CM056589.1, read on the forward strand.
AACTTCAGTTTTAACCCTGGTTTGGTTAAAAGACTGTCTCAAATATACAAGATATTGGTGACACAACATACCAACATTACCGCTGCATTCTTGAATTTTGTAGTGCACCAAATAAAGCCATGTTTGTGTTGTATTATTCACAGACGCACTTTATATTGTGTTATTTATGTACCCGCATCATTAATTCTTCCATGAATTTGTCCTTCTGAATGCCTTTCAGCCTCCTGTGTCCGTGTTCTAGAACCTTCTGCTCTCAGTTTCCTGAAGCACATGTCGCATCAACATGGGAATGTTCTGTTAAGCTCATGGTAATATACACGCGTAATGTGCGTGTTCCTGCACCTGAAAGGGTTAAGGGCTATAAAGCCAGTACGCCGTTAGATCCCACTCCAAATCCAGACAACCCCCCTCGCTGTCCCTTTGCCACCTGCCAAACTGGCTCCGTTACCAGGCACCGATCCAGGACCACACAAGGGAGGGCTTATAATGATCGGCGTTCATGTAGAGACTCTGCGGCATGTGTGATTAGGAGCTTTAGATAAAAAGCCCATTTCTTCAATATCGTTTAGCTTGTCAATTGCAGAATTTTTTTTTTTTTCTCTTTATTCCCCGGTGAAACACAATCGCATCTCCTGTTCAGTTTCGTATATGAAACGTTGAGGAATCGATTTTTCTTTCCCAAGCGGCTCTAAATGTTTATCTCTGTGTTGGTATGTTGTGTGCGTGTGTGTGTGTGTGTGTGTGTGCGTGCGCGCGCGTCTGTGTGTTTGTGCAGGAGTGTATGTGCATGTGTGCGTGCTTGTGTGTGTATGCGCACATGCGCGTGCGTGCATGTGTCTGTGTCCGTGAGTGCATGCATGTGTGTGTGTATTTTTTTTTTCCCCATGGTGTCAATTTTTTTTTTCTTGGGTGGGGAGGGGGTGTTTAAAGCACTGCTATGTCAGAAATTATTGTTTGGATCATTTCACAGAGTCTGCTCACTTGTCATGTTACTATATTTAATTTTCTAAATGAATAGCCCTGATCCTATTCAATTAATAAGATTGAGCATCCACATTTACAGCAGAACGGTTTAATGGATGAGCAAATTAAACTCTGCTGGTAATATTTAACTTGTAATTACGTGTTGATACAGAAATCGAGGTTTAGCATGTAATTAAAGCTCTGAATAAACAAAGTGAGAGAAACGTGAGAGGAAAGCGGGGAATTGGCGGCAGGCCATTAAGATCCAGCCGAGGTCGCTGAAATTGCTACAATTCCACGGTCCAGTTGTTAGCGAAGGGAATTATGTACTTGATTGTTTCTACTCTCAGTATGCAGGCTGTGTCACGACCAGGGATACCTGCTCATATCTCTGCACTGGCTTCATTATAATTTGCAAAACAGGGACACGTTTGACCCGGGTACCATTGAGCTGTGCCCAGGGTACAATTAGATATCCCCGTTGTGGTGCCTTTTGATGGAACTGGGGTACGTTTTGACTGACACTACTGAAATCGAGGTACAGTTTGTCTCGATCTATAAAATTGTACCTTGGGTACAGTTGGATGGTACCCAGGTCGAACATGACCCAATAAGTGCTGCTTAGCCGATGATCCTACGCGAATTGACTCTCACTTGATTGGACAAAGCTGGGCAGGAGCCCCCAAAGAGCAATATGGTGTTAGGGGACTTTCTCTTGGTCTGAACTGGTGACCTTTTCTTACTGTGGCTGCGTTGGGGCTTTAACCACCAATCTTCTGAGTCCATTATGGTACACATTAACACCTAGGCCAGATTACAATCCCTGAACACAATTCTAATATCAACTGCAATATCCCTTTGAAGCCAAGGACAATAATACTTACTGCAAATGCCCAGATAATAACATAACCTGTGGACCACCAAGACCCCCCCCCCATTAATTAATGAATACAACACGGTTATGATTGCAACAACCTACCCACATTTACTACAGTCAGTTTTGATAGAACTGAACATTGCAGAAACTCATGTTACTGTTCCATTGTGTATTCTTCAATTATATGGAGTTTCTGTGGTGCTGTTAAAATCCTTACATAACTCTTGTTATTTGCAGCCAAGACGGAGCGCTAAGCCTCACGGCAAAAGAGATATCCCAGTCATAATATAACACATACAATTTCAGGACAAAGGAGATTTCTACTTCACTGAAAAATTGATTTCAGTGTACATTGTGCGAGTGCTATTGCATCAGTCACTGTACCCCATGCACAGTTAGATCTTAGTATCTTCCGAAACCGTTGCTCATATACTTTTCACACTATCTTGTTATACTGTACCACACATGCTGTACTTTGCTTGTCACTCATTGTGTAATTGAACAACATGTAATGCAAGGGCACAATGGGTAATCTGTCCCAACAGCTGAGCTGTTCAACAAGGTTAAGTCCTGCAGCCAGCTGGCAGCCACTATGGAATATTGCACTCACTTGTGGGAAAAGGAAAAACAAGCTGACAAGTGTGATAATCCGTGCAACTGTGCAAATCCTAAGGATCGCCTATTCTTGATTCATTTAATGCTGGATTTTGATGAAAGGTGACCAGTCAGCAGCCAGGAAAACTCCAGAAAGTTGGCTCGCTAGCTGTCGGGCTTGGTTGCCAGGCTAAAACTCACTATTGCACTGACATTGAAGTTAGCCAGTCAAGTTAGCATGACAATACTGTACTTAAGACATTTACTTTACCTTCATATTTGCAAAGATAAACCTCAGAAAGCTTGTAGCCCCATATAGCTTTGGTGTTTGTGCTGAAGAGTTCATGTATCTAGCAGCCACTAACAAGATAGATGGGGAGAGATTAATTGCACAGCCATTAATTTTAACCTACCCAGCCGCCTTGGAAAGCAGGAGTGTGAAAGGTTAACAGATAAAGTTGGGTATTGCAGTTGGGTGCCTGAATCTTCCTGTTTCATGAACATTTAATTGTGCAGAAGCGCTCTGCAGACATATTCTGAATATTCTGTGATCATCGCCCTATGCAACATCATCAGAACAGTCTCAGAATGCTGTGCAGTCAGAATGTTGCACCTTTGTTGACATTGTGTAACATGAACGTTCTTTGAAAATTCATACCAAAACGTTTAACCTGTAACATTGCCAGAACTTGTAAAGAACGTTACAAAATGTTATAGGAATGTTTCTTTTTTAACTGGGTTTACTGCACATAGTAACTTGTGATTCTGTTCTCCATACACAGCATCAAGCATCTTGCTATAATGCTCCCCATATGTTTCCCATGGTATCATTCTATACTTTACCCCATGTACTGCATGCAATATCTCGCTATACTGTGCTCCATAAAGTATTTATTGTATCTTGCTATACTTTATGCCTATAATACTATACAAAGTAACTTGCTATAGGATACTTGTAAAGGTCGGTAGTGAAGGAGGCCAGGAGCAGCGAATAGAGAGAACATAAGCTGCGAGTAAACAGTTCAAACACGGAGAACAACACAGACCAAACGCAAGAACTCGCGCCTCCAAAGGACGTCCAATAGTCCAATAGAACACCGGAGGCAAAGCGAGAAAGAAAAAGGGAGAAGAAACTCCAAAAATCAGAGAGTAGAAAGTCTTTCAAAACAAGATTTCTTCAGCTATAGTGCGTAGCTAAACGAAGACACTCTAGCGAAGGAGGCGTGCCGGACCTCCTGCTCGTATAGATTCTGGGGAAGCGCCGCCGCAGCTCAATCAACTCGATTATCCCAAGAAATGACATCGTCCCGGGACAAGAGCTACAAAGAAAAGTCCTAAACACATGCGCAAACATCCAGAACCACGACAATACTGTACACCTCTGGGTAAATCGAATCAGTTACAAAGTGCTAGGACACGATAGTGATAATTCCCACTGAATCTTTCTCCCAGAAAAGCGTGTGTATGCCTGGACCACTTGTTAGACTTACCTTTATAATTTTAAAAAACATTCAATTTGCACATCTCTTCGTTTCAGTACATATTTAAAACTGGAAATACTTTATATTTCTCTGTGATCTGCATTCTGTCCACGCCGTCGAATAAGAAGTGATTTCCTGTGTGACAGTGAAAAGCAAGGTGAGCTGTGAGGCTGTGGATTTACATCAGCTTGTTGTAGCCAGGTGATATGGAAGAGGCTGTATTTCAGGACTGGGCTAAGCACACTGTCTGCTTCGGTGTAAACAAAGGTCTTCCATTCTCAACACTGGGAGGGTTTGTCTCTTGCATTAATGGGACTGGAATGGTGAGAGAAAGTCTATCACACCATTACTAAGAATAGTTTCTATTTACATTGCTCACATTACAGATCTCACAGAATGAGCAGATGCTGGCTGGAGTAACTTCAGTCACACTGACCTTCCTCTATCTCACAGGCTGCCTGTATTGTATTGATCTGAGCTTGGCACTAATCTTCCAGGAGCTCGGAGCAGAAGAGCATTTGTCTTCTGCATTTCGCTGCCAATCCAGAGCAATTACCCTGAAGATGAGCATGTTTCCTGAGCGCTTGACCTTGCTCCTGCTTACAAAATGTGTGGCGGGTCAGTTATTTATGAGCAAAAGCGACTGTGCACAAAAATAGTAAATAAATATAAGGGAGTTTGTGAAATGTGAGAAACCAGCGCCGTTGTGGGAATTCGCCTCCAGCTGTGTGTCTTGCAGCCATCGCTCATACAGGAGTCTCTCAAGAACCCCTGATATTCTCATTTTGAAACGGAGAATATGAACTGCTGTGCTCAAATAGCATCTAAAAACTGATAAATCTTTGGAAGGAAGGCATTTTGGAGCAACTTATCAAAATTCTAAAGGTAATTGTATACTAGTGAGACATATGTTGACAGACATTTGAATATCGGATGGTACGGGCTCTATTATGGTTAAACAGTTTTTTCGACAACATCTGCGCAAACTGCCATCTCCACGGTAATTATAGCTATTTATTTACAGCCATAACCTTCCAATCTTGTTGTGAATATTACTGTACCAACATTTTACGTCTGGAGCGACCGCTGAACTTTGGCCATCCAGCGAATGAAATCATAAGATGGCCGAGGACCGTGTCTACAACATCATAAACATTCTCCAGGCACAAGACATCATCTAAAAACACTTTTTTTCTGTCTCTTTGACATCACTTCGGTCACCAGACACTGTCGTTAGACACGTCTCATGAGTTTTAAATGGCCTAAAGCCATATTTCAGAGCCTCAGTGCTCCTAATTACCAGTCTTGACTGTTTCATCCGCATTCATCCAACTGGCATCTTGGAATTATTCCACCTTAATAAAGTTTCAGAGGTTAAGGGGTATTGTGTGCAAACAGACCCGCTATTTTTCTTAGACCTGTGAGGTGCACTGAGATGTTTTTACTTACGTGTCACGTGATGGCACGCTTCACATAGCCTTATGTCATTGTTATAAGCCTGTCATTACCTCTGTGCTACACCGATTATGTCAGTGGTGTCGTGCCGCAGCTTTGCAAGCCATTAAAACAAGTTGCATCATATAGCAAGGCGAAGGCCGACTTCAAACAAAGTAAAGTTTGAAGACCGTCGCATGGGAGCGTTTTTCACATTTTGTGCGATGATGTGCCATAATATAGTGACGGGCACGTCTGATGCTGCGCGGAGATTTCCAGAAGGATCTGTGGGTGGAACACGGCCATGCAAAGGAATGCAAATATACAGCGCACATTTCCAAGCTCTCCGCAGAGCGATCAGGGAAGCTCAGTATGTGGTGAAATTATAGTTTGAAGGTGAGGAATCTGAAGTGGTTCTGGGAACAGTGCATAGAAACAGACACAGTGCCACACGAAGAGAGACAACCATTCTCTTCCTGAATAATTTGTTGTTTGTAAATTGGCAATATATTGCAGAGCGAAAGCCCAATTGTCAGTGAAAATAAAAAGATTGTATAAATGAGAATCCATTTGAACTACAAAGGTAAATGCATCTTTCATAGATTACATCAATGCTCTTAATGACTTTTGTTATACTACCACCAGTGTAACTTCCCTGAGTCAACTCAAGCTTTGTGAAAATATCTGCTACATAAAATATTGCACTGCCTAGGCCTACTATTCTGTCATGTGACTGACCCTTCAAAAAATGAAATTATAGTCATTTCATTTGTTTTTTTTCTGAATCGCAAAATAACATGCGATTTAGACAGTGCACGAACCCCATTCGATGTGTTCAGCTTTTCTTTGGAACGAAACAGTACTAATAATAGTCTGTCGTTTTCAAAAGAAAATAGGCACATAAGGGAATTGTTATTTGAGTTGTATTTATTTCCACTTTTCACAATACAGCTACATTAACTCTCCGGCAAATCGTTTGATGCTTTCTTTGTGGTCAGAAAATTGAATTTCTCAGGTCTTGATGGTCTTCGCATTCAGGCTGGTTTCACATAACGCCACCAAAAAAAAAACAAAAAAAAAAAAACACAGAACTGTCACTTATCTTGCTTTTTCACCACGTCATTATATGTTCTTGGGTAAAAGTAATCGCTACCTCATCGGTTGTATAGAAATGAATCCGGCCTTTTGTGCGACACAGAATAGCTTGTCTGCTGTGCGTCCTTTAATTTACTGAGGATTTCATTGCCCTGCCAAGATAGCTGATGGTTTGTCTTTCAGATTGTAATAGTATGGTTCTTCTATAGACTTTTTTTTTTCCTGTCTTTTGTGTTGATTTAATGTTGTTTCTTCATTCAGCCAAGCCCTGAAGTTAATATACTCGAACTCCACATAAAGCACAAATTCTCTGCTTCGATCTCAGCTTTAATTGTACATTGTATTTATTTCTACTCTGTGTTAGCTCAGCTACATTATTGCTCTTGTAAAATCCCCAAATGCCTGTTATTTCAGCGAGGCCTATATCTTTGTTGTTGTCAAAGCGTAAAATGGCATTTATAACCATATGCTTCTTCAGGAATACATATTTCAGCCTGGGTCTGCTCACTATCTTGCCAAGGAGAGCAAAGTGGTTTCCTGAGAACAATGTTAAAGTTAATTTTGCATTTGCTGATACAGTCTGGGAAGAAATGGTTCTAGAAAGCCATTTTTGTGATTTAAAAGAGGAACTGTGCCATGAGTTCTTTTTGGGGGGGTAAAATACTTCAATCTGGAAGCCTCCGCGCTTTTTATACCTACAGTGGCACAGAGTGTTCCATAAAGAACAAAAAATATTTCCTCTGTGGAGACGAGCCAAATTACTTTTTTTCCTGGGGATGCATAAAGAATAAATATTTTTAGAAAATGGTCGTAAACAAAAATAAAATAAAAATGCTTCGCAGCCTGTTTTCATGTCCCAGGATTTGTAGCAATGCAATTAAATGCATGGCCTTTGAGTAAATAAACCAAGGGTATTCACTCTTATCCAGAAAGGGTCGGTGAGGAACTGGCGTTCGTTCCAACCATGCAATTACACACCAGATTCCGCTAATCAACCCCTTTGCCACAGACATCGATAGGTAGAATGAGGTATGTAACTGGCTGCTTAAATGAAAGCCTAATCCTGACTGGCCCTTATTGGATAAGAGTAAATACCACTGAATTAAACCCCTTATTGGGATTTCAACCTGTAAGGACCTGCAGACCCCTTTTCTAGGTTCAGAGGCATTCAGGGAACCCCCATAATATGCTAAATTGAGGAGGGGTCGATCTGTGTTCTCCCCACCTGACCCAGTAACCCTGTGCGGACTCGTCACAGAACATCTGCCGAAAACCTTGGCTGTGTGCAATAAAGAGAGGCTGTAACCATCCAATAAGGTGTAGATGTTATAAATTTACGCTGAAACAAGGAGAGCGCGCTGTACATGTGTCGGCGAACTATAATGGTGCCAAACGCACTGTGAAATGGGCACTGTCCATTTTTCAAGGGTTAGTGTCTGGCTGTCTGAGAACGCTGAAGTGCATCGCCTGTAAGTGACTGAGGCAGGCACTTAGCTAGTCCCAAAGCAATAAATTATATTTCTCTCCTTATCTGAAGAGAGACCCGGAATCTTCCGGCCAGCTTCTGCCGAGGAGCAGCGGCGACAATTATTCCGAGGCAAAATCCTGCCCTCAACCTGAGAAGGTGTGCAGAGTTGAAAAAGAAAATATGTCAAAATGCATGTGAAATTGTTCAATAGCGTAAAGCACGTACGTGTATGCATTTCTATATATGTGTGTTTGTATGTGCGCGCTCCTGCATGTGCTTGTGTGTGCGTGCGTGTGCATGTATGTGTGTGTGTGTGTGCGCATGCAAGCTCGTGCCGGTGCATGTGTGTTTTTGTGTGTGAGCACACACGTGTTTGCGTGTGTACGCGTGCGTTCGTGTGCGCACTTGTGTATGTGAGTTTGTGTTTGTGTATGCATGCATATATGTGTGTGTCTGTGTGTGTTTATGCACGAGTGTGTATGTGTGCATATGTTTGTGTGTGGTGTGTGTGTGTGTGTGTGTGTGCATCTGTCTTTCTTTCTATCTGTAATGCATTTGTGTATTCAGTATAAAAGACAAATACCCATATTGGATGGTTATCAAAACAGTGGGTTGTGTCTCTCTGTTCAGATGTTGTTCTGTATGTTGTTTAACTTGTGGCAGGTGAACTGGTTGTATATGTGAGAGGAAGAAGTTCATTATCCATCTCCCATATTAGATACCCAAACAGTAGACTTCCTCTTAGTGAATACCAACTGGGTCCCTATAGACATATCATCCTGCCCGCTGTAAGAATGTTCCAGTTTTTATTCGCAGGAGGTGAACAACTTTGTCACCGCTTCGTTTTATCGATCCTTTGGAATTGCGGGGAAATTTTCCTGTGTTCGAGCACTCCCAATTCCACAGCTTATATATCCTGTGACTCGGGGTTCTTCCATTACGCGTTAAGAGGTGATTTCTTGGCATATATATTGCATTTTCCCTGTCAGAGAATTTCCAGTTTATGGCCTCTGTCAGCTCTGCTGCTGAGATTTATACGCCACAGGCTTAAAAATGTTATACTTGATAAATACCCCTACAGCAAATCACACTTCCCAGCCTGGACCTGAAGCTCTGAGGAAAATCACTGATAGCAATGAGGAAGAAGTGGAAGCGGATTGTGTAGTGTACTCATTTTCATGAGCTTAAAGTTTAAGTATGAATACATTTGCTGTTTTTTTTTCTTCTTCTGTGGTACTACCAGGAATGACATCACTCTTATAGAAAAAAAGTCATATTTAAAGCAGCCAGCCATGTAAATATTTATTTATACAATGTTGATGCCCAGCCAATGCAGGAGTGGAGTAGGTGGGGGGGGGGGGGTGGGGGGTGGGGGGTGGGGGGGTGGGGGGGGTCATAAATCCAAAATAATGAACACATACTTCTGTGGACACATAAAGTGCATTTCATAAGTGTTTGGACAGTGAAGGTTGGACTATAAAATGTGCTGTAACTCCAATATCGCTGACATAACATGAATGTAAATACCTGCAGATTAAAGTTGACAATCTCCACGCTCACCTCGTTGGCTATTCATTGTTTGCTGATCTAATATTCAGAAATACAGTGCATTTATTGTTTTTTTATCCCTGTTCTCTCAGCTTATTCTGTGTATTAAAAAATAACTGCAAAAAAGAAATTGTTCTGAAATAATGAGACACAGATATTCATTGGTTACTCCAATCAGTAAAGATTCATGAGCCTCCTTTTCAAATAGCGTAACTCATTGTAGTAGATTTAGGTGCGTGAACTTGGTGTATCTCAGTTTGCCACTGTACATATTTCTATAGAAATGCTTTAACTATAGATTATGTTTAGATGCTGACAGTAGGTACATTGTTTCCTGCGCAGCACTAGAAGTCAGGTGTTTTGTTGCAGTTGTCAGCCTTTTTTTAAATTTTAGTATCATGCAGTGCCCCAGCGCGCCATTTAGAATTTTCTAGAAATGTTGAGAGGTTAAAAATGGAAACACTCAAACCCAGCAATGCACAGAAGTAATGACTGTCGCTCTGTTTAAGGGCTTCTGGGCCACGATTGAGCGCTTCTGAGTGAAGGGATGTTTCTGAGAGTCAGAGGTACAAACCGAGAGACATAGTAAGTGAATGAGAACAGGTCTTGCCCTCGGAGTTCCTAATTCCCACCTCCTGTGAGCTCCTGGTCTCTCCTGTGCTCACTGCACCTGTACTGTCTCCCGACCTCGGAAATGTGACCAACGGCTCCTGACAAATATTTCTTCTGTGATTTGGGTTTTCTTTGCGGTAGTCTCCAAAGTCTACCCCGCACGGTGTACAAAATTAACAACAACCCAAAAATGTTACTCCTTATCCCTTCTGCGCAGATTGAGACGCTGCCGTCCGTAAATTCCAAAATTTTATTGTACAATAATTCTATAATTGAAATCCCAAATGTCTTGCTTCACTGGCAAAATTTTCCAGAGTCTGTGTGACACAGATACTGAATTATAAAGCCTAGAATAGGCTCGTCCGCAACAGGAAAAATTGGCGATATTGGTATTCTCCGCAAGGGGGTTAACTGAATTCATGATTGCATTGCAGAATGAAAGGTGTGAATGTTGAATACCCGGGAGCATGATGACCTGGATTTAAAAAAGATGCGAGGCCCTTTGCTGTGTACATGGTAAGGAAAAGGTTTGTGTACATGGTAAGGTTTTGGTTGGGCCAAAACCAGCTAGCGCTGTTGAAGGTGAATGGACTGTATATCATTGCGTATTCATCTTGGTTTTCCATTTAATTGCTGTAATATCAGTCATGCCGCAAGTAATCAGTGGGTCTTTAGGTAAACTATTTGTGGTTTGAGCATTGATTTTATTTTATTTTTTAACCTTTATTTCTTTTAAATAAGGACATATCAAGACAATTTTAATGTGAATAATGTTGTTTTATTCAGTGTTCTCATCAGATACTGCTCTTTCTGCAAACTCTTTTCAGGATGATGCAGTGCCTTATTTGAGTACGTTGTGTAACTGTGATTTTATTGTCAAAAGGGAAAAAGGCACACAGGGTGGCATTTTTGAATGTAATCTGGTGGAAATGCACCCTGTGGTCTATTCAACCTTTATTGGACACTGAGCTAAGTTAGTGAGCTACTTTGTGTATGTGTCTGTGTGCATGCGTGTGTCTGTGCGTGTCTGTGTGCATGCGTGAGTCTGCGTGTGTTCATGTGTGCGTGTCTGTTCCTGTGTGTATGTGTCTCTGCGTCTGTGACTGTCTGCGTGCATGCGCGTGTCTGTGCGTGTCTGTGAGCATGCGTGAGTCTGCGTGTGTTCATGTGTGCGTGTCTGTTCCTGTGTGTATGTGTCTCTGCGTCTGTGACTGTCTGCGTGCATGCGCGTGTCTGTGCGTGTCTGTGAGCATGCGTGAGTCCGCGTGTGTTCATGTGTGCGTGTCTGTTCCTGTGTGTATGTGTCTCTGCGTCTGTGACTGTCTGCGTGCATGCGTGTGTCTGTGTGTGTCTGTGAGCATGCGCGAGTCCGCGTGTGTTCATGTGTGCGTGTCTGTTCCTGTGTGTATGTGTCTCTGCGTCTGTGACTGTCTGCGTGCATGCGCGTGTCTGTGCGTGTCTGTGAGCATGCGTGAGTCCGCGTGTGTTCATGTGTGCGTGTCTGTTCCTGTGTGTATGTGTCTCTGCGTCTGTGACTGTCTGCGTGCATGCGTGTGTCTGTGCGTGTCTGTGTGCCTGTGCATGCGTATGAGTCTGAGTGTGCGTGTGCGTGTTTGTGCGTGTGTCCGTGTCCATGTGTTTGAATCTGTTTGTGCTTCTTTGTGTATGTCTGTGCTGGTGTGTGTGTGTGTGTGTGTGTGTGTGTGAGTGGTAATGGAGGTACAGACCTACAGGAGGTAGATGGAGTGCTGGTGTAGAGCTGCAGACTATAGTTATGAATAGAATGCAGGCACATGCAGACTCTCCGCTGCGATGCTAACTGTGCTCAAGAGCCTGGTGTGAGGAGGAGAGGAGGGGTCACCTGCCCTCAGATAAACTCACAGCCTCACTAATAATGAACATGTAGTGATGTCACACTGGTTCCTTTATTCACTACTGAGCCAGTTTATTTTGTGTTTTTTGTTATTAGACCAGTTTGTAATTCAGGGGGTTATAACTATCAGCATGTTTGTCTGGAAGTCCTTCTGTCCTTCAGTCTTGTAAAATTTTTATTAAAGTGACCTATTCTAATCACCTTTGGACCGTCTTCGTCCGTCATGCGTCCGTAAGCAATTAACATTTTCAACTTCTTATCAGAAACTGCTGATTCGATTTGAATAAAATTTCGCAGGAACCTTCCTTGGTCAAATATGCACCAAAATTGTGAATTATATGATGCTCACTGACAGGGGCTCTGAGGGGCGGGGCTAAAACTGCTCAGTACATTTTCGACTTCTTCTCAAAAACCGCCGATTCGATTTCATTGAAATTTTGCAGGAACCTTCCTTGAGCAAATACGCACCAAATTTATGAATTATATTGTGCCCACTCCCAGGGGCTCTGAGGGGTGGGGCTAAAACTGTTCAATACATTTTTGACTTCTTCTTAGGAACCGCTGATCTGATTTCAATAAAATGTAGCAAGAACCTTCCTTAGTCAATTATGCACCAAAATTGCGAATTATATGGTTCCCACCCCCAGGTGCTCTGAGGGGCGGGGCTAAAAGTGGTCAATACATTTTCAACGACTTCTCAGAGGTCAAATATGCACCAAAAATGTGAATTATATGGTGCCCACCCCCAGGTGCTCTGAGGGGCGGGGCTAAAAGTGGTCAATACATTTTCAACGACTTCTCAGAGGTCAAATATGCACCAAAAATGTGAATTATATGGTGCCCACCCCCAGGTGCTCTGAGGGGTGGGGCTAAAAGTTGTTGAATTGGCTGAAATTTTCAAACTCTTCTTCTCCAGACCCAGGTACGCTGGAAAACCGTACTCTTCATAGATGGGAGGATCTTGAGGTGCTTTATCAAAATTGTTCATTTTATGGCCCCCAGCCTCCATGTTTTCCCCTGGGGATGAGGTGAAGTTTACTATACTTTATAAAGGAAAATGATGAGCAAATATTTGGTTCATTCACATCAATAACATCAGTTTTTATACAACTCAAGTGACCGTTAAGGCCCATGGGCCTCTTGTCAATAATTAATGAACATATCATTTTTATCAAAAATTAATGATCACAAACTGAAGAATCGCACAGTATTTTTTCACAAAAGTTTCTGCAAGCAACAAACAAGTGCTGGAATGCTGCCTTTTTGCTCATTTCTAATACTCATTATGATTGGCCACATGTTGGTGCTATAACAGCAAACGTTACATTTTGGCCTATAACTTTTGAATTGTTGGTGTCAGAAACCTTTTTTTTCTGGATTCTGTGGGTCCCAACGAATATAGCCTATCTATACATATCACGCCCATTTGCGAATGGGCTCATTTTCTGCCATTTTTCATTTTCAGTAAAACCTTCTAATCCATCTCTTTCCACACTGTGTGACCAATTCACCTTAAATTTGTTTTGCATCATCTTCAGACAAAGATTATTTAATGATATATGCAAAATAATTGCTACATTAAAAAATGTGGCTGCAATAAGGCGATGAATTTAGCATGTGTTGTCGCCTGGTAAAGTGAGCTCTAGCTCCTGAATGCAATGACCAGTCATCTCTAAACTTGAGATCCTTCATCTACAGGCTGTTAAATTCAAGCTTACCAAATTTGATTTAAATCTGTCCATAGGTTATGGTATAGCAATCAAATAATCATGACTCCAAACCAGCTGCCCAATCAGATTTAGCCCACTAACTTATAAGTGCAAGGTTATTTTGCGAACAAGATGGCTGCCATTAGCCAATCACATTTCACCATCTCTTCTACTCTCTGAGCTATGAAACTTTACAAGATTATTACCAACCGAATTAAATTTGAATTTTGCGGGGGCTGGAAATATGGACCGTGTCCTGATGGCTCTTGTTCCATACCATTCTTTCAATCAACTTATTAGGAGAGAACCAAAAATACCCAAAATGCTCATGTTTAGCACAGTGGCATTTGCCATTATCATTTACCACAGGCATCAGAAGCTATGATTATTGATCATGTAGCCCATATTGAAAAAGTAAAACAGTCTTCGGTATTTTGATCCATATACCTGATTTGCTAAAGAGTACAGAGCTTCACTTAGAGACATTTTTTGTCAGAGCCCTGGGCTTCTGTGCTATGTTTCTCAGAGCTCGGACAGAGAAGGGGACACTGGCTCTCTCTGGCTGGGGGGGGTTCTCCTGTGAGAGAGGGCGGTAATGGCCGTCCGTGTCCTGGGTTGCTGGGTGTAAAGATGAGAAGGCAGTGCTGGAGGACTGCAGGCCGTCCTTGGGCTCTCCCGCTGACGGCTGCATGTAATTGGACGGCCGAGCGGCAGACTGGGCGGACTCATCAGGCTCTGGTTCTTTTAACAGGAAGCTGTCAGAGCTCTGAGTTAGGGGATGTCACTCACACTCGTACGCGCTCACACACATGCTCATACACATACACACACACACTCGCATGCACACACACACGCGCGCCCGCGCAGGAAGCTGTCAGAGCTCTGAGTTAGGGGATGTCATTCACACTCATACGCGCTCACACACACACGCTCATATACACACACACACACACACACATACACATATCCTTACACGCGCACACACACACACACACACACGCAGAAAGCTGCCAGCGCTCTATGTTGGCTACACACATGTACACATACACCGGCCAGCCGCAAGATTAAAAGCACCTGCCTTATATAGTGAAGATCCCCTTTGTGCCAGACGAGTTCTATCAAACTGATGTCCCTTGAATTTCCAAAATCAGGGTTTCCCAGCAGATCACGCTCCAGAGTGTCACACTCTGTCCGCCAGCGTGTCGTCTCCCCTCAGTGCGTCCTGATGCCATCTCTTCCCAGGTTAATACTGCACACTTACCCTGCCGAAGCACATGATGTCAAAGAAAATTGGACTCAGAAGACCAAGCGACCTTCTTCACCTGCTCCAAGGTCCAGTTTTTGAACTCAGGTGCCCATTGGTCGTACTTTTAAAGGTGGACCAGGTTTAGAGTGGGCACTTCAGTTTGACTGGTCTGCAAGATAAATAGTGCAATACACTGCAGGGTATGATGCACTGTGTGTTGTCACACATTCCTCATGTAAATATTATTGAAATTCTTAGTGACGTGCCCCGGCCGCCCTTCTGTCGGTTTGTACCAGACGGGATAGCCTTCATAGCCCTTGTGTATTGATGAGCTTTGAGCACCCAAAGCCGTGTAAGCAGTTCATGGTTTTCCTATCTTTGGACCACCGTCAGTCGTTACTCACATTTGCTGACAGGGAGCACCCCAGAAGTCTCGCCTCTTCAGAGATGTTCTGACCATCTCATCTGGCCATCATGATTTGGCTCTAATCAAAGTCGTTCAGCTCCCATTTCTCTCACATCCAAAACAATGAAACCAAGAACCGACTGTTTGCTTACCATCGAAGATCTGTCTGCTGACCTTGACATTTGCTGTTGTTATGAGATCATCTATGTTATTCGCTGTGATTGGTTTAAAGGTTTTGGCTCGTCAGTGTACAGTATATGCATACACACATACTCACACACGACTCACACATGAAGACTCCGATGCATGCACACACACTCTCCTGCTCTCACTTTCATTCACACACTCATGAATGCAAACACACACACACACACACACACACACACACACACACACACGTCCACATGCATAAACAAACAGGTTAATGCCACACACAGTCAGACTTATGCCCACGCACACACACACACACACACACTCACACAATACACCGGAGGCTATTCATGTATGCTCTTGCGATGGTTAACCAGGCTGTTGAAGGCCCTGGTCTTCTCCAGGCTTGTTCTCTCTGGCTTTGTAAAAGGCCCTCGCTGGGTTTGGAGGAATGAAGATCGCTGGTGTTTTATTACCACAGAACTGATTCAAACTCCTCATAAATTATCAGGCCCATTAAGATTCCGGAGCGGCAGCAAATCAGTGTTGATTTAAGTTTTGTCGGGCGATACATCACGCCCATTTTCAGACAGCCTGACCGCTCATTGCCAACAAATTCAACACGTAGGTCCTGATTTACTGACCCCTTTACCATGAGAAAACGTCTTGCTTAAGCAAAACTAACAGCATAACCAATGATTGATGCAAAACAAATACCACGACCGATCATTGGTCACAATATCGATTTTGTGTGTGCTAAAAGGTTCCGCACACGCTGAAGGACTCTGTAAATCAGACCAATCTTACTTTACTTCTTTCTTACTCCATCAGGCGAAGGATTCTCGGTGCCTTATTTTTATTAAGTCATCATTGGGAAGATAAGTCATGCTTGTTGGGGGCCCAATGCAATCGCTTATTTCCTGTTCCTCCTTTGTTTGTTTCTGCACTTCCTGCCTTTAGTCTTTTATGGAAATCACGTGCTTTCTGAAATCATCGCGCAGATTCCGAGCTGTCTGCGATGTGTTCGAAAAACTGGAATCTGAAGTCCCTCTCCGACATGTCGAGTAAGGACGGACGAGGCTGACCCTCTGCGGAAGTGTTTTATTTTTCGGCAGCGTGCAGCGTATCGTGAATCTAGCCCTACACATCCGCGCGAGATCTACCACGCCTGTAACCGGTGTCGCTCTGAGTTACTCTGGAAGGAGCGAGGACATGGCATCTCGCTCATTCGTGCTTCTTCTTATTTTACACATGCACTGACCTCTTTCCTTTTTTTTGTGGCTCATCAACACCCTCCCACTTCGGAGGAGGTAGATTTGCTTAATTTTATTTCCTTTTCAAATAAGTGACCAGTAAGGGCAAAGAAAATTGATGACGCAAATACCAATAATCATAATCCATCATCAATAATCAGTCAATAATTCTCAGCAATCATAATCACAAGGATAGCAATATTTAAACACAAAAAAAAGAAGGATCAGGAGAAAGGATGAATAAGCCGGCCTTCGTGACGACATATAAACAAACAGGCAGTGCAAAAACACCTAAGATTACACAAGGACCCATATGAGAGCAGGAAACACAGAGCTGACAGACATAGAACAGTAAGACATAAATCTTTTTTTTCCTCCTTTCCTCCATGATGGGTGGGGCTAAGAGCGAGAGAAGCAAGGACAGAAGGAAAGGTAGGAGGGGTGTGAAAAGCGATTGGCCAATTGAATGTAAACATGAATGTATACAATGAATGCATAGATACTCGCCGCCAGAATTGCATTCACTTCACACCAAGTGCTTATCTTGGGTTAGTGAGCTGCGGTAGCAATTATTTTTCCTTGATTGGGGTGAAGGAGAGCACAACTGCATTTGTTAAAAAATTACGACTCTATAGATGCCGTTTAATTGCATAAGATATTGACTTTCAGGATGATCTTCTGAACGCCTGCAATTTGCTCGCGTGATTACGATGAAGTCTCAGTTTCGCGAGCTCTCGCTCTCTCCATCCGCGAAAAACAAACAGAAACGCTAATTGAAAATAGGCCTCAGTCGGTTGAAGCGAGTGGCTTCACAGTGTCCTCTGTAAATGGGGAGCGGGTGGGGTATTGGCGGTACTGAGTAATGAGGCTGGTGCTAAAATTCCCAGGCTTCATCTCGGGGATGCCTCCTGCATTTTAACGACCCGCAAGCCACCGGACACCAAAGAGGCCGAAATCGCGCCAGCGGCCAATTTACACGGGAACTGTCTGTGAGCTCTGATATGTCATATTTAATGCATACAAATTCCACACAAAGAAATGTCTGCAAGTATGTAGATAAAGACGCATTTTTAAAGGGCCAAATTTTCTTCGCTTTTCGATGTAACTGTGCTATTAACCCCTAGAGCGCTTAATACAAATAGTGTTTCTCAATTATTTCACCCCTTAAGCACTGAGCCTCTTTTTTGAAAATGGCAAGCCCAAAATTAAATGAGTATAAATGATTATGTCTCTGCGACTGCTTGGTCCATTTGAATAATATTGGTATCGTAATAAAGGTAAAACCATTTGGGATTTCATACCTGGTGTAAAAATCACTATATATGTCACTGAGTCAGAGTAAATGGAGATGGAACACAGTGTAAATGAAAGATCTCATTTTGCACCAAGCAAAGTTTCACTTCGATCCCTTGTAAATTTGTTGAGTTGCAGCCAGAAACCTCAAAAAATTACTGCACAGAATCTCATTATTATCTGTGCCGAAGTTTATTCTGATCAGGTCAATCAGAACAAAATAAGAGAGGCATGTCTAGGTGGCCTCTCCATTTTGGCAATGTAGGTACCTTGTGATCCATTTCATATTTCTTACATACCAAGCTGTAAAACCCATAAGATTTCACTTATATGTCACTACAGGCATCCATTCCATCCAAATACAACATTTTTTAATTTTTAGAATAAAAAAAAAATGTTATTATTTCTGCCAGTTTTGTTGCCTATACAATTTCCCATTCAAAGATAATACATACAATGAAAATTAAGTTTGACTCCACTGGAGCATATTTATTAAAAAAAAAAACAAATAAATAAAATGATAAATACAAAGGCAATGTGAAAATATGTTAAAGAAAAGTAAGAATAACAAAAACCCCAGCGATTATTTGTAGAAGGCAACTGTGATTATTTCCAATGAATAAATAAATAAACAAATAAATAAATTAAAAAAAGGCACCTCGATCAGGAATCGTACCTTCAAAATTTCCTTTCAGCAGCGCAGCATTTTATCCAATAGGCTGCGCCAATCGACAACAGTCTATGGTCAAATTGCCCATTCAACGAATGGGTAAGGAAAATACGTAGGCTACTGTACTGTTGTAGGCTCAGTATTTGTGCGGAATAGTGCAAAGATTCTGTCAGAAAACGACTTTGAAAATGAATGTTGAATATTTAGCGGATAATTATTCGGACAATACCTCAAACAAACTAGTTATGAGTTTATATTGTCGCGCTATTCAAGAACATTCATTGTGTCCCGTGGACTCAGCTTGACGCACTCGGAACGCAAGGCTGTAGCTCAGGCTAGGTTTCTGCCATTAAGGTGGTTTAGAGTTTGTTAGAATCATCTGGACTCATACAATCAAATTCCTACCGGCATAGTCTTCCTGACAGCATCACAAGCCGATCTCAGAAAGAATAGTACATTGCAAAGAGGCGGAATGCTACGGAGCTGAGATATTTGAAGCAACGCCCTGGGAAAGAACATGCTAGGATCCCGACAGATCTAGTTTCGTTATAACGCGAACACATTGGGCTAACAATAGCAAGTGCAGATTTAACCTCGAGCAGTTTTATTATTGCAAAATATCAAAGGTAAGAATGTTTTCCTGCTCATCTCTGTGGACTGTAGTGTATGCCTGCTGTTCTTTCAATGTGATGTCGGTTTAAAATGACAGGGCTCATATTGTTGCATTCTGTGGACTTTCCTCTTTTATTTGAGGTATCGTTTATTTATGCATAGCACTAATTCAGCAGAAATCTTGGCGATTCAGCGCTGATATGATTTTATCCTATGTTCTGCTGCATGCTTTTTTACTAGCTTGGTGCTTGAATTGTGTTCGGTTGAGGTAAAAATGGTTTACATGAGCTTTGGCCGAGTTTCTTCGTGAAATGTGGATATGCCACTTGACAGTGTCGCGATTTGAAAAAATGCTGTATTAATAATGCGTAATAACCGTCCCAGGTACCGAGGTTCTTAAGGATCTCAGTTCTTAAGGGGTTAAGATATCAAATTCAAAGCTTGTTGAAAACCTATCATGTGGTGACTTGATTAAAAGAGCTCCCCTGCTTGAGCTCTTTTAAACAAGTTTCCACTTGATAGGTTTTCGACAGCACAAGAATTTAATTAATAATTTTCTAAAAATTTATTTCAGCTCTCTAAAAGTTAAAATGCAGACTGTCAGCTTTCATTTTGGGGCCCTTAAAACCATATTGAACCTCACTGCACTAAACTACCCAATTAGAAACAATGATTGAGTGATGTCAGAAGTTTCCTAGTAGCCTCTATCCTGAGAAGTTTAGCTAGTGGAGCTGTAATATACTCCATATTCACTGACTTCATTTAAATCGCAGCAATGTAAAAATGGATACATCCCATCCTACTGAGGTTTATATTTTAGGTGTTTCAGGAAGAAGAAGAGGCAGCTGTGATTGGTTACTCCTGTGTTATGGTCACCTCCTGGGTGTTAGCACGGCAGCTTCTCAAATCTTTGTCTCAGAGATCACACTGGCCCCCTACTGCAGTACGGAGCACTATAAATAAAGCCTGTGAATCCGCAAAGGTATGAACTAGTAAAGAACTGACACAAGAAATAATTATTTATACACGTTAAATTATGTAGCACATTTTACATCTGTTTGATACACTGCCTGCTACCACTGCATGTGTATCGTGAGTGCTATTTATATGGAAAAGTTCTGGCAACCCAATTACTGGTAAAATTGTCCATTTTTGTACAGCGAGTGCACGCCTTGTCCCACATGCGGAAAGTAGACCCAGCAGGTGAAGGCAGCCCCACGTCTGCCCCTGTTTCTGAAAGTGGGCCAGGAGCCTGACGATTGGACGGCGGGATGACAGGCGCTCAATCACTGCTCCCTCCCGCCGATAATGAGGCGGGTGTAGATCGCACTGACCGAACAAAAATGCAGTGATGCACAGGACTGATGTACACATGTACTACGTTAATGAAAATAGACTGATGTACAAGACTCATGCACACATGTACTACATTAATGAAAATGCAGTGATGCACAGTACTAATGCACTCGTACTACATTAATGAAAATGTAGTGATGCACAGTACTAATGTACACGTGTACTACATTAATGAAAATGCAATGATGCACAGTACTAACATACATGTGTACTACATTAATGAAAATGCAGTGATGCACAGGACTGATGTACATATGTACTACATTCATGAAAATGCAGTGATTCACAGTACTGATGTACACGTACTACATTAATGAAAATGCAGTGATTCACAACACTGATGTACACGTACTACATTAATGAAAATGCAGTGATTCACAACACTGATGTACACGTACTACATTAATGAAAATGCAGTGATTCACAGTACTGATGTACACGTACTACATTAATGAAAATGCAGTGATTCACAGTACTGATGTACACGTACTACATTAATGAAAATGCAGTGATTCACAACACTGATGTACACATGTACTACATTAATGAAAATGCAGTGATTCACAACACTGATGTACACATGTACTACATTAATGAAAATGCAGTGATTCACAACACTGATGTACACATGTACTACATTAATGAAAATGCAGTGATTCACAACACTGATGTACACGTACTACATTCATGAAAATGCTGTGATTCACAGGACTGATGTTCACATGTACTACATTCATGAAAATGCTGTGATTCACAGGACTGATGTTCACATGTACTACATTCATGAAAATGCTGTGATTCACAGGACTGATGTTCACATGTACTACATTAAAGAAAATGTGGTGATGCACAGTACTCATGCTCCACATTCAGGAAAATTTATTGATTTATTGACATTTATTGATGCACGGAGCTGTGAATGCGGGGAACAGACACAAGCACTGACTGCAGTGAAGGGGCAAAAACAGATTTATTGAAGCTAAGATCGGGGTCAGACAGTTCAGGACAGTGAAGAGTGGCCGACTCACAGCACAGACTGGGAAATCTTCATTAGAGCTGAAGTACAAGCCAGAGGACGAATGCCAAATGGTAAGACTGCCAAGCCAAGGAGAGGATAGAACCATAAGGTGTGGAATCAGCCAGAATCGAGTGCAAAAATGTAAAAAAAAAAAAGTCAATACACAGGGGACAAGGCAGACTTGAAAACTGTGGACAGAAATAAATCAGAAGTGGGAGAATAAACACTAGAAAAAAACAAAGGCTCGCAAGTGACTTGGAAAAGGCAACAGACTCGCACAAACAAAATAGAAATTCTGGGCTATATGAAGGGAACGATAACAAAGGCGAAACTCAAATCAGGGGCGTGAGAAGTAGGAATCATGATTAAGGGCAGGGCTACAAACAACAGAATCAAATGAGACCATCATCGTGCAGAACAAGGGCTGGTGCGTAAATGCTATGAAAACAAAGACATGGAACAGACATGGAGAATGGAACTAATCATTCAGAAAACAGAGCAATACATAAAATAATAATTACCCTGACAACTTAATACAGAAAAAAAAAACTGTAATTAACTGGAAAAATGAAATAAACGGATACGTGGTACACCGATGCGAATATGCAGTTGCGAGGCAGGTATGGCGAGAGGCCGGGACCTAATCAAGGACACAGGTAACAGGTGAAACACAGGGGTACGGAGCACGAGAGGGCCTGGCTACAGATGGGGAAATATGGAACAATCAAGTAAACAGCAGGGAAGGCGAGAAAGAGGGGACATGGGGAAAAATAATGAAACTAAATTATATTAGTAGAACAATGAAACGATTTTCAAATAAACACATGATCTAAATAAGACATAACTAATCACAACTATCAGAATGGCAGCACTGACAGGTACTAATGCAAATGTGTACACATTCATGAAAATACAGCAATTCGCTCATTTCTAATGAGTAAGACTTTCTGTGCCACTATTTCAGTCCAGAAGTCTGCTATCGCATCAAAAAAGCTGGTTAGTTGGGACTTTTGGTGCTAGTAGTTCAGTGACCCGAGACACTTGAAAGGCTTCTGTTGGAACTATTTGGACATAAGTGTCACTTCTCGCTGAAAACGAGTGACAACTAAAGGTTTTTTTTTTTCAAATCGTAAAACAAATTTTGAACTAGTGCAACCAAATATCCAAATAGTGTTGACAAAGACTGAACTGGAAAACTAACACCTGATATCAAGTACACCTAGTTAATGTTCAAAAACCTTTCCATACTGCTGTTATGTTGCAGTCGTAGTAATAGTCATATTATTAGTATTAGTAGTAGTTGTACTGGATGTTGTATTATTATTATTATTATTAGTAGTAGTAGCAGTAGCAGTAGCAGTAGTAGCGTAAGATGATGTCAAACACCAGTGCCTCTGGTAGTAAAGCTCTTGCCCATTCAGAGTAGCCTACTCAGAATGCCAGACGTGGTGCAGAAGTGTTATTGGGAATTCAGTCATGGTAGGAGCTCTCTCACATGGGCTGTTGTCTCTTTTCAAACCTGACTCAACAGCTGCAAAACACAGCTTTGATTTTTAGTCTTACTCATATCTTCTCTTCTTATTCTTTTTTGGCATCGATTTGGTGTGTTCTATTTCAGGATGTTGAAAAGTGAACTTTCCAGTCAGCTCTGCGGCCTCCGCTCTCAGCGAGGTGTGAAAGCTGCCAGTATATCACCGTGGGGGACCGCTGATTGGCTTAGCCCTCACTGTAGGGGAATGCTGATTGGCTCAGGTTCTCGGCTTTGGGAGAGCGATTTTCTCAGAGCTTTGATGTGGTTATAGGGGAAAACGCATCACTCCTCCTCTAATGTAATACACATCAGGCTTCCTGTGCTTCAGGGAATCCGAGAAGGCAACTTCGCTGCGTCAGGAGCCTGAACAGTCGTAGTGACTTCCAAAAAACTGTGTGTGTGTGTGTGTGTGTGTATGTGTGTGTGTGTGAGTGAGTGTGTGTGCGCACACGGGAATGTTTTGGCGTGCGTGCAGGCATGCGGTCTTGTGTGCGTGCGTGCGATTTTGTTTGGAAATGAACATTTGGTGAATCGGGTTGGAAGGACCGACTGTGCATTTCTATATCAACTGTACGAGTTCCAGAGAATCGTCCTGACACTCATTGACAAATGCATTGCGATTATTTATGTTAATTTATGGGTGTCAATTGCTCATAAGCTTCCAGAGAAACGGCCGACTGCAGATTACTTATAAATGACGGGCTTTGGGATTTGATTCACAGTCATCATTTAAAACCGCTGACAGTCAGTGAGTCTATCACGTCATTATGGGAGGATATGGATTGGCTATCTTGAACAGGATGCGAACATACCACCAGCGACTTTGAAGAACTGGCGTCTGATGCCAAAGTTTTAAAAAATGAGTGGAGTGAATTGCACGCAGCCAAATCCCCGTTCGCTCCTGAAAGTGGGTCAGAGAGGAAGTGGAATTTGTGGTGTAACAGCGCAGACTTGTGGCGGGTCTAAAGAAGTGCACCAAGCTCGTGCAGAGAAAACGGCTTCCCAAAATCCGCCCGCCTCATTTTTAAATATATTGTACTCCCTCGCGAAGAGAAAGGCAAATAAATTATTTGCGCATGCAGGGGTAAGGGAGAAAAGAAGAGCGCCGCACCTGAAATTTGCATGACCTAAAAATACCTTCCGTCCGTCAGACGCTCATAAATCATACACGGACAGTGGGTCCCAAGACATCCTGCCCTTTATTCACAAACGTGATAAATTGATCCTTGCTCAGCCAATAAAAGTGGCGCAAGGCAAAGCTCTAAAGGTCCCTTCTGCAGATTTTAGCAGATTTTCAGAAATGCTCAAAGAGCACTCTACTTCTTTAAGTATACAGAATGTAGTGTTCATTTTTAATATTTTTGAAGTGTCTTGGTGAGATTTCATGTAACATTTTGAAGTGAGATGTGCAACCCCTGTTCTGCATCTACAAAACCCTTGGGACTTGAGATCCCAGAAGTGCTTGTTATTTTGGAATGGCCAGACTAATTTGCAGAACCACGAACACAGAGGCTACTGTCTGACTGAAATCAGTTCCAGTAGGTAAGCGTGTACATAAGTGAATCCTTTTGTCCTGAACTTCACCCTCAGAATAAAATGAGACTGTCTTTGATTTGCATTAAACATTTGAGACCCTGATTTATCCATTTGTGTAGTCAATCTGCTCTACATTGAGAGCTAAAATTTGTTCAGGGCACCCTCTCCTTCGAGTGTCCTCAGCCAGACCCACAACACCTCAAGCACACATGATACAGCTAATCCAACCATCAACAGAATTACAGAGTGAGCTTGAGATGTACTTGCTTTGGGTATCAGAGGAAAGGACTGGGAATCCCTGGGCTAGATCTGCCATTCATGAATACGCTATGTTCATTTTTAGGGTAACTTAACTCCTGTTGGTTAATAGCCTCTTGACAGGACAGTCTAGTCTACGTGGCAGTTCTTACTGAGAATGGAGATGTTATTCAAAAGAGTGACACTCCACTCAATATTTTCAATTTTGAAGATTATGCGAAAAGTCCAGATGTCAGGAAAAAAGATAATAAATAAATAAAATCCTGTTCACTGTTTTCAGTCATTTTGGCCCACACCTTGGCTGAACAATTTTGCTTATTAGCAAATCCAAGTCCTCTTGGAGAAGACTGATTCTCAGTCTGGATTATCCTTCTGTTTTATTTTTTAAATTATTTATTATTTTTTATTTATTTATTTTTTAAATCCATTGGATAGTCATGAATTCTCTGTGTTAGTTGCCGGGAGGTGATGTGCTAGTGAGTTTTCGGTTCTGTAGAGCCCTGAGCACAGCGAGCCCGCCCCGTTTGTAATTCCCCTGCCGCCAGCGGTTCTTGCGCCTCCCTCCTCTTCTCTCAGAGAGGATGTCTGCTGCGGGTGATTAAGATTTCAGGGCTATATGTTGTACCGGAGGGACACTACTCAGCGCTAATGGAAGAAATGGCCTGGATTGGCCCGGGGATTTGACTCCGCCCTCGTGTCCCCCACACACCCCATTGAACTGAATCACAGCACACTTTCTGATGCCCTATTTGATCTTTGTGTATTAATTACAGTCGCCCAGTCAGCTCTTTTGGTGTGATAACCCAGAGGCCAGACAGCAAATGCTAACTTGGACAAGTTGCTAAGAGTGAAACAGTAGATAGAACATATGAGCGCAGAGTATAATTCAAGCATTCATCCATTATCTAAATCGTTTCTTCCTCATTGGTGTTATGGGGGTGACTCCAGCTGACTGTGGACAGAAGGCAGGAGGGACACCCTCGACAGCTCACCAATCCATCGAAGGGTCTGACGCACCACATTTGCCCACCGATGGGCATTTAGAGTCTCCTGTTTACCTCTAATGCTTGTTTATAGGTTGTGGGAGGAAACCAATGTGTATATGAGGAGAATATTCAAACTCAACACAGAACGGCACCAGGGCTGGATCCAAACCCATAACTGCGTTGCCATATCACCCACAATTCAATCAGTTAAATAAAACAATATTGAAATATTGATATTTTCAATGATCAAGTTGAAAAGTTAAATTCAATTTTCTGTTAATATATTGCACAATATAGTTTTTACCCCTCAAACGACTTCGGCCCGAGGGGTATTGTCGTCACCAGCGTGTCCGTCCGTCGTCCATCCATGATTTTGTCCGGGCCAGTACTCGGCAACTAATGATTGCAGCTTCACCAAATTTGGTATGGTAACTCACTATGACCCATAGATTTGCAGTGTCACGACTTTTGCTGCATTTGACCTTTGACCTTAGCGCTGTGACCTTGACCCTGGACATCTTGTCCGGGTCAGTACACGGCAACTAATGATCGCAGCTTCACCAAATTCGGTATGGCAACTCAATGTGATCCATATATGTGCCACATCATGTTTTTTGCTGGATTTCACCTTTGACCTTAGCGCTGTGACCTTGGGGCAGGAAATCTTGTCCAGGCCAAGGGGTATTCAGCAACGCGTTATGTTAATACATGTGGAGTCATGTGCAGCATTTACAGGGGGATGATAGGTAAGAGCTGTCAGTGAAAAACATAATTACATCATAACTCATCTAACATGCATATCAAAACATTTCCATTTTAATTATGCTGCAAGCTATGTGTACTGGGACCAGTCAGTAATTGAAACAGAATCTCCAAGAATAATCCTCTCTGGGCTGATACAGGGGTATTAACTCACTTTTTATCATGTTCAGTTCATTGCACTCATTACAGGTTATATGTACTGTATCTGCATTCTGTTTAGGTAAAACTGCAGAATAATGACATCATCATCCTGAAGTACAAGAAGTATACGAACGGTGCATTACCATACCGTACCTGTCTACTTTTCATAATTTGAAGATGGCTAACAATTTTTTTTTTTCAATGTCCTGGAACAGCATGTTAAATCACAACCCCAGTTCCGAAATAGTTGGGACAAAGTGTAAATTGTGAATAAGATCAAAATGCAATGACTTTCAGATCATGAGCCAATATGTTATGTACAATAGAACATAGATAACATTTCAAATGTTGAAACTGAGACATTTTACATTTTTATTCACCAAATGAGCTTATTTCGAATTTTATGGCTGCAATAGGTCTCAAAAAAGTTGGGACACAGGCAAAAAAGGGCTGAAAAAGCTATTAATATATGATAATCAGCTGAAAGAACATTTAGCAAGTAATTAAGTTAACTGGCATCAGGCGTGTAACATGATTGGCTATAAAAGGGATGTCATAGAGAGGCTAAGTCTCTCAGAAGTAAAGATGACCAGAAGCTCTCCTACCTGTGAAGGCTTGCATAAAAAAATTGTGGAATACTTTAAAACAATGTTTCTCAACATCAAATTGCAAAGGCTCTGAAGGTCTCATCATTGACAGTGCATAACATCATCAAAAGATTCAGAGAAACTGGAAAAATCTCTGTGCGTAAGGGACAAGGCTGAAGACCTCTACTGGATGCCTATGATCTTCGGGCCCTCAGACGCCACTGCATCACTCACCAGCATGATTCTGTCTTGACATTACTAAATGGGCCCAGGAATACTTCAAGATACCCCTGTCTGTAAACACAGACAGCCGTGCTATCCACAGATGCCACTTAAAACTCTATCATTCAAAATGGAAGCCATTGTTGAGCATGAGCCAGGAGCGCCGCCGTGTTCTGTGGGCCAAGGCTCATTTAAAATGGACTGTAGCAAAGTGTCCTGTGGTCAGACGAGTCCAAATTTGACATTCTTGTCGGAAATCATGGGCGTTGTGTCCTCCAGGCTAAAGAGGAGAAAGACCACCCCTCCTGTTATCAACGTTCAGTTCAAAAGCCAGCATCTCTGATGGTATGGGGATGCATTAGTGCATACGGTGTGGGACACACTTGCATGTTTTAAAAAGCACCATGAATGCTGAAAGGTATATAAAGGTTTTGCATTCTTTTGTTGAAATATGCATGGGCGTCACTGGAAATTATGTCTTGAAAGCAGCACGTGTTGCTTCAAAATTTCAGTGTACTTTTTTGCATTAGTGGTGCCTTCACTGAAGTGCAAGGTAGTGTTGTAGTCAAGATCACTTTAGCCGAGACCAAAACACTACCAAAACCAAAGGGTAGCGAGACCAAGACAGACCATTTCGAGACCAAGAGCAGAGCAGGACAAGACCGAGACCAAAAAAAAGTTTCACTTCACTGTAAATATGGGGAGTGTTTGGGTGAAAGTAATCATGTGTAGCAACTGCATAACAGCTGTTATTGCCCTTCCAGAGGATTGAGACTTTACAGGCATTTAAACTTTTTCCTGTTTGGGATTGGTATGGTTACACAATCCAAAATCCGTTGTCACTGTCCCGGAGGCATTAAACATTTAAGATTTCCATTCAAAACGAATAGCAGCGGCAGGCGATGAATTCTCATTTTGCCCGCACAAATGTGCACAAACGAAGTGGAAACAAATGTAAAAGATTTCATTCAGATTTTTGTCATATGGGGTGCCAATTTCACAAAGTTGGAAAACAGATGAGGAAAGTTCCCTTGCACAAATTTTGGGATCTTCTGAACCCAGTGAATAGCCTGCATTATTTAGCAAATTTTTCTCGGCAAGACTGATATCTTCGGTAATGATGACAAACTGGACAAATAGGGGGCAACCACCAACAGTTGAAAACCTGCCGTTTTCAGCTATTTTCATCTGGCTGATGGCTTCGGATAAAACCATTGAACAAACGAAAGATCAGAACCCTCAACATGACACCAGGACATTTATAAGCTCCTCAGTAGTTACCCTGCATACATAGCTATCCTCAAAACTTCAAAACCATTCATTGGTAAAACAGCACAAACTCCCCAATAGTATGACTGAGTAGCAATATGCTTCATCCAGTGAATTCGCTACAGAATTACTTAATAAAATGTCAATGGTCATAGGTAAGGTCAGTTATCACTTACTCAGAGCTAGCGAGATTAACTCCAGTTAACCAGGGTTCGTCAGCAGGTGCTTGCAAACAACTTAAATTTCGAGTCCTGAACAGATTATACCGTGCATTCATGCACAGAATTTTTACAATAACATATGTAGTATGTACAAGTTGTGTTTGGTCTTGAGACGTTTGGGAGTTTTTTCCCTCACAGAGTTTAAGAGCAGAGCCAGTCTGTGTCTGCTTACCTCTCGGCATGTTTCCTCTTCAAGTGCCTGGTGAAAGGTGACGTTGTCCCGGCCAGGGTTGGGTTCAATTACTTTTTTCACTTAGAATTGATTGTAATTGTACAGTAATTGCAGTTACAATTACTTTCTGGACAGAATGTTCAATTAAAATTGAAGCACCTATTACTAAAACCCCATAAGTCACACTTGACTTGACTTGTGGGGTTTTAGTAATCAGTGCTTCAATTACTTTTTGATAAAAAAATTAAACGAAAATTAAATTGCAATTACAAAAGTAATTGATTCAAATTACTGTAATTGTAATTGAAAAAAAGTAATTGAACCCAACCCTAGTACCGGCAGGATCAGTCAGGGCAAATTGACAAAATCTGCACACAGCAGAAGCCTTTTTTTTTTTCTTTTCTTTCGCGTACAGATTCTTTACAATCTGTATAGGAGATCCTTATGATAGATGAATTAGCTGACATTTTCACTGATTCACTGGACTAATTCATTGCGCATATGTTGTGAGATGAGACAGATAGACGGGACGGGAGACAGCGCTGGCAGGGAAAAATATGTATTGTAACGTGTTTTTAAAATAGATGCCTCTTACTTGCTGCTTTTAAAGAAGGATGTGTAGTAATAATGAGGCTTTACCAGGACCAGCTGCTTGCCTGGATTTTGAAATCCCCTGTTGACCGTTCTGTCCGAGACCAAAACAAGACCAAGACCAGAGAATGTCGGGACCGAGACAAGACCAAGACTATGTAAAAGTGGTCTCGAGACCGGTCTTGAGTACTACAACACTAGTGCAAGGAACCCTTCTCATGGGCGCTGGGACAACCCCATACCTGATGGTTTTTGGACTTGTTGCCGGTAACAGTCTGGAAGGTCTTCTTTCTTCTTTGGTCCTAAGCAAATGGCATCCAGTTTTCCACAACAAGATCTAAAATATTGATTTGTCAACTGTGTGATGGTCCTTCAGAGATGCTTTTACACCCTGAGAAGTCCACGGCGCTTCAGGACTCTGATAATATAAGGCATCCTTTTCTTTCACAGCAAAGTTTAACTGGCATTTGTGGATTTAACTCGCTAATGTAGTACTTTACGAACATCCTGAGCATTTGTGGTTACATCACTTACAGATAAATGATGGATCTTGTTGCAGTGCGGTCTGAATGATCGGAGATCACAGATGTGCAGCTAAGGCTCGTGATCCTTGTCCTTTACCCACAGAAATTTATCCTGATTTCTTGAAACTTTTAATTGATATGTATCGTAGAGGGTGAAATATCCAATTCCCACCCTATTTTCTTTTGAGGAACATTGTTTTTAAACCTTACAATGGTTTTCTCATGCATCAGCGGTTTTATCGCACATGATTATGCAACTGTTTTACCTCATTACTGGACCTGTTTTGCTCTCTTTCCAACTTTTTTTTTTTTTTTTTGGAATGTGCTGGTGGCCTGAATGGCAGGAAAGGGTGAATATTTCTAAATAAAATTAAGTTGACCTGACTTGTATGAAATGTCTTTTTACTGTTTGCAATGAAACACAAGATAAATTAGGCCATTGCATTTTCCATGCCATGCTAAAAAATTTCGAGTCAGAGTTGCTCAGTTTTGCGATGATGTTTTATGTTTTATTTCAGGAGAGACTAAAGACCTTGACACACTGGATGCAAAACGAATAAACGAAAATATGAAATGTTAGCATGCAAAAAGTTCAGATCAAAGCTGTTCACACTGGCTCCAACACGAATTTACGACAGAAACTCAGGAAAACGAATTTACGGAGTTTTGACAGCTCACTCCGAAGTAAAAAGAGAGGGCAGAGGAAGAAGAGGAAAAAATGGACTCATCCCTCAGTGATGAAGATCTGTTCCTCATCGCTTTCTAAGAAAAAAATATTTTGGGTTCACCCTCTATTACAAAGTAGGGATAGAGAAGGAAGGTTTCACCTCCTAAAAGAGAAATTTTCTTTCACAGATAAATGAAGATGTAAAATATCAATATATCTTAATTCCTGCGCTCGTGAAACTTCACATTTTTGCATAAATTGGTTTGCGAGGCTCATTAAAGGTGCCCTGTGAAATAGCAGCCAAAAATTAAATTCATACTCTACACACTCCAAAGAAAATGGGGGCAGTATACCTGCAGAAAGTGAGTTTGTCTACCCAAGCGTAACAATCAAGAAATGACACAGTCCCTCCGCTCATTTGGCCTTCTGTCCATGTTTCGCCCCCCACCGTCTCAACAACTCCAGAGGCAGAGCCATACCCGACTATCTTCAAGCCAAACAGGGCCGCTCTCACTCCAAAACTCTGAGATATAAACACATGAACGAACGCCAGTTGATGTAAAGTGATTCTGTACTGTGACATCTTCAAGCTACTCCCCTTCACCCGATCCAGTAAATATGTCCAAATTACGTGTCATTGTTCATTTGAAATAAATTAATTTGCTCGATAACATTCGCTGCTGTTGAGCAAGTTAGCGGCAATTTAACGTTAGCTAATGTTAAGCGCTAATGCTGTAACAGCATCTACGTGAATAAATCTATCTAATGCCAGACTTTACCATAAGCAATCTCTGATCCCAAAATCAGCTGGCCAGTCGATTGCCACTGTTTGTTGACCATCACTTTACCGTACGGCGTCAAAACAGTTATAGTGGAGTTCAAAATTATGAAGTAATCTTAGCTGCACGTGTGCGAGTAAAACTAGGGACAAGATCATTTTTGAACGTTATGTATGCTGCCTGCCTGATGATAATTTCCCAGCATGCAACCAGTTTGCCTGATATGCAGTCTTCATTAGCAAGACCTCTTCTAGCAATCAAGTATCATTAGTCACAACTAAACATTCTGTCATGTTTCATTACATTATGCAATGTTTTCCATTACGTTTCGCGCGTTCATTTAGGGTTCATTATCATCAAAGGCATTTCAAGCTTTTTAGCTAATGTAGGGGAGGCCTGGGTGAATTGTCACAATTTCTGTGTAAATGCTTCTATATGGCATATGTAGTCAGACAGACAGCTGAAAATTGTTATGTGGAATGTACTCCTGCTTCATTATGATAAGTCAAATGATGCAATATGTGACATGTCTTCTACTGCATGAAAATTCACTCTAAAGACAGTCAGATTTTTTGAGACATATCACCCCGGCCCGGGGTCAAACGTCTAAGGCACTGGGGTGAAACGTCACATTTATGACCAGCTTTTCTAACTTATTTTCTGACACTTTTAAAGTCAATAATTTCTTCTTCTGACTAAATTATGAAAATGACACTGCAGAGCAAGTACTTTGTTTCAGTTTATTTGACAAACAATACAAATCAACTGTAATCATAACTCAATGGACCATTTCAAAAGTTTCTGAGAATTCAGATAACAAACAAAACATTTTCCTTGAACATATATCCATCCCTGATTCTCTTGGTTCCAGTTAGTTCTGTTTTTGTTAATCGGCATATTATTTGCTCCTTTGCCACAGACCAGATTTTTCATTTTGGTATCTGACAAATTTATTTCGAACTTTTTCACTTCTTTTCAAAAACTGCAGGAGGGGGAAGGGACTGCAAGGCAGGACCATCACAACAAGTACATCAGTTTGCACCTGAGGTGAAAAGTCTCATGTTTCAAATCTGAGACTTTTCACCCCAATTAGTGTAACTTTTGACCCGGTATAGGGGGTCTTGCGTTAATGTTGTTCATGATCATCCTCATGGAAAGGGGTTTATCAATATATACTGATTCCAAAATTCAGTACGTACACTCCATAATTAATAAACTTTCAAGTACATTTAAAAAGGAATTGAGTTATACTCACAAAATCTCGTATTTCTTCAAAATCACTTTCAGCTTGGTCTTTTGATGTGGCATCACTGGATGTCTCAACAGAATGGTGCTGGTTACTTCCTGTCCCCTCTGTCTTATCTGTGAACCCCAGCTCACTCCTAATATGGACTTTAAACATAAAGGTTGGCACAAAAAGATGCATTTAATTGCTTGTGACTTTTCACCCCTGGGACATCTCACCCCGACCTACCTTACCTTCCACTCGGTTGACATCAGCGTTCAAGTACGCCCTCAAGCCGTGCGATTTATTCATGCACTGCAGTTTGGCTGGCTGTTATGTTGCCCTTATACTGCCACCCATGGCAGAAACTGATACGATGACACAGGACGGTGTGCAGCTAGTGATTTAGCATGCTTATTCAGGTTGATATCTCTGCAGCACTATACCTTGTCATCTTTTTTATGACATCATTGCCCTTATTTTTTCTCATTGTTTTGCTGTGTCTAGCTCATTTTTTGGATATTATGATCTCAATTCTTACACAGGGCACCTTTAAGCAATAAGCTACGAGTATCTGTTCTGCACTATTCTGAATGTTGTTATGGCTGAAGTGCGTTTGTTAGGCACTTTGCACAGCTGAGTGACGATTGTAAGGAAGGCAAAAATAAATTCTGCGAAATCAGCGAAAGTTTTGGATTTTTTGCATCTATTGTGTTGCAATCATTACATTGCCATATCAATTTTATAAATGTAGGTAATTGGCATTCACTTTTTTATCAATTCTTATTATTGGTCATGCTTTGGTTTTGGTCGTTCGGGCACTAAATTGTCAATAAGGTGAACTTAAACGCGAACAGCCTGAGAGCAATCGGGCGGTAAAGCGCGTGGTTACAGAAAGCAGGTGACCGAGAGGCTATTGAGCCAGAGGAACGCCTTTCGCTCTGTTTTAGGTAAGCAAGTTGTTAAAACATGATTGGTTGATGCGTTTTCTCGCAGTGTGAATGTTCGCAAAAATTTAACTCGATCCGAAAAATGAAAGGTTTGCATTTTCGCAGCGGGATAATCACAAACCTCATGCCCAATTAGCAATGAAAATGCATCTGGTGTGTCAAGGCTTTAATTCACAATCTCAATGCCTCATTGAGTGAATTTGAATCAGACTTTGGTGTATACTCAAATAAGGGACTAATAGCTGATCACGGGAAGAATCTCATGTTCGGCCAACGGCTCAACTGCCTGTCTGTCATCCTCTGAATGTCGTATGAAGACTTAATACTGATGGTGGGGAGGTTGGTGGTTGATTGAGCATATCGGCATCTGGTTGAGGGCGTGATTACAGGGAATGGCTGATTGGGGTTTATAAAAGATCTGAATGGTCAGTGATTGGATCCCGCATTAAAGTCAGAGGCGTGGATCTGAACACATGGGGGGTGATGGGTGGGGGTAAATGAGGTTGAGTCCTTGACTGAGTTCACGCTAAGCTCCATTTCATGTTTTTATTTGTGGTTAGTGGAAATCTTTTTCAGCTCTAAAATTGCAGGTTGTTGTTATGACACCGCTTGATAGAGCCGAAAAAAAGAGTGCAACAGATGACTGCCTTCCCTTTCATCCGCTTTTGTGTGTAACTAAAAGGGAAATCTCTTCCCTGAATATTCTGTCACTGACAGAATGGTGTCAGCTAAAGGTTCAATATTTAACAGCAATGCGCATTGCCACACATTCAATACTGTGGGCCTATTGGGTGAGCATGTGTCCCTGGCATAATTCTACCCGGACACACAAAAATTTAGTATGCTGGCAAATGTGAATCTGATAAACAGTCACAAAATCATGGATATTCAACCCTTCCTCATATACCATGGAGTATATCGGTTACAGTGAGGACAGCAAAGCAAAAGCTGAAAGTGGGAGCTCTCTATGTCACTCTTTAAAAGGGAATTCTCGAAGAAAAATCAACCAATCACTGCCAGGAATATTCCCCTCCAATGAGTGTCATGATCAGGATAGCCGCTCATTCATAGGTAGAGCGAGATATTATGACATCACCGGTATTCCTATTTTAAGATCCCTGAGTCAGTATGGGAGCATTGACATGATGTAATTGTTGGTGATAGAATGTTTATATCGATTGTAGGATGTTTAAGGCCGTAAACATGTGTAATAATTAAATAATTATTGTAAATATGTAAATAATTATAATAATAATAATAGTCATCATCATTACAGCTCTAAAATTCTTCGAAACTGGACAGAGTTCATGAAACGCAAGGCAAAAGCAGACATTTTTCAGATCTACTTCTGCTTTGCAAAATCATTGATGATATGCTCTGTTATGTGGATCATTAATCCAGATATTCTGCATTAAGAGCTAGCCTGAGCTTTGGAATGTGTAGCGTACCATGTGACACACATTGGCATTTGGACGAGCCAACGTAATTTGTTGTCACTGACATCGCGGCAGTCAGCGAACGAGGGTGTTTACGTCGGCAGTTTTATCGAGGCACGCAATAAAGAAAGGGAGCTTGAATTCCCCGATGGGCTTCAAAACACATTGTACTGTCATTATCGCCACACTGAGCGTTTCTCTCCAACGCGATTAGGCAAAGCCTGCTTCCATTTCATGCGAAATTGAAAGCTTGGCAGCTAAGTGATTTTCCCGAGCACATTCAGCTGCCATTACTCTCATTTAAGGTGGTGAGATAGCTGGCGCCATAGTCCTGTTAGTCCATAGGATATTTGGGGAGCTTTGACCTCCTTGCATTATACGTGTGCTTGATTTGCATGAGGCGAACGGAGACACTATGTGCATATGGCAGAGGGGAAGTGTCAGGCACTGTACATGTATTATTCATGTCTCGAAAAGCTGGAGGTGGCTTGTGTCTCCGGCACGTGTTCTACAGTGAGAACGTGATGTGTGCAGGTGGGGACATTCGTGACCTTCTCGTCCCTGGGGGCCCTCACGAAGAGTGTGTGCTTTAGCAAATGCATGGATGGGTTTACATAAAATATATAAGAGGCTTGTGTTGTGTGTAGTACAATTAGGGGGTGGACAAGATATTAGAAGCACCTCCGAAAACCGGCTCTAACTTTGGTTTGGAGTCTCTAAACTGTGACTGCAAAAGTAAGTGCACAGGGTAATTCCATTAATCTGAGCATTATTCAGCCAGTTTGCTTAAAGAGGTCAAAAGAAGGGCACTTTTCTGGAGAGCTTCAAAACTAGGATTCAGGTACTAACAGAGTTCCGAAGGTGTCAAATAGCTGGTGCCCAAATTGGTAGTGAGTATTACTGTGTCAACAATTATGACCGTAAATGCCAGCAAATAGCAAAAAGAAAAGTCTTCCAACTTGGATAGACTGGCTTTCAGTAGCATAGTTGCTAATAACCATGATCTACAGCTCTAAAAATCACCTCAGAATTGATTCAATCCATATCTGAGTGAGAGCAACAAAAACAGAACGTTGAGAGCTTCACAGAGCTGGAATTCATGGCAACGTTACTGACAAATTGACCACTCCATATATATATATATATATATATACACACACAACTCCTCCTAGATGGAATTACCTGTTCAGTGCAATATCCAATATAACAGTTCTGTCAAGCCCAGGGTATTTATGGTCATTAGTTTACAGCCAATATAGCCACTATGATTATGACAAACTTGATATTACAAGGTAAAAATCAACGCAAATGGTTGATTGCGATGCCTTCGTCTTCCATAGCTTCATACGCCCTGAAAGTTGATCTTCGGTCTCTGCATACAGCTGACCTTATGTAACCCTGAACTTTGACCTGATGACCTCCAAAGCCCGATAAGTTCAGTTACTCTCCGCGGGGAGTTTCCGTGTCTGATTCGATCAAAATTCATCCCCTTTCATCAGGAGATATCCTGCGACAAGATATGTTTGACGAACTGACCGACGACCAGAAAATGTATGCCTCCCGTCCGCTGCGTGTGGTGGAGGCACAATAATGCTATGATGGTAATGAGCACCGATATATAGGCAAACCGTGTTTTTGCGTTTTCAGTCGAAGACCTCGGATTGGTCAAAACGCAATTTCTTTTCCTAGTTAAGGGGTCCGAGATGGAGATGTCAGGTCAGTTAAAATGCACAAGGTGTTCTTTTCACCTCAAAAGCCACATCCAGTCTGAACGCAGAGGCACTGTTGTACAGATCAATCAGGGACTCTGTCACCACCTCCCCTTCACCCAAGGGGCGAACCGCGTGTGCAGTTATGATTGAGCGCGGTGCCTGACGCTCGCCGCGTCTGACGCCATCATGGCTAATTTATGTGCGCTTTAATCGCTGCAGACTGGGGTACATTAGCTGTGCTTCTAAGGCACGGCGAAGCTGTGATCTTCCGACTCATTAAACTAATTGAACAAGCTAATTAGCCTGTTTGCTTTGACTGGTGTTGTTCTTTTTGCTGACCTAATTTAGGGAGGAAGAAATGCTTTGATCTTGTCGGTAAACATTTATTTGCATGTTATGTAAATAAAAGAAGCAGAAAACCTTGCGGTAATCAAGGGGCGATTTCAGAGGAAACTCATTTGTTCATTAAAAACTAGAAATGTCCTCTTTTTTCAAAGCCGGTTTTATTGGTAATAACAGGGAAACAAGATGAAGTCATCTTTCTGTTTGTCTTTCCGGCTCCTGTTAACCCTGTCTCTCTCAAACGTATTCTGCTGCTTAATACCAAGGAGTCTGGTATCTTCTACATTTGGCTACAAATACCTTTTATAAGCCTGGATGACTCTAACGTCATTTATTCTGATTTTCAGTCATACACAACTCCATGATTCAGAGTTCATCTCCTGTCTTATGCGGGCTGGGCATTTATAGAGAGTTTAACCAGGCTGGGCTTTACAAGTTTGGATTATAACAGTTGCCAAGGCCTTCCTGTAATTTTTAGCTTACCATTACGTTTGATAATGTATTGCAGTTATTCAATTAATACTTTCATTTTGACTTGCCGGGGAGACTCCACAAGTGCTTGTATCCCTGGAGTGAGGTGGACGAAAGGGCCTTGCTCAAAGGGGATCGAACCGCCAACCGTCTGAGTCTCATTCAAACACCAAAGCCAGTTTGCTAATGGATGTTAACAACTCCTACTAAACCTGTATCCCACTGGGGTTGTGACTGTTTGACGACATTTGCGACTGTCATTCTTCAGAATGTCTGCAGAAATTCTGTGTCTGTGGAGGTTGTCGTGGGAATTTTAAACGCGTTCAAAAATTTGTTGGCGACAACTGCGGTCGCCAAGGTTTTGAAATATGCGCAAAATTGTCTGTAGAATGTCTTTAGATTGTCTTGAGAATAAGGGGGCGAAAATTAATGAAACAATCGCAAAATAGTCAGCAGAATGTCTTCAGAATGTCATCAGACATTTATAAGAAAATTTCAAGACTTTTTGCATAATTCCTGCCCATTCTGTGCATGCGCAGTCAGTAATGCCATCTTGACAACATCAGACATTAAAGTACATGCCAATACAAATCCGTTGTAGTTGATTCAGTGGGACTGCAACTCTGTTCGGGTACTTTGTCTTGAAACAGTCGCCAATTTCAAGTCTGCAGACAGTCTCGAACTATTGCAGCCCAGTGGCATACAGCCTTAAGCCCCTCTGCTGACGCAGACTGTCCCTAACTGGTGTACTGCCGCAATCCCAACATACCGCATGTTGATTACGGAAGACCGTAGACGCTGGATGTCCTGATATTTGTCGGAATTTGACAACATGGAAACGAAGTGTAGCAAGTTTACAATTCTTTATGATATCTGACGCGATGTTGGCTACATTTTCCGGCTGTATTCGAAAGCGCCTTTGCAGCGGAACACCCTGCGATGAAGTAGCGGCCTAAAAATGCCGCTCACAAAGGCTGCAGCCTACCCTTTGCAAAATGGCCGTCATAGCAAGAAGCCAGACTGATGGTACTTGCCCTCCAGATGTTACCCCTGCTCTGCCTCCTTTAATTACCCCTCACAGCTCTGCAATCAATGGCGCTTAGAGTTAAGAGAGAGTAGGATCGAGGCCTGAGAATATTTCCCCAGACGCGCCAGACGAGCCGCAGACGATGCCGCGGGAGCCAGAGGAAAGCTGAGCATCGGTGCTCACAAGATTCTGCTCCTCGCGATTCGTTCACTTATCGATTCGCTTAATCTTCTGATACACTCGCGCTGCCGAAAGGCTTTCACCGCTCTCGCCACTGTTCCATGTGCATCGCATTAGCATCTGCCTGCTCTGCCGACACCCTCATCTGGCGGCAGATCAATTCACGGCACGTGCCATTTATATATGAGTCTGTGCTACTGAATCAATGTATCCAGAGTCGCCAAGTCTCTCGTTTGCAGTACCTTCAGCTCCCTTGTTTGTGTTCAGCAGTGCAGGATCAGGGCTGCGCAGGTTAGCGTCCTGGTCTGCGAATTTGAGGAGAGTTTGGTGTTTGAGTTTACGCTTCAAGTAAAACCGGGCCAAATGAGCATCTCCACCTCAGTTTCCACTGAGTGGAACGTTTTCTCTTGTCTTCAGATTTACCCTAAAAGCTTAAACATTTGAAGACATCAAAGGGAAATGCTATCCAATTTTAAGTTACTTTATTTATATGCTAAATTCTTGCTGTTTCCAGACAGGTGATCTGTTATTTAGACCATTAAAAACTTCAGATTTGGCCAATTTGAGCTTGGCTTTTTTTTTTTTTTTTGTCTGGTCCTGGATTATACTTCTGTTTGTATTTGCTGGTTTTCTCCCACAGTCCAAAGACATTTATGCTACATTAATCGGAGACTGTAAATTGCCTGTGGGTGTGAGTGTGTGAGCGAATAATGTGTGGGCCCTGGGGTGGGTTGGTGACCAGTTGAGAGTAGGTTATTACCTCACTCCACCCCCGGAGATATGAAGGTCACATGATTGCGAGAGATGGATCATGAACTGAACTGTGTCATCATCCTGTCAGTGAGTCTCTCCTCTGTTTTTTTACAGGGAATCCGGGGGAATTTTACTCTTTCACTCTACCTTTCTCAAACAGTCCAGCTCAAGACTTCCTTATATGGGTAAGATTATTATTATTATTATTATTACTATTACTGTTATTATTATTTTTATTATTCTACAGTGACAACTCTTAACGGAGTGCAAATT